>CAWUFW010001987.1:1725000-2325000 GCA_963921515.1 Calotriton arnoldi | reverse complement strand
TATAGGGAATTTTAAAATCACTTTCACTTGAGCACCACATTCACTTCTTTTTATCTCTGGACGCTACTGTAATACCAGTGGTCTTCCTCCAGGTGGAGGTCAGCATACCCAATATAAAACCTGATGATGATGCTGTCTCGCTACACATAGGCGGAGAATCAAGATATACCGCCCACCACTTGTGTACGCTAATGCGGGTTTTTTTAGTAAGGTCCACAACTAAGTGACCCTGTATACACAGATACAAGAGGTCCATTCTCCCCCCTGATTTTTTGCATTAAGATACGGAAGCCGAATGGACCATAGCTTCTTCTTCCCTCCCCCTTGATCTGAGAAGTACTAAAGCAGCGCGCAGCTGTGGGAATTTGTTTCTCTAGTAACCCTAGGTTACCCAAACTGACTACATCACTGTCAGTATCTCCCGAATATCGCCACCAGAACATGAGCGAACCACGAGGACTATCCATGAATCAGTCAACACAGAAAAAATGGCGGATAATCCAGGTCTAAGCTACACTGAAGAGGAAATAAGCGCAATCCTATCAGGATCCTCTCTGCTGCAAGAGAGTGAACTTGCACAGGCATTATCACAAACAAGTGAGTGGGATGAATTAACTGAAACCAAAAAAGAACAGGTGAGAACAACCATACACGGCCTCATCATGACGGAGTACCTTCGAGCAAACGCTGCTCCCAGAGGCCTATGGATACATAACGCACCCCGAATCTTTCTCCATGACGTCACTTTCCGAAAAGATTGGTCATCAATATCATGGAAGTGTACTAGGGACTACCTAGTACTAATCATTAAAACCGCAGCCAGATTATCTGAAGCACTGACTATCAAAATACAAATAAGTGAAGCGAAATTGAAATCGATGGTCCAGATCACAGTGTACAAGAAAAGGTTAGAAGAAATCAACCGAGAAATGAATGAGACCAGAGACTACATAACCCAAAACAAAAAACAAAAACTGGGGAAAGACCTTAAACGATTCTCGATGGAAAAGATGCATCCCTACATAAAGGACGACTATGTAGCACCAGATCAGTCAGCAGACAATGAATCAACAGGAAATAACTCCAGTGACAACTCTGACTGGAGTAGTGATGAGGCATCAAATCCACGACGAGGCAGAGGCCAGTACAGACGAAACCAACGTCGAAGACCGAATAATTGGCACACACCCAATACGGTGATCAACCCCAACAACTATATCAACCATATATACCGAACTTTCATGGATGGATGAAACCCTACTTCCAAGGCCCACCACCAATGGGACCCACGTTAGGACCAAACAACATGCAATGACCGCCTTGTTTAGGGAGAGGCCAGAACACCCAAAGAGGAAGGAGAAAAGGAGTCTTCTAGAGCGTCTAAGAGCGACAAGTGCTCACACGAAGCATGTCCAAGGAGAGACCCGGACCCAGCTCAGCGAATCACTAGTAGTGAATCTCACCGGCACCGCCCTTACCGAAGACCAGGAGAAGGTACTAAACAAGGGGCTAGGCTTTGTGCCAACACCAACACTGGATATATTCAAGCTGCAATGCGAAATGGCTGAATTTTGCAGAAAGATTAAACTGAAGGCCTTCTTTATGAACAAGGAAGAACACACTCCAGAGAGTGACACCAACTTAAGACCAAAATCATCCTTTTGCCCTCCAAACCATTTGGTACCTGTAGAAATTCAGACCTTTGAACAGGCCATCATGAAGGAGGTGGAAAATATCAAAAGCTCAACTAAAAAACCTTTGGTTAACATCACACAACGAGAACAGGAAGCACTTGATGAACTTCGAGGGGATGAGAACCTGATAATAAAACCCGCGGACAAAGGGGGAGGAATCGTCCTTCTTAGCAAGGAAGGTTACGATAAGCAATGTCTGGACCTCCTTTCAGATGAAAGGTTCTACAAAAAGATACCTGTAGACCCTACCAAGAGACTACAACGCACCATTGAGTTGATGGCCGACGAAGCTGAAGTAAATCTGTGGATCTCCAAGCACTAAGTAGATTTCCGAAAGACTAAGACACCAAAAGTACCATATTTTTACTCACTACCTAAAACGCATAAAAACAAGATGCCCCCTCCAGGACGCCCGATAGTGTCGGGGACAGGCTCAGTGCTCGAGCCACTCTCACAATTTGCTGACCAGTTCCTCAGACCTTTGATGCAGAGAACACCAACATATCTCAAAGCTACACGCGACTTGCTCAACCAACTGGAAGGACAACCCTTCAACGAAGACAACATGTACCTCGTAGGCCTCGACATAGAGAGTCTCTACACGAGCCTCCCACAACAGAAGACCCTGGAAACACTGGAGAACATGCTCTTCTCTGAACAATGGGAATATAGAACACCTAGACACTTCGTCCTAGAGTGCTGCAGACTAGCCCTAACCAAAAACTTTTTCGAATACAATGGAACACTGTTTATACAATGCCATGGAACATCGATGGGCAGTACATTCGCCCCGAGTGTGGCAGGGCTCTATGTAAGTAATTTTGAGAAACAGTATATCCAAAATGAGCATAACCCCTTTATCAGGAAGATATAATTCTGGAGACGCTACATAGACGACGTGATCATGATTTGGCAAGACACAAAGGATACCCTACAAGAATTTCTGCACTGGATAAATTCCAGGGATGAATGTCTGAAATTCACCTGCACAGCAGATAATAGACAACTAGATTTTCTAGACATTACCATATACGTGGAAAATAACACTCTACAAACGAAGACATTCCACAAACCCACTGCTAAAAACAGCCTACTCTCCTATAACAGCTTCCATCCCCGGCCACTGAGAGACAACCTACCCTACAGTCAGTCCTTACGCCTGAAACGTAATTGCAGCAAACTGGAGGATTATAAAGTACAAGCTGAGGAATTAAGTCAAAAACATCAGAGGAGAAACTATCCAACAAAAACAATACAGAAGTGTCAGAAGAGAGCACGAAATCAACCCAGAGAATGCCTACTTGAGACTACACCAAGAGAGTCACCAGAGAATCTATTGACATGCGTCACGACGTAAACATTGCTACGAACACTGTGAAGAAGATCATTAATAAACATTGGAGAATACTCACATCTGGATCTCTACAATGGCCAAAGCCCAGGTTCGCCAACAGAAGAACACGGAACCTTAAAGACATTCTTGCGCACACAAGACCGACACCAAAAACCAGAATAGAGTCAATCACTGCAGCCTGGAATCTGAGCCCCATCACAGGACATTATCCATGCGGCTCATGTTCGGTCTGTAAACTGACTACAACAACAAAGACTATACAGTTGTCAACAGACTTTACCTGGACGATACGTCACCACACCAACTGTAACACTACCCATGTAATTTACATGATCGTCTGCCCCTGTGGCCAAAAATATATCGGAATGACCTGCCGCAAAGTAAAACAACGTATATGCGAGCATAAGAGCAACGTGAAGTGCAAAAGGGCCACAACGAAAATGAGTAAACATTACATCGACTTCAATCATTCCACTGATGAACTGAACTGGGTAGTTTTGGAGACACTACCAGTGAAAAACCACAATGCTGAACGAGTTCTATTCGAGAAAGAACAACGCTGGGTACACCGTCTCAAGACCAACATACAGGGACTGAATGATAACATTCCTTGGCATGCCCTAACATGAGACCCACACGAAACTATCTGGAACGCTTCCAAAAATAAACTCATCATTAAGGAACCATGCCTAAGTTATACGTATATCCACAATCCATGTTTACTGTTTGAACTTTCGTAGCAGCATGACCTATGACATACTTACAACTCACGTCAGAAACCAAGACACTGATATTCATCATATGTGTCCGAGATAACTCATTAGATTGTTCATGAAAAATCCCAAATATGAAATATCCTGAGAATAAAGTCTGCTCAACCGTACCAGAATGCATGTTAATTAATTTTCTCAGCCCGTGCCTGCAAACTCATGTGGCTGCAAAATTTAGAAATATAATAGTGAAAATGTATAAAAACAACACTATCACAATCGTGCAAAAACTTCTCCCAGATATAGTCTGTCTACTATGTTGACTACATCCAGAATAGATAATTGCGAGCTTATCACGGGCCCGCATCACCCGGGGCACCGCGCACAGAGCTAGCACAAGTCAGGAACCGGCTCCTGCCGGTAAGGATCGAGAACCAAGAAGCACTCGCAAGAAATGAAGGCACAAAGTAAGGCACACTAAAGCTCTTCTATTTTCCCCGCAAAGGAGGTCTACAAAAGCCCACCGGCACCCCGAGGAAGCCCTCAATAGGGCCTACAGAGGTATTTATAATATGCGCGCCTGTAGCACGGCCGACCGCGTTTTATTTTCAAGCAGCGCAAGAAGAGCCTAGGCACCACAATCGCCACAGTACCTCCAGCGAAGCCTCACGATAACACTCATTTTCAGCAGCGCAACAGGAGCCTTTTTAAAGTCACACGTATGATCACCGCAAGACCTCTAACGCGGTCTCACACCAGCCATGTTTCTAAACACGCACGTACTGTAACTAGTACTCTGCGAGTCTATATGATCGCAACTCATCACTGCACCATTTTGCGGTTGAAATCAGGGTTGCCGCGCTTTAAAATTGAATAGACGCATTAACGATTACCATCAGACCACTACTAAGACATGCCGGTTTCCTCCTAACTAACACCGGCAAAACACCTATATGCCGCTACACGAGTGACGCATGAGCCACTAATGAACCTTCAAACTCATACATGTCGCATTCTCGTATTTAGAATTAGAAGGATGCCCATGATGCCTATAATGCCACTATGCTCATAATACCGTGAGCGACACGCGAATTAACAAACAATGTCAATATAACCATTAACTACATGTGTTCACCACTCTACATTTCCTCTTAACCAGTGTTATACTGCTTAGATCACCTTTATAGTTACAATTCTGAAGCAAATGTTAAGCATCAAAAATTGGGTATTTTGAAAATGAAATATAAAGAAAGTATACAATTGCATTTTTTATTTTTTCTATCACAGCTACAGGTACTAATGACCTGACTCAACACAACGAGAGTGGTAAGTCAATAACCCACTTTAAGTAGTCGCCACAATGTGCGTCTACACATTTAGAGGTCCTGAAGAAAGCCCCTAGAACCGATTGGACAACGAGGCTGAAACATGTCGACCACCGATATGATCTCAAGAATGCGCTAGATTGGTAACTTGATCTACACATGCACGACTTTGTTTTTTATTTTTCCATACCACCATTCCATTAAAGAATTGTCTTACATGGCGGTATAGGGAATTTTAAAATCACTTTCACTTGAGCACCACATTCACTTCTTTTTATCTCTGGACGCTACTGTAATACCAGTGGTCTTCCTCCAGGTGGAGGTCAGCATACCCACAATAAAACCCGATGATGATGCTGTCTCGCTACACATAGGTGGAGAATCAAGATATACCGCCCACCACTTGTGTACGCTAATGAGGGTTTTTTTTAGCAAGGTCCACAACTAAGTGACCCTGGTTACACAGGTACAAGCAGTCCATTCTCCCCCCTGATTTTTTGCATTAAGATAAGGAAGCCGAATGGACCATAGCTTCTTCTTCCATCCCCCTTGATCTGAGAAGCACATTAATCCTGCACCAATTCGCCTTTGAAATGAGAAGCATTGTCACTTTGGATTTGCAATGGAATACCATAATGCAAAATAAGTAGATTCAGTGTTTTCAAAGTATTCTGCTGAGTGGCGCGTGTACATGGAAAGGCTATCAAATAGCCAGAGTAAGTATTCACCATTGTACATGCATGCTGACAACCCAAACTAATTGTCATTGGTCCAATGTAGCCGATCTGCCATATCTATCCTGATATTTCCCCTACCTAGCTGTCCTCTCACCACCTGTGGGATTGGTCTGTGTTGTGTATGCTGATAAATAAGACATTGCATAATCGCAGTTTTGATCAGATATAGGGGAATATGCATCCCTCTATTCTCTGCCCACCTGGTAGTGGTCTTCTCTCCCAGGTGTCCACATTTTTTGGTGTGCCCACTTAGCCATTCCCACAAACAGAATCCTGTGTCGCCACCTCGGCCTCCAAATTTTGGCTTTTTAATCTGCAAAGGAATAACATCACTTTTCTAATTAGTCTGTTGGGCAGTGAGCATCTACGTAATATACAGTAACTGTGCTTTGTGGTAACATTTCCCAGATCTCTTGCCACAACTCCTTACCCCACACCTCTTTTAAATGTATCATCCAGTTATGGGCATGCCATGTGGGAAGTCAAGAAGCTTACCCATTAGCAGTAGACCATGAGTCTGTGTAAATAAAACACTTTCCAGGTAATTCTTGTTTCAAAGCCTGATACACACCATACAGTTCTAGTAACTGGCTACTTTTTCCCTCTCCAGTAGTATTTAACAATTTCCTGGTCACAGGATTGTATGACACCACTTTCCAATGCCTTTTATCCCCCACATACCTGGCTGAGCCATCAGTAAACCATACATGCCTCTTCTCATCTTAAGACTATGCTGCAAATGGCTCACCCCACTACAAAGGGGACTCGTATGTATCAGGCACATCCTGTAACACCTCTGTATCTTCCACTGGGGCCTGCACCACCTGCTCATGCAACACTGCAGTACCATTAGGGCCTACTTGGGTGCTGTCTTGTATGTACCACTTCCACTTGATTATGCTGGCATCCTGCGCATGTACTATTCTATGAGTCTTGGGGGAACTCATCACCCATTGCATTATAGGAATCTCTGATCTCGAAATCACATTTTGCCCCAGGGTCAACTGCTCAGTGTCCACCAGGGCCCAATAACATGCAAGCAACTGCTTTTCAAATTGAGAGGACCGCTCTCCAGCATCTGGTAACTTCTTTGCCCAAAATCCTAAAGGCACCCTCTTTCTTCCTTGTTTCTGCCCCAAACTCCAATTGGCTTACTGCTCCTGAACTGTTACATTCAGCTCAACATCCCCCTCTTGTACTGTCCACAAATCCAAGGCACACTGTATAGCCTCCTTTGCTGATTCAAATACATTCTGCTGCTGCTCTCCCCACTCTAACTCATGTTTCTTTCGCGTAACCTTGTACAAAGGGGCCAAAATCTGACATAAGTGAGGGAAATGCTGTCTCCAAAAAACAAACAATCTTATAAACATCAGAGGTTCCTTCCTAGTTTGTGGCACAGCAAATTCTTTAATCTTTTGTTACACTTACGGCACCACCTCTCTATGTCCCTGATGCCATTGGATAACCAAGAATTTCACATTTTGAGAAGGTCCCTGTACCCTTACGGGATTTATCTCCCACCCTTTACTCTGCAAGAGTTCCACAATCCTGTCCAGTTGAATCTGCACTTGTTCTTGTATCTCTCCCTATATCATCACATCATCAGTGTAATTAACTTTCCTTTTATTAACTTTCCTCCTCCATTTCTTGTATTGATACTGCACTACGTGCACCGCGGGTTTCTCAGCCACAAGTTGATAAGTTTCCAACTTATCTTGCAATAACTTATTCTGACATGACAGCATTACAGAAGCATTCTTGGCTTCCAATAGCTGTTTTTCCATCGTTTCACGCTCCTTTCCTAATAGAATACATTTTTTATGCACGTTTCTATAAGCATTGAGAGGATTCAGCCTCTTTGACTCAATGTACAAAACTCTTTCCCTTTTTGAATTTGCAAGAAAATTAATACATCTTCGTGCTGCGCATCAGACATACACGCACTCAAATTCTCACTCAACCAAGCGCACTGCGACCATTCATGACTATATGGAACTAATTCCCATCCTGGTGTTTCATTTGGTATCTGGGAACCTGCTTTATCCATCTAAGGTGCATATTCTCAAGGACTTATCGCCGACTTATCGGCACTTTAGCGCCGCAAAAGTGGCGATAGATTTATCGCCCTATTCGCAAGCTGGTGCAAACTGCCGATATCGCCACTTTACCAGCGATAGCTGCCACAAAAAACATCGCCACGGATGAGTGCGACAACTAACGCTAATGATATGCAGAGTAGGCGTACCCATGCAAAAACACACGAAAACACCACTACGCGATATTCACAACGACCAGCCAGATCTGCGATGCGACCCAAAAACAGGCGATAAGGCGTGTTAGCAGCAGGGATTTAACACCTGCCTTCTGCCGGTGCTAAGCAGGATGACTACCTGCAGTATGAAAGGGAGCCCAGCCCAGAGCCACATCTGAAGACCCACAGATGCCATGGAGACAATGAACATGCAGCCTGGAGACCTAAGAGGGCCACAACTCCCACCTCCACCACCCCTAGGACCACCCCCCCCCTCCGGAGCCCACCCCCACAGACTACCACCGAGGCAGCGTAGGACAAGACAGTGGACCTTCCGAAAACGGTATGGCCCCTCAGCCACACAAGTGCAGAAATTGGGGAGAGGTGGGAACCAAGCATGTGTGAAGGAGGCAACTCACCCATGAAGAAGAATGCACACAATACCAAGTGTGGCGGTGATGTGCCAGACAGACCACAGACTTCAGGGAACAGACATGTCCATATGGACACATACTGCTGGGGTATGCAGTGTTGTGGACAGTGGACGCAAACATGTCACCTCAGGCAGCGGGGAAGACCTTGGACATGTAGCTGTGCCATCCCCCCCTGTAAGAGTAAGCGCAGTGGGCTGTGCCGGAGTACGCCACTCCAGCGTAGGAGTGCTGATAAAAAGGCCGGGACCCTGGGCGTTGTTCTCTTCCGTGATGGGCAACACGTCTGCCAGGGCGGCGCACCTCACCCTGCCACGAGTCCGCCTCAGTGACCTCCAGACTCCGCGACACAGGCCCCCAGCGCATCCAGCGGCACAGCAACACGGAGTCATGTGTTGCCGGATACTGCCTCAGTCCTACACTGCGTCCAGCAGGTCCCACAATTCGAATCGTGCCACATTTCTGTCAATGGAGGAAATCACTAGTTAACAGACATTGCACCCAGTGCGGGCCGCACGGACGGCGCTTCATCGTTGGCTGTGCCAGGTGCCACTGACCCTGTTCAACACAAGCCAACGACACGTGGCAATACTGAGCAGAATTCAGCACGCAAAAAACATTTCACACAGTGCGGCCCGCACAGACGGCGCTTCATCATTGACTGTGCACCCGCCGAGCGCTCCAGGTGCCACTGACCCTGTTCAACACAAGCCGACGACACGTGGCAATATTGAGGCAGAATTCAGTAGGCGAAAAACATTGCACCCAGTGCGGCCCGCACGGACGGTGCTTCATTGTTGGCTGTGCACCCGCTGAGCACTCCAGGTGCCACTGACCCTGTTCAACACAAGCCGACGACACGTTGCAATATTGAGGCAGAATTCAGTAGGCGAAAAACATTGCACCCAGTGCGGCCCGCACGGACGGCGCATCATCGTTGGCTGTGCACCCGCCGAGCGCTCCAGGTGCCACTGACCCTGTTCAACACAAGCCGACGACACGTGGCTGTGTGCCCTTGCTTACCGCTGCTTCCGGCCTACACTGCGGTCTGCAGGGCTTGCAAATCAAATTGAGTCTTGATTCATTTATGGCAGAGTCCAGTGGGCAACAGACATTGCTTCCAGGGAGGGCCGCCCAGACGACGCATCAGCGCAGGCCGCGCAC
This sequence comes from Calotriton arnoldi, assembly GCA_963921515.1. Taxonomy (NCBI): domain Eukaryota; kingdom Metazoa; phylum Chordata; class Amphibia; order Caudata; family Salamandridae; genus Calotriton; species Calotriton arnoldi. Next base: position 2,315,331 of record CAWUFW010001987.1, on the reverse strand, counting down.
CCGCCGAGCGCTCCAGGTGCCACTAACTCAGTGCACCACAAGTCATCGTCACGTGGCTGTGTGCTCTTTCTGACCGCTGCCTCCGACCTACACTGCGGTCAGCAGGGCTCGCAAACCAAATGCAATCCTGACCTGCAAGGACACGCCATCATCGCTGGCTGCACACCCACCACCACCGCCAGGACCACCTCCAACCAACAACTGCCAGAGTCGGAGTAGTCTCACAGCCAGCCTATCTAGGTTGCTCACACCTGTCTTGGATGCCATCATCAGCTTGATACCCTGCTCAGCTCTTCAGGTGCCACTAACTCTGTGCACCACAACACATGGACCCTTCATGACTGAGTTTTGTGCTGTGGACAGCGGACGCAACAATGTCACCTCAGGCAGTGGGGAAGACCTGGGACGATGATGATGAAGATGAGGCAGGTGTACCACACCCCACTGCAGCTGCAGCAGTAATATCCTGAAGGGACCAAATCATTAACAATTCCTTCACATAAGCACGCTCAGCTCTTCAGGTGCCACTAACTCAGTGCACCACAAGTCATGGCCCCTTCTGATTGAATATTGGGTGCCCTCTGTACTTGCTCTGGCTACCTCCATGGTGCTTCGCTGTTGTTTGTGTTATGTTGGTGGATTCTGTTTCCGCTTCAATGGTGACCACTGTTCAAGTTGTTGCCAGCACCAACCACTCCCTGAGGGCTGGCTCACACTCACCCCACACCCATCCAGCACAGGCGTCACTGGATATGTGATCCTGGTAATAAAAAGGGGCCGGGCGCACGTGCCCATAGCCAGTTCAACTATCTACCTATGTGTGTCCGTGTGGTCATTATGTATGCATGATGGGCCAGGGCCCTACCACATTACATTGTGCTGTGGACAGCGGACGCAACCATGTCACCTCAGGCAGTGGGTATGACCTTGGACACGCAGCTATGTCGTCCCCCCCTGTAAGCGTAAGCGGAGTGGGCTGGGCCGGCGTACGCCAAGCCAGCGTAGGGGTGTGAAGGATTTGCCCGGGGCTCTGGGCGTAGTTCAGTCTGACCTGGACAAGGAAGTAACCAATGAGTGTGTCACTGTAGTAGTGTCGGCGCCACCCAGTCCGCATTCGACGATGTTGCAATGTAGCATGCACCCGGAGGGCGGGCTTGCACGAACGGGGGAATGAAGGAGCGCAAGACCGCTCGGGGTCTTGGCTCATACATGCCAAGTGTTGTGTGTAACTGTATTGCCGCAGCATGAGCCAAATGCCTAGCCTTAATCGCAGCGCGAGTTCAGCCAGGCATGAACTCTACATCTGTGTCCGCCCTATCCTTCCCACAGGCCTACACCCACGGGGCCGCCCACCTCCAACGGCCAACATCACAGTGTCGTTGTCAGGCTTGTGGACATGCGCAGACAGGCATGACAATGGTGTGCGCTAGGAGTGCCAGTGATGCAACCGCGCAGCGCACACAAGTAGATGTGCTCGGGGGAGGGAGGAGCAGCTGTGAGGCAACGTTACACACAGTGATGCCGCTCATTTGCCACATGCAAGACATGTCGAACATGAATCCCAAAGTCGCACACATCCCACCCCACCCCCAACAAGCCACTTCACAGTTCCTGAATGCAAGCAGATGAGAAACTAACATTAGGGATGAATGCTCCTTTGTCTGAGCTATCAGGCGGAAGCACATCTGCACCTCCGACCTGGGAATTGCATGTGGCCGGCACCCCCTGACAGATACTATGGCAGCTGATGACAACTCCCACACTGCGCACAGCCCGACGAAAGACCAACGTATACACACCCCACACACAGTCCTTGCTCGAAGTTATCTTGCATGGAATGGCCTTCACACTTACTCCCACATCAACCCAGGCATACAACCGCTGCACACTAACACAACTCATTGCTCCGAGCTGTGGCATTTCATCCACAGAACTGGCGCAGGTCAGAACAGTGCAGCTTCAGCCAGAGCCACCAAAGCAATGGCAGACCATCCCGGACACTTGCACAACCCCTGTCACGTGGAACTGTACCGTGCACGTATGCTGCATTTACTGGGGGCACTGCCATTGGTAGCGCTGCAGATCAGTTATCGGCTAAGCTTCCGCCTTGCCAACGTCACCTGCTTGCAGCCTATGTTGCATTGTCACTCGTGCATATTCGAGTGGTCCATGGATGTCTGCCTATCCAACAGGACGGTAGCCGAACTGGATTTCGACATGTGTGTGCACCCCCTGTTGGCCCACAACCATGAGTGTCACCGTGACACCCGCCTATTGGATGCCTGGATACTTGGCATACATGCTGGCAGCTGGACCTGGGAAATTGCAGAATTCCTCGTGTGCAGTGGGCAGATTGAGCCGCTCCCCTATTGGGCTGTAGTGCTAATTGGTGAGAGGGGGTGGACGCAGCACATCTGTCCGGACCGGCTTATGGTGAGTCTCGCCGTCCTGTCCGATGAAGTCGACGACGACCTCATGTTGGAAATGATTGCCTACGAAGCTGCACTAGCTTTCATGGACGTGTAACTACGTACCTGCAGACACAACAGTTTGGAACACATTGCACATGTCCCGACACCTTGTTGGAACTTGGGGTCCGGGTCACATCTCCCACGACGACAGTGGTCATGGCTGCATTCGCCTGGACTCCGTATACATGAGCGGACAACAACGTGGGTAAACACACACCTGTGTATGCTGAGGCACTCCCCCGGAGTGGACAGCGGCGATTGGCAACGTTCCAGGTTCTGACATACTGCTGCATTGTTCTGCATGTTGTGGCACTTATCTTGACCATACTGACACGCATATGCTAATAATGTCTACGCACCTTCACTTGTATTCAACTGTGGTGAGTGTTGATTTGCATGACAATGTGTGTCTCACTGCCTTATTGTGTCACGGCCATACATGCATTGATACACCATCAGGGATGTGGGGTTGTACTAGTACATTATCATCTCACAGTTTCCTGCTATGCCACATGCGTATGGCCATTTTCCTCACACATGCGGCAGCAGTTGTGTACTCTGTTCTGTTGTGCTGGTGTTGCTGTTTGTTCGACATTGTTGTAGATGTTGAGGTGCTCTGATTCTTATGTGTGTGTGCTGCATTGTAGGTGAGTTGCCCCTTCAGCTCTGACTTGGCTGGCGCTTATCCCTTTCAGGCGGTGTGGCTTTCACTTCTGTGCTTATGCAGTGCTGTGATGTTGCAGACTTGGGTAACTTGGGCTCTTGGTTGGTGTTGTGACTCTTGGCCATGGTTTGTCCGCAGATGTGCTCTACTTAATTGTGCATGTGTGCCATTGTGCCCATCTCCCCCCGTCCCCCCAGTCCCTGGTGGTTACTCACCCTGTTGCTGTTGTGTCAGGTCATGTCGAGCAGTGTCAGGTCCCCCAACTCCTGCCACCGTCTCCACACTGATGACTGTGGACACCATTTCCTCCATCTCATCCAGCTCCTCCTGTGGCGCTGGACTCCCACCTCCAGTCTGCATTGCTGCCTTCTGGTTGTTGCCGAGTTTCTGCTTGGTTTAGCGCTTCACATCATTCCAGCGCCTCTTGAGCTCTTCCATTGTCCTCCTCAGCACTCCGGCTGCATTCGCCTTGTCCCGGATGGACTGCCATATTGTATATTTTTTATTGCCAATGACACTGTGGAGGTGACGTAAAGTTGTTGATGGTGTTCTATCACCTCCGTGATCAAGATCCTGTTTTCCTGCGGACTGTAGCGCATCTTCCTCTTCTTCTTCTCCTTGCCCTTCCCTGACCCCTAGGTCCCAGGCTGGTCCTCCGTGGGGCTTGTGGGGTTCTGGTTGTCCTCTGTGCTTGCTCCGGCTACCTCCATGGTGCTTCGCAGTTGTTTGTGTTTTGTGTTGCCACTTTCATTGTGCTTTTTGCAGCCTGACTTGTGGGACTTGCAGGACTGGCGCTGCTTCTCGATGGATTTTTTATCGCGGTTGGGCCCATCGCAACTTTTTTCGCGTTCAGGTTTGGATTTTCATCGCTGTCCCGGTAGTGTTATCGCGGACATTTGCCGCGTTATCGGGGTACTATCGCATGTTACCGCCGTGTTGTGAATGCCACGTTAACACGGGGTTATTTTCCCGCGATAGACGGCGATATGTAAACTTGCGTTAACCTATTTTGGCGATGTTTATCGCACGTTCTTGAGAATATGCCCCTAAGTTTTTCTGCCAATCATTCTGCCCCCTTCACTTTGAATCCTGCAAGCGATGCCAAAATGCCTTGCTTTTCTCTACAGAACACCAGAGCAAGACTTCAAAATACCAGGACGCAACATGAACACTCTTTAAAATAGGACTCTACACACTTTAGATTACCAAAATTCAAGGTGGACAAAGCTCAACACTCCTTTGAAAAGTAAAAGAGAATATTTATTGCAGCAAGTTCCGATATATCAAATGGCAATAATGCACAAGTAAAATAAATGCATATAGTGAATGTATATACACACGAATAAATGCATAGAAAGATAACTGCATGTACACAAGAGTAAATAATTAGAACTTGAAATACTTCACCAGCTGTCTGTTTAGCATCATCATCCTTGCCAGCACGACGGAGGGCCCCGCTGGCCGTCTCAAGCAGGGAGGTCCCAACCGGGCACAAAAAGCCCTGAGCAGTGCATCCTCTCCCAAGAGAGTTCCTGTCAAAGCGCCAAGAGATCTCCGTCTTTATACTCTGTACTAACACGGAGAGAGAGCTCCCCCTCCCTTCATCTGCACTGTAGGTACTGGCAACACTCTGCGTTGAGTCACTCAACGGAGCTGGCCAGGCTCTGATGAGAGCTGAGGCAGATTTCTTCACTTTCACATCCATGGACACTGTACGCATCCCACATTGTCTGTTCTAGCAGCTTATCTCTCTCACTCAGTAAAGTTAGAAAACATAAACAATCCGTGTGCGCAAGTAACATGGGGACCGCCTACGTTTGCAACTGAGAGGCAGGGTCAGACAGACATAAGATGAAACCATGCTCACAAATGTAGTTAAGTAAAATGGAGTCAATGGTCAATACGCGATCTCACTATGTTTAACTACCTGTAGCATTACAGACCGTTGTGAACAGCGGTCACTGGAGGATGAATCTGAGTCTAGGCACGGCGGAGTTGCGGCTTGATAGCCCATGCAAATATTTCTTTAGGGATATCAAAAAACAGAGTTTGGGAGTTGAACACCACTCGAATATGGGCAGGGAAAAGGAGCACATAATGAATTCTAATCTCATGAAAGCGTTTCTTTGCTACAACAAATGATTGGTGCTGTTGTTGGCCCATCTTAGTGTAATCCAGAAATATCAAAATGCAGTGAGACTCAAAGACCAGCGCTTCTTGATTCCATGCAAATTTTGTGATAGCATCTCTGACATGAAAAATTTGAATTTTGGCTATAACAGGCCGTGGCCGGGAGCACCCGGTGGTGGGGGGGCGTTCTTCACCAGGTCCCTATGAGCTCGTTCAATCTAAACCAAGAAGAAGTGGAGTCTGAAGGTAGAAATGTAGTGATCCAGCTGGCAAGGAATTAGCTCATATTCTCTCCCTTGCAGCCCTCTGGAAATCCCACAAAACTGTGGTTGTTGTGGCAGGCGCGGCCCTCTGTGTCCTCCACCCTCACCTCCAGCTCCTTGATAGCGGTCGTGAGCGTAGTAACTTTTTGCTGCAGCGAAGTTATAGTGTCCTCGACATTAAAGACTCTAGTCTCAGCCTCCGTTATTCGCTCTATCGCCTTCCGGAGGTCCTGGGGCAGCAATGTTACATCTGAGCCAACTGCACCAATCTTCGCATCTAACATGTTGCTGGATTGGGTAATGGCGGCTAACAGCACAGCGTTATCACTTACAGTCTCATGGCCCCTCCGGAGTCAGCCGTCGGAAACCCTACCCCAGTGGACCTATCCATTGTGCTTTGTTTGGCTGTGGAGCCTGAAGGCTTGTCTTTCGTCATGATAGGACAATTTCAGATACAGAATCTGTGGACTCCTGTCATCCAGCACCACGAGGACACTGACCCGCCTGACCCCCCACCACACAAGTCCAAGGGGGCGGCACGAGCAGTCAGAACAGGTGAGTGGCCTATGCTTTCCCAAGAACACATTGGCAGACCAGCAATCTGGAGAAGACTCATTGGGGGTCTCCAAAATGTAAGGTGAGGACTTGAGGGGGCAGCCCCAAGACCTGGCCCAGCTGCCTCCGCAGCCGGAAGCCCACTCACACCACTACCTCCTAATGGGGATCCTCACCTGGATGCAAATTAATCTGTGCAGCATATGAGGCTGGATCCCCCCAATGTGGAACAGAATGTAGAGCGTCCGATCCTCCGTGCGCACACCAGCAGCCAGCTCCCAGCCGGGCGCGCCGTCCTGGCCCCACGGGCAAAATGGCGCCAGGCATAACGACGCCATGCCTATGGTAGGAGAGGCCTGAACATGCACCACCTCACACGGCCCCTACCGCTGCACCCCTCTTCACTGTTATATCTTTCAGGTGGACTCTCCCATATGTGGCATAGGCGCGGGCCCCACCAAGCGCCACCTGGCAGGATCCACCAGGCCGCGGCATCACCTCCATCAGCGCAAGCTGGGCACTGATCCCTACAGCAGCCCCGTAGTGCACAGCCGCGCAGCATGGTCCACAGCGGGGCCGCCAGAGCCCAGTGCCCAACCTGAAGCCACTACGGGGGCCCAGGCACGACTATGAAGTGGGCAGGCTCCCGGTTACCACTGCGGCCCAACACAGCCGCCGATTCGGTCAGATCCGGCCCTTCAGTCCCGGCTCACCGCCGTGAGGCCGGCGCATAGAGCCTGCTATGCCGCGCCTCCACGGCCCCAGCCGTCGCCTCACAGTCCTGTCACACACTCGGCCCTCCGGAGTGAAGATGGGGAAAATTACAATGCGATTTGGGCAGGATTAACGTGTCCACCATGTTGAATCGCTAGGCCACGCCGACCGGTTATAATTTAGTGGATTTTTTGTTTCAAGCAAATTTGTATAAATGTTTAGTTATTGGTCTTAATTTTGCTGTTAAGCAATGTCTGGTTTACCTGTTTGTTAAATATGCACTTTGAACTTGTGTGAATTATATTTGTTTTTTTTGTTTGGGCTGGGACTCTGGAAAAATACATTTTGCTTTCTAAAGCTGCTTATAGCAATGTTATATATATGATTATATAAGCATCTCATGGATAATGTATTTTAAGCTATGTGTTAATGATATTGTTATTGTTTTGAATTAGGGGATGGTAATGGTTTTAATTAATCAAACAATACATTTATACCTAACTACCTGTGCCATGGGTATTAGTCTATTAGCTACCACCTTCCCCAGTATTTTGCAATCTAAATCTTAAAGTGACAGTGGCTTATATGAGCTCATGTGTAAATGGTCTCTCCCAGGTTTTGGGAGTACAGTTATCAGTGCCTCTTGCATAGAGGAAGGCAGGCATTCCAATCGACTAGACTTTTCGTATAGCTGTAGTAACAGGAAGCCATCCAGACCGGGTGCTTTAGCCCTAGCTATTTGCGTGATGGCTAATCATATTTACCAGAGTTGAATTGGTTCCTTTAGCTCAAAGCACTGTGTAGCGTTCATCACTGGTAGTGCTCTGAGGTCTAGGTAGCGCTGTATCTCATCATTTGTCGTGGTGAGCCATATTACTTGTCTTAGTATCTTTTAAAAACTGCATTAATCCCACTTTATTTGTTGATGATCTGTGCACAGGCATCCTGTACAGCTCCGAACAGAGTTCTGGGGATCTCTCATTTAAGGAGCCAGGCTAGCATACGGCCTGCCCTATCTCCCTCCGCATGCTGTCTGGCTTTACATTCTTTACATTGTAAATGACCCAATCGTGCTTGCAGTGCATGGTATTTTACTCTAGTTTGGGCTAGGGATTATTGATCCTGTACATATAGGACAGATTCAATCTCAAATGTATGTATGCGGTCCTCAAGAGTACCAACCTCGTGCCTCAATGGCTGCTTCACACAATGGTTAGTGTGCATGAAGTGCCCCCGCATCACCACCTTCACTGCATCCCAAACAACTAGCCCATTGGAGGCTGTCCTGAAATTGTCTGCAAAGTAATGCTCAATATGTTCTCTCATCCCTAAGTACTGGGTCTTATAATAACACTGGTGAGAGTCACCATGAAGGTACTTCCAAGAAGGGATGAAAGCAGTCGCCACCTGGATGAAGAACAGCTGCCTGAAACTCACCTCAGAAAAGACAGAAGTCCTCATCCTTGGCTCCACGCATGGAATGACTCCCGGTGGCCCTATGCCCTCAGAAATCCCCCCACCCTGATGGACCACGCATGAAGCATCGGCATCATACTAGACACATCGCTCACAATGAACCGCCAGATAACGCCATCTCCTCAACCTTCTCTAACACCCTCTGCATTCTTCGAAAGACCTTCAGATGGATTCCAACCGAATCCAGAAAAACTGTCACACACGCACTCATCAGCAGCAGACTGTACTACTGCAAAGCTCTCTACACCGGAATCAACAAGAAACTCCTTCGCAAACTCCAGAGTGTCCATAACGCCGCAGCCAGACTGATCCTCGACATCCCCAGTCGCTGTCACATCACCCAACACCTCTGCGATCTCCACTGGCTTCCAGTCGAAAGAAGAAGAACCTTCAAACTCCTCACCCACGCATACAAGGCCCTTCACAACACCATACCCGCATACCTGAACAGCCGCCTCTCCTTCTACGCACCCAAAAGACACCTCCAATTAGCCCAGCTCTCACTGGCCACCATCCCACTTATCACCAAGACTAGAACGGGAGGAAAGTCCTGCTTCTACCTCGCAGCCAAAGCCCGGAACACCCTCCCCCTCCGAAATTGCCCCAGTTCAGGAAGAACCTCAAGACTTGGCTTTTCGGGTGACCCCAGCACTCAACGGAGCCGCCTCCTTCCCCCCCAGCACCTTGAGACCCTCACTGGTGAGTAGTTGGGCATTACCAACCCTGATTGATTGATTGACTGAAGCAAGAATATTTAGTAAAAAAATGTGAGATGGTATATATATATATATATACATATATATATTCACTGAAAAAACCATAGGTTTTAGGGACAGTTATAGTTAGTTGGACATTGCACTCGTACAAAACCCGTGAAATTCCCCTGTTATAGTTAGTTCAGCTAACTATAACTCGCGCCCCCGCAATGCACTGCTGATGACGTCACATATTACATCACTCATGACATGGTCAGTGACATCACTGATGACATCACTGATGACATCTCAAATGACATCACTGTTGACATCATGCAGTGACTGTGTGTTTCTATAAAGTTTAAATATGTTTAATATATATGCCAAGGTGTATTGAATAATGAGTGGGTGTATAAGTGTCTGGATGGATGATTTAGTAGGTGCGTGACTGACTCTATAAGTGAGTGATTAAACGTATCTTACTAAATGCATGGGTTAGTGACTAAACTGTGTGAATGTCTTTATCCGTCTGTCTGTTGGTGTGTAAGTGGCTGCATGGGTTTGTAAATAGCTACATGAGTGTCTATGTGTTATTGATTGGTTGTCTGAGTATCTGTATGGGTGCCTGAGTGTTTGTGTGGATGGGGTGTGTGTGGCTGCACATAGATGTATCAGTGGGTGATTCACTGGGTGCATGATTTCAAGAGTGCATCTGTGATGGACTGTATGGGTGGGTGAGTGTGTGTATGGGTGTGTTAGTGAGTGAATGTATATCTCAGTGGTACATGTGTGAGTAACTACATATGTGAAAGGCAGTATATATGTGTGTTGGAGTATATAAATAGCTATAAGCGAGAGTGTGTGATTGTGATTGTGAGAGTGACTGTATGGATGAGTGTGTGCTTGTATCAGTGATTGTATAAGAGCGTAAGAATGTGCTAGTATTTGTATGAGTAAGTGAGCTGGTGTGTGTATAACTGTATAGGTGAGTAAATGGCAGTGTGATTAATTATTTGCATGACTGACTAGGTGTGTGAGTACCTCTATGGATGAGTGGCGGTGTGTGAGTGTCTATGTAGGTGTATGAGTGCATATGATAGTCCTGTACTGAGTGACCGTAAGTATGAGTGACTGTACGGGTGAGTGAGTGGATGTGTGTGTAGACCTAAGAATCAGTGAGTGGGTATGTAGTTATTGGTGTTGGAGTGTCTATGGTTTTGAGAATGGCAGTCTGTAATTTACAGTGGGTGTATCAAAAGTTATATTAGGGTGTGAGAAGATGAATGAAATTATCACATGGATGATGTCATCAGTGATGTCATCAGTGATGTCACTGACCATGTCATGAGTGATGTAATATGTGACGTCATCAGCAGTGCATTGCGGGGGCGCGAGTTATAGTTAGCTGAACTAACTATAACAGGGGAATTTCACGGGTTTTGTACGAGTGCAATGTCCAACTAACTATAACTGTCCCTAAAACCTATGGTTTTTTCAGTGAATTTCAAAGGTTTTTTAAATGCAAATTTCTAACTATAACGTGTCTGAAACCTATGGTTTTTTCAGTGAATTTCAAAGGTTTTTTAAATGCTAATTTCTAACTATAACGTGCCTGAAACCTATGGTTTTTTCAGTGAATTTCAAAGGTTTTTTAAATGCTAATTTCTAACTATAACGTGTCTGAAACCTATGGTTTTTTCAGTGAATTTCAAAGGTTTTTTAAATGCTAATTTCTAACTATAACGTGCCTGAAACCTATGATTTTTACAGTTCATAGAATCACCAATGTTATCCTATGGCAGGAAATTCACTTAGCAGGTAAGTAGTGTTATCGTTACTTTTTCTTACTCAGTGGTGGATCCTGGATCCAGCACTGGTGCATCTCCTGTAAACAGTTGAAAGAATGCGTTTAAGTTATACAGGCGCTTTTTAAGGAATATTTGTAGTTTGTGAAAATCGACACTTTGAAACTTTTCTGCTGAAAACCAGACAATGGATTCCTATGGAAGGAAATACAAGTTACTGGTAAGTACGGTTAGAATTACTTTTCAGGGTCAGTGCTGGGCTAAAAGATGCAGCACTGGGTTCTCTCCTGATAACAGGTGAATAAATCGGAATTCGTAGTTCGGCTGATTTTAGAGGAATATTATAAAGTTCCAAAACTCCACACTTTGAAGAATTTCCAAGTGAAACCAGTCAATGATATCCTATGGAAGGAAATTCAAGTTACTGGTAAGTACGGTTAAAATTACTTTTCAGGATCAGTACTGGGCTGAAAGATGCATCACTGAGGTCTCTCCTGATAACAGGTGAGTAAATCGGAATTCGTAGTTCGGTTGATTTTAGAGGAATATTTGTATGTTTCAAAAATCGACACTTAGAAACTTTTTCAACAAAAAGCGGGCAATGATATCCTATGGAAGGAAATTCAAGTTACTGGTAAGTACGGTTAAAATTACTTTTCAGGATCAGTACTGGGCTGAAAGATGCAGCACTGAGGTCTCTCCTGATAACAGGTGAGTAAATCGGAATTCGTATTTCGGCTGATTTTAGAGGAATATTATAAAGTTCCAAAACTCCACACTTTGAAGAATTTCCAAGTGAAACCAGTCAATGATATCCTATGGAAGGAAATTCAAGTTACTGGTAAGTACGGTTAAAATTACTTTTCAGGATCAGTACCGGGCTGAAAGATGCATCACTGAGGTCTCTCCTGATAACAGGTGAGTAAATCGGAATTCGTAGTTCGGTTGATTTTAGAGGAATATTTGTATGTTTCAAAAATCGACACTTAGAAACTTTTTCAGCAAAAAGCAGACAATGATATCCTATGGAAGGAAATTCAAGTTACTGGTAAGTACGGTTAAAATTACTTTTCAAGATCAGTACTGGGCTGAAAGATGCAGCACTGAGGTCTCTCCTGATAACAGGTGAGTAAATCGGAATTCGTATTTCGGCTGATTTTAGAGGAATATTATAAAGTTCCAAAACTCCACACTTAGAAGAATTTCCAAGTGAAACCAGACAATGGATTCCTATGGAAGGAAATACAAGTTACTGGTAAGTACGGTTAGAATTACTTTTCAGGGTCAGTGCTGGGCTAAAAGATGCAGCACTGGGTTCTCTCCTGATAACAGGTGAGTAAATCGGAATTCGTAGTTCGGCTGATTTTAGAGGAATATTATAAAGTTCCAAAACTCCACACTTAGAAGAATTTCCAAGTGAAACCAGTCAATGTTAGCCTATGGAAGGAAATTCAAGTTCCTGGTAAGTACGGTTAAAATTACTTTTCAGGATCAATACTGGGCTGAAAGATGCAGCACTGAGGTCTCTCCTGTTAACAGGTGAGTAAATCGGAATTCATATTTCGGCTGATTTTAGAGGAATATTATAAAGTTCCAAAACTCCACACTTTGAAGAATTTCCAAGTGAAACCAGTCAATGATATCCTATGGAAGGAAATTCAAGTTACTGGTAAGTACGGTTAAAATTACTTTTCAGGATCAGTACTGGGCTGAAAGATGCATCACTGAGGTCTCTCCTGATAACAGGTGAGTAAATCGGAATTCGTAGTTCGGTTGATTTTAGAGGAATATTTGTATGTTTCAAAAATCGACACTTAGAAACTTTTTCAGCAAAAAGCAGACAATGATATCCTATGGAAGGAAATTCAAGTTACTGGTAAGTACGGTTAAAATTACTTTTCAAGATCAGTACTGGGCTGAAAGATGCAGCACTGAGGTCTCTCCTGATAACAGGTGAGTAAATCGGAATTCGTATTTCGGCTGATTTTAGAGGAATATTATAAAGTTCCAAAACTCCACACTTAGAAGAATTTCCAAGTGAAACCAGACAATGGATTCCTATGGAAGGAAATACAAGTTACTGGTAAGTACGGTTAGAATTACTTTTCAGGGTCAGTGCTGGGCTAAAAGATGCAGCACTGGGTTCTCTCCTGATAACAGGTGAGTAAATCGGAATTCGTAGTTCGGCTGATTTTAGAGGAATATTATAAAGTTCCAAAACTCCACACTTTGAAGAATTTCCAAGTGAAACCAGTCAATGATATCCTATGGAAGGAAATTCAAGTTACTGGTAAGTACGGTTAAAATTACTTTTCAGGGTCAGTACTGGGCTGAAAGATGCATCACTGAGGTCTCTCCTGATAACAGGTGAGTAAATAGGAATTCGTAGTTCGGCTGATTTTAGAGGAATATTTGCACAATGGTGAAGGGAGGGGTGGGGCTTGAGGTGACATCTGTGCAAACACGCCCCGTGGCGCGTTTTAAGTTGGGGGATTAAGTCCCCTTGAATCATGAGGGTCCCTGGGGTCCAACTAGCCCACCCTGTACCTCCAGTATGCGCCAGGGAGCTGCGTTGCAGAGAGGTGTTCAGAGGCCACGCCCCTTTTTGCACCTCTCTGCAATGCAGCTCTTTGGCGCTTTCTGGACGTACCTGTTGGGCTAGTTGGCCCCCAGGGACCCTGAGGATTGAAGGGGATTTAATTCCCCATCTTAAAACGCGCCACGGGGCCTGTTTGCTCACATGTCACCTGAAGCCCCGCCCCCTCCCTTCACCACTGTGCAAACGCGCCCCGTGGCGCGTTTTAAGTTGGGGGATTAAGTCCCCTTGAATCCTGAGGGTCCCTGGAGTCCAACTAGCCCACCATGTACTTCTAAAAAGCGCCACAGAGCTGCGTTGCAGAGAGGTGTAAAAAGGGGAGTGGCCTCTGTACACCTCTCTGCAACGCAGCCCCCTGGCGCATACTGGAGGTTCCTGGTGGGCTAGTTGGCCCCCAGGGACCCCCAGTATTCAAGGGGAATTACTTCCCCTTCTTAAAACGCGCCAGGGGGCGCATTTGCAGAGTACTGCAGGGAGGGGGGCGGGGCCTCCGGCACGATGCCGGTCGTTTTTTTTTTTTTTTCTAATTTTTTTAATGGGAGGGGGGCTGCGTGGCCCCCCTTCCCTTGGCCACTTTTGGCCCCGGGGACCCCATCCCCCGGGGCCTGTGCATTTTTTTTTTAAATTAAAAAAAAAAACGGGAACGGGGCCGCGTGGCCCCCCTTCCCTGGGCCTGTATTGGCCCCGGGGACCCCATCCCCCGGGGCATGCCCTCGATTTTTTTTTATTATTTTGGAGGGGGGCTGCGTGGTCCCCCTCCTCCGACCATTTAAGGCCCCGGGGACCCCATCGCCCAAGGCCGGCCTTGCCCTTTTTTTTTTTATTTTTTTTTATTTGAGGAGGGGGCTGCGTGGCCCCCTCCCTGGCCACTTATGGCCCCGGGGACCCCATCCCCCGGGGCCTGGCCTCTGGTTGGGGACTGTGGGGGGTCCCCAATCCCCCACAGTCCCAGCCGGCTCCCCGCCTCCTGCGCGAGCCGGCATTGCTTTCCACATGGGGAGCAGCTAACATGCTGCTCCCCATGTGGAAAGCATTGGGTTTGCATTTTGAAAGAGAGAGCAGGTTTCCTGCTCTCTCTTTCAAAATGCAAACCAAGTTTGCTATGACAGGACGGGAGCCGCGAGGCTCCCGTCCTGTCATAGCAAACTACAGTGTCCCGGGGGTAGGCACCCCGGGACACTGCAGGAGCAGGCCCTGGGGGGTGGCGGTCCCCAGGGCCATCAAGGGCTCCCCTCCCTTGAATTGCACAGCCCCGGGGAGGTGGTGGTCCCTGGGGCTCTGGGGGTCCGTAACGGACCCCCACATTTATTTTCTATGTGCCCCGGGGAGGTGGTGGTCCCCGGGGCGTGTGGGGGGGCTGGAGCCCCCCCACACATTATTAAAAATTTAAAAAAGAAGCCCCGGGGGGTGGTGGTCCCCGGGGCTGCGGGAGGGCAGGAGAGCCCTCCCGCACCATTTTTTTTATTAAGCCCCGGGGGGTGGCGGTCCCCGGGGCTTGGGGGCCTTAGAGGCCCCCCATATAAACAATAAACCCACCCCCGCATGCCCCCGGGACTTGGGCCACCCGGGGGCAAATTTGCATCGAAGCGCGGGAGACCGCGCTTCGATTTTTTTTTTCTCGGCGGGATTCACGCACCCTGAGCGCATCCAGCCGATTTTTTTTTTTTTTAAATGCTTTTTTCTGCCCAGGGGGTCCTTGTGGGACCCCCTGAGCAGACCTAGGGGGTCAGGGTGTTTCTACCCTGCCCCCTTTGTGTGTTTTGCGCACTTGTTTCTTCTTCTTTTTTTTTCTAATCGGCAGGATCCGCGCACCCTGAGCGCATCCTGCCGATTTATAAAAAAAAAATGCTTTTTGCCCAGTGGGTCCTTATGGGACCCCTGAGCAGACCTAGGGGGTCAGGGTGTTTCTACCCTGCCCCCTTTGTGCGCTTTGCGCACTTGTTTCTGTCCCTCGGTTCTACCGAGGGACAAAATAACTGCCAACATTTCCTGAATCGGAATGTTGACAGCCAGCTGACAGCCAATTAGCATGCAGCTCGTGATCGGGACGGTGCGCGCAGGGTGCGCTCAGGGTGCGCGGATCCTCCGTGCCCATAGATATATATGTACTTTTACTTTTGATTTTCTCAGCAACTACTGAACGGATTTACACCATTTAACAAAAGGGTTCTTTCTGAACCAAGAACTACCTCTTTGCCAAATTTGGTGTAATTCCGTTCAGCAGTTCGGGCTGTAGCCGTGTCTAAAGTTTCCTATGGAAAAATGAATGGGGAAAACGCGTTTTGGGACCCCCTTTTTCTCAGGCCCCGCTTGACGAATCCCCCGAGACTTTCAGGGTAGGAGCGGACCGGAGCGCCCCACAAAGTTTGAAAATTTCGCAAAGATACGTCAACCGGCAAGAGAGTTATTTCAAATAGAATGTCGCGGATTTCCTATGGAAAATAGGTCCTAACTATAACTATCTACTGGCGACCGCCAGTAGATAATATATATATATATATATATATAAAGATAAGTATAGAGTTACTGTGCTCCGAATACATGTACCTTGATGAGCTATATATATATATGTAGAGTTGCAGTTAAGAATAGTAAATCTATACTTGACTATAAATTTTAATTTTCAAAATATTTTGGTCAATATTCTGGATCCAATATTTTTATGGCACATTATTTTTGTTCACTATATTCTGACATACAACTAACAATGTAGTAGTTTCCGTTAGAGCAGTGATACTCAAAGTACGGCCCGGGTGCTGCATGCGGGCCTCCTGACCTTTACGTGCGGCACTCTGGCCAAAAAAAGCCCTGAGCAGCTGTTTACTGGACAGAGCACTAACATTAAAAATGTGTTAAATAAACAGGCAAACGTTTATTTAAATGTTAATTACAGTTAAAGAGAGGAATTAACTAGGGAGTTCTGAACTGCTTAACTTTAGGAGCACTTTCATTTATAAAGACATCTTACAGGAAGAGTGAATGAATATAATAGTCTCTTCAAAATTCAAAACGTGTATTTCATTAACATGCAGAAACTTTCACCTTAGTAAATCAGATTCTATCAGTGCATTGAGAAGTTTTTTTTTTTAAATGTGATAGTTTTCAAGCATGAATTTAGAAACATTCATGTTTCCCCACCCCCTGGCAACAATGCCAATAATAAATTAAGAGGCAAGTCAGTTGTTATGTGCACTCTTTGGGTAGCTGGGGTTACTATCATACATGAACAACATTATAGTTTATTAAATGAACCACAGTTGAAGTATTTGTTCAGCACACATTCTTACGTCATGTATTTTGAGGTTCTCTTATATGTGAAAATGAAGGGAAAGGAGGGAAAGTAAATTAAAACAATTATCCAGGATGACACAATATGGTCAAGCGGGAAAGCCAGGATTTTTCCCAGGTTTTCTGTTTCCACATTGTGCAATTCAATTCAGCCAGTATATGTACATGCTTAGCTTCCCCTAAACCCACCTTAGCCCCCCCACCCACACCACCACACGACCACCCCCTGCTGGTAACTGTGTGGCCCTTGGTCACACCACCAACCAAACATTTTGGCCCCTGTGGAAATGTTTGCGAGTGCCCATGCGTTAGAGGAACAACGCTTTGGAAACATATTTAATGTGCCCTGGGCCTTCACAGCTGCTGCCAATGGGTCACTGAACACATTCAGGGGTATATTCACAAGAACGTGTGATAACTACCGCAAGAGTAGCATAACGCAACTTTCAATATCGCAGCTTATCGCGGGAAAATAACCCTGTGTCAATGTGGAATTCACAACAAGGCGGTAGCATGCGATAGTCACCAGATAACGCGTCAAATGTCAGCGTGAAAATCAACGCCACGCCGAAAAAATGAGAAATTCGAACGCGATAAATCATGCGATGAGGCCAATCGCGGTACAAAAAGTAGCGAAAAGCAGCCTCAGGCCTGCAAATCCCACTCGTCTGGCGGGAAATTGCACCATAAAAACCACAGAAACAACACACCAGAAACAAGCCAAAGCACGTAGCAACATGGAGGCACCCTGACCCAGTGCAGAGGTCAACGCGAACCCCATAACCCCCACAGACCACCAGCAAGGAACAACAGGGTCGGGGAAGGCCAAGGAGAAAAGGGAGAGGAAGACGGGGTGCAGACCGCAGGAAAACAAGACCAGCGCCACGGAGTCACAGAACACCATCAGCAACTGACCCACAAGCAGACCACCTGGAATGCAGTCGGAGTGCCCAGGAGGCCAATCCAGGAGGCCAAGAGGCGCCGCCAGGACGTGACAACCTAAACCAGGCACAAACCCGCTGCCAACAGGAAGGCAGCAACAGCGACAGGAGGTGGCAGTCCAGCGCCACAGGAGGAGCTGGAGGAAACCCAGGCCACAGTCATCAGTGTGGAGACGGTGCAAGGAGGTGGGAGTACGGACACAGCTCAACAGGACCCGACACAACAACAACAGGGTGAGGATCCAACAGGGACTGGGGGGACGGGGGGTGATGGGCACAATGGCACACATGCACAACGAGGTGTAGCACACTGCACACCCGCAATTACCCAGGGACATGTCCCCCATCCCTGTGGCACACTGCAGCACACACACATAGAAATCACAGCACATACCATGACAATGTGGCACAAAGTGCAACACCCACACTGCAGAACAGGGGACACAACTGGGTCCGCCCAGGCGCAGAAACAGAACAATCACATTGGACAGAGCAGGGAACTGTGAGATGCATATCTACGGCTACAACCCCACATCAGCCATGTAGGCCAAATGTACACTGTCCCAACTCAAATAGCCACCACCGCCCAAACAGTCACAATGTACATTGTCACACAGTCTGCATGTTGACAAGAACAAGGCGCCAACACAATGCCAACATGCACCTCCCCTTCACAATGCAGAGGGACAAACAACACCTCCAGCAGGTCAGAACAGACAACCGATCAGTGATGCCGGAGACGAACACCACACCTTCGACACCGACGCCCTACAACAGCCCATGGACATCCCACACAAACCACCACCAGGACCAGGGCAGACAAGCCACTCAGAGGAGAACCCAGCCCCTGCAACAGACCACACAGCATGAAGCACCCGCAATCACGGCTGGCTCACAATACTTCACCGACCCACACATGGCACCCCAATGCCAGGTGTCAGAACGCCAAAAGGAGGTGGCCCAACAGGTGCGTGTGTTGCCTAACCCATGGAATGCGAACTAGAGCACATACGTGGGTGTCCAATACCCTTCAGGGACCACCTACACCACACTGCCATAGAGACACATGCAGATGTACATACCCAGTACAGAACCACACCCAGGGGCACGCACATATCAGTCACAGACCCACGTTGGCTCTGCGTACGACGGCACAGTCCACTCCCCTTACGAATTGAGTGGGTGACGACAAAGCTACATGTCCAGGTTCTAGCCCACTGCCTGCGGTGACATGTCTGCGTCCGCTGTACACAGCACAATGTAATGTCGTAGGGCCCAGGGCCCCCATGCATACAACAAGACCACAGGGACACATGCACATATCATGTTGAACTGGCTACGGGCACGTGCGCCCGGCCCCTTTATTGGCAGGGCCACATGTACAGTGACGCCTGTGCTGGATGTGTGTGGGGTGAGTATAAGCCAGCCCGCACGGAGTGCTTGGTGCTGGCAACAACCTGAACAGTGGACACCAGTGTAATGGAAACAGAAAACACCAGCATAACAGAGTCAACTGCAGAGCAACATGGAGGGATCCGGAGTAAGGACAGAGGTCACCCAATATTAAGTCAGGAGGTTCCGTGAGTTGCAGTGCACTGAGGTAGGGGCACCAGAGAAGAGCGCGCTCATGTGAGGAAATTGCTAGGATTGTGTCCCTTCGGGTTAGTCCTGATGCAGATGCAGTGGGGTGTGTTACACCTGCATCAACTTCCTCATCAACGTCCCAGGTCTCCCACACTGCCTGAGGTGACAGTTGCGTCCGCAGTCCACAGCGCAATACCCAGTAATAGATCCGGGTGTGTAGCTTGACTACCACCACCAGTCTGCATTCCTGCCTTGGGGCTGCTGCCTCCTGCCCTCCCATTGTCTGTGCCTTCTCCTGTCCGCACACTTGACACATCTTTCTCATCATAGTCCCAGGTCTACCCCACTGCATGAGGTGACATTGCTGCACAACCTCACAACAGCACAAAACTCAATCAGTAACGGACAATGGCTTGCGGTGCACTAAGTCACTGGCACCTGGAGTGCTGAGCAGGGTATCAGGCCGATGATGGCATCCACGACAGGTCTGAGCAACTCCGTAGGTCTGTCAGGAACACCGTTTCGACTCTGGCAGATGGCGGTTGGAGGTGGTCCTTGCGGTGGTGGCGTATGCCTCCTGCGGTGATGCGACGTCCAGGCCGGTCAAGACTCGATGCTATGTGTGGGCCCTGGTGGCCTGCAGTTGAGGCCGGAGGATGCGGACAGCGCAGGGCCACAGACACATGGCGTTGATGACCCCAAGACCATCACTACAGAGGCCATTCAATGTCTCAGAAGAAGGGGTCCCAGGCCCGAGCAGCACAGAGTTAGTGGCCCCGGATGCACTGCGGCCGGCACAGGCACCCAGCCACGGGACAGTGACTTGCGGTGCAGTCAGATGGGCCATGCGACCTGAGCGGGTCCCCATCAATGTCCGAGGTGTATGTTGTGGAGGGTTGCGGGGGACAGTGGAAGGTGTCCTCCAGGGCATGATGCGGAAGGTCTGATGTTATCTGGAAGCAGCAAATGGAGGAGTGGAAAGCGCAACCCTCGTTTTCACCAACAATTCTGTATCAGCTACATGAGGATGAAAACTAGCCCCTAGTCCATAGACTCAAATGCCACCAATGTACGACCAGTGAGTGTCCATGAATGTCGGGGAACACACTTAGTGGCACAGATGCTGAGAGGGGATGCAGTCTGCGATGATGCCGGTACACAGATGTGAACTCCAACATTGCCAAATCAAGACTCTGTGACCTACTGGACCGCAGTGTAGGCCGGAGGCAGCGGTCAGCAGTGGCCCACAGCCACGTGTGAATGGCTCGCGAGGCACAGAGTTAGTGACACAGTGGCAGTTGTCGGTAGTGTTCAATCACCTCCGTAACGATGATCCTGTTCCCTCCGGACTGCAACGCGTCATCCTCTTACGCCTCTCCGTGCGTGCGATGATATGTATTCTGCCTTTTGAATTACCGATGTTCAGTTCCAAATCTGTGATCCCACTCGTGCGCAGCGTAGGCTGAGGGCAGTGGTCGGCGTAGGCCCACAGACACGTGTGGTTGTGATGCCATGCACAGACTTGTTGGCACCACAACGAAGGGAGTATAGTGAATTGTTCTCTGCCTTAAATGATGTTCACTGCCATGGTGTAATCAAGACTCAGTTCCAAATGTGTGACTTACCTGACCGTGGTGTAGGCCTGAGGCAGCGGTCAGCACGGCCCATTCACCTAGTGTCGCCGGCATAGGTTGGATGGCCCCACCGGCCTGCGTTGTTCAGGTTCAGTGGCACCACGTGTAGCCGGCTGGCGTTGGACAGGGTTAGTCGCACCACGTGTAGCAGGCTGGCGTTGAACAGGGGTAGTGGCACCACGTGTAGCCGGCTGGCGTTGGACAGGGTTAGTGGCACCACGTGTCGCAAGATGCCCATATGGAACTATGCCTCACTGATCGGGGGGGTCTGGTGCTGTGGCCGCTGGCCCGGATTTGGGGTCACTGCCATTCATGACTCAGGACACAGTTTCACATATGGGACCTACTGGTCTGAAGAGTAGGCCGAAGGCGGCAGTGGAGTACGTCAATGAAAAGGGAATAAAGCGGGCCTGTGTCGTGGAGGCCGTGATGGTCTGAGGTGGCTGCCAAGGTCGCGGGACTCGGGCTTGGAGCTTGCACCGGCACGTGGTGGGCCCTCCTTGACACACGCCGGTGTCTGCAGGTGATCAGTGTGGCCCGGCTGCGCAGGGGCGGGCCTGACGGGTTCGTGGTCCAGCGTTCCGGGGTCCGGCAGGCACACAGCATCGCAGGCAACTCCGCTCACGAGGACGGCGTCGGCCTCGTGGCGGTGTGGGAGGCGCTGCCCTGGCAGAGACGTGGGTCTTTCCGGAAGAGGACCATGCCCAGGCCTACGTGCTTTTTATTCACACCCCTACGCTGGCGTGGCGTACGCCGGGCCATCCCACTCCGGTGACGCTTAGGGGGGGGCGTAACAGGCAACATTTCCGCGAGGTCCCCCACTGGTTGGGGTGACATGGTGGCGTCCACTGTCCACTACACTCCATTCACCAGCGGTGTATGTCACCATGGATAGGGGTGTGTTCTGCATACTGCGGTGTGTCCAGCACATCTCCGCCACTCTTGGCAATGTGTACTTTCCCAATCATGGGGGCATATTATCAAGCGGCAGCGATAATTATCGCTGGCCGCTCTTAGCGAAAAATTATTTATCGCTGGCAATTATCACCATGCTATCGCTGTATCAACAACGCATAGTGCAATGGCGATAATTTTCCAGCGATAGCGGTGTTTTCCATGGAACATCGCTGGTTTTTCAGCGATGTTCCATGGAAAACGGCGATAACCTTGCTGATACGACCCTGTGGTCGTATCAGCATAATCCACCCCCAATGGTAAGTATACCTAAGTCAGCATTTTTGCAGACGTTAGTTTTTGGCAAAAACTGCGGTTTTCGCCAAAAACTAACGTCTGCAAAAATGCGTGGGCCTCCTTGTAAATATCGCGATGTGCACATCAGCGATAATTTACAAGGAGTACTGCCCAGTGACGCCCACTTTGCATCTCATTAGAGATGCAAAGCGAGGCGTCGGGAAAACGGGTGCTAACATGCGCTAATGCATGTTAGCATCCCCTTGTAGATAGGGCAATGTCATTTTCGCCACTTTTTTGGCTTTTAAAGCCAAAAAAGAGGCGAAATGGCCCTTGATAATATTTCCCATGGTTCTACTGCATCCTTCACACATGCCTGGTTGCCACCTCTCCCCACATTTGGCTATTATGTGGCTGTGGTGCCATGCCGTTGCTGGCTCATGTTCAGGGCTTGCCCATGTGAACATTGTAAGTTGTTCTGTCGTGTTTGGTGGGTGGGCATGTTGTTGTGCCTGTTGTATGTGATTTTGTGACGTGTGCATTGCCAGAGTTGTGAGTTGTGGAGTTGAGGTGTGTGGGGTGTTCATTTGGATATTGCCAAGGGGCTGTGCATTTCCCTTGTTGGCATCCTGGGAACGCTGGTTGATGATGGACTGTCGGAGGATGAAGGTATCATGCACACTGGCTGTGTATTTGAAGGCGACATTGTTGGAGGTTCCACGGTGTTCTGTTGTTGCCTGCACATTGATGTGAGACGTGTGCTTCCTGTTGAGGTGATTGTGTGCTGTGTCACGAGGGGGCACAGGTAGTACATGTGTGCTGTGGATTGCCCCCAACACGTGCGTGCATCCTGCTATGGCGTATGGTCCTTGCTTGGTCTCCAGCGGATCCTGCGCATTGTGTTGTACGTATGGGGACTGGGGTGCCAGGGTGATGTCCAGGACAGGTGTGGGGGACTTGGATGTGGTTGGCTGTGTGACTCCTCCGACTCTGGCGGGTGTTGTTTGGGTGGTACCAGGGGCCAACAGGTGCAGCCAAGCCAGCAGCTTTGTGTGGGGTGGGATGTTGGTTGTCCGCTGTGTTGGTGCCGTAGGCCTTTTAGGCGATGATGGTCAGGATGCGTAGGATGGTTGTCCCTTTCAGCCTGTAGTGGACGGTGACATTGTCAGATGTTGGGTCTGTGCGGCTGGTACGTTTCCTGGGGTTCCCCTGTCTTTGTCTGCGCTGTGTCTGTGGTGGTCCGGGGGGGGGTGTTCCGGGTGTTGGTGGGGTCCTGGGGTAGTGGCGGCGGGTGTTGTGGCCCTCTTGGGTGCCCGGGCCGCATGATGAGTGGCTCCATGACATCTGTTGCCCTTCGGATGTGGCCCTGGGCTGTGCTCCCTTTTGTGGTGCTGGCTGCCGTCCGACTTTACACCAGGTCAGAGCAGGTGTAAATTTCCTGGTGCTAACGCGCCTTATCGCCTGTTTTGTTTTTTTATCGCCGATGTGGCTGGTCGTTGTGAATGTTGAGGTGTGATGTTGTCTCGGCTTTTGGCACGGGAACGCCTACTCTTCATCTCATTAGCGATATTTGTGGGGGTCCTCTGTGGCGATGTTTTTTGCGGCTGCTATTGTGGGTAAACTGGTGCTGTGGGCTGTTAACACCGGCTTGTGAATGGGGAGGTAAATTTATCACGACTTTGGCTGCGATAAAGTGCCGTTAATTGGGCGATAGCTCCTTGTGAATATGCCCCTCAGTGCACTCAGCAGCTACCTTCTGCTGGTGCTAGGACTGCTGATAACATTAAATACAACCAACAGCTTCTCCTCTCCTGCCGCCTGGCAACTCTTGAAATAAAAATTCGCCACACTCGGCAGTGCCTGTGATGCTGCCACCAGACGCCGGACGAAATTCAACATGTCTAGGGTCTGCTTAGCATATATCAAACTGCAAACCATGCATGCTGATTTGACATCTCCCACCCAATCTATTTCCTTACACCGTAGCCATGTTATGGTTTTCTATAGTCTCTTCTCTTCTAGTACCTCGTGTTATAGTTTTTTTCTACAGCTTTCTCTTCCTAAAATTAGATTACTTCATTGGAAATGTATGTTGTGTGGCTATCTTAAAAATCTGGAATGGATCCAGTCTACTGGTAATGTGGGGTTGCTTGCGGGTCTTCTAGAGAGAGCATCTCCTGGCAGTTCGGGGTGGACTGTTCCCGTGAGGAGCAGGGTCAGTTCTGATTTCTTTAAGGTGGGCTTTTGTATAGAGTGGCAAAGTGGGTGAAAAACGATATGTTGGACTGCTTCCCAGAGTGATTACCAGTGGTTTAGACTACTTGCAAGTATTCCTTCCACCACCTTTTGTGTGTTTGATGTAACTGCCTACATGGTCATGGGTATGCTCTCCAGTAACCTGTATTCACCTCGTGCCCTTTCATATGGAGGCACTGCGCCTCCTCCGTTCTATTTGCACTGATCCTTCTCCCACCTGCATCTCGTCATGGCTTTCACACTTATGTGCCCCGCCCCTTTTCACCTTTACCTGTACTGTTTGTACCTAGACTCCTCTCACCTACAAATCTCAGCCACCTCTCATACCTCCACACACATGCACACATGTGTGCCTAACATGGTCACAAACACCTATTCTTAAAACATACAAACAAGCACACATTCCTGACACAAACACATGCAACCCACCTAATCAGAAATGTATTTCTAACACACCACAGTCAGGCACCCATTCCTAAAACACACAGCTAGATGTAAACAGCTTAAACACACAACTAGACACACAACACTAGACACCTATTTTGAAGACTAACAGGCACACCTTCTAAACAAACACACATTTGTTACAAGTTCTTTTAGAGATCTATTGCTATCAAGGACAACTAAATGTCATTGATGCCTAGATGGAACTGGTGATGACTCCACCATAAGAAAGGTCACCACCTTCCACCGTCTTAATAGGTCAGGAAAGTAAAGGATGAGGCCAGATGAGATTTGCAATATTTTTTGACAGAAACCCATTACTACCCACATATAAATCAGCAGTGGTGGCTGTTCTCAAAGTCAAGAGGTGGGGCAGTGTGGGGGAAATACAAAAAAAAGCGCTAACGAAATATTGAAAAAAACATATAAAAGAGTACTTGCCCCTTTGCTCCTGTCGCGATTCCTGACAGCAGCCATGGGCTGGTGCACACTGCGCAGGCTCCCAGATACCAATCCAGATGCTGCTCTCATGCTGGGAATACTATTACCCAGCATGAGAGAAGTGCCGGGATTGGTCGGAGCAGCCTGGGTTGGTGCTCAGACAGGGCCTGGGAGCCTGCGTCTGTTCTCCACCCGGCTGTGCAACACAGCTTGGGTTGGAGAAATGCTAAGTACACATGTTGGTTTGGCCATACTAAGAGAGCTGGCCAAACCGACATGCGCACTTATGGTGCCTCCTTCAGGATGCCTAACATTCCCTAACACTCGGCTGGCTCTCACTCAGTAAAAAATAAAATAATAATAACATTGTTTTATTATCATTTTATTTTTCATGTTTGCCTCTGCTGGCTCTCAGCAGTGGGGCTACACTCCTCTGCCATAATGTAGGAGCCGCCGCTGTAAAATCAGGCCCTAAATTGGACAGATAGTCTGACTTCATTTTTGAGTGAATCATAACTACACAATCGTGGAGTCAGAAAGACTGATTTCAACTGCTCTCGTAATAGGGAAAAGGAGACTTCCCCCTTTGCAAGTCATTTACCACCCCAACTTGGGGGTCGGTAAATTATTAATGATTTGCGTCTGCAATAGCGGTCATACACTATTGATACAAAATTGATGAAAATAGAAGGGGGAGCCCCTTAGACATCCTGCCAACTTGCAAATCAAAAAGGATCGCAAAAGGCCTTTTACGAGGCAGAAATCATTTTCCAACACAAAATAGGACTGTTGTACATTAGCAGTAGCTCTTTTGGGGTCGTACACTGTGTAATTTTGTGAATCGCAGGGTTTGCTGTTTGCAAACGGGGATTTGCACATAAGACCCAATGGGGCATATTTACAAGAAACTGGTGCAACGAGGTGTTATGCCAAAATTGGTAATGCCATGCTCCACCAGGGAAGCGCCGTATTTACAAGAATGCGGCGCACCCCGGTGTATCCCCTATCACAGGCGCTACAAAACTGCCTAGCACCAGCACAGACACCCTTGCGCCATGTTGTAAGTGTGCCAGCACTGCGGGGGGGATTGTTTATGTGCAGGAAGGTGTCACCTTCCTGCACATAAACAATCTTTACAGGCGATTTGTGTGCTGTAGAACGCCGCACACATAGAAAGAGCAAAATATAGGGAGAAAGGAAACATTTCTCCTTGTATCGCTTGTCTATGACGAGGTATTCCCTGGCAATATTTTTGGCGCTGCCCCATACTTTGTAAATATGGGGCAGCATCAAAAAGCAATGGGTGTTGCGGCGGAATGCCCACTGCAACACCCGTTGCACGCCCCTTTCATGCTAAGTGCTGCGTGAATAGGAGCATTATTTGCAATGCGGCGTTAAGCCACGTTAAGTCGCCTTGTAAATAGTCAAATGACTTAACGCCATCAGAACGTCGGAGAAAGTGACGTTCTGGTGGCATTAACTCCTTGTAAACATGCCCCAATGTGCTGCCAAAGCAAAAGCAAACCAAGAAGCTTTGCAAGTACGAAAATCCCAAAGTTCTCAAAACTTCACAGGTAAAACAAAGAACATTGCACACTCAGAGCAAATGCATGGAATACAAAAGTATGCATTGGAATACAGTTTAGTGAATAAAATGGAATTGAAAACCCTTTGGCTATTTTGTAATCACTTAAGGCACCAGGACATATATGGAAGCAATACATGTTTTAAAATTATTTATATTATTTATGTGCTGTGTTTGAGCCATACCACACTACTACAACTAGAGAATGTATTAAAGGCTTAAGCTATTATAATTATACTGTTAATTTGTGTGTTAAATTGTATTTGTGTTTAATTACGAGGTCAGCATCCAAACTTCTGAAAGGATTCTGGCATGTTTAGAATTAAACATGCAACTAACTGCTAAGCCGCACACTCACTGCAGATCAAAAACTGTAAAAGTAGAACAACAGTTCGGGTTTGTTCTGTGTTACTTAAAAGAAAATTATTATTCTCGAAAGGATACTGCACGGGTGACTTTTTGGTATACCCGTAAAAACTAACAATGGCGTCCCACTAACCTCTTATAAAATGGTTTGACTGCCCTCTACAGGTAATCGTGTAGAACTGCAGCGATAACCACGTTTTTTTAATTTCGTGGGGGATTTTATACAAAAACAGATTTTATGGTGTTTAGAATAAAGCACACCCAAAGAGAGGTCCAGAAAACTGTGTGTAAAATGTAAATGTATTCATGGCACGGGAAAAACTGCAATCATATATTTTTCCACATTAAATCGAAGAAAGGGTTCTCATTATGGAAGATTTTCAGTCTGACAAAGCAGTCGGTAAATGTCCCCTCCGGGGTTAATCTCGTGGGGGGAGGGATTACACATAGCAATCTAGAAGGATATTTTACTATCCTCCCGAACAAAAGCGAGCTCAGTCACTGCCACTAGAAGGGTGACTGGGTGGGGTGCTTCCGGAGAAGGGGGTGTCTGGACACCCCCGTCCGACCCTAGAGAGCAGCTGTGAGCCTGAACCTTTCACCACAGTAACACCACTCAAGAGCAGCAAAAGACTGATTTTGTAAAATGTAGTGTTTCCCCATCCACCACCAGCATCAGAGATACAGAGCACACCTCCATGCCAATGATGTGCAGCTAGGCATAGTGCTCCACGAAGGGGGTTTATTGCTACAGCAGCACACAGTTATAGGTGGCAACTACCATGTGGTAACTAGGGGTTGCTGTAACTCACGTAATTCTGTGTAGCGTAATCATGCAAGATTACCCCAAAATTCTGTGAGATTATGCTGAATTGCGCACTAAGAGTAATTCTACATACAGTGCTATTTTTGTCTTAGTGCAAAATGCAGCCTTGTGTCCAAAATAGATGAAAGGAGGCCTTTTGCACTAAGAAAATAGCACTAAATGCAACAGAACATAAACGGCAGTGTGAGCAGCCGCTCACGCTTACTAAATGTGCTCTTGCGGTAGGATTCCCCCTCCAATTACTCTTAATTACGTGAGCGGGCGTAATCCCATTATTAATGGTTAAAAGGTAAGGCAGATTTACTGAAATTACTCTGGCATAACTGGGAAGTTATTGATAATCTACGGTTCATCACAAGAAGTTATATCACATGCCACTCTGGAGGCAGCTTCAGTGCTTAATTTGTAAAAAATGAAGTGCCAGGGCTGTCATCAGGGGGCTACTGCAGCCTACACCACCCATTGCCCCTGCTAGCGCTACCAATAACAGTACCAAACCAGCTACTAACCATCAGACTCCTACAAGTGTGACAATGACTATTCCAGGCCCCCAAACCTATAAGAATAGCATGGGTGGCAGGTAATAGTCATTTTTACTGTATATTGAACTTGTAAACAACGGTTGTCGTGCTCACTGTAAATCAGACAAACAGCCCACCATGTGGCAGACTGTCATAAGTGCAGGTGTTGCCAATTAAGTGCCGGTGCCAAACACTGGAAACCACCAGCTCAAATTAGGCACTGCCGCGACTTCACTTGAAATACTGCTTGTTCGCACAAGCAGCTCTGCAATGTGGCTTAATTCTGATCTGCAGCCCAGGAACTACATATTACAGTCATGTTATTTTAGAGATCTTTGTTTTCAGGTGTCTTTGTCCAATTTAAGTGTGCACAATTGAACCGAAGATTTTTGAGGGCTTTACAAGAACCCCAGTTACATTACACAAGGACACATTAATTTTTTGTGGGCACAGGGAGATGAAGTTCGGCAGCTCTTGCTGTTACGCCACATCCTCTCCCCATTCATCTCCTTTCCCTGTCCTCCCACCTACTCTTGACCCCCTCCTCATCCTACCTTTTCTTCTCAACTTTCCAGCCACCCTTTAGAACCTTTCTCTTATCACCAACCCACACTTGCTCCTTTTGTCCGTTCTCTCCTTTGTCTTGCCCACCTTCTCACACATTCACCCGCTTCGCTCATATCACCTCACTCGTCCCACTCGTCTCTCTTCTTTGTTGATCTGCTTTGAGTGACAGTTTTAAAAATTACAACAAAATGACGCTTTGCAGTGTATGCCAGTTTCTTTAGTACTTTTGATGAGTACAGCAATCTGCAATGGTTGACACCTAAAACACAATTCCCGATGGTCAGAGCTTGACTGTGAGCCGCATCGCGCCGTTGCCTTGAAGCTCCTATGAGCCCGTATGCAAGAGAGTCCAGTATGCAGACCTGCCAACTCACATAGTGCCACCATGCGACACACGGTATCAGGACCCATCACATGGTTACCCGGTGAGTAGCCAATATCACAGTGCCATGGAAAACGAGCTGAAACCACTGAAAATAGTGGATTTCCAGCTCGTTTTCCAAGGCTTTAAACTGCTGACGTTCATTAAGGAGTGTGAAAACACCTGAGGACATCGGCACGAGACTCAGCAAGCTTATTTTTCTTTTTTTTTTTGAGGAGAGGGCTTGGGGGCCGTGTGGGGGCAAAAGTGTCTCTGTGGTACTTTTCGGCACAAATCCCTGCCCCCTCCAAGGCCCCGCCCTCTATATAAGGGTGCTGGGCCCTAAGGGTGGCACAATAGGTGCTGCAACCCTTAGAGGCCTTCCCTGGTCACAGTGCCCTTGGTACCCATGGTGCCTTTTACAGAGGCCAGAGAGTTGCCAATTGGGGAACAAAGGTACAGTGTTGGGGAGAAAACAGAGGCTCTGGGAACCCAGGCCACATCAAGTCACAGTGCATCAGAAACCTGGCAAAAAGTGTGTGGGGGGGTTACTGCAACAGAAACCCACTTTCCTACACAAGCCCTCCCCCCCCCAACCCAAAAGCCAGGAGAATCAGCCAAACCTGGGAGAGACTTCCTAGTCTTTCAGGTGAGGAAGAGCAGAGGAAATGGTTTGAAAGTTGCAGGGACTATCTGCCTTACATCCTACTGTCCAGGTCAGTCCTCCACTTGGGGAGCTGGCCTACCTCAACAGTTTCAGGACCTAATTCTAAATGCTCCTTTGCTAGCTCTTTAGCATCTTTAGCACATCTTTTTAGTTTGGGTTCAGAGGTACATACCTCTGCAATTTCTAACTTAGCTAGGGCAAAACCCAGCTTAACCACAGAGGTTACCCACAGCTTGAGTAACCCCACCATGACCAACAGGGTCAGGGGTCCTAACTTGCTATTTGGCACTGGGCTACAACACCATGCCAAGGACAGTGCTGCCATGAAGGCTAACACCCAGCAGAGGCCACAGACAGCCGTCAGTGCCCATTACCACACCTTTAGCTCTTCACTGGTAGGTGAAGGGGCTAACTTACAGGCTTCTTTGGGTTCTGGTCGCCTGTCTGCTCTTTTAGGGTGGACGCCACTACACTTTGTAGTGAACTTCCATCTTCCACTCCCTGTTCTGTCAGCTGAGGAGCCACCAACATAGGCTGGGCAGTTGCCTGACTAGTCAGGTCTTTCTGTGGGCTAGGGAGGACTTTACCAGTGCCAACTTTGGAGTTCTCCTTTACTGGGATAGAATCTCCCTGGTCCACTGGAACTGTGGATAACAGTTGTCCACCTTTCCTACACGTTCTCTTCTTTTCCTTTTGGGGCTTATCTGTACTAACTGCATGTTCGGCCCCCCCAGATTCCTTGGATGAGGTCTGGCACTGGACAAGTACCTCACTTTGGCTCAGACCAACCTCTGGGTGGTCATTCCCAAGGAGATAATCAAGGGGGAGGACTTTATTGACTACCACCTTTCTTCAACTAAGGGACCCAGCTATTTCTAGGTGCACTACAGCCACAGGCCTAACGGTGACCTTCCCTGGGATATGCCTTACTCTTTTTGTCTCCCCTGGGACATACTGGCTTGAGAGTACCAACATGTCATGCACCACAGTGTGACTGACACAGGTATCTCTCAGGGCAGTGGCTGGGGTTCCATTCACCAGTAGGTGGTGGAACTGTTTACTTTCCTCTGGAATCTCCTACTCACTGTTTGGGCCCACTTTCCAGTTGAAGGCTAGGAGGACTTCCTCATCTGAGGGACTAACCTCATAGGCTACACTGGCAACCCCTGGAGCTACACTAGGGGCTTTGTTTTTAGGACAGCTAGGGTCCTTGGTGTAGTGTCCTGTCTTTTGACAATTGTGACACCATACCTTGTTGGGATCCCAACTCTTACCTTGGTACCTAATTTTAGGTTAAGGTGTCTTTGGGCCCACCCTCCTGGACATGTTTTTGGGGGGGCTACCTGGGACTCTCTACATTTATTTTAGGAGGCTCACCCTCTTTCCCCTGGAGAGGTTTTGTAGTCCCTTTCTTTTGGTCACCTCCAGTGGACACTTTGGTGACCCTTGTCTTGACCCAATGGTCAGCCTTCTTTCCCAATGCTTGGGGAGAAATTGGACCGAGGTCTACCAGATACTGATGCAACTTTTCATTGATGCAGTTACTTAAAATGTGTTCCTTCATAAACAAATTATAAAGTCCCTCATAATTCTGCACTTTACTTCCAGTCAACCAGCCATCTAGTGTTTTTACTGAGTAGTCTGCAAATTCCACCCAGGGCTGGCTCTGGAATTTCTGAGCCCCCCTGAATTTATTTCTGTACTTCTCAGTAGTGAGTCCACATCCCTCAATCAGGGTACCCTTCATGAGTTCATAAACTCAGCTCCTGTCCCAGTAAAAGTCAGGAGCCTGTCTCTGCACTTACCAGACAACACTTCCCAAAGTAGTGCCCCCCAGTGAGTCCTCCTCACTTTCCTAGCTTCACAAGCCCTCTCAAAGCTGTAAACCATTTGGTGATAACCTCACCATCCTCAAATGCAGGGACAATCCTTTTGGGGATTTTAGGGGCATAAGACCCTTCCTTCTCTCTGTTGTTTAAATTGCTGCCATCATTGATGGGTCCTAGGCCCATCTTTGCTCTTTCTTTCTCTAGAGCTAGGAGGCTAGGCTCTAGCTCTATTCTTTTGGCTAGCCTTGCTAAAAGGAGGTCCTCCTCTGTGAAGTTGTCCTCATTGTCTGGTATATAGTTAGCCCTACCTCTGTAGGATCAAGACCCTGTACTCCTTGGGTTTGGAGTGTAGGACACAAAGTTCCCATCCTCCCCAAGTAGTTGAGGTGGGTGGTTTAAGACCTCATCATCCTCACCTAGACCTAAAACAAGTTATAAGTACTCCCCCCCAAGCTTCAGTGACTTTTAATATTTCTTAAAAACAATTACTATAGGGACTTAACACAAGGTCCTAACAAGACTTTTAGAGATTTGAAAAATAGTTAATTCAAAAAATGAGTTGTACTACAGTAAATTTTTGGATTCTTGTTGTGTGATCAGGTGTTCACTAAGTTAGTTCAATAAATGCAAGGCTTTATATCCCACTTCTCATCCACAAATGTAGGGAGCTGGCTCTGTATATACTATAGCAAAACCAAAGGGGATGATGGACGGAGTGTTGAACATTGCAAGCACTCACCCCCAGTCAACTGATCTCGGTTTAATCCATCATCATTCTTTAGCTCACTCCGCCACCCCAGTTCAGACATGGCCATATGCAAATCAGTCTGACCCTGTGCCTCATGGGAACAGTCCAGCCCGAACTGCCAAACCATGTCTTCCCTGGACCGGAAAAAAGCATCCTGGGACCGGTTTCTGGCTTACAGAAGTGAGCTAAAGAATGATGATGGATTAAACCCAGATCACTTGACTGGGGGTGAGTGCTTGCAATGTTCAACACTCCGTCCATCATCCCCTTTGGTTTTGCTCTGTATATACTATGCCATAGTAAGGTACAGTGTGCATAGAGTCCAGTGAGTCCCCAGAGGTATAGCAGAGGCTTAATTAGACAAGTACTAACAGCTCTCTTTGTGGTAGTGTGGGCGAGCAGTTAGGCTTATCAGGAGGCTGTGTTAAGCATTTATTGTATTCACTAAATCAAGGCTGATCGCACCACCGAGAGACAGAATCCAGACCAATTAGGTAAGTATAAAAAAAGTATACCTATATTTTATTTTGTAGAACCAAGCAGGACTTGGCACAAGCAAGTAAGAAATACTTTTAATTGCAAGGCTGTACACAGATATGCAATTGTCGGCTGTATTGGAATTAATTACAGGTTTGTATTACTTTTAAAACAGTTAAAAATACAGTAAGATTACTTTTGATTAATCTTGAATAACTTTTCAGTTACTTTGAGTACTTGAGGTGATATGCCAAGATATCATACACTAGAGTTTGACACTTACAGGTAAGTACAGCAAGGTAAAGCATAGTTACTTTCTTTTCATACAAAACAGTAGGTCAACTGATTTTTTAGGAACAAAACTCATAACATTGGTTCCTATGGGGAAAAGAGTGTTAACAGTTTGCAGGTAAGTACACGGCTTGCAAGTATGGCTGTTAAGGGTTAGCTTCAAGGTACCCCAAGGTCCAGTTAGGCACACAAATCGCACCACCAGCGGCGCTAGTGCAGCCGGGTGCAGAGTGCAGAGGCCCAATGTTAACCAATGGGGCTAGGTGGCACTTCGGTTGGGGGCTGTTCACAGTCAGGCCACTCGGTCTTGCGAGACAAGCTCTAAAGGTTAAGGTCAGGGCAAAGGGGGTCCCAGGTTGGCACCAAGTCCACACCACCAGCGGCCGGATGCAGGGTGCTGAGGAGGAATCAGGAGCCCAATGCAATTCTATGGAGGTTGCCTGTTTGGGATTTTGGCTGCATGCTCAGTCCAGGAAGTTTTCCGGGAGGAACCAACAGCTGGGCAGCTAAGCTGGAGGACTCGGGGATGTAGGTGCATCTCAGGTCCTCTTCTCCAGGGTACCGGGCGCCTGGATGCAGGGGTGCCTTTTGAGGTCAGATTTCACCTTACCGGGCCACTCGCGGTTGGGGGGGTCTCCTTGCAGAGGCTGCAGGCAACGCCGAGCAGTCCAGGAGGGGTCAACCCATGGTGTACTCAGACTCTGGAGCGCTGGGGAACCTTGCTGGGACCGGTGGGCCACTTGGTCTCGGGCCTTAAGCGACGGGTTCAGTTGTGGTTCCTGGTGTCAAGTTTCTTCATCCTCAGCACGCTCAGAGTCTTTCTTTCGAAGTTTCTTTGGAACAAAGCTGCTGTTCACAGGAGATCCGGTCTTTGTTGAAGGCAGTCAGTCCCCCCAGTGGTTCTGGAGGTCTCTGGTTGCAGGACAAGTCAACTTTTAGCGCAGGATCTCCGGAAACTGCAGACGGGCTGATAGGGATGGGGCCAAGTTAGTTCTTCTCTACAGTCTCCTCTGCTGTGCAACTTCTTCTGCCCTTCTTCTTCGTAGGTTGCAGAAATTTGAGCAGGCAAGGTTCAG
This sequence comes from Calotriton arnoldi, assembly GCA_963921515.1. NCBI lineage: Eukaryota > Metazoa > Chordata > Amphibia > Caudata > Salamandridae > Calotriton > Calotriton arnoldi. The sequence continues at coordinate 2,280,869 of CAWUFW010001987.1, read as the reverse complement.
GGTCACACCTAAATACTACATTCAGTGGCAATTATTGGGGTGTGCATGTCAGGACCAATGGGTCCCTTCCTTGGGGGGGTACATCCCCTATTATGCCACCCTCCAGTGGGAGAGGGCATGAGCCCCTCTCTAGTTGGCTGGGTCCCCTCATCTTCAAGATGGAGGGGACTGAATGTGTTCCTCACCTCACATGCCCCACCTGAAGGGTGGGTGGGGTTGGCAAAGGTGGGCACACCTCTCCTCCTCACTAGGTTTTGCCGCCGATTCTCCCGCCCAAAGTGGAGGTCAGAACCGGTGAGAGCCAGTTGCAAGGAGCAGCAAAAGGCAGGTACAGCTTACAAAGGTGGCAGGCCTTTGAAGCTTCCACTTCATGGACCCAGCCCATCCTGGGGGAGGAGGCATGACACCTCTGCCCAGTATGGGTTTGTTTCTGAATCCAAAGACTGGAGGCTCTCTACCCAGAGGTCTAGAAACCTTTCTGGTGGTGGCAAATGGCGGGCAGTCATTCAGGAACCACACCAGAGATGGTCGCATTTCAGGGGGCATCTCTGAGATGCCCTCTGTGTGCATTTTAAATTAAATCCTGTCCTGGCATCAGTGTGGGTTTACTGTGCTGAGAAGTTTGCTACCAAACTAACCAGATTTCAGTAAAGCCATTATGGAGCTATGGAATTCATATTGACCAGCTCCTAGACCACATACTCTTTATGGCTTTACTGCACTTACAATGTCAGTGTGTGGGTGTTAGGGTGCAGGGCCCCTAAGGGTGGCACAATAGGGGCTGCAGCCCATAGAGGCCTTTCCTGGTCACAGTGCCCTTGGTACCCCTGGTACCTTTACAGAGGCCAGAGAGGTGCCAATTGAAGGTACAAAGGTACAGCATTGGGGAGAAAACATAGGCCCTGAGAACCTGATTGGCAGGGACTCAGGGCATATCAAGTCAAAGTGCATCAGAAACCTGGCAAAAAGTGGGGGGGGGGTTACTGTAACAGAAACCCACTCTTCTACACATAGTCCTTTCACACACTTTCAATTTTGATTTGTATCTTTACATCCCACATGTAGTATTACATGTACACACCTTCATGACCACTTGCATCTACTTCTATATCATACACAATCATGACCTCAAAATTGTATTGAAGTGACACTAGAGAGCATTTTCCACCAGAAATGTTTCCCTCTTTTCGTTTTCTACGTATCCCTATTTAATCTATCTATGTGGCGAAATTCGCCACCTCTCCTACAAAGGCAGAGCACTACATTCCAGAGGTGGAAAACTCCATAATCGGGGCGGTGTTCTATGCCAACTGCAACAAACAAGATTTAGCACAAAAAATCTGATAGTAGACCATTCCTGAACCATCCAATAACTACCTCGCACTTCTCATCATTCCCATACTTTAGATAAAGAAATCCCCCTAACAGCTGAGAATCAGGAAGAGACGTTAAGGAGGAATTGGAGAGCATCAGGGAGGGAGTCCCTCCCATCCCCCTCAGCTTTATGGGGTACCTGAAACCTCGCCAAGCAGTGCAAGACTGAATAATATCTTGCAGGTCAAAGAGTAACAGCAGGGCGGTAAGTCCTACAGTATACAATACTACAATACAATACAATACAATTCAATACAATAAGGATTTGAGAAGTGCGGCAGATTACCCATGAGGGTATCCGGGCTCTGAGAACACTGCTGCAGGGGAGAGTTCAGTTGGACAGCCAGGTCTTGAATCCTTTCCTGAATTCCAGCAGAGAGGATGAAGGTCCTGAGGTGAAGTGGGCGATAGTTCCAGGACTTCGCAGCGAGGTAGAGTGTGCGTCCTCCACTGTTGCTTCAGCAGATGCAGGTGGTGTGAGGGAGGTGAATCGCAGGTGTCTGGAGGGTAGATGGAGGTTCAGGCGGTGGTTGATGTATGCTGGTCATTGGTTGTGTAGTACTCCCTAGGTGTGGATCAACATCTTGAACTGACATCTCTTCTGAATGAGGAGCCAGTTGAGCTTCTGGGGTGGGGGGTGATGTGGATCCGCTTTGGGAGGTCTAGGATGAGTCTGGATGCTGAATTCTGTATGGTCTACAGTCTCTTCAGGAGGTGCAGGGTGATTCCTAAGTAGAGTGCGTTGCCGTAGACCAGTTGGCTGGTGACAAGGGCTTGGGTGACAGTCTGTCTGGCGTTGATGGGAAACCACTGTCAGAGCATGCGAAGGGTGATTCCATTCAGATAGGGAACTATCAAATTTTGCACATCTGAATTTGACAAAGTATGATCATCCTTCTTTACAAAACTTTTAGAACTCTGCCAACTTCCATGGAGAATATTGATGGACAGAAATTTTTAAGTTGTGCCAGGCCTTTTTTATTTAATTTAGCTAGTGGCTTTGACAGCGCTACTCAATGACGTTTTCCTCTTTTGTCCCTTAGCCGTGTGCTTCAGTTCATGATCATAATAAAGTGGACTTTGATCCCAGTTTCAGCCTTCTTGCAGAGGCTTATCTCCATGATTAGCATTATGGGCCATTCTTATTCCCTTCTGTCCTACCAGGTTCCCTAGTACCTACCAACAAAAATCAGGTGTTTGGACAGAATATTGGGAACAAAAATATGTGGGACAAAATATTGTGTCAAGAATATCGAGGATGGATTCGGGTGGCGAGACAAGATAGCCACTCAGTAGCGTTCCTCCTGAGACGAAGAGGACTCTTTCGTCGAAAGGAATGTTTTATTTTGCTCAATGCTACATCCTGACCCCTTAGATGAAGTCAGGCACTCTCAGGAGCAGTGGGGTACGTTTTTAGACCTTGGAATGGTCTATAAGCAGATTTGGTAGCTTAACTCTCTCCTTGCATTTAATAGCGGCTGCCATTTTGTACACACCGGCCCATTTTTTTCCCTCAGGATGGAGCGTGTTTGTTTATAACGTACCAACATGGGCTAAACAAGTTGTGCTTGATACTGATATTGGCATACTTCTACTACAACTATTAATACCTTCTCCATAGGTGCTTAGAATTAAGCATACACTCATGATTATACTATTTTGTGCTTCAGTCTTCAATCGATTCAACTATTAATGCTCATTTGGCCATTATTTGACTGCCTTTCCTGATTGAATAATAAGTTACCCCCAGCAATTCCTGATACTCTTCATGCAGTTTTATTCTCTCAATATGAACTAATTTTCCTGTTACAGCTAGCCTCCCTTTCTTTGCTGTGAGTTTTTGCTACCAATAACTCTTGTTATCTTTGTTGACTCAGAAGGAATTGTAACCTGTCATATCATTTCTGCTACTCGCTAATATAGAGGCAGCGCATTCGTCAAAATCTTAGGCTTCTACTATCTCTAATGCTAATGACACAAAGACTCTAATGGCAAGACTAATAAAAGGGTTAAAAAAGAACCATCTTCTCCAAATAAATCTCCGCTGCTTGTGACATTAGATGATATTATGGATATACTCAGAAATATGAGACCATTTATGGTGGAGACTAGTGCGGCACTACAGAGAATTGAGGAGAAATGGTCTCATCTTGAGTCACGAATTACAGAGGTCGAACAGCAAGTTAGTGATGCACAGGATGTTGTCACTAAAGTTGACGTCCTTACCGAGGAGGTAACTCAATTGAAAAAGTTAACGGACGTCCTAGAAAACAGCAATAGGCATAATAATTGACGCATTCGTGGCATACCAGAGGGTTCTGAAGGGCCTGACATGATCAACTTCTTGAAGCTCTATATTCCAAAAATAGAAGGCCCACAAAACTCAGTTGAACTTAATATCCAGAGGGCTCATCGCATTGGCCCTTTAAGTGCCTCATACCCCAACAGACCAAGAGGGATTATTGCGTTTTTTCTTCAATATTCCGATCTAATGATGGTTCTTACAGCAGCTAAACAACGTAAGCAAATAGTTTGATCCGGCCAAAAGATTTTCTTCAGTCAGGATGTTTCCAGGGCTACTGCTATTCATTGGAAGGAATTCTTGTATCTCAGACTAAGTCAACAACTTTTGAGGACACGGCAGAACTTAAGAAATTCATACACATTCATAAAGGAGAAGATGTGGAACTCAGTAAATCTTATAATGGTTTCTGTATAATTCATAACTTTTTTTATCTTTGTTCTTTCCTACAGTTCTTTCCTAGAGTCTTCCCTTGTCTTGTTATATTCCATATAGGTACCCTATATAGGCACAGGTAACACTGCAACCTTTCACCTATATCCTTCCCTACATTACATACATAACGGTTCATAGGGACTGACCTTTTACCTAGATACGACACTGCATTCAGAACGCAGGTTTTTCCCTGGCACGAAACTCATACATTATGCATGAGGCTTCTTGGAAGCACAGCAGGACTCAGAGCAGGACGAACATCTCCTGTATAATATCTATGTTAAAGTTCAAGCCCGACGTCATCCTTTAGGCCGACACAGTAACACAGCAAGGTAGGACCCCTGCGGAGACCTGTGGGTATATATACATCATGTCTTGCTTAGACAGACAGAGGAGACCGTGAATTCCCGGCTGACAGACTGACCAGAGACGCTGAGGTTCCTGCATGCAGACGCTCCAGCTAGCAGTGGTCTAACATCCCTCGCGGGGTGTCCAACTCAAGACCAGGACGGGCTCCCACATTCTCTAACTCTCAGGTAATGGGGGTTGACTAGATCCTAGAGGGATTCTTGGCATAACACCTACACAGATGCTAGGTACATTTAGGTACATCTAGTTAGGGAGACATCGTAGGAGTACGTACTTTTTAGGTTGCACCTTTTTATCATGTGTTTTATGTACATGTATATATTCATGATTTCTGCAAGATGGTGGAACTATACCATCCCTTTACTTTTGTAATATTGCTGACCATATATCTCTGCTACTGTCTAATGGTTGTTGCAGCTCATATATTCTACACTAGAATAACAACTGTTCAATAAATCCTTATTGAAACGCCTAGACTGTTTATTCTGTGTATCTTGGAGACAAACTAAGTGAGCATGAGTCACTGAGCGAAAAGTAGTATATTGTTTCCACGATCCTGGGGGATCAGGGTTGTCATGTTCTGAGGTTGCCAGAAACTATTCTCTTCCCGATAAGAGGAGATTCTAGTGGCACTGTGAGCTAGCTAATGCAAACAGGCTAACGTATCCGGTGGGGGTACTCGGCACCAGTCTGCCACCAAACCCACAGTTTATGTTATCCAGAACGCGCAGGTCCTGTATAGGATATATAGGAACTACACAACAGTCTAATGGATTAAGACGTTTTGTCTTCTTGTGTTTTTTTGTTCCAGTGTCATGTTCTGTCTATCAACTATCATTCCCTTTAGTGTTTGGTATGTTCCCGTTTGATACATGTTTGAATGGTCTTAGTACCTTTTCCTTTTTGTCTTTTCTGTAATTCATTGCTCCTCTTTTAAATGTTCTCATTATATCCGCCATTTCTCAGAGGTTCTCGTTCAGAACGGCTTCTGTTTTCCTCGCTCCCTTATGTCAACATTATCGTTGTTGTTCTTACTTCTTATGATTAAAGTCTTGTGGCTTTTCATACTTTTTCCTCCTTATTTACTATTAGGGAGTCTTTTTACTCCCCATTTTCTTCCTTCCTCTTTCTTCACTCTTATTCTTATCTCTTTCTTCAAATCTTTCTATATATTTTTTCATACAGCTTGTCTTCCTTATGCAGCTTTGGCCATTTTCACTTCCACCAGTTTCTATTTTATACGTTATTTATGGTTAAGTGTTGCCTATATTATAAGTTTATTAATGTTTGATGGTTTTTATATGTTCTTCCAATCAGTAGTTTGCGTATTGTTTCATGGAACGTCAAGGGCCTTTGCAATCTAGTTAAGAAACAAAGGGTGTTATCTTATTTGTCATGTTGCTTTATTACAAGAAACGCAGATTAAAGAACAGGAACTTGTTTCCTTACGTAGACAATGGGTTGGGAGTGTCTTTGGTTCCCCTGCTGTAAACAACTAAAATGGTGTTATGATACTGCTCCACAAATCTTTATGTATTCAATTGTTGAATGAAGTTAAAGATGATGTTGGACGAAGGCTTTTACTAAATATTAAGATTAATGAAACCCAGTTTTCTCTTTGCAATGTATATTGTCCCAATGGAGTAGATTCATTATTTTGGAATCTTTTTTCTACTCTTTTATCCTCTTGTTCATCAGAAAATCTATAGTAGGTGGTAATTGCAACCAAGTAATGGATCCCTTTCTCCATCGTCACTCTCAGACAAAGTTTATTCCCAATAAAATGCACAAAGCCTTTCAGAAAGACATTTCTTCCAGAGGGTTAGCTGATGCTTTGAGAATTTCCCACTCAGATGTGTTAAAATTTACTTTTTAATCCCCTGTTCACAATTCACATTCCAGAATAGATTTTGGGCCTAATTATGATGTCGGGCAGACGTACTTCCGCCCTACAACATTGAGGCCTCTATTCATAGGTCCATACACCGTGGTTGACTATTTTTTGAGTACCCAAAGGGCAAACTATCTTGAGCACAATAGAATGCTATTGGAAATGGTAGACCTGATTCTATCTAGCAACTTTTTCCTTTACAACAAACAGTGCTACCAACAACTACAAGGCACCACCATGGGTTCTAAATTTGCGCCATCTTATGTAAATTTGTTTATGGGGTGGGTAGAGCAGAGATATGCCTGGGCCCAGGTAGCATCTGAATGGACAAGGAATATCTAATACTGGGGCCGATATATTGATGACGTGATCGTCATCTGGACTGGCACCAAAAGAGACATGCGGACGTATTTTGAATATTTAAATCAAAACCCGCACAACGTAAAATTTATATTGAATCTGTCACAATCTCGTATTCAATTTTTGAATGTCGAATTTTATGCAACTAATGGCAAACTACACTACACACTCTTTAGGAAAGAAACTGCTGTGAACAGCATACTACATCATGACAGTGCACACCCTCCCTGCACAAAACGTGCGATCCCCTTTGGGGAAATGATTCGGATGCGCAGGAATTGCAGTGAGGACCTACAATTTAGAGCATATGTAGATGAGACTGTTAAAAGACTTATAACAAGGGGATATATGAAGAAAGATCTTTTCAAGGCAGCTGATAGGGCGAAAAACACGGAAAGAGCCAATACACTTAGGAGTAGATCTAGAACAGAGGGTAAAAATTGTTTGTCTTTCGTTACTACTTATTCTAGAAACCACCAGGAAGTCTATAAGATCTTGAAAAGACATTGGCAACTTCTAAAAGGAGTACCTGGACTAGGATCTGTGATCAATGACAAACCTTCCATCGTCTACAAAAGGAGTAAAACTATCAGGGAACTTCTCTAACAGCTACACAATGCCAAAAACACAGGACACGGGCATGTGGTTGAAATGCCCATTGGGTTTCTATATATGTGGGGAGTGTAGCATCTGTCATTTGGGCCTGAACAAACAAAAAAAAATCATGTATAATTCCAGCCAACAATACCTTTGGCCAATTTATTAACTGCCAATCTGCATTTGTGGTATATGTGACAATTTGTGGTTGCTCAAAAATATATGTTGGGAGCACAACACGACAACTGAGATCACGCATCCCGGAACATCGCAGAGCATTCATTGTGCATGACTTCTCTTACCCATTGTGCTCACATGAATGTATAATGGGGACTAACAAAGCACACTTCCAATTCCATGGCATAGAACTGGTTAAAAGTGATCCAAGAGGGGGTGTGTCAGGACTCACGGGAGGTTTCCTCCTTCTAACTGTATGCTGGCTACCATTTTCCCCCTACAAACTTACCAAAAGTCAGATAATCCCTCAAGCTGGAGTGCTTGTTGGCACCGATGGAACTCCAAGATGGCTGCCAACATGCACATACTGCGACAGCACACCACTGTTAGCAGTCTAGTCTTTTAGGCTTCATGACATCAGGTGAAGTGTGCTTCAACATTCCACTGTGCACTTCACTGAAGAAATAATTTGAAGAGCACCTGTTTTCCCAGCGTCGTGGAAGTCAGTTAGGGTAGTTGCGATAAAATCGGGGTTAGCTTCGTCGGAACTACATTCCCTCACTAATCAGGTTAGTGTTAAACTTGTAGCTAATATAAAACATTCTGTGAGAAAAGGTTATTGTGTCAGAGGTAAATTTCTATTTAAAGAGAAAAAAGGAAACAAGTCAGAATATATTTTCCTTCGTTTGAAAACTGGAAATACTTTTTTCAGTAATTGCTTTCCTTAGCTGAGAAGATTAAATAAAAAGCTTTTTGAATCAGCTGTCTTTTTCAGCTGTTCCAGAATCTGTCAGACGCAGGCGTGACCTTTCAACACGCAGTGTCTTCTTAGACTGAAACTTGTTCACTCTTCTGAGAATTAATTAAAAGGTGAAGTCAGGGTCAAAGGCCCGGCATGTTTCTTTCTCATGCCATGTGTTAAAGAACTCCAGTAATGTTCTCCTCACGTATGGCAGTGCTTCCAGCAAACATTAAAACCAAAGGCCTGAATAAAAGGAACGCTTCCTTTTAACATTTAACCTAAGTTCTGAAGCATTGTTTAAAAAACTAATTAAAGACAGAAAACCAGTCATCCTACTACAGAAACCCCAGTTCAAGGCCCACTCCAGTCTCTTAACAGTGAGTTAATAGAAAGAAAGAGAAACCCAAATAATACATAAATTAGGAATACAGAAATAAATACTTACCTTATCTTTCTTACATTAAGGAATAGCAGGATCAAGTGCAGATTGTACCTGAGAACGAAAAGGAAAGAGATCTGAGTGAAGACTTCTCATACAACCTAGCAAACAATACATGAGAAGTAGAAGAGAAGTAAGCTTCAGTAAACATTCTGGTAAGATAAGTTATTTATACACCATAGAAAAAACAGTAAGTTAAAAGGCACAATAAATAAAGGTTTTTACATGTTAATGTTGCAGTCCAGTAAGAAGAAGAAGACGTAGCTGAACAGGCAGAATATTGGAGCAGTCTCTTCTCTGTCCCCAACCCCTTTTCCCCCTTAGAACTTACCTGCAATGGAATACTAAAAGACCTAGCAGGGTTGGTTCTGAGAAGGGTATTGGGACCTAGCGTCATTCTGCTCCTGTGTGGTTCAGACAGCAAAAGGGATTTAGACCCTGACAGAGTGAAGTGCCCACGTTGGTACAAGCACCTGAGCAGAATGGCAGAAGGACTTGATTTAAAAAATTTGGGCGAGATTTTGAGTAATATACAAAGGGACTTGGAGGCAGTCAGAGAGGAAAATAAAATACTAAGACAGGAGATAATAACCTTTAAAACGGGAACACCAGCTTTGGGATCTAGGCCAAGCACCGCATCCTTTGAAACCCAGAGTCCTAACATCAGCACTTCATCCTTTGCCCCCACACAAGTAATCCACTCATTATCCCCAGTAATTCCTCTTGCCCCTCCAGAGCGATTTAATGGAGACCCGCAGAAAGCGCAAATTTTTTGACCCAATGCTCTCTGCATTTTATGTGCCGTCCAACGATCTTCCCCGATGCTCAATCCCGAGTGGCGTTTATCTTGTCCTACCTTAGTGGGGACGCCGCCTCATGGTCCATGCCACTAGTAACCAAGGATGACCCAATTTTGTACAGTTTAGATGACTTCAAGAAGGAATTTCTCCGAATTTTTGATAGAAGAACAGCATCTCAAGCTTCAGACAACGAACTGTTGGAATTAAAGCAAGGAAACCGAGAACTCGTGTCTTACCTAGCCCAATTTAATAAACTAGTGGTCGAGACCAACTGGCCCGAGGATAAAAGAGCAGCAGTATTCTATAGAGGATTGCGAGAGGAATTGAAGGACGCTCTATCTCAAATCCCTAATCGACCCACCGACATCTCTGCCTTAGTGGATTTAACCTTAGAGATCGATTATCGGCAAAGTGAGCGGAAAGGAGAACGGCGGAAGGAGCTTAGACCAAGTGTTCCTCGTTTTGACCGTGTCAAAACAGAATCCACACGGACAGTAGAGAGTTCTTCGGGAATTGAACCCATGCAAATCGGTGTAGTCAGAGGTCCACTCTCTAAAGAAGAAAAAGAAAAGAGAAGGCTGAACAAACTGTGCCTATATTGTGGAAGAAGTGGACATTTTGTCAAGAATTGCTTAAAAAGACCAAAGTTGCCTGCTAAGGAGAAGGAAAACTAGAGGCACCACAGGTAAGGGGAGTTGGACCTGTGGATGCGAATGGAAAAACGACTCCAACAAATCACCAATTGGCAAACACACTACAAGTCTCCTCTCCCCATTTGGTTATGACTGTGACCTTAAGGTTTAGAGATGTGGTTTTGACAGGAATCATCGTCATGGTAGATTCTGGGGCAACAGGTAATTTCTCCGACCACAAATTCGCTAGCCTGATCGGTTTACAAGCTATCAAGAAGGAGAAAAGTGAGAAGGTCAGAGCGGTGGATGGTACGGATTTAACTTCAGGGCCCATAACCAGTCATACTGAATTGGTACACATGACTACTGTCGAAGGACACCAAGAGACCTTGCAATTTAATTTAATAGACGCCCCCAATTTCAACTGATTCTAGGTCTACCATGGCTAACGGAACACAACCCGTTAATTGATTGGGGAGCCCGAACTATTCAATTAAATTCAGACTACTGCACCAAAAATTGTTTCGACGACCAGACACATTCTTCTGTAATCTGCGCTGCCACCCAATTGTGTGAAGGTTCGGTATGTGCGATCCAAACTACCATGATACCAGATGAATACCAAGACTTTGCAGACGTCTTTGATGAGAAAAAGGCAGAGACGTTACCCCCCACAGGCCCTATGACTGCAAAATTGATCTAGAACCAGGGGCTAATCTACCATGCAGCAGAGTTTACGCATTAACGGAGAAGGAAAACATCCATTTGAAGGAATACCTAGCTAAGAATCTGGAGAACGGATTTATCCGACCGTCGCAGTCCCCTGTCTCTTCCCCACTTTTTTCGTGCCGAAAAAGGGGAGATCTCAGGACTTGTATTGACTTTAGAGCGATTAACAGGATAACTGTGAAGAATCGTTATCCATTGCCTCTCATTTCAGTACTAATTGATCAAGTGAAGGAAGCAAAGATATACACTCGCCTAGACCTACGAGGAGCGTACCACTTGATTAGACTCCGGGAAGGCGACGAGTGGAAGACTGCGTTCAGGACCAAATTTGGCCTTTATGAGTATCTTGTGATGCCATATGGTCTCTGTAACGCACCAGCGGCCTTCCAGTACTTTATCAATGATGTTTTAAGTGAATTCATTGACCGATGCGCTATAGTATACATAGATGACATCCTGATTTATTCCAACACGGTTGAAGAACATCACAACCAGGTCAGAGCAGTTTTACAACGTCTACGAGAGAACTCTCTATACGTTAAATTGGAGAAATGCCTCTTCAACACAGATACAGTAGAATTCCTAGGTTTTGTGTTATCACCTGCAGGAGTTCGAATGGATGAGCAAAAAGTGAAGGCGATAACAGACTGGAAATCTCCTACCAGTATCAAAGAGGTTCAAAGCTTTATCGGATTCTCTAATTTTTACAGACGATTCATTAATGGATTCTCCAATAAGATACTTCCGCTGACTCGTCTTCTGAAGAAAGGAGTTCCGTTCCAATGGTCAGAAGAAGCAGAAGAAGCTTTTCAGTTGATGAAGGACAGTTTCACCACAGCACCGGTGCTGCTTCATGCAGATCCCTCTGAGCCTTTTTATTTGGAGACAGACGCATCGGACCTAGCCATCGGGGGAATACTTTCTCAGAGGCACAAGGACACGGGACAGTTACACCCGGTGGCATATCGGTCCCGCAAACTCAACCCTGCGGAATGCAACTATACGATTACAGAAAAAGAACTCTTGGCAATCAAAGATGCCTTCAAAGATTGGAGGCATTACTTAATGGGGGCAAAACACACTGTAACGGTGTTTACGGACCACCGCAACCTAAAATTTTTGCGATCTGCTCGAACTCTCACACCACGTCAGCTGCGTTGGTCTCTTTACTTCGCGGACTTTGATTTTGTTATCACTTTTCGTCCCGGATCCAAGAATGGAAAGGCTGATGTCCTCTCTAGACTCGACACAGAAAATCAAACTTCAGTCATTGAAAACCAGCAAATCATACCTGATGGAAAATTCATTGGAACTATCTCCTTAGAACCTTTTGAACATCACGTTCGAAATTTGATGACCGACCTTGAAATGGAGAACTGGGCCACAGAAGATCCACAACGTTTCATTCGCAATGGCCTCCCCTATTTAGGTACCACCCTGTATTTACCCACCAAGGAGCTTCAGCTGAAGGCAATGCAGGAATGTCACGACAACCCTCTGGCTGGCCACAAAGGTGTTGTGAAAACCGAAGAATTACTCAAACGTCGTTTCTGGTGGCCATACATGTGCCGAGACGTCCGTCAATATGTGTTAGGCTGTGAAATTTGTGCACGGGGAAAATCGGACAGACAAGCTCCTAAAGGTCTCCTACAACCCATGCCAACCCCCATATCCTTGGCACACAGTCTCCTTAGATTTGATTGTTGATCTACCTTCTTCCCATGGGTATGATACCATTCTTGTAGTTGTCGACACTTTTAGTAAGATGGCACATTATATACCCTTCAAAGGTACACCCACTGCTAAACAATTGTCCCAACTTTTCAATCAACATGTTATTCGCCTTCATGGGATTCCTAGGGTCCTCGTTTCAGACAGGGGCTCTCAGTTCCTATCACGATTTTGGAAGGCTTACATCAAAGGCCTTAATATTGACCATCGTTATTCCACCAGTTTTCACCCAGAAACTGATGGTCAGACTGAACGCATTAACCAAGACCTAGAACAACACCTCAGACTTTATTTGTTAGATGAGGAGGGTGACTGGCCTGACCACTTATGGACTGCGGAGTATGCTCACAATAATGCTCTAAATGTATCCACTGGCCACTCCCCTTTCTTTATAAACTCAGGCAGACATCCCAATTCTCATGCTAATTTTGATGATATTAATGTTCCTGCTGTTCAAGATATTGCCCGACAGTTAACTAAAATTCATCACTCAGTAACCCAGAATTTGTCGATCGCGAAGGATCGTTACAAACACTTCGCTGACCGAAAACGTAAAAAAGAACCTGAGCTTCATGTAGGAGACTTAGTCTGGTTGAGTACAAAAAATCTCAGACTCAAAGGTCCCCGTAAATTTCAGCCTCGTTTTATGGGTCCTTATCCAATTGAGAAGGTCATAAATCCAGTCACTTATCAACTATCTCTTCCTGGTTCTACCAAAATTCATCCAGTATTTCATGTTTCTCTCCTTAAACCAATTCAACCGGGGTTGCGTAGGGTTTCCCCTCCTGATCCTCTGATGGTTAATGGTGAGGCGGAGTACGAAGTTAAACGAATTTTGGATTCAAAACTCATCCGCAATGAAATTTTCTACCTCATTGATTGGCAAGGTTATGGACCTGATGAACGTTCCTGGGAAAAGAGTACTAATGTCCATGCCCCCCGTTTAATTAGAGCCTTTCATGCCAAATTCCCTGCCAAACCACGACCGGAGGAAACCCCGTTGGGAGGGGGTACTGTCAGGACTCACGGGAGGTTTCCTCCTTCTAACTGTATGCTGGCTACCATTTTCCCCCTACAAACTTACCAAAAGTCAGATAATCCCTCAAGCTGGAGTGCTTGTTGGCACCGATGGAACTCCAAGATGGCTGCCAACATGCACATACTGCGACAGCACACCACTGTTAGCAGTCTAGTCTTTTAGGCTTCATGACATCAGGTGAAGTGTGCTTCAACATTCCACTGTGCACTTCACTGAAGAAATAATTTGAAGAGCACCTGTTTTCCCAGCGTCGTGGAAGTCAGTTAGGGTAGTTGCGATAAAATCGGGGTTAGCTTCGTCGGAACTACATTCCCTCACTAATCAGGTTAGTGTTAAACTTGTAGCTAATATAAAACATTCTGTGAGAAAAGGTTATTGTGTCAGAGGTAAATTTCTATTTAAAGAGAAAAAAGGAAACAAGTCAGAATATATTTTCCTTCGTTTGAAAACTGGAAATACTTTTTCAGTAATTGCTTTCCTTAGCTGAGAAGATTAAATAAAAAGCTTTTTGAATCAGCTGTCTTTTTCAGCTGTTCCAGAATCTGTCAGACGCAGGCGTGACCTTTCAACACGCAGTGTCTTCTTAGACTGAAACTTGTTCACTCTTCTGAGAATTAATTAAAAGGTGAAGTCAGGGTCAAAGGCCCGGCATGTTTCTTTCTCATGCCATGTGTTAAAGAACTCCAGTAATGTTCTCCTCACGTATGGCAGTGCTTCCAGCAAACATTAAAACCAAAGGCCTGAATAAAAGGAACGCTTCCTTTTAACATTTAACCTAAGTTCTGAAGCATTGTTTAAAAAACTAATTAAAGACAGAAAACCAGTCATCCTACTACAGAAACCCCAGTTCAAGGCCCACTCCAGTCTCTTAACAGTGAGTTAATAGAAAGAAAGAGAAACCCAAATAATACATAAATTAGGAATACAGAAATAAATACTTACCTTATCTTTCTTACATTAAGGAATAGCAGGATCAAGTGCAGATTGTACCTGAGAACGAAAAGGAAAGAGATCTGAGTGAAGACTTCTCATACAACCTAGCAAACAATACATGAGAAGTAGAAGAGAAGTAAGCTTCAGTAAACATTCTGGTAAGATAAGTTATTTATACACCATAGAAAAAACAGTAAGTTAAAAGGCACAATAAATAAAGGTTTTTACATGTTAATGTTGCAGTCCAGTAAGAAGAAGAAGACGTAGCTGAACAGGCAGAATATTGGAGCAGTCTCTTCTCTGTCCCCAACCCCTTTTCCCCCTTAGAACTTACCTGCAATGGAATACTAAAAGACCTAGCAGGGTTGGTTCTGAGAAGGGTATTGGGACCTAGCGTCATTCTGCTCCTGTGTGGTTCAGACAGCAAAAGGGATTTAGACCCTGACAGGGTGATAGGGAACTTAAGCTCTGACAATGTGAAGCCCATTGGATTTGTAAACTCAGAGCTGTACAAAGAGGTCTAAACTCAGACAATGAGTTACACTACTTTCTATAATGTGTTACATGTACAATCTCCAGAACATCTATGGTTATTCATTTTAATGATATCATGTTTATAATGTGTTTACATGTACAATCTCCAGACCATCTATGGTTATTAATTTTAATGACATTATGTTCTAAAATGGAAATCTGTGAAGAACTGGAAGCATGACACTGTGAAACCATAATCTGGATATAACATCCTTCTCCATTTTATCTAAAGTGAGCACGTTTCATATTTCACCCTGTCTTATGCCTCCTGGCTTTCTCTCTTACAACTCTTTTTTTTTCTCTCTCATTCTCATTACCGTATATCATTATCGACAGTGGCCTCATGTCCTATGTAGAATGGACATAAATGATTGCATATTGGCTGTTCTCACACTCATTGACAAGCCAAAATTTCAGTAACCGCACGGAGGACAGTTTGGAAGTGTGAGTTTTACTCATTTTTGTGACAACCAGTGTCATTATAATCTGGTTTCTAAATATTTGTTTTTTGATATAGCTTTATTGTACATTAGCATAACCTTCCGCCCCTGGAACTTCTAGGGTGGTGTTTTTAATTACCCCTCCCATAACATATAATGGGGGTTTACCAAGTAACATTTGAATTGATTAAGGGGCTTACGGAGTTCATACATGGATGTTTCTTACATGTAAGATGGTGCCTCTTGACAGTGTCACACTCGTGACTGTCCGGGTTTTCTCTTCTTCCTGGAATAAGATTGGATGTCGGAGCAGACTATCTTGTCTGTTTTGGTGTTGGGTGAAGACGATGGGTGTCCATTTATTTTGGTATTGGATTCTGTATGGTAGCGGTATAGTGTTTTTGATGATGTACGAATTAGATACACGGACGTAGTTTCATGTGGTGGGTAGTACTTCTGGGTAGCACCAACCATGTGATCATGGGAGGCGTACACTTCCAGTAGTACATTTAAGCATCGTAACTGACGCGCTCACTTTAAACCGGTGACGCATGGACGAGTAGCCTGACCGCGTCGTTCCTGAACATGAGTAAGTAGGAATATTTGCGTTGTGCCACAAACGTTTGGTCCTTCGGGACTTGTTACTATTGGCCAGTATGATCCCCGAAATAGGGGAATAGATATTTTATTGTAAGTTGCTTTACTGTCTTTTGTTTACCATGTATACATTTTACTCTACAAGTTAGACACGTTATTACTGGTAAGCACAAACCCCGAATTTGGGATTTAAAAGATTTAGTGCTTGTCGTTTTACCTTTCATCCGTTCACTATATGTATATATCCTTACTCTATGTACATGTGCTAGATTAACATTAGGAAACTATGATGGGAGATTGTTTACACACATATATTCATTAATGGTGTAGCTTTGCGATCTGTAGTGCTATGCTATTAGCAAGCACGACCCCCGAAGCTGGGGATTAAAAAATATAGGGTTTGTCCTTTTACCGTTCTTCTGTTTACCATGTTTACATCTCTTCTTCACGTAAACGTGCTAGATTAATTTTAAATAACTATAACTGAGCCTGTTTACACCCATATTTTCACTAATGGTGTAGTTTATTGATCTATAGTGTCACGCATGTTGGTGGACACCCTTGAGACAACACAACATGCAATACATTTTAAGTCATAAAGACATCTGTGTTGGAATATTATAGATTCTTGCGTTGTTCTTGAGATAGTATTTCTGGATGCCTAATCGCTTACCTGTATCATTGGTTTTTTTTTGGGGGTTCACGTTGGTTGCAACTGATACCTGGGAGAGCTTGCTTAATGAATTATGTTCGATTCTTTGTGAGAGTCGATGCAATGAGAGATAAATCTGTGAAGTGAATGGCTATTGACATGCTCTCTCTCTCCTTTCTCGTTTTATTTTTATGCAGAAGTGACTTGCGCCTGCGTATTTTCCATGGGGATTTGATGACACGTACTTGAGCTTTACACTGTTTATCTCCTTGAACATTTGGAAGAATTGGAATAACTGTGGTGTATATACCTGATACAATAGTGAAACGTGTGTAACTCTCAAGTTTGACTATTATTTAGATTTTGGGAACAGCGCTATGACTACGTGTATAGATATCTAAGACTGATACTAATTATCGATACGTGATTTTTGTAGAGTTCTAATAAGCCTGACTATTCATTAAAGAGGAATCTTGTCTCTTCTCGAGTGACTTAGGGGGATATTCACAAGAACGTGTGATAAACATCACCAAAAAATGCTAATGCAACTTTACACATCGCAGCCTATCGCGGGAAAATATCCCTGTGTTAACGTGGAATTCACAACAAGGTGGTACCGTGCGATAGTCCGCCGAAAACGCGGCCAATGTCCGCGATACAACCACCTCGACGGAGAAAAAACACAAACCACAACACAACAAAACGTGCGATGAGCCCATTCGCGATGAGGAAAGCAGCGATAAGCACCGCCAGGCCCGCGACACACACACGGCAGGCGGGAATAAGCACAACAAAAGCCTGAAAAAGAAAGACAAACCAAACAGAAAACAACAGCCAAGCACAATGGAGGCAACCTGAGCTAGTATACAACCCCTCAAGCCCCATTGGCAACAAAACATTGTACATGACAGGCCATCGTGGACAAGGTGAATGCAGCCCGAGAGCGGAGGAGGACAATGGAAGAAAACCAGAACAGCCGGAATGATGCGAATCGCACAAACAAGCAGAAACACGCCAACAACAAGAAGGCAGCAATGCACACCTGAGGTGGGAGTCCAGCGCCACACCAGGAGCTGGATGACATGGAGGAAATGGTGTCCACCACATCAGTCTGGAGATGGTGGCAGGACTCGGGGACCGGAAACTGCCCAAAACAACAGACACAACAGCAACAGGGAGGGGAACGACCAGGGGCTGGGAGGACAGGGATGGGCACAATGGCACACATGCACAATTAAGCACAGCACAACTGCAGACAAACCATGCCCAAGAGTAACAACACCAACCAAGAGCACAAGTCACACAACCCGGCAATATCACACCACTGAACAAGCACAGAAGGGAAAACCACACTGCCTGAAAGGGAGAAGGGTGAGCCAAATCAGAGCTGAAGGGACATCTCACACACAATGCAGCACACACACATAGGAAGCAGAGCACCCCAACATCCAACACAATGTGGTACAAACACCAACATTTGCACAACCGAACACAGGACACAAGTACACCCGCTTGTGGCCGGTAAACGGCCATACGCATCTGGCAAAGCATGAAACAGGGACATGAGAATGCACAAGTACAAACCCACAGCCCTGATGGGGTAGCAATGCACGTATGGCAGGGAGCCAGAGAGTCCGTGACACACACATTGGCATACAAATCAAGACACAACACAGTTGGAGACAAGTGAAAGTGCGGAAACTTTATCAACAAGTGCGTATCAGTACGGCCAAGAGAAGTGCCACAATATGCAGACCAATGCAGCAGCATGTCTGAATGAGGAACGTAGGAAAGCGCCCATATCCACCCCGGGGGAGTCCATCACCAACACAAGTCAGTGCCAACCCGTGTTGGTTGTCCGGGCATGGATCAGGAGTCCAGGCCAATGCAGCCATGTCCACTGTCGTCTTGGGACATGTGACCAGATTCCCAACATGCAACCAGGCGTCGGGACACGTGCAATGGGTCACATCCAGTTGTGGCTGCAGGTACCTTGTCACTTGTCCATGAACGCGAGTGCAGCAGCGTAGGCCAACATCTCCAATGAGAGATCGTTGTCCACCACATCTGACATGTTGTCGACGTAATCCATCAGCTGACCCGGACAGATGTGCTGACTCCAACCCCTGGCCCCAATGTGCACCAAAGCCCAATTGGGTAGCGGCTCAATGTGCTCACTGCACACGACGACTCGTGCAATCTCCCAGGTCCAGTTGCCAGCATGTATGCCAAACATCCATGCATGCCATAAACGGGCATCATGGTGACACTCCTGGTTGTGGGCCAACAGGGGGCGCACACACACGTCGAAATCCAGGTCAGCTACAGTCACGTTGGAGAGGCAGACATCCATGGTCCACTCGAATATGCACGAGCGACAATGCAACACAGGCTGAACGCAGGTGACGTTCGCCAGGCGGAAGCTCTGCCGGTAACTGATTCACAGCACTGACAAAGGCAGTGCCCCCAGTACATTCAGCAGACATGCACGGTACAGGTCCACGTGACTGGATCGAGCATGTGTCCGGGATGGTCTGCCATTGCGTAAGTGGCTCTGCTTGAAGCGGCACTGGCTTGCCCTGCGCCAGTCCTGTGGATGTAATGGCACAGCTCGGAGCAATGAGCAGTGTCTGTGTGCAACCGGTGCAGGCCTGGGGTGGGGTGGGAGTACGTGTGAAGGCCATCTCACGCACGCTAACTAAGACC
Source organism: Calotriton arnoldi (assembly GCA_963921515.1). Lineage (NCBI taxonomy): Eukaryota > Metazoa > Chordata > Amphibia > Caudata > Salamandridae > Calotriton > Calotriton arnoldi. Next base: position 2,261,390 of record CAWUFW010001987.1, on the reverse strand, counting down.
AAGGACTTCTGCGTGTGGGATGTGTACACGTTGGTCTCACGTCGAGCAGTGCGTACTGTGGGAGTCGCAAGTAAATGCTGGCCACATGCAAGTCCCAGCTCGGAGCTGCAGATGTGCCACCGCCTGATAGTACAGACAAAGGACCCTTCATCCCTACAGTAACTTCACCATCTGCATGCATTCAGGAGATGTACAGAGGCCTGTCGTGGGTGTGGTGGGATGTCTGCGACCCTGGGAATCATGGATGATATGCCCAGCACGTGGCACATGAGCGGCCTCACTGTATGTTACGTTGCCTCACAGCTGCTCCACCCTCCCACGAGCCCCCACACTTGTGTGCGCTGCGCAGTTGTATCACGTGCACTCCGACGGCACACCATTGTAATGCCTGTCCGCGCATGTCCAGCGGCATGCCAACAACACCGTGACGCTGGCCTTTGAAGGTGTGCGGCCAAGTGTGTGTAGGCCAATGGTCCGGATAGGGCGGACACAAGTGTACAGTGCATGGCTGGCTGTAATCGCGCTGCAAATGAGGCTAGGCAACTGACTCATGCAGCCGCAGGGCTGATACACATAACACTTGGCATGCATGTGCCAAGACCCCGAGCGGTCTTGCGCTCCTACATTTCCCCGTCCGTGCAGGCCCGCCCTCCTGGTGCATGCTACATTGCAACATCGACTACTGTGGCCCTGGTGGTGACAACACCCCAACACAGAGACACACTTACCGCACATCCTGCCCAAGGCCAGGTCCGAGCCACGCCCTGCTCCCCCTGCCGAATCAGCACACCCCTGCGCTGAACTGACGTACGCCGGACCAGCACACGCCACATGTGCATGCGGGGGGCGGGTGAAGCTACATGTCCAAGGTCACTGCCAACGCTGAGGTCACATGGTATCGTCCGCTGAAGACAGCACACTGTGATGTTGCAGGGCCCGTGCCCATCATGCTGACACAATGACCACACGGACACACTTGCTCAGATGGTGTGAATGGCTATGGGCACGTGCGCCCGGCCACATTTATTAGCAGGCACACATATCGAGTGACACCTGTGTTGGATGTGTGTGGGGTGTGTGCACACCAGCCGGCAAGGGCTGCCTGGTGCAGTCAGAAATCGACAACAGTGTACATCGTAAAGGACACAACCATTCAACCATAAAGGCCCTATGACTTGTGCTGCACAGAGTTAGTGGCCCCGGATGCACAGCGTCCTGCACGGGCTACCACCACGGGCCGCTGACTTGCGGGGCACTGGGGCAGGGTCACGAGTGCAGAGCAGGTTTCCGTAGATGACAAAGGGGCTTGTCGCGGAGTGTCTCGGTGGACAGTGGAAGGTGTACCCCCAGGGCATGATGCAGAGGGCAGAACCATGCTGAAACAGTCACCATGGTGGAGATGAATGGAACAGACACATGTCGGACACCAAGTCCGGTCCAGCCAGATGAAGATGCAGAAAACCACCAGGCAATGGACTCAGACGCCACCAGGGTCCAACCAGATAGTGCCCATGACTCATTGCGCACAGAGTTGGTGGCACCAGTTCTGTTAGGGGATGCCACCTGCGAGAAGGCGTGTGCAAAGGTGTGGACTCCTCCACATCTTACCCAGACACAGTTCCACATGTGTGACCTACTGGACCGCAGTGTAGGCCTGAGGCAGCGGTCAGCACGGGCCATTCACCGAGTGTCGCCGGCTTAGGTTGGATGGCCCCACCGGCCTGCGTAGTTCAGGTTCAGTGGCACCACGGGACGCGGACTTGCGGTGAACAGGGTTGATGGCACCAGGTCAGTTGTTGATAGTGTTCGATCACCTCCGTGACTCTGAACCGGCTTTTGTCCGAGCTGAGCCGCATCTTCCTCTTACTCCTCTCCGTGCGTTCACTGGTGTGGACTCTGCCATTCATGATTCGTGACTAAGTGCTGGATGTGGGACCTACTGGTCCGCAGGGTAGGCCTGAGCCCTCATACACGTGTCGCCGGCTTGCGTTGAACAGGGTTAGTGGCACCACGTGTCGCAGGCCTGCATTATGGAATTATGCCTCACTGATCGATGGGAGTCCGGTGCTGTGGCCACTGCCACGGACTTGGTGTCACTGACATTCAGGACTCAGGACACAGTTCCACATGTGGGACCTACTGGACCGAAGAGGACGCCGGTGGAGTATGTACATGAGAAAGGAGTAATGTGGGCCAGCGTCGGGGGGGCCAGCGATGGTCTGCGGAGGCTGCAGAGGTCGCAGGACTGTTGCTTGGAGCTTGCACCGGCACGTGGTGGGCCCTCTTTAACACACGCCGGTGTAGGCAGGTGAGCGGAGCCTTGTTGGTGCGCTGGGGCAGGCATGACTGGTCTGGGGACCAGCGGCCCGGGGTGCAGAAGGTGCACAGGGACGCAGGCCCAGGACTCTTGGCGGGCTGAAAGGTGCCGCCCTGGCAGTCGCGTTGTCCATTCCGAATGAGAACCACGCCCAGTGCGATGGGCTTTTTGTTCACACCCCTACGCAGGCCTGGCGTATGCAGGTCCAACCCACTACGCACGTGCATGCAGGGGGGGATGTAACGTGCGACATTTCCGCATTCTGCCCCACAGCCTGTGGGGACTTGGTAGCGTCCACTGGCCAGTACACTCCATGCACCAGCAGTTGGTCTCCACATGGCCATTTCCATGGTTTGCACTCTGTGGTTTGTCCGGCACCTCCACGCCACACCTGGCATTGGGTAGGTTCACATTCCTTAGTCACTTGCCGCTCTTGCACATGCCTGCTCCATGCCTCTCAAGCTTCCTGCTATTGTGTGTCTGTGGTGCCATGCCGTGGCTGTGTTGTGGGCATGGCAAGGCCAGATTCCCAATGGAGTCGTGTTGTCGTGTCTGGTCGGTTGGCATGTTGTGTGTCATGTTGAATGTAGTTGTGCTGCGTGCCCATTGCCAGTGTCGTGAGTTGCATGACTGTGGGCTTGAGGTGTGTGGTGTGTTCATTTTGGACTTACCAATGGGCACTGCATTTCCATGGGTGCCATCCTGGGAGCGCTGGGTGATGATGGACTGTCGGGAGATGTGTGAGTCATGCACTCTGCCTGGTGAGTTGGCCACGACATTGTTGAGGAGTCCCGGGCGGTCCACTATTGCCTGCACATTCATGTTATGTGTGTGCTTTCTGTTGTGGTAGTTGTGTGCAGTGTCGGCAGGGGGCACGGGGGGTACATGTGTGCAGTTGATTGGCCCTGACACGTGAGGGAATCCAGCTATGGCGTAGGGACCTTGCTTGGTCTCCAACTGCTCCTGCTCAGTGTGGGTGACGTGGAGGTGCTGGGGTACCAGCAGTTGGCATCCAGGACAGGTGTGATGACCTTGGATGGGGCTGGCTGTGTGACTCCTCCGACTCTGGCAGTTGTGGGTTGGATAGTACCAGAGGCCGACATGTGCTGCGCAGCCGGCAGCTTTGTCTGCGGAGGGATGTTGGTTGTCCGCTGGGTTGGTACCGTCAGCAGGTGGGGGATGTGGGTCAGGATGCGGGGGATGGTTGTCCTTTTGGGCCTGTAGTGGGCAATGTCCTCCTCTGGCGTTGGGTCTGGGCGGCAGGTGCGTTTCAGGTGGGTCGGCTGTCTTTGTGTACGCTGCCTCTGAGGTGTTCCCGGGTGGGGGGCGAGACGGGTCCTGGGGGTGGTGGCGGGTCTGGGGTGGGTGGGGGTGGGTGTTGTGGCCCTCATGGGTCTGGGAGCTGCATGATCATTGTCTCCATGGCATCTGTGGGTCTTCAGATGTGGCTCTTGGCTGGGCTCCCTTTCATGCTGCAGGTAGTCGTCCTGCTTAACACCAGCAAAAGGCAGGTATTAAATCCCTGGTGCTACCGCGGCTTATCACCTGTTTTTGGTTCGCATCGCAGATCTGGCAGTTCGTTGTGAAAGTGGTTTTGTGGTTTTTTCGTGTGTTTTTGCACAGAAACGCCTACTCTGCATTTCAATAGGGTTAGTTGGTGGTGTCCACCGTGGAGATAAATTTTGGGGCAGTTATCTCGGGAATACTGGCGATGTCTGCAGTTTGCACCCGCTTGTGAATGGGGTGTTAGATCTATCTCCACTTTTGATGAGTTAAGGTGGAGATAAATCGGAGATAAGTCCTTGTGAATATGCCCCTCAGACTTTACAGTAAGAAAACCATGAAGCTTCTAACTCTCTTATCCTTTGAGCTTTCTCTACTCACCTGAATTGACATAGGTGTATGCATGAGACATTCACTATAGCATAAGGTACCTGTTGTGGTGCCGTACTTATAGTGCACTTCGCACCGTTAGTTTTCAAAAAAGAGGCGGAACACGCTCATTTACTTATCCGTGTATGTTTATGTCATCTTTACACACATCTTGTTTGGATTCCTTTCTGTCCCTCCCCTTTTGATCTGTTCTTAATTAATTCTTTGGTGTTTCCTAAGCTTGGGGTGTGAATATTTATATATTGACAATTAGGTATTTGCCTTGGCTTTTATGTAGGATGCACATTTCAAGTGGAAATGTTCATATGTTTGCACCTGTGTTCGCGACTTGACATTCACTGGATGTTATGATTTTCACTTGTACTCAAATGTAATAGATTGTGAAACTTATCAACTCCCAAATGTATAGGATTTGGTAGTGAGATGGTGCGAATACATGTTTGTATAAGTGTGTCTTGTTTTACAAGTCATGTATTGTAAACAGACTTGTTAATGTTACATATATTTCTATATGGTTTTATATATGTGTATTATTTTCATGTTTGCAGCCCTGATGAAGCCTTTTAGGTGAAACGCGTTGGCTGCGCTATTTGTGAGAGAAAAAGGAACAAGAAAATCAATAAAGAAAATAAACCAATATGGCAACCAGGACCTGCGACTATTTATTTACTGAAATTATTTGTTTTTGTTTGCCTCTCTATGTGTATATAATAATTGTTTAAGTTTGGTCAATGAGCAGCTAATCATTGAAGTGGCAACGTACAATTTCAGTACATTATATGTGTGACGACTTAAGGTAGTGCATCTGTCCAATCCCTGGCTGTTTCCCGAACTTGTTCATACACCGCGATTACAATGTTACCGCACATGTTGCGGTCGCATACCCCCATTTGTCTATGGGAGCTTGTGCTGCGGCCGCAAACTGGCAATAGCACAAGCTTCTATAGACAAATGGAAGAATCTGTTTATCCCTGCACCGTGTGGCAGGCACCCTGAGGTGCCCTAAGGTGCCTGCCACGCGGTGCAGGGATGAACATGGGGGCACCATAGCTGCTCCCTCTGCCCCCAACCGGAGGCCGCATGGTGAAGGAGACCCTGCTAGGAGCCCCCAATGTTGCTTTCTGACAGGCTTTCCATGTCGGAAAGGCTGACATGGAAAGCCTGTCGGAAACCGACATCGTAATCTCTACTGCGGAAACGCCGTCCATAAGAATTATGGGTAGGCCTCCGACTGGCTGACGGGCTCCTTGAGCCCGTCGGAATCCAACCAGAATCACCGGCTGGTTTCACTTTCGACCGCCTGCATCATAATACTGCAGTCGAAATTGAAACTGCGTTGAGACTCGGAAAGCTTTTCCGACTCTCATTGTAATTAGGCCCATATATTTTTCACTCAGACTGTCCTCCAATTTATGACACACACTGAGATTGGCTCTATACCTACTTCTGATCATGCTCCTGTCATAGTAGATTTTGATAGCCTATTCATACCGACCTCTACGTGGGCGGTGTGCACAGCGACCCTAGCCTCAGGCGATACAACAAATCTACTGGGTCTGCCTCAAATGATACATCGGCTCTCCCGCCTGATCCTTTCAGCCCCCTGTCCACCGACGCGTCCTGACGATCGAGGATCTCCGTGCGGACGGTGAGGAACTCTGACCCGACCTCCCAGGCCGCCTTGGCTCTCACGTTTGGTCTTTTGCTTCTGGCTTTGCCTGCTTTGTCTGACTCAGACTCTTAATCCCTCGCCATGAGCCGGTCAACGCATAAAAGGATTGCGCCTCCCGTGCCGACCCGACAACCGATGATCTCCGTGCGGATGGTGGGGAACATCTGACCTGACCTCCCATCCCGCCCCGACTCTCTCGCTTGGTTTTTTGCTCTTGGCTCTTTGAGCGTTGTCTGACTCGCACTCTTACTCCCCCACCACGAGCCGACCAAAGCAAAGTAAGACTAAGCCTCCCGTGTCGCATCGGCTCTCCCGTATGGATCTTCATGGCATTTGTTTGTTAGTCTGGTTGAACTCCTATACCCCCGCCACGAACAGACCCTCGCAAAGAAGGACTTTGCCTCCCGGGCCGGTTCGGCTCTTCCGCTGGGTTTCTTTTCCTTTTGGCTTTTGTGCAATTTGATGAACTCTCGAGCTTCCAGCACAAAGAAGGTCTACGCCCCCCGTGCAGCATCGACTCGCCATCTTGCTTTTTCTGGTTTGACTCTTATTCCCCCGCCACGAACCGACCCTTGCAAAGACGACTATGCCTCCCGTGCCTCATCGGCTCTCCCGCTGGGTTTCTTTTCCTTTTGGCTTTTGTGTTACTTGATTAACTCTCGAGCTGGCCAACACATAGAAGGTATACGTGTCTACGGGTTTCTTTTCCTTTTGGCTATTGTGTTACTTGATTAACTCTTGATCTGACCAACACATAGAAGGCCTACGCCCCCCGTGCAGCACTGTCTCGCCATTTTGCCTTTTCCTTTTGGCTCTTGCTCTGTTTGGCCTGACTCTTAATCCCCCCGCCCCCCACCAAGAGCCGGCCGCTGTAGGGAAGGCCCTCACCGCTCGAACTACTGGGACGCCGCAGCTCGGTGACTACTGTGCCCGTTGCCGCGCTCCTGATTGATGACGTGGTACACAGAACACGTCCCACCTCTACATAACGAGTGCCCTGCTCCCAATCACCTAAGGACCGCTGGACTGCTATTATTCACGGAGAATTGGGTAAGTGCCCACACCCGGCACTCCAAACTTGAGGATAACATGACTGTCTGCATGACCCCACCATTTTATGAAAATTGTACCAATTAAAATGGCCGTTCCCTGATTACATGTACATCCTCAGGCCCTCTTCATATCGAGCTCCCTGCTTTCTTCCACCTAAGGCCCGCTGGACTTCCAGTAGTCACGGAGAATTTGGTAAGTGCCCGCACCCTGCTCTCCAATTGTGAGGATAACATGACTGTGTGCATGTCCCCACCAGTTTATGAAAATGATACCAACTAAAATGGCCGCTCCCTGATTACATGTACAACCTCAGGCCCTCTGGCTAGAACTGAGGCTCTGACTGCCCTTCCTTGTCCCCTGGCCCCAGTCTCCGTAGCCACACGTAGCCCGGCTTCCACTTGCCACTCATGGTAATGGCACTACCCTGCCCCTATCCCCTCCACTCAAAGCATCATCTATCTTTGCTCTCACGAGCTATACATGGCAAGGACTCAGCCCTGCTCCTTCGGTACCGGATCTGTAAGATCACTGATATGGCCCAGATTGTCTAGAAAAATATGTCTCACACTCAGATGGAGATCATACTAGTATCATTATATTGGAACATTACGGCCCCTTACTGAACCCGCCATGTCTTACAAGACCCCCACCCCTCAATGAGGACTACACCCTCGAATCTCGTACGCTACTTCCTCTCAACTAATACTCACAATCTCATCACTCTCCACCATGCCCTCCTACGTTCAGTGCAGACTGGACCCCAGACTATCTCCAAAAATTCGACTAAAGCCCTGAAACATAGACTACTCAAAGCTAATCCAGAAACCCTTATCTCTGACCCCTATTTCTGTCTAAAAAAAGGTGCTATTACCAGTGACCTGATCTTTTATACTAAAAGAAGAGCTCAGTGGAGATTGGCGTTCCAATCTCTACTCAGAATCGCCTCGGCTAAGAAATTTCCTCACGGTCTAAGACTCCTGGCTGTGGCATCACCCACATTCAGGGCAAATGCTACCATATCCATCTACAACAAAGGGACGATCCTAATTCATCCCTCCGATTGCAACCTGGGCATCTTTGATGAGAGATTCGTCTTCATTAAAAAATCGCTGGACCATAGTGACACGCCTACTCACTCGAGGAACGTCCTTCCCACATCTCAGTCACAGGACCTCCCTGATCCCTCTCTTATGTGCCACAACCACACGTTGACCACCACACCCACATCGAACAACACTCATAGGGCCATAGATCTGCCAAATTTGGGCTCCACAGCCTCACCTTCCGTCCCCCGACCACCCAGTCCTCACCAACTCCATTCCTGTAATGCGGGAGCTAATGTTATCCCTAGCTCTGACTACCTCTCCCACAATGCCACCTCTCCCCCTCCACCTGACTCTCCCCTCCATATCTCCCTTTCCCCACAGGTGGCTCGCCCACTCTACACCAGGGAATCAGTTCCTCCTAACCTCTTCAACACCAAGAGACACGGCTCCCTCTCTTTTCCTCAACCCTCGATTCCGTCCCCCTTCCACCCAAAATCCCTCCTCCCAACATCTCTAGCGCCCAATTACCTTGCGCTACATTACAACAGAGACGGAAATCCTCCTCAGGGGACGCTCCCCCTCCCCCTCGGCTGCACGACAACTCTAGCGCCCACTTACCTTGCTCTACTATACAACAGAGACGGAAATCCTCCCCAGGGGACGCTCCCTTTCCCCCTCGGCACCCTTCCCTGGACTCGCCAACCTCCACCCTAGTGAACAGCTTTCCGCCTCCCCTCCACAGGAGCTATGATCCACAATCAGATCCTGCCTCTAAGCTCAATGTAATAAACAGTGAACTCCAAAAACTCAAAAATGACGTACAAAATATTAACATCACTGCGGAGCTGGCCCATGTCCTCTCTTCCAACAAGACCTCGCAGGAGATCCTGACTACGGTCCAACATCACTCCAAACTACCATCTCCTTCCACATTGTTATGAAGTGACCTCTGGCAGAAACCCCCAGGCCACAATTGGAAGACCATTCCCTACCCTAACGCACCTTCTAGACCCACCAGATTCATAAATCACTTATCAGAACCAGATATTCTCTCACTCCTCCGAGATTACAATGCCTCTCATACAATCCTCCTAGGCCCTGCTGGAACTTCACAAACCGCCCTGTCAATTGCGACTCGAGTGACTAATCCCAAGCAAGCAAAACCAAAGGGGATGATGGACGGAGTGTTGAACATTGCAAGCACTCACCCCCAGTCAACTGATCTGGGTTTAATCCATCATCATTCTTTAAATACACTCCGCCATCCCAGTTCAGACATGGCTTATGCAAATCAGTCTGACCCTGTGCCTCATGGGAACAGTCCAGCCCGAACTGCCAAGCCATGTCTTCCCTGGACCGGAAACAAGCATCCTGGGACCAGTTTTGGGTTCATAACCCTCATCAGCCAGGCTATCTTGAATCCAGTGGCAAAGTGAGCAAGGGACCCACGTCTGGGCATACCCTGCCAACTTAGGGCGTAACTTAGCAAAACCAAAGGGGATGATGGACGGAGTGTTGAACATTGCAAGCACCCACCCCCAGTCAACTGATCTGGGTTTAATCCATCATCATTCTTTAGCTCACTCCGCCACCCCAGTTCAGACATGGCCATATGCAAATCAGTCTGACCCTGTGCCTCATGGGAACAGTCCAGCCCGAACTGCCAAGCCATGTCTTCCTGGACCGGAAACAAGCATCCTGGGGCCGGTTTCAGGTTCATAACCCTCATCAGCCAGGCTATCCTGAATCCAGTGGCAAAGTGAGCAAGGGACCCACGTCTGGGCATACCCTGCCAACTTAGGGCGAACTTAGCAAAACCAAAGGGGATTTAGGCCCAGATCTCTGTACTGGGGCGAATGTATGACATTGTTCTGCATTCTGTCCATCAACTGTTGTTTTTGCATTTGTCACCCCGAGTGGGACGGGTATGCCCAGACGTGGGTCCCTTGCTCTCCATGCCACTGGAATCAAGCTATCCTGGCTGAAGAGGGGTGAAACCCTGAAACCGGTCCTAGGATGCTTGTTTCCAGTCCAGGGAGGACCTGGCTTGGCAGTTCGGTCTGGACTGTTCCCATGAGGCACAGGGTCAAGACTGAATTGCATATGGCTGGGTTCAAACTGGAATGGCATGGTGAGCAAAAAAACGATGAATTTAGGCCCAGATCTCTGTACTGGGGTGAATGTATGACATTGTTCTGCATTCTGTCCATCAACTGTTGTTTTTGCATTTGTCACCCCGAGTGGGACAGGTATGCCCAGACGTGGGTCCCGTGCTCTCCATGCCACTGGAATCAAGCTATCCTGGCTGAAGAGGGGTGAAACCCCGAAACCGGTCCTAGGATGCTTGTTTCTAGTCCAGGGAGGACCTGGCTTGGCAGTTCGGTCTGGACTGTTCCCATGAGGCACAGGGTCAAGACTGATTTTATATGGTTGGGTTCAAACTGGAATGGCATAGTGAGCAAAAAAGCGATGGATTTAGGCCCAGATCTCTGTACTGGGGTGAATGTATGACATTGTTCTGCATTCTGTCCATCAATTGTTGTTTTTGCATTTGTCACCCCGAGTGGGACGGGTATGCCCAGACGTGGGTCCCGTGCTCTCCATGCCCCTGGAATCAAGCTATCCTGGCTGAAGAGGGGTGAAACGCCGAAACCGGTCCTAGGATGCTTGTTTCCAGTCTAGGGAGGACCTGGCTTGGCAGTTCGGTCTGGACTGTTCCCATGAGGCACAGGGTCAAGACTGATTTGCATATGGTTGGGTTCAAACTGGAATGGCATGGTGAGCAAAAAAACGATGGATTTAGGCCCAGATCTCTGTACTGGGGTGAATGTATGACATTGTTCTGCATTCTGTCCATCAACTGTTGTTTTTGCATTTGTCACCCCGAGTGGGATGGGTATGCCCAGACGTGGGTCCCGTGCTCTCCATGCCACTGGAATCAAGCTATCCTGGCTGAAGAGGGGTGAAACCCGAAACCGGTCCTAGGATGCTTGTTTACAGTCCAGGGAGGACCTTGCTTGGCAGTTCGGTCTGGACTGTTCCCATGAGGCACAGGGTCAAGACTGATTTGCATATGGCTGGGTTCAAACTGGAATGGCATGGTGAGCAAAAAAACGATGGATTTAGGCCCAGATCTCTGTACTGGGGTGAATGTATGACATTGTTCTGCATTCTGTCCATCAACTGTTGTTTTTGCATTTGTCACCCCGAGTGGGACGGGTATGCCCAGACGTGGGTCCCGTGCTCTCCATGCCACTGGAATCAAGCTATCCTGGCTGAAGAGGGGTGAAACCTCGAAACCGGTCATAGGATGCTTGTTTCCAGTCCAGGGAGGACTTGGCTTGGCAGTTCGGTCTGGACTGTTCCCATGAGGCACAGGGTCAAGACTGATTTGCATATGGCTGGGTTCAAACTGGAATGGCATGGTGAGCAAAAAAATGATGGATTTAGGCCCAGATCTCTGTACTGGAGTGAATGTATGACATTGTTCTGCATTCTGTCCATCAACTGTTGTTTTTGTAATCCCAAGCTAGGCCACATGATGGCTTTACAAAGCATCACATCTAACCGTCATAGAGCCCCCAGACTCAACACCAATGACGTAAACACTAATAACCTCATGCAGATCCCCATTACACAGCCCTCTCTCACCAACCACAAATCACACCTGAAATGCATGTTACTCAACTCTAGATCAGCTGTGAAACATGCCACAGACCTAGTCGACCTCATCCTAGCTCAGGAACTTGACCTCCTTATCCTTACCGAAACTTGACTCACCGACTCCTCAGGTCCCATCCTTGACATTCTAGTCCCTCCAAGCTACAACATTATCAGACTCGATCGAGTCAAGAGAACGGGAGGTGGCATAGCCTGTATCTACCTCAATTGTCTCTCAGCTAAACAGTCCCCGTCAGCAAATCTCTCTTCTTGTGAATACCTATGCATTGACATCACTAGCAAACATAGACCCTTATGCAACCTACACATCTTCTACCACCCGCCAGGAGACATCCTCCCCCTAATCGAACAAACTATGGAAACCATCTCTTCCAACCAGGGGGAACACTGCCCCCAAATCTTCCTTGGTGACTTCAATCTCCATTGGAATGACCCACATCACCAGGCGGTTAACAGTCTCAAAACCTTCCTAACTGACCTCGGACTAACTCAATTCTGCGACAGTCCCACGCACAACCTAGGCTCAACCCTCGATCTAATCATCTCCAATCCCAACTCCATTGAGCTCAAATCTATTCTCCCCTGTGACTGGTCAGACCATCACTATGTAACCTTTCGTATCCTAGAAAGCTGGAGCTCCAAAAGAGCACAACCACTAAACCAAAAATATTGGAACGCTCCAAAACACAAACGTAAACGAGCTCATATCTCACTGCAGTATCGCCCTACCCCCGCCTGCAAACATGTCCGACGTTCACGACCTCACTGAGCACTACAACAACTCCATGTTGTCTGCCCTGAATGCAACTGCCCCCTTCCAACTAAAAAAGCAATCCATCAAAGACTCCAAACCATGGTTCAATGACAACCTAAACACTGACAGACGCAGCCTGAGATTAGCAGAACGCGCTTGGAGATCCGCTCCATCCATTGGTCTACTAAAAACCCTAAGGCTAAAAAGGAGTAGATACAACAAACTCATCAGAGCTGCGAAAGCAACTTTCTTCAAATCCCAACTTGACAAAGCCAAAAACCGCCCAAAAAAGCTGTTCGAGTTAATTAAGTCACAATCCAATAACACTCCTCTCCAATCTTTTCTCATCTCCTGCCCTCAGCCAAACTGCGTTGCCGTTGCTGATTTCGTCCTTGAAAAGGCAAGTAAGATCGAATCAGATCTAAAGTCTGCCCTGATCGAGCTCTCACCCTCTCCTGATTCCTCCTTACCCTCGACCCCTATTACGCCTCCCAGTCTCTCCCCTAAAAGCAATGCCTCGTGGAGTCAGTTCACACCCATCAATGACACTGCCTTCTTCAGCATACTCTCGACCCTGAAACCTTCAAATCATTTCAATGATCCCCTCCCCCCCAAATTCTTTAAAGAAATGATAGGATCATTAGTCCCGCTCTGGCCCAAGATCATCAGTGCTTCTCTTCATCAAGGTGAGATCCCTGACTGCCTGAAGGCGGGGCTAGTTCTCCCTATTCTCAAAAAACCTACGACGGACCCTGAAGACCTGAATAACTATCGACCAATCACAAACATCCCTACACTGGCAAAACTCCTTGAGAAATGTGTACATGAACAACTGCGCAAACACATTGAGCAATTCCAACTTCTCGACCAATTCCAATCGGGCTTCCGTCCTGGCCACAGCACTGAAACAGCCATCACTCATATAGTGGATGACGCTCTCACTTTGCTAGACCAGAATGAATCCTGCCTATTAATGCTACTCGATCTCTCATCTGCGTTTGACACTGTCAAACACGACAATCTACTTAATCTTTTGGAATGTAGGATGGGGCGATCTGGCACTGTGCTAAAATGGTTTGCCTCTTTCCTCAACAACAGAACGCAGAGAATCAAATCCAATCAAACTCTATCCAACTCCAGTCCCTGCACTCTGGGTGTCCCCCAAGGGTCCTCGCTCTCCCCCACGCTCTTCAACCTTTTCATTGAACCACTTCCGGTAATCCTCAAAGCATCCAACATCCAATACAACATGTATGCGGATGACACCCAACTGTACATGAAAATCGCTTACCCTGAAGATATCAAGTCACTCAACAAAACCTTGCACAAAACCCTTAATTGGCTAACCTTCAACCACCTCAAACTAAACGCCCTTAAACCGGAATTCCTCCTCATCTCTCCCACTAGGCAAACCCCCACTGCTGAGAAATATCTAAGAAACCTCACTGCTCTCAATTGCACACCACACATAATTGAGTCCACAAAATCACTGGGAATTGTGCTAGATAAGAACCTAAACATGCAAAATCACATCAGAGCATCTACCAAAGGAGCGAACTTCTAACTTAGGTTACTAAGAAAACTCAAACCCTACCTTCCCCAAGATGACTTTAAATCTGCGGTGCAAGCACTAGTCATCTCAAGACTAGAATATGGCAGTGCTACGCTATGCGGACTTCCGAAACTCAGCTTAGCCCCCCTCAGAGCATCTCTGAATGCCGCGACTAGGCTCATTACTGGCTCCAAGAAAACCAACCACATCTCTCCGGACCTCAAATCGCTTAACTGGCTTCCATTTGAATCAAGGATCCAGCTAAAAATTGCATGTATGACCCATAGAGCACTGGACTTCAACACTCCTCTTTACCTAACAAATTAGCTCGAACTATCGGGTGGCTCCCGGCCTTCTAGGAGCACCAGCACATTGCAGCTCAAACCGAAGAAATTTAAAAAGATGAAGACTTACAAGCGTACATTCTCTGGTATTGCCCCGAGAATCTGGAACTCCCTACCTGTGGAAACAAGACTGATCCCCTCAACATTTGCCTTTAAGAAGGTAGTGAAAGCTCTACTGATGAACACTGCGCTGAACTAGATGCTTTTCTCCTTTTGTCCCCTTCCTTGTTTAGCCGACTAATCTGCTACCTGACATTTGATACGGCCTCAGTATCGCCAGCTATTATGTCATTTTATACCTGATGTATATTGCTCTACTTTTCCCTCACAGCTATCTACCTATGTCTTACGCAACCCGTATGTAAAGTGCTCTGATACCCGCTTGGGTCATGTTTGCGCTATACAAAACTTTAAAAATAAATAAATTCATACATCTCATTCTAGTAGTTGGAGATTTAACAATGCCATATTGCTTGACACTCAATTTTTAGAAAAATTTACAACTTTTTTCACTCATTTTTTATGATCAATCTCTCCTCTGAAACAAAGATACATTTCATTTGGGTTGGCTTTAAAGCTACTATAGCTATAATAGACTATGATGCACAAAAACACTCAAAGACTCTGCACAACTATTGAAACATATTAAATCTTTAGAACATGAATACTTCTCTTCCAATCAAACAGGTACATTGTCTAAAATTATAAAAGCTAAAATGCAATATAACAACCAATCCTGGGACAATGCTTGTGGTAGCCTGCTTAAATGTAATGCTAAAATGTTTGGTGGTTGCAACAAAGCAGGTAAATCATTGGCTAATTACCTTAAAATAAAGAACCAAAAATCTGATATAGTAGACATAACAGACTAATTCGGGTTAGACATGTCAGTGATTCCAAAATACTAGCGTGTTTTTATAGAATATTATACCAAATTATATATCCAAAAATCCTCTCCCAGCACTGAACAATTGGATGCTTTTTTCCAATCAATTCCTAAATCACCTAACCGCATAGTAGATATGTCTTCCCTTGATAATGCAATTTCCGAGCAAGATATAATAACAGCCATCAATCACCTTCCAAAGGATACAACTTCAGGGCCTGATAGCTTTTCTATTCAATTCTACTCCCATCTCTTAATACCAAATCTTTTACTTCTTATTACCCATTTTTTAAATATAGGGCAGACGCAAGATTCATTTTTCTCATGCTATGCTTTATTTGCTTCCAAACAACGGTAAGGACTTATATCAGTGCAGTAACAACAGACCTATCTCCCTCATTAACACCGATTGTAAGACTCTAGCTAAAATATTGGCATTATGCATTAATCATGTTATCCCGGATTTAGTGGATTTACATCAATCTGGGTTTGTAAAGGGAAGATATATCTCAGAAAATTCCAGAACTTTCCTCAATATCATCCATTTGACTTCCAAGTTGCACTCCCCCTTAGCGGCCATAACTCTTGATGCAGAAAAAGCTTTTGATCGGGTTAATTGGGAATTTATGTTTGGAGCTTTGAAATGGCACGGTTTCAGTCCTCATATTATTAAATATATTTGTTTGTTATATTCTGAGCCTGGAACCTCCATTTAGGTCATTGGCAATCGATCCTGTTATTTTCCTCTTCATAGAGGGACCAGACAGGGTTGCCCATTATCCGCTCTTTTATTTTATCCTTAGAACCCTTTTTGGAAATAATTCGCAGATCCAAAACATTTTCAGGTTTTCAATTCAAGCATATGGATATATGATTCAGGGCTTATGATGATGATATTTTATTATATGTATCTAATCCCGACACCTCACTTACTTAGTTTTTTTCATTATTAAATGAAAATTCGGCAGTTTCAGGATACAAACTTAACATAGACAAATCAGAGGTCTCGCCCTTAAACAAATTTCACTAGCAAGGCTTCAGCAATCCAGGGATAATGAGGGTATCAACTTTCTGAATCTTAGGATATACCACTCTGCTTTTACACTCAAGCATATTTGGACCTTCCTTTCGGCTACTCCTCCCGATTTGTCGACAATCTGGTGTCAATTGGAGCAGGCTCAGTTTACACCATTTTCATTCAGGGAAGCAGTCTATATTTTTGAACACCAAAGACTTTTCTCTCACCCATACGTACTCTTTCTATTTCCATTGCTATATCTTTAATTACTAACTCTAATTCCCATTTAGAAAATATTACACAAAGTCCTATTTGGTATAATAGGCACATCAAATAAAAATAGAGTTCTCTCATGGAAAACATGGATACATAAAGAAATTACAACCATAGATCATTTACTTTCTAATGGATCCATTCTAGATTTTCATGAAATTCAACCAAAATATGGAATTTTTTCTTATTATGCCACTTAATATCAGTACCTTAAGACTTCTCTTCTTCAATTTCTTTCTCAATCTTCTACCCCTGTATCCCATACACACCTTTCCTCTTTCACATGGGATTATTCCTCACAAATGAAAGCATTGTGCATATATAAGATTTTGAATTGTTCCTTTATGCAAAGAGCAAAATCTACTATTGAATTACAGTGAGAAGCGGACTTTTACCAAGAATTTTCTTTTCAAACATGGAAATCTGTGTGGGCTAAGAGATACAATACTTCTCATTCAGCGAGCACTACTCAAACATTATATTACTTTTTTAATAGATTATGCTTAACTCCTAAATGTCTTCATAAATTCAAGCTTTCCAGCGATACTAAGTGTTGCTCATGTTCATATGATGAGTGATCTTCGTGTCACATTCTACATATTTTTTTTAATGTCCTTTGGTTACAAAATATTTGGTTACTCATATATGATAAAGTGAACAAACTTTTATCTACGAATATACCTTTCAATATTTTGCATCTCTTTTTAGGAATCTCTTCTCCATTATGGCAATCCTAAGGTATGATTGGGAAGTTTATCGATTTGTTAATTGCAATTGCTTTACAAATAATCACATCTGATTGGAAAGATACTACTAAAATTACTTTTATTGCTTGGTGGAATTTGCTATGTCATCATCACAGACTGGATCAAGCTAATGCTACTTCTCTACCTTTAATGATTAAGAAAGATTTATTATGGTTACCACTCACATCCTATTTATCCAGACAAACTGCTTATTCCGTATCTAATGTTACTAATTATGATCGCCCTTGAACATTATACTGATCATTAGGTTGCTATAGTTATTACTATAATTGCTGTTAATTTATGTTAAAGTACCACATTTTGTACTATGTTTCTTTTTTCTATCCCCTCCTTTTCTTCGGTTCTCTACTTTTTAGTCTCAAAAATCATTAAAAATGCATTTGGCATCTTAATAGTTTCTATCCTTCAATTCAAGCAATGGGGTTCAATAGTTCATCTAGTTATATTTTCTCTATTTTACTATTTTTATGCTTTTTGTTAAATTGTGAAGTTTGATGTCACATTTTATTATATACTTATAGTGCTTGGATTACTTATACTGTTTTTTTATCTTATGTAATGTCTTTTCGATTCTCATTAATAAAGAATTATTAAACTTAAAAAGAATATTGAGGACAAAAATATTGTGAAGGTAAGGTAAAATAGGTAAGCAAAGCTTTGCTATATATAACTCCACATACATGTACCTTGACGATATATATATCTTCAAGGTACGTAGTTGTGGAGTTAAGAATAGTAAATCTATACTTACCTGTTTGCACTTACCTTCTTGATATGTTGGTCCTCAATATTTTTGACACGATATTCTGTCCACACAATATTTTTGTGTCCGGTATTCTGTCAGTGATCTGAAAATCATATGCATAATATAGTGTTCCTGTCATCTTGCTCTACACTAGGGATTGTGTTCTGTAAGTGATGTGCTGTGTTGGATTTGTGCCAAATGTAGTACTTTGCATTTAGATCATAATGTTCCATTATAGTTTTGACAGACCACAAATCATTTTATTTGAGAAACTCCTGAGCGTTTGGCTGCATAACTCAAATGTGATTTATGGTGGGTTTGCCTCTCTCTTTATCATACCAACTAGATTTGTGGAGTACTTTATATTGATGCTACAGGCACACTAAAGGCCTGATTCTGATCTTGGCGGACAGGGTTACTCTGCCACAAACGTGACACATATCCTTTCCACCGTATTACAAGTCTATTATATCCTATGGAACTTGTAATTTTGCGGACGGGATATCCATCACATTTGTCATAGGAGCATCCCATCGGCCAAGATCGTAATCAGGCCCTTTTGAGTCTTTGAAAGATGGCACTGGTCTTTTGGTAATTTTTCTGATTAGTCTCCTTGTGGAAGGATGGCCTGATCTTGACAAGGTCCTGGTGGTGCCATACACCTTAAACTTCTCAATAATGATCTTAGCATACTGGGTGTGGTATTCAGAACCTGTAAAAAATGTATGCTCATCTCCTGTTGCATGACTGCACTAATCTGCAGTGGGATCCTGTTACATGCCACATAGGTACACCGATATAGGCCGGGCTAACATCCCAACCTTTTACCTATATTCGTCCCTACATTACATACATAACGGGCATTTAGGACTGACCCTTTACCTAGTTACGGTACTGCTTACAGATTATGGGATTTTCCCTGAACAATACCCTCATATATTATTCATGAGGATTCTTCGAAATTCAGCAGGACTACCATCTCCTGCATAATAACTATGTACAAGGTTCATTCCTTTGGGTATATAAACATCACATCTTTCTGAGATAGTCAGAGGAGTTCAGGACTTCCCTACTGACACACTGACGCGAGATACTGAGGTTCCTGCATGCAGATACTTCAGCTCGCATTGGTCTAACATCCCTTGCGGGGTCCAGCTCAAGACCAAGACGGGATCCTCCAGTCTCTCACTTCAGGTAATGGGGTTGACTTTTTCCTAGAGGGATTCTTGGCTTAACACCTACATACATGCTAGGTACACTTAGGTACATCTAGTTAGGGTAGCATCGTAGGAGTACGCATTTTATTGTCATGTGTTTTATATACTTGCCTGTATTCATGGTTATAGCAAAATGGTAGAAATCTACCATCCTTTTACTTTCTTAGTGCTTCTAATCATTTATATCTGTTTCTGTCTAGTGGTTGTTTCAGCACACCTATTTTACACTAAAATAACGACTGTTCAATAAATGCTTATTGAAAAACGTCCCCACCGTTTATTCTGTGTATCTCTCTGAGACTGAGTGAGCACGAGTCACTGAGCGAAAAGTAGTACACTGTTTCCACGGTCCTGAGGGATCAGGGTTGTCATGTTCGATAGTTGCCAAGAACTATTCTCTCCTTGGTAAGAGGAGTTTCTAGTGGCACTGTGAGCTAGCTGGTATATAGGCTAACATAACCGGTAGGGGTGTCTAGAATCAGTCTGACACCAATCCTACAGTGTATGTTGTCTAAACGTGCAGATCTTATACAGGTTTATAAGGACTACACGACATGGCGCCACCAACGTTGGTTGGGTACTTATTTAACGGTCAAATCTGAGTAGTTCAGTCATGCTATTCTCAGAGACCCCTACTCACATTTCCCCAGAGATGTCTGGAGTGGGAGGGTAAAAATCCGCCGCAGCTGAGTAGGCAAAATCCTATGTATTGGCTGTTGGTTGATCAAGCTTGAAGGACACATTGTTCCTATTGTGCATAAAACCTTATCTCAGTTCCCTTGAAAGACTCTTCTTACTAAAAATAATGACTGAGCAGCAGGATGAGGCTGTGCGTGAACTACATCTCTCAGCCGAAGAAGAAGATGGAGATGCAATACAAATTTCAGAAAATGTTAGAAATGCCATCACCCTAAAACTAGCAGCATATGGTTTAACAGCTAGGGGTGGGCCAGTAACCTTTGTGATTGAGGCACACGAATCATATAGAACAGAGGTATTCTATTCATGGGTTAGATTCCCACAGGCAGATGCACGAACAAAAACATTTCATTACTACATAGAAGATGACATACCGAACGAATATTGTCCGTATGAGGACATTGAAGTTCCGCTCACTTACCAGGAGGATATAAACTGGTTTAAAGGCGCCCTCCCCCATACAAGAAATAAAGTAAGACTCAGTCCGCTCGGAAGAGACGGAGCAACATGGCCAGTACTAGCGGCCTATACACCACATCCTAACATTGAAACAATGCCAGTAGGAGACGTACGTACACTTCATAAAGAACTAATAAGAATTTACAGAAACATGACACAGTTCGTGATGAGAACACTCACACTCCAGCCAACCACAGCTATACCAACAGGTCCAATTCAAACATCGACAATCAAAATTACGCCACAAACGTTACATGCAGTGATGGGTAAAATGCCCACTAAATGTGAACAAATGCCATTCTGCATACTTCAAAGAATAACACAGCTAGAGGCACTATTTCCGCACACTGGTCCACAAGAAAAGCATAGAATGCTAACAATTTGGTTGCCCATGGGAATAGCTCCCCAGATAGAGGATTGTACCACTTGGGGTACAGTCTTCGCTGCCATATATACCAGGACTCATGGCATCCCATCATTAGCAGTAATACCAGATGTATTAAGACAAATATAGAATGAGTATGGAACAGAACCTGCTCTGAACTTAGGGATGAAGTTACTAGGTAACTTTGCCCAGGTATCAGCTATAATATTAGCAAACATTAAAGGTGATGCAGCAGCACTGGCAATACGCCAACGCCTGAGGGATTTCACTCCTTTACAACAAGAGACAGAATTACCTAAAATTATTGAAACCACTTATGCAGAATTAGGTAGAGATAGTTTGAGAGCTAGACCAGTAAAACCTCAACTAATGGGAGGTCCAGAAAAAGTACAATCAATAAAAAAAGGAGCAATTCCCAAAAAGATTACTGCTTACTGCAATGAACAAAAAAGGAAGCAATTCCTTTTTTAAGAAGAACCCTCACTCACCAACCTAGTTGGTGACATGCTTCATCATAGGGTTCCTACCCGAGGGGCCGAATGCCTCCCGAGTGTGGTACAATGCCTGATTACAGCAGAGCGGGGTTTTTTGTGCAGAGTGAATGATCAGTGAAAGGTGATTTAAGATTGCCTTTATGATCCCTATAAATGTAATGATGGGGTCATAAGGCAAGATTGAAACGTAGTAGGATGTCCTATATGGTTGAATTGACCACTGGCATCCGTGGTGTACTTGTAATAAGGTCTACATGTTTCAGCCTTCTCATGCGTAGTTGCAAGGCTTTCTTCAGGACCACTGAAAACAATGAGGTGTGCACTCACTAAGGTGCACACGCTGTGCAAAGCTAACCGCAAACTTACGGTTCAGCTCACAGCAATTATATCTGAAAGAGAAAAGTGACACATGAGATAATTACATAGAAGTAGCTCACGTTTGTCAAAGCAGTAATACCAGTACTCAGCGCAACTGGTGAAAGATTCTGATCCACATGCCTTAATCTATGCTCATCTCTATCACACATGTTGCTGAGTCTGTGTAGTGGTCACTCATGATTCAAGGTGGCTTTATTAGTCAAATGTCATGCACATGCATTGCACACACACAAGTTGAGATTCGCATTGCGGTAATTTAATTCGGGAGAGAACACGCTGTATGCTGAGTTCCCTCCATGTTTGCACCCACACACGTGATAATTGAAGTGTGGTGATCTTGCGTGGAGAGTTTGCTTCGAAATTCTCCTATTCATGATGGTAAAGGCCGTAGTTCACGGGCTCTCCTTCTTGTTAATAACAGGGAGAAATAAGTGATCAGTAGAACGGGGGTAGTGATTTAAAAGAAAAACATATGGCTCTTACTATGTAGTGGTGTTTGAATCAGACAGACATGGTGGAGAAAAGGAAAATATAACAGGCTTACGTAAGACGCAATTGTGCGGTTCCCCATGGATCCTGCCGGGGGCGTTGCCTATAGTCACACTCTAGAGGTAAGGTAGAGAGACATCAGGCAGGACTAAACATTTTAAGAGGGCTGGCGTGCGGTCGGGCCAAAGCCCTACTTACTTTGTCAAGAATAGCACCCGCTTCTGGCACCTATTGCAGTCCCGGCCTGGGATCCCGAGGATGGTTAGTCTCCAGGGCCGGGCGTTTTTAAAAGATGTTAGTTTTCCGGGCTCGATCACGTATGCGTCATCACGCTGCGTGGTGACGTCAGCGTGTTTTGCCCATTGCCGGAATAGTTAACCCTTGCTGTGTCAGGGTATTGAATACCTGAAACTTTATTGAAGCGGTGAGATGGTAGTGAGCGTGTCCCTGACTCTGAAGGTTCGGTATCTTAATGTTGCCACACCTATGGTACTCAAATAATTTCAATATAGTCTCAGAAATGGCCGGGGATTGAAGTGCACAAAAACCCACAGCGGTAATGAGACTTCTTATGTAGATGCCCCAAGATGTGTCTGGTAGTGTTATGCCCCTTATAGATAAAGATCTTGATTGGGAAAAGGCAAGAAACTGATGAGTTCAGTTGGTTATACAAACTAATATTAAGTGATGAAAAAAGAATTTATCTAAACCATCGTATAGCGAGTCCTGCATTCTTCGGTCACTCTAACTCATCCGCGAATCACTGACAAAATATCGACGACCACAATATCGAGGTACAAAAATATCGGAACATAAATATCGATGTCAAGAATATCGACATCCTATTTACAACATGGTAAGTACAAAAATATCGAGAAAAAAAATATCGGTGTTAAAAATATCGAAGTACAAAATATCAGGTTTTTTTAATATATAGAAAATAATGTAAAATAAATTAAATAATATATATAACTTAAAAAAATATTTATGATTATTAGAAAATGTTAACAATTATAAATAATAAATTTAATGTAAAAATAAATTTACCATATATATGTATAAAATATAATATATATACTTAGTTAATAATATTTATAAATAATTATTTTAATAACTTATAAATTGTTAAAAAACATTTTAAAAATTATCAATACATATATATACACCTACACCAATAATATAAATAAAAATATAAAAATATATATAGCAAATTAAAAAATTACAATATTTTTAATCTTTTTAAAATAAATGATACACTATATTAACTAAAACAGTAGACAAAATATTGTATAGCGGAAGGGATAAAATTACTATTTCAACTCCAGAGAGTGCAACAGTAGGGAAAGTATTGGATAGCGTAGGGGTAAAAATTACTATTCCCACTCCACTAAGTGCAAAAGTAGGGAAAGTGTTGGATAGCGTAGGGGTAAAAATTACTATTCACACTCCAGAGAGTGCAACAGTAGGGAAAGTGTTGGATAGCAAAGGAGTAAAAATTACTATTCCCACTCCAATGAGTGCAACAGTAGGGAAAGTGTTTGATAGCGTAAGGGTAAAAATTACTATTTCCACTATAGAAAGTGTAACTTTAGGGAAAGTGTTGGATAGTTGAGAATTAAAATTAACATGCCTATCAATTAAATAATGTTTTAATTAAATAACCAATTAATAATTAATTAACGATTAATTAATTATGAAGACCAATAAATAAAAATTAATAATTACTTTATTAAAATTAAATTACTTCCCACCCTATTCCCCTATAAACCCACAACGCGCTCCTAAAATACATTAACACAATTAATATAATTATCAATTAATACAAATGAATTACCAATTAATCATTAATTAAAAAAAATATTTATCAATACGGATAAAAAAATTAATAATTAGTTTATTATAATTACATTACTTCCCACCCTATTCCCCTATAAACCCACAACACACTCCTAAAATAAATTAACACAATTAATATAATTAACAATTAATCAATTAATAAAAATTAATTACCAATTCATAAGTAATTAACCATAAATTATTTATCAAAACCAATAAATAAAAATTATTAATTACTTTATTATAATTAAATTACTTCCCACCCTATTCCCCTATAAACCCACAACCCGCTACTAAAATAAATTAACACAATTAATATAATTAATAAATTAATAAAAATTAATTAATAATTAATCAACAATAAATTATTTGCCAATACCAATAAATAAAAATTAATAATTACTTTATTATAATTAAATTACTTCCCACCTTATTCCCCTATAAACCCACAACCTGCTACGGAACTAAAACGCAAAATGTTATTAAAAATAATTAATAATTTCAAAAAATTATTATTACATTTACTATAATTAAATTACTTCCCACCCTATTCCCCTTTAAACCCACAACCCTTTACGGAACTAAAACGCAAAATTTACTATTAAAAAAATTAATAACTTCTAAAAATGTTATACATATATTTTTTAAAAATACAATACTTAGCAAAAAATATAGAACACATACATATAAAATACATACTAAAATACATAACACTAATATAAACATCGATATTATTAACAACGATATTTTTGCAAACGATATTACTGACTTCGATATTGACAAAAACGATATTTCTTACCTTTAGGTCGATATTCTAGTCACCGATATTCTTGATGTCGATATTCTGTCCCTTCGACATTTAAAACTCGATATTTCTGTAGGTCGAAAATAAAAACTCGATATTATGTCTGTGCACCCTCATCCGCAATGATGTGTTTGTGTGGGACCTAAAAGTCATTACAAAGCTGATGGTATGGACTAAAAAACTCATAGGCGTGGGTAGGAGTAAAACTAATCTGGTTGTTTATGTTTAGTCCTGTTCCCCACCCACTTCCCGTCAGTGTGGACCGTAACAGGGCACATCATGACCCATGCTTGATCTATGGTTTAATTAATTCCACGGGATGTTGTCGTTCAGCCCAAGCATTAACTTAGAAAAGGCATTAGCCGTAGTTGACAATGGCATGACTACGTTAACATCCAGGATGTATTCACTGGGCAACATTGTATCTTCTGCTGTTGATGTACTAGAACAAGATTTATCCATACTACAGCACGGGCAATCGCAATTATGTTCTATTATGTTATTGAGGTGGACACTCCAATCATTGCGCGCAGGTAATGTGCCTTGGCATTTTATCAACAGTACGTCCTTGTTTTCTGCATACAATCTAAAGGAAAAACAGATGAAAATGGCACAGAGAGGAGAAAAATATACAATGCTGCGTATTGAAAAACTGGACAGATTACCCTTTACTGTGGCAGAATCACCGTCCACAGAGTGGTTAATCCATGGCCATATTACATTACCGTTCACAACTTTCCAGTTTCAGTATTGCCTTGAACAACAACAGGCAGGCAGATATGAAGGAATGGGTAGGGAATTCATCAAGGAATCCTGGGAATTGCCGTACAGATTTCGATGCCGGAGTGGGGATCTAGAAGTGTTTTTAAGCGGTATAAACTGCGAGAATGCTCTAAGTGGATCTCTCATATGCCAGAATATTCTGCTGCATGGGGCCTGCAATGGTTCAGTAGCAAACCTATCCTGTCATTTGAGGGGTACCCCGGCAGCCGTGATTACCCCAGTATTCAGGCTACTTTCAAATGGGAGTTACTTGATGCTGAACGATCAAGGTTGTTGTGGGATGCTTCCGGGCATCGCATATCTAGTCACCGTGAGCTTCAGGGTTACTTGCTGTATGCAAGTAATGTTTCCACCGACACACACAGTCAGGGAGGCGCCGCTATGGCCTTCATTGAATGTTTCCTTTATACGGTTTGATACTCTGAGCAGAATGAAAGCCATGCTTCTACAGAAAACCGTGCCCTTATCCTCCGCCGGGAGACTTTTGATCTCCAAATAGCAAGGTCCTCGGCTGAGATACAGGCACTCATACGTATGAACTGCCCCTTCCATTTCACATAAATGGTAAATTGTGTCTTTAACATGTCTGATACGATGGGTATAGTTCACCTATTTAAGACCATAGGTTGGGGACTATTAAGCACCTTTCAGACGGTCCTCGGAGTTATACCAAACTTTATACACTCTGTATTCTGAAGCATTTTTGGAGGACTTCCGCTGATCCTGTTCCTAATAGCAGGTATCCTGATTGTAATTTTTCTGCTATGCAATGGAGGTCCCAGTCACCAAGGAGATGGAAAAAGTATTCCTGGAGCAAACTGTGATCGCATGGTAACACCTTCTGGGCACACCTCGCCTACGGGAACTAAGTGCCTCTTGGTTCCTGTCATTCAGACCAGTCTGGATGGACTGCATCCTACCTGTTCTCCGATGCCTGTTCTGCGGAGAAGAATGCGTGTTAGATCTCTGTCTGACACTTCCATCAGTTGTGCAACCTGACGTTGATGCTTTACTGGACCCGATAACAGCCCATGTTCTGCAGTGTCCCCAGCGTATTCCCATGTTGATGGCGGCATTCTTAGAGCCACCACAGGGAGTCTCTGCTCCTGTTGGAATGGATACCGGCTCCTCCACTAACACCCAGGCCTTGGATGGCGCACATGTTGCCCCAGCATCAGCTGCAGGCAGTACAGAAGATCATTTGTGCTCAATTGACGTAATTTGCGAGGTGTTACAGGGATCGTCGTCTGCGAAGACAGGCAACAGCAATGTTGCGTCTACCAGCCAGGACACATAAACATTTGGCTCGTCGTGTGCTGGGAAAAATTCGGCCTTTTTTAAAAACAAACTCAAGATTGGAACTCCAAAACAAATTAACACTTTTTACGACCTGCATGGCTTTCCGGTGCTTGTAGTTGTTCGGACTATATATACGGACACATTAGAGCTATTGCTTGAGTGACAATTTTTTAGCGTTTTTAACATTCTTTAGCAAAATTATTGTTTTTACTGTCGTTGCTTGCGTACTGGTGCCTAGACAGCCTAGTAGTACGTTAGAATTTAATTATGTCGTCCAGTCGGATGAGGAGTGGGTGTTATATTCCATATAGGTACACCAATATAGGCCCGGGTAACATCCCAACCTTTTACCTATATTCGTCTCTACATTACATACATAATGGGCATTTAGGACTGACCCTTTACCTAGTTACGTTCCTGCTTACAGAACGTGGGGTTTTCCCTGAACAATAGCCTCATACATTATGCATGAGGATTCTTGGAAACTCAGCAGGACTACCATCTCCTTCATATTAGCTATGTACAAGGTTCATTCCCAACGTCATCCTAAGTCCGACAATGGCATAGCAAGATAGAACCCCTGGTGATACCTTTGGGTATATAAACATCACATCTTGCTGAGATAGTTAGAGGAGATCAGGACTTCCCTGCCAACACACTGACGCCAGACGCTGAGGTTCCTGCATGCAGATACTCCAGCTCGCATTGGTCTAACATCCCTTGCGGGGTGTCCAGCTCAAGACCAAGACGGGGTCCCCCAGTCTCTCACTTCAGGTAATGGGGTTGACTTTTTCCTAGAGGGATTCTTGGCTTAACACCTACATACATGCTAGGTACACTTAGGTACATCTAGTTAGGGTAGCATCGTAGGAGTACGCATTTTATTGTCATGTATTTTATATACTTGCATGTATTCATGGTTATAGCAAAATGGTAGAAATCTACCATCCTTTTACTTTCTTGGTGCTTCTAATCATTTATATCTGTTTCTGTCTAGTGGTTGTTTCAGCACACCTATTTTACACTAAAATAACGACTGTTCAATAAATGCTTATTGAAAAACGTCCATACCGTTTATTCTGTGTATCTCTCTGAGACTGAGTGAGCACGAGTGACTGAGCGAAAAGTAGCACACTGTTTCCACGGTCCTGAGGGATCAGGGTTGTCATGTTCGATAGTTGCCAAGAACTATTCTCTCCTTGGTAAGAGGAGTTTCTAGTGGCACTGTGAGCTAGCTGGTATACAGGCCAACATACCCGGTGGGGGAGTCTGGAATCAGTCTGACACCAATCCTACAGTGTATGTTGTCTAAACGCGCAGATCTTATACAGGATTATAAGAACTACACGACAATCCGGTAGGAACTGATGAATTCATCCTTAAATGACGTATATCAGTAAATTTAACACAGGTGGAGGTCAACTGATGGTGTTTGATTCTAAAGACAACAGGTTATGGCTCAACTAATTTAGGATTTATATTTATATTGCATTGGTGCTCGGCACATCAAATTTAAAATAAATTAATTCTTTAAAACATTATAGAATATGTTTTCACTTGGAGGTTAGGATATTTAGATTAATGAAAAAGAAATTATTCAAAGTATTTTAATTCTATGATATGGGACATTCAAAATTAAAACTCTTTGGAAGAAAATGTAATACAGATTTCCTTCCATACTGCATGCTGTGTTAGCCCAAGCAACTACCCACATTCACCATGTCTGTTATATTATGTGTACTTGTAGAGTGCATGATTCACCAGGAGGGTATCCTGGTGGGAACAAGATGGGGCTACGTTAGCAATGCCTGGGCCCGGAGTAAAGAACCATGTCTTCAGTTTATTGTGGAATTCAAGGACTGAGAAGGCAGCCCTGATGTGTTAGGGGGAGGTCATTCTAGGCTTTAGGAGGGAAGTAGGAGAAAGCACAACCTCCAGCTCTGATATTGCGTATGAGGGGGATGTGTGCACGCATGAGACTGGCTAAGCAGAGGTTTCTGGTAGTGGTGTGGGAATGTATGCAATTGTTGAGGCTTGAAGGGACCTAGATTGTGCAAGGCTTTGTTTGTATGAGAGGAGTTTGAACAGTGCACGTTTATGAACTGGAAGCTAGAGATCTCTGAGATATGAGGCGATGTATGTGGAGGGTGGGAGCCTAGGTGTGAGCCCGGCTGCAGAGTTTTGTATGGTCGGGAGTCTTCTGGAAGTTGGGTGGTGATGTTGACAGAGTGCGTAGCCATAGTCCAGCTTGCTGATGATGAGGGCCTGAGTGGCGGTGTTGCAGGTGTTGATCAGGAGCCATTTGAAGAATTTCCTGAGGATCTTGAGGGAGTAGAAGGGACCCCGCTAAATGCCCTCCTTATGTCGAGTTCTGGAGGTGCTAAGGTCAGAAGGCCACTCTTCAATTCAGCTTCCCTGTCACAGTTTTGGTTGTGTCCCTTCACCAGTTTTATTCTGTTGGAGCTGGTCCTCTCTGCAGGCTTTTAGGACTTGGAATAATTGACTTACATCCAATTGACACATTTAATTTACCTGTAAGTCCCTAGTAAAGTGGTACTACATGTACCCAGTGCCTGTAAATTATATACTACTAGTGGGCCTGTAGCGATTATTGTGCCACTCAAGAAGCCTTTAAAACATGTCTAAGGACTGCCATTGCAGCCTTTATGTGCAGTTTTAAACTGCCAACTCAACTTGGCAAAAATAAACCTTTTACCAAGTCTGAAACCCCCTTTTTTTAAAACATATAAGTCACCCCTAGGGTAGGCCATAAATAGCCCCTAGGGCAGGGTGCATTGTATTTAAAAGGTTGGACGTTTATTTTTATGTTGTGCATGTCCTGGTAGTGGAAAAACTCACAAACTCGTTTTTCACTACTGTGAGGCCTACTTCTCCCATAGGATAACATTGGGCCTTTTTACATTTAATAAGTGTTAACCTTTGCTAGGGAGCAAGTAAGAATCTCATGTTTGGTTTCTGAGCAATTGTAATTTAAAACCCTCTTTAATGGTAAAGTAACATTTTCAGTCACAATTCTGAAAACGCCCTTTTAGAAAGTTTTTATTGAAAATGCAGGTACCCCCATACCATGGATCCTAGTGTTCTTTAATAAAGATAAGCTATTCAGTCATATATCTTATTGTCACTAATGACGTCTATGCATTTTTACCCTTTATCCTTGAGCATTTTGCTATCACGTGAAGCCGGCACACTTCACCCTTCACAGATTCTACTTCACGCCTGATGCTGATAAAGCCAAGTCCCAGAGGAATACTGACTGACTGCTACAGAAGCATGTGTTTGCCTTTCACAGGGAACCCAAACTTCACGCTTCACTGATAAAGAAAGCCTTTGTTGTCAACAATGTATGCAGTATGTCTCTTCTCCCTAAAGAAACTATAGACTGCAAGTTGCTCTGCCTTCTATGCTCTCCTAGTACAGTGCATAGACGTCTACTGTTGGAAAATGTCTGTGTCTGAAGGGTCACCCCAAACTTTTTGCCTTCTTCTCCCTCTTTTTGCTGATTCTGTTTGCTGGCCTTAGGACTCTGAGCACTTTACCACTGCTGACCAGTGCTAAAGTGCATGTGCTTCTCTCCCTAACATGGTAACATTGGGTGTATAGATAATTGCCATATTTAAATTACTTGTAAATCCTTTGAAAAGTGGTATACCATATACCCAGGGCCTGTAAGTTAAATGCTACTAGTGGACCTGCAGCACTGATTGTGCCACACACACAAGTAGCCCTTTAAACATGAAGAGCCTGTGTGTACAGCCTGTGTGTACAGCTTTACTGCCACTTCGACTTGGCATTTAAAACCCTTTGCCAAGCATTAAACACCCCGGTTATTACACATACGTCAACCCTTAGGTAGGCTCTGGGTACCCCATAGGACACAGTAAAAGGCAGGACGTATAATTTTTAAGTTTTGCATGTCGTGGTACTGAAAAACACCTACATTCGTTTTTCACTTCTGTGAGGCCTACTCCTCTCATAGGTAAACATTGTGAATTCCTTAATATACGTGTAAGCTGTATTTCCCGATTAGAAAGGAGTAGTTGTGTCATGTTTCATATCTTTGGAATGGTAATGATAAATCCTCTTTACTGGTATAGTTGAATTTAATGTTACTTGTTTAGAAATGTCACTTTTAGAAAGTGGGAATTTCTCTGCTCTTACAGCTCTGTGTGCCTGCAGCCTGTCTCCAATACACTACTGGGGTGGGTGACAGCTACATTTTGTGCATTCTCTCGAGACAGCCGCAAACACAGGAAGGTTAGGTGTGTCTGAGTATTCTGAATTATGATGGCTCTTCCTGGGCAGGAAGGGGGGGGGCTGCTGACACTTACATCTGAATAAGCAGTGTCCTGTCCCCACACAAAGGGCTGATTACCCCCTACCGATAGTCTGAAGCCAGGACTGAGAAGAAAAGATCTTTGTGTACTTCAAAGCCCCTTCTTTGAAGTCACCCCCACTTCAAAGAACTGAGGGTGAGTACTGGGTATGTGGGGGTATAAGTACTGGGTGTCTGACCCCACCAAATCAGACAGTATTGGACCTGTGAAGAACTCTGCCTGGAGGAAGGACTGCTGTGCTGTGCTGTGCTGTGCTGTGCTGCTACAACGACTGCCACTCTGCTGGACTGCTGCTCTGGAAGAACTGCTTTTATGATCTGCTGTGCTGCCTGCTACCATCTGCCCTGCTGAGGCAAAGGATTGGACCCATCTCACTTGAACCCAGAGTGACTACAAGGGCATGCTGGCTTGCCCCCTGTACTGAAGTCTCAGGGACATCAAAGACTTCCTACAACCCTGCATTAGCATTTGGACTTTGCCATCTGTGAGTCCAGCCCTGCCAAGTGGTGCCAATCCAGACATGGGCCCTAGGAAGTGAGGTTTTCTGTACTGCAACTCTCGACACCGACGCATCACTGCCGTTGCGCCGATCGTAACCAGCTCATTTAACCCAAAGATGACGCATCACCCCGTCTTCAGTGCTGGTCAACCGCAAAGCTTTCCCTGAGTGCGCGGCTAGACGACGATACATACCCATCTTCAGCGCTGCTCGACTCCAAAGCAATCCCTGACTGCGCAGCTCGATAACGATGCATCACGCATCTTCAGTGCCACTCAACGCTGCAGCTTTCTCTGAGTGCGTGGCTCTACAACGACGCATCGCCTCCCTGCTCCTCGCATGTCGACGTCGACCCAGCCCAATCCAAAAGTACTGTTTTCAGCGGGCCAAGCCTGGTCCCACTATCTGACCTGCACGCCATTGTGGTCAGCCTGAACATTTAGATTTACCCCAGTCAAGCAAAACTAGATATCTCTGGTTGGTGTTTTAAGACTCTAAGCACTATATTTTGAAATATGCTCTAAAAATTCATAACTCCAGTTCTACTTATTGGATTTTTATCGTTTTGGTCTTGCTTTATTTATAAAATTATTGCATATTTTTCAAAACCCGGTGTGTAGTCTTTTTGTGGTGTTTGCATTGTGCTACTGTCTGTGTTTGTTGCACAACCACTTTACACATTGCCTCTTTAGATAAGTCTGAATGCTCTGTGCCAGGCTACCAGAGGGTAAGCATAGGTTATCTTTTAGTGTGTATCTAGCATATCCTGACTAGGATTGTGGATCCTGCTTGGACAAGCAACATACCTCTGCCAAACAGAAACCAATTTATAACTTTTACAGAAACTGGAATCAGAAAATATAATTGATTTAGATAAGTAGCTCAACTCGCTTAAAAGACTGTAGAACTATTGGTACATTTGTGATAACGTTCCTGATGTTTTCTCTGCTTTTTTCATCTGAGTGTTTTAATTGGTATATATTTTCGACCAATTTGCCCTTTAAGGTTTTCCATATTATAAATATTTCTATTTTACAGGACCATAGGATATGCATGAATTATGGTTAGGTTATCGTTAGGTTTTAGATGACATTTTAAAAATGTTAGAATCATTTATTTTGTTCTTATTATTAATAATGATTCTGCTTGCTGTTTTTTATAATATTCTGTGTAGTTGTTTTAGATGTACTGTGTGTGCGTATGTGTGTGTTATTGTGAATAACGAAAACGATGTGTTACTATTACCACGGTGCTCCTGATCCCTTTATGGGCTTGTTACTAACCCAAAAGCAATACTTCTAAGCCAATTACACATTGAATAGAATACTGCTGGGCTACATTAACCTGCCTTTTACATTTATCGTGGTGCATTGAACCAAGCTCACCGGTGTCACCTGTGGGTGGGACAGCACCTCTTGTAAAGTTGCGCCAGTCAAACCTTACGCAACACAAGTATAACTGCAATCTTCTGATACAGTGACAAGTGCCGCGACCTGGCATTCTAATCGCAGTGCTTCAGAGATGTTTTTACCTGCACTAAACGGTGCATAAGGATTTTGTCCAAAAACATAGCCTCCACATTAATGAGGGAGATCTGCGGACATGATGTACATTGATCTGGGGGTTTTCAAGGCTTGTGAAGGGACACAATTGTGGCCCCCCGTAGGTCTTAGGGAAGACATTGGCACTGAACTACCACTGCAGAAAGGATGTGTAAGTGGGGGGGTGACACTGGTTGAAAATATTTTTTAAGAATTCAGCTGGTAGCCCAAATAGGGCCAGACGTTCTCCCGGGTTGTAGGCCTACAATACCCCCATAATCAATTGTATAGTTTTGGGTTAGTCTAAAGCATCCTGATATGTCGGTATTAAGCACTTCAGAAGTAGTTCAGCAATCAGTGGGTTACCATGTTCCCTCTGCGATTGTACATGAATGGGGTATAACGTCTTATAGTAGGATGCAAAAAAGCTTGCCACCCCTTTGGTGTCTGGGATAAGGTTGCCATTATCATCCTTGATAGGTTGTATAATGTGCGTTTGTCTGTCATTCATGACTTTGTTAAACTCAAAAGGATCAATCGGAATGGTCAAGAGTGAAATTCTGACTTCTACCTAGTGACTCAGGATACATCATAATGTGAGGGATCTGCACCAGATGAGTGAAAATGTAAATCAAAATGTGAGTCTCATCAAATGAGTGAGACTATACTCCACAAAGCAGGACTTAAGAGTGAATGACTTTGTTCTGTACGGTTTAAGACGGTTTAAGACATTACACTTGCACCCAATGAGTGAGACTGGGTGTGATA
The DNA here is from genome assembly GCA_963921515.1 of Calotriton arnoldi. NCBI lineage: Eukaryota > Metazoa > Chordata > Amphibia > Caudata > Salamandridae > Calotriton > Calotriton arnoldi. Next base: position 2,227,379 of record CAWUFW010001987.1, on the reverse strand, counting down.
CTCATAGCAAATGAATAATACTGTGCTCCAAGAACCAAGGTTTACTGTGCTCCTAGGATGAATGTTTACAAACAATTAATGAAACTGTTCACAAAGAAGGGATACACTCAATGACTGAGTGAGTGCTCCAAGAAATGAAAAATATAAACAGTGAGCGAGACTGCCAAATTAAGTGAGGTTTTCACCCAATTAGTGATAATGTGAGCTCCACTGGCTTCCAGCTTGGCGGAGAGTGGATTTCAAGGCACTCTTCTTAGTGCATAAGGCTCTGTATGGAGGAGGAGCCGCGGACATTCAAACCCTATTTCCCCGGTATCAGCCGCAACGCTGTCTCAGGTCCGCTAATGCAGGAATGGTTCTCGTCCCTAAGATAAAAAGAGCCAGATGGAGAGGAAAGGGCTTTTCGTATCAAGCAGCCATACTGTGGAATTCCCTCCCCCTGACAACCAGATTACAACCAAACAGGGCACTTTTTAGGAAATCGATAAAGACATGGCTCTTCCTTAAGCCCTAAGATCCATCAGTGCTAGCTCGGCTTCCACTCACATTAGCGCCAAGACGCCTCGGCAATAGTGCGCTTTATAAGCTATCAGTCAGTCAGTCAGTCAAGGGGTGAGACCCAGGTCCTCTTCCTGTCTTGCTGTCTCTCCTTTCCTTACACACTCCACTCTCCTGTGTGTTGCCCTCCGACGTGTGCTGTTTTGCTATGTGCTCACTTGCTGCTTTCCGACTTCAGCATCTCCTGCCTTTACCACATCAGAAACAAGAGTAACAAACACACAAAAGACATATATATAAGATTAGGGTTAATGTAAAGAATAAACCAATATGGCCATTGAAGAGTTTTGGTGACATTATAAACTACAAGGCTGAAGGCTTATAACCTAACTGTGTGTATACCAATAAGAACATCTAAATGCCCAATATTATTAACAATACTTAATCAAACCAATAAAAATGATTTAGGACGTTTTTAAATACACCTGTCATATTAAAGTAGAAGCCATGAGCATTGCATTTGGTGTGCGAGTTATGGTCTGCATGTCTGTTGTATGGGTCAGTTTTAACAAACGTATGTCCACTTTAACTATATTTTTTTCAGTGAGGTTATTTTAACCTACATTTAGGTGTTGCCCAACCTAACCATAACACTATATATTTCTAGACAGCTGTTCCCCCAAATATAAATATATATGGCCCGAAGCCCTCTCTGAGAGGGAACCAGTGCCAGTGCCAGAAGGAAGAGGGAACTCTTTCAATATTTCTGCACATGAAAAATATAAAGAGGAACTAGGTTATATCTTTTGCGCAAACTGGAATCAAAAAATATAATTGATTTAGATACAAGTACCTCAAAACACTTAAATATGACTGAAGAACTATTGGTACATTTGTGATAACATTCCTGATGGTTTCTCTGCTTTTTGCTTCTAATGGTTTTCATTGGTTTATATTTCAATTGACCACTTTGCCCTTTAAGATTTTCCATATTGTAAATATTTCTATTTTACAGGACCATAGGATATGCTTGAATTATGGTCTATGATGTAAATTAATGCAATTAATATGCCTATTGTAGCAGCGTTCAATTTTTAAAAGTCACTTAGACCTCTCTTCGATAAGAAATCAAATTTTGGAATCTGGTACAAACAAATTGTACAGTAATATATGAATAGAAATCAAAATTATTTTATGCATCTACAGGGGGTTTGATGAATTTTCCTCTAGGTATAAATAGCTTTATTTTGGTGATCTATTATTTATAACAAATTTGTACAATATGTTTCGCACTTTATTTATTGAATGTTTACAGAATGTGCGTTTTGCATATGGTATACCATTTCTAATGTTAAGATATTGACTAAGGAGGCAAAATAATGCTTTTTGAGTCCATTTGAATGATGATCCTTACTAATGAAAGCATTATAGTTTTTTTAAAAAGGTAATGTGAAGTTTAAAATGTTAAGAAATTCTACATTAAAAATGCTTGCAGTAGTATTTTGTCAGTTGCTATGCACTTTGGTGTTATGTGCGAATATATATTTATAAATATGCTGCTGCTGCTGTGAAACATTTCTTACAAACAAGATCCATTAGCTTTCTGGAGCACTCTGAAATGTTGGTTGAAATGTTGACATACTGCTTGACACACAATATCTTTCTGTTCCAAGGTGACATCTTCCTGCAAAAACAGGGGACTGCCATGGGTACATCATTCGCTCCAACGTACGCAAATGTACTCATGGCAGTCTGGGAAACTGAAGTATTGGAGAAAAGGAATCATCGAAACATCAAATTTTGGTCAAGATTCATTGACGACCTCTTTATAATCTGGGAGGGTGACCACACAGACCTCCAAACCTTTATCCATTCTCTAAATATCAACAAGTACAATCTCTCCTTCACATCTACAATAAGACCCACAAACTTCATCTTTTTGGATGTAGAAGTGTTTATAAAAGACCATAGGGTTTGCACGAAAATGTATAGAAAGCCCACCTCATGCAACAGCATCTTGCACGCAAATAGTGGATATCCAAAAAATCTTAAATGGTCAATACCCTATGGCAGTGGTTCCCAAACTTTTTAGACCAGCGGCTCCCTTGACTCATTGGCCGTTGGCCGTGGCTCCCCATTAAGTTGCTTTTCTTTGGTGGGTGGGGGGCGTAAGCCCGGCCTCGGGAGACTTCCATTTTTCTCCCTGAAAATTATTGAGATGAAGCAGATGAAGGTATTATAATCGTAGATGTCATCCTATTAGTCGTAGTGTCTGAAAGGGAGGGTAGGTAAGTTAGATTGATAGATGGATGGATTTGTGCTCGGTATGGGAATTACAAAGATTTTGTTTGATCATTTACATGTGTTTTTCTGTTGGATTCGGTGAGTCTGACATTTGTATTTGTACATTTGAAAAGTCCTTCAAACAGCCTGTGATAGCTGCTGTGGTGCTATCCACGACTCTGTTTGGAGGGACAATCAAATGCCACAGGAATATTGGGACGGCAAGTTGGGAACTCCAGAGTGTGATTTATCTAGACGCGGAGATACCGGTAAGAGGCATGTACAGTGCTCGTCATCTCATGCATCATTGCACACCGTTGCTTCCAGGCAAACAGTGTTAGACAGCGAGAAATATGTCAAGTACAGTTTGCTCGTGGAGCCCCAGAGCGTAAACAGCGCTGCTTTCAAAGGTGAAGATAACTTATCCCTGGATGCTCAAAAATCAAAACTTGCAAAGCCTGGAGGTTATGGGCACATTGCGGGGAACAAAATGTCTGTAATCGTGGCATGTATTTCAAAGTGCTCTCACACAGGCTACAGAGAATTGTGCGGGCGTGCATCCAGTAGCCGCAGCGATTACCCGACCAGCACCAGCGTTGTCTGTGTGTTGGGTGAAGCGTGCATTGAGTGACTGGGTAGGTGAGCGCCGGGTCATGTAGCAAGTAGTAATTGGAAGGTAAAGGGTGGCTGCCCACATACCTTGACTCAGCGTGTGGCCCATCTGTAAGTTGTCTAGTATAAGTCCTCATTATGTTCTATTTGTAAGCCGGGGAATGTGGTCTCCTCAGTTAAGGTACTGCGGTACGCTCTATTAGTTATCAGGCATATTTGAAGACCGGCTGCTCTGATTGGCTGGAGTTGAGCCATCACTACGTGTTGACAGGAAGTGTAGTTAATGCATTTCGTTTGACGGAGGCACAGCAATATTCCATTCCTTACCTGGGCAAATCACTCAATATCCCCGTGCCTATCAAAAAATGAATGTGTCCTTGTTTAGCATAACTGGTGCTCATGTAAAGCACTCCAATACCTTCGGGTCGAGATCGCTCTATATAAAATAAAAAATAAAACTGCAAAAAAAAGGCTTCTTGTACATACTGTGTGCCAGATAGGCTAGTAGCCTTTGAGTAAAATATGGCCACTCTCGGCTTGGCCCTGCTTCAAAGGCATTTATACTCTGCCTTCCCCAGAACTCTAGCACACGTGTGCACCCTTCAAAGAGCTCACACTTCCTTATTTCTGTTACTGAAGCAAAGCTTCAGTGTCCTATGTTTTCCTTTTACCCTACAAACATTTGTTACCGGGATTTGGATGACCTCGTTGGACGAGTGACTCATGCCTTTTGACATAAAAATTACCCCGGCTAAAGGCTTAAACTGAGCAGCTCTTCCCGCTAACGGAGACATAGAAGCAACTACTTTATAGCTGTGGAGAATGTGGCTATGTTCACAGGCTGATTTAGTTTCTTACTTACACTGATGCCTGAAGGGCATGTGGCAAGGGTGAGGGTCTCCCTTTCAACTGGCGCCGTGAGAGGAGGGAGCACCTGTGCTTTGTCACCACTGCTGTGGTATCTGCTGCACTGCAGGGTGTCTCCGCAAGTGTATGAGCAGCTTCTATGCGTGTGGCCTCGTCGGATGAGCAGACGGCTGAGCGATTTTCCTAGTCCTGGAATTCAGAGTATGTTTGCCGGCTCCAGGCACCCAGTCCTTTCCTGTGGTCTTATGAGTTTTGAGTTGCTGCCGTCTCAGAACTGTTGCTGCGCCATTTCATTTCATTCATGCACGCGCCTCAATATCCCCTTCAAAACACTGAATTCCCATTAGTGCTCGCGGCGCCCCAGGCTAGTTTTGATGGCGCACCAGGGTGCCGCGGCGCACAGATTGGGAAACACTGCCCTATGGAGAGATGCTCCGGGCGAAGAGAAACTGTTCTGAAGTGGAGGATATTGAACTTCAATTGAATGAAATGAGCTTTTTAGAACGAGGATATCCCGAGGAAGTGCTTGTAACAGCAAGAACACGAGTTACTCAGAAAGCTAGGTCAGAACTATTAAGACAAAAACGGCCTCCGATGGACAGACATCAAGAAGACACAACCATTCGCCTCATTGTGGATTATAACAATCAAGAGTGGGGAATTGAAGAAAATTGTAAGAAAGAACTGGGGTGTCCTACTGCTAGATGAAACACTGCGAAGAGTTTTGTCCCCTCATCCTAACATCACGTACAGGAAGACAGCATCTCTGGGGGACATTCACACAAAAAGCCATCTTGAACCTTTAAAATCTACTAACTCTCACTGGCTCAATAAACCAGGCTTCTGGAAATGCTACAAGTGCAAGGCGTGTGAACATGGTCAAAATGCAACATCATATAAATTGCAGGATGGTCGAACTGAATCAATCAAAGACCACATCACATGTGAATCCAAGTTTGTTGTACACCAACTAGAATGCTCCTGTAAAAAACGATATATAGGAAGTACAATCAACAAACTAAAACTGAGGATATTGCAACATCTACGAGCTATTAAAAACAAAGACTTCACCTATCCAATGGCCAAACATTTCCATGAGTTTCACTCGAGTGATTGTCAACATCTCAAATATTGTGGCATCAAAATTGCGAAACAAAAATAGAGAGGTGGAAACAGAACATTGGAGTTGCGTAAAATGGAATCTAAACTCATTCTAGCAACTGGTACTGAAAGTCCATTTGGCCTTAATCTGGATGCAGAACTATATGTTCATCTGCAATAGAACATGGATGAAATCGAAATTGGAGTTGCATAATAATAGCATCATGGTTGTGGACACCTGATAGCCTTAGAAAATGTAATGAAAAAACAAATGACTGCATTTCATAAATATTGACCTCAATGATGTTCTGTATCCGATTTTGTTGCATCAGAAGAATAGGGAGAAAAAAAGAAAAGGAAAAAAAAGAAAATAAGAGAAGTAAAACACTAATGGGATCATACTATCTTTAATTTGGAGATCCGGCAACTTTAAAATCTATAGCAGAAATTAAGTCCAATTGAAATAATGATCAGAGGTTTCAGGGGTCTTAGTGGTTAGGATCATGATGGAATGAGAGCACTGAAGTGGTATGCACTTTATTACTGTCTTTACTTTAATGTAAAAATGTTATGCACTAGTCACTTTAAAATATGCAAATCAGTAGCTATGCCTTGAATTTATACACATTTTTTAAATATTACAAATGTTAATCTTGGAAGGGAAGGATATTTTTAACAACTGCTCTGTATCATAAGAAAGACATACTAAAGACAAAATGTACTTTACAATTGAATTTTATTATTTTCCTAAAAAATCTCCCCTATGCACTGATCTATTGATAATGAAAATGGACTTCATTCTGCCCATAATGAATGCACTGTACTTATATACTTCACGTATAATCAGTGGCTTTTACTCCATTATGAATGCAAATATGTAATAGCATGATCAATCCCATTCGTGGTTTTAAATTATTCTTTCTTTTAGAAAATCTCTGCTCGATTTGCACATTTGCACACATACACTTTAAAACTTTGGTTTTAATTGTATAAATCTTTTCAAACTATTTTTCCATAAAATCAGCCAAACTAATAACGAATTGTTAAAAAACTGTACCTCTTAAGGATTATGTATAGCTTAGTCTTTCTTTTAATGAAAACAGAAAAAAGAAACGTAAAATTGCACTGGCACTTTAAAAGAGATTTTCTAGGCCCCAGGACTCTATGGTCCAGTAGAAGGCTGGGAGCCGAAACGTGTAGACCGTCCTCTACCGTTTTGTTTATGCACTTGGTTTAATGGGTTAATAAATAATCACTGAAGAAATACCTTCTGTGCGTGGTGCTGTGATCTTTCGCTGATTCCCTTGCTGAAGTCGTGTTTGGGAACGGAGGTCGGAGGAGTTTCGAGACACACACTATATATATATATATATATATATATATATATATATATATATATATATATATATATATGAATCAACAAAATGCCTTGAGCATTGGGAAGCACTCGACCTTGCTGTACCCTCCGGTCTGTATGTTGCAGCCTGCCATTAAGTTCCGCATTTCTTTAGGGTGCCGACGCGTTTCAAGGTTAACAAACCTCTTCATCTGGGCTGCACAAAATGACACTTGAAGCTCGCATTGCCTGAATCACGGCTCAATTTATTTCATTTCAAGCCCCTCCAGTGGGCGTGTGCTAAGTGCAACGTCACTGTTGAATCCTGGGACTCGAAGTCCTGTAATGCGAGAATAACAGTTTCCTTTTAGTAAGTTCAAGTGTTCATTTTGATTCGTGCTTTTTTCAAATGCCTTTAGTAGGCTGTGTCACTTAAAAACAGGCTCTTTATGCATCAGCAAGGTGCCACTCACGTCCCAAGTGGTCCTGGGGCTTCGGCCTCGTTCCGCTGGTTCACCTTTCATTCCAGCGGGTGATGGTGCCTTCCCCACGGCCAGGCCGCCGTGCGCAGTAAATGAATCAACAAAATGCCTTGAGCATTGGGAAGCACTCGACCTTGCTGTACCCTCCGGTCTGTATGTTGCAGCCTGCCATTAAGTTCCGCATTTCTTTAGGGTGCCGACGCGTTTCAAGGTTAACAAACCTCTTCATCTGGGCTGCACAAAATGACACTTGAAGCTCGCATTGCCTGAATCACGGCTCAATTTATTTCATTTCAAGCCCCTCCAGTGGGCGTGTGCTAAGTGCAACGTCACTGTTGAATCCTGGGACTCGAAGTCCTGTAATGCGAGAATAACAGTTTCCTTTTAGTAAGTTCAAGTGTTCATTTTGATTCGTGCTTTTTTCAAATGCCTTTAGTAGGCTGTGTCACTTAAAAAACAGGCTCTTTATGCATCAGCAAGGTGCCACTCACGTCCCAAGTGGTCCTGGGGCTTCGGCCTCGTTCCGCTGGTTCACCTTTCATTCCAGCGGGTGATGGTGCCTTCCCCACGGCCAGGCCGCCGTGCGCAGTAAATGAATCAACAAAATGCCTTGAGCATTGGGAAGCACTCGACCTTGCTGTACCCTCCGGTCTGTATGTTGCAGCCTGCCATTAAGTTCCGCATTTCTTTAGGGTGCCGACGCGTTTCAAGGTTAACAAACCTCTTCATCTGGGCTGCACAAAATGACACTTGAAGCTCGCATTGCCTGAATCACGGCTCAATTTATTTCATTTCAAGCCCCTCCAGTGGGCGTGTGCTAAGTGCAACGTCACTGTTGAATCCTGGGACTCGAAGTCCTGTAATGCGAGAATAACAGTTTCCTTTTAGTAAGTTCAAGTGTTCATTTTGATTCGTGCTTTTTCAAATGCCTTTAGTAGGCTGTGTCACTTAAAAAACAGGCTCTTTATGCATCAGCAAGGTGCCACTCACGTCCCAAGTGGTCCTGGGGCTTCGGCCTCGTTCCGCTGGTTCACCTTTCATTCCAGCGGGTGATGGTGCCTTCCCCACGGCCAGGCCGCCGTGCGCAGTAAATGAATCAACAAAATGCCTTGAGCATTGGGAAGCACTCGACCTTGCTGTACCCTCCGGTCTGTATGTTGCAGCCTGCCATTAAGTTCCGCATTTCTTTAGGGTGCCGACGCGTTTCAAGGTTAACAAACCTCTTCATCTGGGCTGCACAAAATGACACTTGAAGCTCGCATTGCCTGAATCACGGCTCAATTTATTTCATTTCAAGCCCCTCCAGTGGGCGTGTGCTAAGTGCAACGTCACTGTTGAATCCTGGGACTCGAAGTCCTGTAATGCGAGAATAACAGTTTCCTTTTAGTAAGTTCAAGTGTTCATTTTGATTCGTGCTTTTTTCAAATGCCTTTAGTAGGCTGTGTCACTTAAAAACAGGCTCTTTATGCATCAGCAAGGTGCCACTCACGTCCCAAGTGGTCCTGGGGCTTCGGCCTCGTTCCGCTGGTTCACCTTTCATTCCAGCGGGTGATGGTGCCTTCCCCACGGCCAGGCCGCCGTGCGCAGTAAATGAATCAACAAAATGCCTTGAGCATTGGGAAGCACTCGACCTTGCTGTACCCTCCGGTCTGTATGTTGCAGCCTGCCATTAAGTTCCGCATTTCTTTAGGGTGCCGACGCGTTTCAAGGTTAACAAACCTCTTCATCTGGGCTGCACAAAATGACACTTGAAGCTCGCATTGCCTGAATCACGGCTCAATTTATTTCATTTCAAGCCCCTCCAGTGGGCGTGTGCTAAGTGCAACGTCACTGTTGAATCCTGGGACTCGAAGTCCTGTAATGCGAGAATAACAGTTTCCTTTTAGTAAGTTCAAGTGTTCATTTTGATTCGTGCTTTTTCAAATGCCTTTAGTAGGCTGTGTCACTTAAAAACAGGCTCTTTATGCATCAGCAAGGTGCCACTCACGTCCCAAGTGGTCCTGGGGCTTCGGCCTCGTTCCGCTGGTTCACCTTTCATTCCAGCGGGTGATGGTGCCTTCCCCACGGCCAGGCCGCCGTGCGCAGTAAATGAATCAACAAAATGATCAGTGATGTCATCAGTGATGTCACTGACCATGTCATGAGTGATGTAATATGTGACGTCATCAGCAGTGCATTGCGGGCGCGAGTTATAGTTAGCTGAACTAACTATAACGGGGAATTTCACGGGTTTTGTACGAGTGAAATGTCCAACTAACTATAACTGTCCCTAAAACCTATGGTTTTTTCAGTGAATTTCAAAGGTTTTTTAAATGCTAATTTCTAACTATAACGTGCCTGAAACCTATGGTTTTTCAGTGAATTTCAAAGGTTTTTAAATGCTAATTTCTAACTATAACGCCCCTAAAACCTATGGTTTTTTCAGTGAATTTCAAAGGTTTTGTAAATGACAATTTTTAAATGTATTAATTGTTATATTTATTTTTTGATACTGATTTACTACATTTTTTAAAACTATTTATTTTTAGATATTTTATTTATTAAATTACATTGTAATTACATTATACATTACATTACAAAATATACTTTCTCAGAATGAATTACTTTAGTTTAAATACTTTGCAAATAGGCAATAGAGTTTTAAGTACAGTAGTTACAGTTGTTGCAATGGGCAACACAATTTCAAACACAATGCAACATTGAGCTCAATGCGAATTTCTAGTTAAATGCAATTAGTTACTTTATGGATTACTTTTCTAACCACAGGACTGGATCCTAGATTCAGTCCTGGGACATCTCCTGTAAACAGTTGAGTAAAAGCGTTTTGGTTACAGTAGTGATTTTTAAGGAATATTATTGTATTTTAAAAGTTGACACTTAGAAACTTTTTCACATAGAATCACCAATGTTATCCTATGGGAGGAAATTCACTTAGCAGGTAAGTAGTGTTATCGTTACTTTTTCTTACTCAGTGTTGGATCCTGGATCCAGCACTGGTGCATCTCCTGTAAACAGTTGAAAGAATGCGTTTAAGTCATACAGGCGATTTTAAGGAATATTTGTAGTTTGTGAAAATCGACACAAACTTTTCTGCTGAAAACCAGACAATGGATTCCTATGGAAGGAAATACAAGTTACTGGTAAGTACGGTTAGAATTACTTTTCAGGGTCAGTGCTGGGCTAAAAGATGCAGCACTGGGTTCTCTCCTGATAACAGGTGAGTAAATCGGAATTCGTAATTCGGTTGATTTTAGAGGAATATTATAAAGTTCCAAAACTCCACACTTAGAAGAATTTCCAAGTGAAACCAGTCAATGTTAGCCTATGGAAGAAAATTCAAGTTGCTGGTAAGTACGGTTAAAATTACTTTTCAGGATCAGTACTGGGCTGAAAGATGCAGCACTGAGGTCTCTCCTGATAACAGGTGAGTAAATCGGAATTCGTATTTCGGCTGATTTTAGAGGAATATTTGTATGTTTCAAAAATCGACACTTAGAAACTTTTTCAGCAAAAAGCGGGCAATGATATCCTATGGAAGGAAATTCAAGTTACTGGTAAGTACGGTTAAAATTACTTTTCAGGATCAGTACTGGGCTGAAAGATGCAGCACTGAGGTCTCTCCTGATAACAGGTGAGTAAATCGGAATTCGTATTTCGGCTGATTTTAGAGGAATATTATAAAGTTCCAAAACTCCACACTTAGAAGAATTTCCAAGTGAAACCAGTCAATGTTAGCCTATGGAAGGAAATTCAAGTTACTGGTAAGTACGGTTAAAATTACTTTTCAGGATCAGTACTGGGCTGAAAGATGCAGCACTGAGGTCTCTCCTGATAACAGGTGAGTAAATCGGAATTCGTATTTCGGCTGATTTTAGAGGAATATTTGTATGTTTCAAAAATCGACACTTAGAAACTTTTTCAGCAAAAAGCGGGCAATGATATCCTATGGAAGGAAATTCAAGTTACTGGTAAGTACGGTTAAAATTACTTTTCAGGATCAGTACTGGGCTGAAAGATGCAGCACTGAGGTCTCTCCTGATAACAGGTGAGTAAATCGGAATTCGTATTTCGGCTGATTTTAGAGGAATATTATAAAGTTCCAAAACTCCACACTTAGAAGAATTTCCAAGTGAAACCAGTCAATGTTAGCCTATGGAAGGAAATTCAAGTTACTGGTAAGTACGGTTAAAATTACTTTTCAGGATCAGTACTGGGCTCAAAGATGCAGCACTGAGGTCTCTCCTGATAACAGGTGAGTAAACGTAATTCGTAGTTCGGCTGATTTTAGAGGAATATTTGCACAATGGTGAAGGAAGGGGGTGGGGCCTGAGGTGACATGTCTGCAAACACGCACTGTGGCGCATTTTAAGTTGGAGAATTAATTCCTCCTCAATCCCGAGGGTCCCTAGGGGCCAACTGGCCCACCAGATACCTCCAGTATGCGCCAGAGAGCTGCGTTGCAGAGAGGTGTTCAGAGGCCACGCCCCTTTTACAACACTCTGCAACGCAGCTCCGTGGCGCTTACTGGAGGTACCTGGTGGGCTAGTTGGCCTCAGGGACCCTCAGGATGAAGGGATTTAATTCCCCATCTTAAAACGCGCCATGGGGCCTGTTTGCACACATGTCACCTGAAGCCCCGCCCCTCCCTTCACCACTGTGCTAAGCAGCGCCCTGTGGCGCGTTTTAAGTTGGGGGATTAAGTCCCTTGAATCCTGAGGGTCCCTGGGGTCCAACTATCCACCAGGTACCTCCAGTAAGCGCCACAGAGCTGCGTTGCAGAGAGGTGTAAAGGGGCGTGGCCTCTGTACACCTCTCTGCAATGCAGCCCCTGGCATACTGGAGGTTCCTGGTGGGCTAGTTGGCCCCAGAGACCCCAGTATTCAAGGGGATTCGTTCCCCCTCTGCAAGCAGCGCCAGGGCGCGTTTGCAGAGTGGTAAAGGAAGGGGCGGGGCCTGCGGCACGATCTTTTTTTTTTTTTTGATTTTTTTCCTCGAAGGGGGCTGTGTGGCCCCCTTCCTTTCCGTTTTTGGGCCCTGGGGACCCCATCCCCCAGGGCCTTACCCCTTTTTCATTTTTTTTTTTTTTTAAACGGGAAGGGGGCCGCGTGGCCCCTCCCATGGCCGATTCCGGCCCCGGGGACCCCATCCCCGGGGCATGGCCACTCTTTGTATTATTTTTTAAGGAGGGGGCTGCGTGGCCCCCTCCTCAGGCCTCCTTTTGCCCCGGGGACCCCATCCCCCGGGGCAGGCCTCTATTTTTCTTTTTTTTTAATTCTTTTTTGGGGGGAGGGGGCCGCGTGGCTCCCTCCCGAGCCACTACTTGCCCGGGGACCCCATCCCCCGGGGCTGGCCCTCTCCGTTGGGGACCGTGGGCGGTCCCCAATCCCCCACCGTCCCGGCATTGCTTTTCCACATGGGAGCTGCTGACATGCAGCGCCCCATGTGGAAAGCAATCTGCTGCTTCATTGAAGCGAGAGCAGGTTTCCCTGCTCTCCCTTCAATGAAGCAAAGCAGCTTGCAATGACAGGACGGGAGCCGCGAGGCTCCCGTCCTGCCATTGCAAACTACAGTGTCCCGGGGGTAGGCACCCGGGACACTGCAGGAGCCGGCCCTGGGGGTGGCGGTCCCCAGGAGCCACCACAGGCTCCAGGAGGGGGCCGCGCGGCCCCCTCCCATGTCTTTAAAGCCCCGGGAGGTGGTGATCCCCGGGGCTCGGAGGTCCGTTACGGACCCCCGCATTTACGTTATTAGTGGCGGTCCCGGGCGTGTGGGGGGCTCAAGCCCCCACACAGGAACTGTTCTTTTTTTTAAAGAAGCCCGGGGAGGTGGTGGTCCCGGGGCTGCGGGAGGGCCGAGTGCCCTCCCGCAACATTTTTATTAGAAAGCTCCGGGGGTGGCGGTCCCCGGGGCTTGGGGGCCTTAGAGGCCCCCATTAACTATAAACCCACCCCCCGCATGCCCCCGGGACTTGGGCCACCCGGGGGCAAAATAACATCGAAGCGCGGGAGACCGCGCTTCGATTTTTTTTTTTTACGGTGGGATTCGCGCACCCTGAGCGCATCCCGCGATTTATTTATTTTTAAATGCTTTTTTCTGCCCAGGGGGTCCTTGTGGGACCCCCTGAGCAGACCTAGAGGTCAGGGTGTTTCTACCCTGCCCCCTTTGTGCGTTTGCGCACTTGTTTCTTCTGGGTTTTTTCTAATCGGCAGGATCCGCGCACCCTGAGCGCATCCTGCCGATTTAAAAAATGCTTTTTCTGCCCAGGGGTCCTTGTGAGACCCCCTGAGCAGACCTAGAGGTCAGGGTGTTTCTACTCTGCCCCCTTTTGCGCTTTGCGCACTTGTTTCTGTCCCTCGGTTCTACCGAGGGACAAAATGGCTGCAAACACTTCCTGATTTGGAGTGTTGACAGCCACTTGACAGCCAATTAGCATGCAGCTCGTGGTCGGGAGGGTACGCGGACCCTACTCGGCCAAAGATATATATGTGACTTAACTTTTGATTTTCTCAGGAACTACTGAACAGATTTACACCATTTAACAAAAGGGTTCTTTCTGAACCAAGAACTACCTCTTTGCCAAATTTGGTGTAATTCCGTTCAGCAGTTCGAGCTGTAGCCATGTCTAAAGTTTCCTATGGGAAAATGAATGGGGAAAACACGTTTTGGGACCCCCTTTTTTCTCGGCCCCGGCTAGACGAATCACCCAGAGACTTTCAGGGTAGGAGCGGACCGGAGCGGGCCATAAAGTTTGAAAATTTCGCGAAGATTCGTCAACCGGCAAGAGAGTTATTTCAAATAGAATGTCACGGATTTCCTACGGAAAATAGGTCCTAACTATAACTATCTACTGGCGACCGCCAGTAGATTATATATATATATATATATATATATATATATATATATATATATATATATTTGCACTTTAAATATTGGCACACTCCTCCAAAGGCGTCATGTGATCAAGGCCTCTTGAAGGCTGAAACGCGTCATGGCGGGCATGCAGAGCACTAAATAAACTAAACCTCGCACCTACAATTGGGTCTGTATTCGTCTGTTCCTGAGTCCTGTGGTTGCTGTGGCGAAGTTTACGGCATATATATATACACTCACATATATATATATATATATATTCACTGCTAAACCAAAGGGTAAAGTAACGTTATAGTTAGGTGACATGTTCAGTAATAACTTAACCGTATAAAGTCTAAAAATCACAGAAATTCGCCAGTTATAGTTAGTTATCTCAAGTAACTGTAACCTAGGGTAAGACTAACTTGCACTCCTGCCATGCACAATTTTCTCATCAATATTTTCATTGCAAATACTGCAGTGATATTATCAATGATATCATAGACTATGTCATGAGTGATATAATATGTGTGGCGATTAGCAGTGCATAGTTCTAGTATTCTATATCGGTTCTATATCGGTTCTGTTTCCTTGCCCACAGGAGTGTGGGCAGGGAAACAGAACAAAAGTCTGCCCCTGGCTGGGAGCAGACTTGTATGTTTGCTCCAGGATGGAGGGAGATTTAAAAATGCTCACTCCAGGCATGAGTAAACATATGAAACTAATGTGTCCCAAAGGTGGGCACCCCGGGGCACAGTTACTAAGCTGGCTACGGGCAATGGGGTGCTCAGGGCCTTTAAAGGCACGGGGAGGAGAGGCCACAAGGCCACCTTCCAATTGTAATTAGATCAAGACGGGCCCAGTGGTGGGTCCCCGGGCCCTTTTTAAGGCTCAGGAAGGGTGCTGTGTGGTGTTACAGGGGGATAATACTGGGCAGCTTAACTTGCACCGGGGTGCTGTATTTTAATGGAGAAAACACACGTGTAAACGATAGAAGTTGAATCAGGTTTGTTTGCACTTTATTACAAGGAAACCACTTCCAACATGAAGTATAAAGAAACACTTTAAAATTCAATAATGAGCCTGGAGTCTTAGCAAAGACCAGATGGCAGAAGACACATACTAAAATTATGGCAAAAGCATATAATGGAATACTTTTAGAATAATGTGAATGCAGGAGAAAGAGGAGAAACATTTGTGAATATATTAAATATATGCAACAGTGTCAAGATTGTCTTAGAGAGCAGAAGAGAAATGCCATTCAGAATACACTAGAAAATAGAAAATATGCAACCTTAATGAAAATTCTCTTGGAGAGCAAGAACATGCAATTGCAATAATGTTTAGAATAATGGCAATGGCAATGCAGAGGAGTGAGAAAGAGACAATTTCAAAATACAATACGCATTATAGCCTCAGTCAAAGATGGTGGCTGAGGGGGGCTACACAGGTGTCAGCGACCCAAAGGGTCACTTCTACGAGGTAGTCCGGTGAATGGACTGAGGAGCAGATCTTTTATACCCTCTTGAATGACGACAGAATCACGACATTAACAGGTGCCTTGACCGCAGACCATGACGCACTTTGGTCACTTCTTGGAAATATTTAGGAACACAGAAGTGACACCCACACTAAAAGTTTATCAAAAGGTCACTTGATGTTTGACCGTAAATCATAATGAAATTGCACATTTATCGGAAAGGGTTTGCGTCACTTCAGGGAAATTTGTATAAGTTTATAAGAGTTCTTCTTAGCTTGAGATGTTCTGTGTTCTTGTGGTTTGCTATCTCTCAATAAGTGAGAGAAGTGACAAGCTCATCTTGTGCAAGGAGAGTGTGGGGGCCTGGGGGAGCTGGGGCTTCGTGTGTGTCGCAGAAGAAATAACTTGTATTTTAGCAGAGAGGCATTTTGGGCCTACTACATTAAAAGAACAACTGAGACAGTATGGTCAACTTAACACCACTCTGTATGCTGGCTGGTGGGGCCTTATCAGGGTCTCATGCTACAGGTGTGGACAGAATGGGCGTGGGGTACTATATGATAAAAATAGACGCTGCTTCAGTGGCCGCCTCCCCTTTTATTTACATTTCAGCCCCTGGCACCTAATTAGGTTTGGGGAGTGGGTCAAGTTATATTATTAACTATTGCTCTGGGTGACGGGGTACCCAGGACCTAATAGGGCACCATTTAAATTCAGGTCACATGATTTTGACAATGGGAGATGCGGAGAAATGTCGTAGCGGGCTCGTTCCTCGCCCAATCTGACCCTAAGCACTGCTGCTGCCACACTCATGTGTGGCCGTGAACTTGGAGCAGAGAACCACTGAGTCTAGCGGTTGCAGAGCAGGTCCAGACCATGGCGGCTGGCAGTCTTACAGCAGTCGAGTCGGCGGGAGGAGGGAAGAGAGGAGTAGCGCGGCCACGAAGTTCAGCATTGGATAGGCCCCAGGCTCGCAGAAGCACTTTGGTTTACAGGGGCGCTGAGGCTGGAGGGGTTGGGGGAATCGAGACGAGCCGAGCAGTGCTGGTGAAGGTGAGTGTGACTGTGGAAAAAGAGTCTTAGCCCTAGAGTAGAGCCAGAGTGGCGCAGAGGCAGCTGGGCTAGGTGCGGCCTGCACCACTCCGTGAGCTCCCCCGCTCAGCCCCTTCCAGCTGCCTCCTCCAGCTACCCCTCCTGCTGCCCTTTTGCAGTCTGACTACCCTTTGGCAGCATCTTAATAGGATGACTTTGGGGCACATGCATCAAGCTTTTTTCCATTCGCAAAGGGGCCGATTACCAAATAGCTATTTCTTAAAAATTGCTATTTGGTAAGCGCAAATGTGGAATTCGATGCATGTGCCCCGCAGACTCCCTAATCTTCCCTCCACCGGCTCTCATGGTGATCCCGCACTTCACAATAACAATAATACTTTGTAATACCATCCTTGGTGTACAGACTGTCCGAAAACTAAGACAAAGTCACCTTGGGACAGCATATATACCTTTCAAAAAGGTCTATTTTGCCCGTTAAAACAACCTCAATGAAGTTACTTGGAAAATTATACTTACCTCCTGTGACAGCCTCCTGGCCCTTAAAGGCTGTTAATACTACTGAAGGCGCAACATGCGTTCTGGGCGGGTGAGGACGCAGCTACCTCAGGTATGGAGGAAGAAGTTGCAAGCTCCTTCCTGCCTTAAAAATTACCAAAGCGAAAGCCAGTCGGGAGAGCCAATGTCTAATTTGCTCGGTGGCCCACATGTTTGATCAATAAATTAGAGAACCATCAAAATTTGACTTTCTAAGAGACCCTGCAGGGTCCGTTCTTACAGCAACAGTGGATATAGAAGACCCCCAACACAAATCTCCTCAAATATATGCCTCACCAGCCACAATAGCCCATACTATTTGGCATCCCTGGATATGGGGGCTCAAGGGGCGGGTGATGGCGTAGAAATGTCAGCAAATAACATTGACAATAAAGAAACAGCCTGGGGCCCTTTAATCGACATGGAGTTGCTTTCTTTTAGATCAGCATCCCCCCGCAGCCCCCACAGACTATTGCTATCTAATGGAGAGCCATTACTAATATAGCCTTATAGCCTGCCGTAGCGGGCTCTACCGGCTATTAAAGGCCCATTCCAGCGTTAAAGGGAGCGGGACTTTAATAGCCGGTATAGCCTAGCTACGAAGGGCTATAAGGCTGTTAGAACATTCTGCCACTAGAGGGCAGAATGTTCTAACAAATAAAACAAAGGCTTCAGGGATTGAAATCCCCTCGGGCTCCCTGACGCCTTTGTTCACAGCCACAGCTGTGAACAAAGTCAAACATTAGAATGTTGGAGCTCCAGGCTTCTACCAGCCATTAGAAGCCCGGAGCACTCCATTGTTTTCAATGGAGCTCCCAACATTCCAATATTCTAATAGAGGTTAAGACCATCATGGTGACAGGCCTAGATTGTTTGAACAAAGATTCAGGAAGAATGCCTATCATACAAAATGTATCTTTACAAGAGGTGGAATAGCTATTGGCAGCACAACCACTGTGTTTAGACTCAATACCATGCTCCCAACAAGCTGAACAATCACCAGACCTCGATCGGAAGCAACATTATCAATCCAAGGTAGAATCATGGCCGCCCAACCAAATTAAATTACGGGTAGAGCAGGGGTTCGATAACAAGACTGGCACCTGCGAGAGAGCTCAAAAAATCACAAATCTCCCACTAGTGGAGAGGGAAAAGTTGTCTTGGAATGAATTTAACCTACCCAGTAGCCCTAATGGATTCCCAGGCCCCTTCTAGAGTTCTATGGAAGTAGGGACCCAAACAGGAACAGCTAAAGAGAGCAAGACACATTCCACAAACATGACTCAGTCCACCCAACACAGGGGATCTAACGGACAAACAGGACCAGGGGACCTATGGGACCTGCTCTTTAGAACTTCACAGCTGACTTCAGACACCCTGTCCTACCAGTCACACAGAATGGACGTTCAAGTGAACTTGTTAAGCACCTAAGCAGTATTCGTTTCTGGGATTGGACACAAGTTGGAGCATTTAAACAAGCTAATATTAGGGCCCAAAACTACGCAGAGTCAACATATACAGAATGCTCCTGTCGCACCAGTGATCGACAAACTCTGTACAATTCCAGACGTTTTAGGCACGCTAATCGAAACTTTTAAAGATAACCTAGTCCCTATATTGCCAATAAGGATTATAAGGTTGCCAGAGCAACATAACAGGCAATACACTGACTTAAGGGTAGTAAGAGAGAAAGATAGTAGGTCTCCTTCCGGGACAACTAAGGAGCCCCACGTGCACATTAAAACCCGGGTCTGTCCAAGGAGGGAATCCGCACTGATCCCGTTTGTTTCCAGGCCAACAGAGCCATCACAGGTGTAAAATACAAACAAGACACCAGTAGCCCTGGTATGCAGTTTAATTCCAAAGCCAATAGTCACCGGTGAGATGAACAAACTGACTGGCCAACCACCATCGGAAAAGGGAAAGACAAAAACACAAGGGAAGAAGGGGAAAAGGGGAGAGGATGTAGCCTTACGGCTAAAGCGGTCGACCTCGAAGCTGGGGAACCGGGTTCGAGTCTCGGCAGGGACGCTCAACATCCTGTGATTCAGTGCAAATCACTTAATCTCCCCACGCCTAACAAAAATTAATGTGTCCTTCTGTAACGCAACTGGTGCACATATAAAGCGCTCTGATACCCGATATCTTCAGGGTCGTGTTCGCCTATATCAAACTCTAAAAAAAAAAAATGTTTAACGTAAGGCCTGAAAAGTAAGTTACAAACGGATTGCACTGCTACCCTTTACAAATAGAAGTCAAACCACAATATATAATACTGCGCCAAATGAAGAAGCAACTCAACCAGCATCCCTTACTAGAAGTGATCCCTCTAATGGAATGAAGACCTTCCCCATTTTTGTTAAAGTACCGGGATGTACTAAACAACCAAGTAATACTACTCCCTCAAAGGTGCAGGTACCAGTTAAATGTGGCCAACTACTCTCAAAGGCAGCTTTGACAATGCCAATTCTGTCCCATGCAGAGATATCATCAAAAGAAACATTTACTGCAGATACGGAAGTGTCCGGCAGGCATAACCGTGTACCTAGGATCAGCGAACATGGAACCTTGAGCGATACATCTCCAATCATGCAAGAAAAAGTCCTTCCTCATCCTCCTTCCCAAAAAAAGAGAGTCCGACCTCACCAAAGAAACACAAAGTGTAAGCCCCTCCGTACACAGAAGCCGCCACAAAAGGCGCCGCATCTCTGAATAATGTCCACCTGGATAAGGACCCCATAGATGGTGGGCAAGTGTCAGTATACACACAGGGGAACTCAGTTCACAGCAAGCACACAGTCCTTACCCCAGAATATCAATCTAGGGGCAGGTATGACATTCTAAATCGTGGCAACATTCTGAAACTACTACACGCTGTGCCAACTCTATCGAACATGGCCTCCGTAGACATCGAGTCGGTCGAATTTCTAGACCTCACAGAAAGTAACATGTGGGAAGCCACCTTTGTGACATCAGCCTCATGCGCATTGGAAAAAAAAGTCCTCCAGGAAAGTGATTGATTTCACAGTTGGGGAATCAAGATTAGCTCACACGTACCAACAGCATGTCCGATTCCACTTCATTTTCAAAAAGAGCCCACACACCTCCACCTATCCTGGAAGATAAGAACCAACTATCTTCTATTCTTAGGAATCCTGTTAATAAATCAAATATGGCCTCACCTTCTCTCAAAAATAAAGCTCAATTTCCAACAGATACATTCAAAGAAACGCAATTACAATTAGGTTGGATTACTTGCACGGCATAGACAATCTTGACATGTAGACACCCGAAGAAGCGGGACAGACCGAGCGCCACAATTTAATGAAACTGTGCCCCTGGAACATAAATGGCTTTCATAGCAAAGATGACAATAAGGGTCTCATTCTTTATTTAAGGAACTTTCAAATCATATTGCAGCAAGAAACATGGCTGACTCAGCCGTTCCCTCTTGAAGGGTTTGTAGGCTATTTTAGCCAAGCGTATAAAACCAAGAGGTTTGGTCGTTCAAAAGGGGGCTTGGCAATCTTCATGGCTGGCTCTATTAATCTAGGGAGCCAATATGTGTAATCGGGTGACGCAAATATCTCAATAGTCAAGCTAAGGAAGTGGCATTCAAAATATGATAAATACCTTTTATCAATTAATCTCTACATTCACCCAGATTGGGGGTCAATGAGCACCTTGTCACTATAAATATCAAATATCTTGTTAAATAATTTACATGACCAATTACAACTGGACATCTTGATGACACAGGATTTTGACATGAACCTGCAGCTGCCTTATGCTCGAGACAACTACATCATGCAGCAAGATCAACTCTGGCTCTCCCCTCACCAAACTATAGCAATTGAATGCAAAAGAAAAACAGACACAAAGGCAGTCTCTTTGGTAAAAGACATTGTCTCTCGGTCTGAGAGTACTAAATGGCAGATATCAAGCGGATACCCCACCGGCCTGCACCTACTATTCAACTGACGCTCACTCCATAATGCTCCGTAATTGATTTCACAGTAGCCACTCTCCCCTACTTCACTTAATAAAATCATTTCGGAAAAAAAAAGGCAGAAAGCAATCATGGCCTACAAATAATTGAGCTTAACATCAAATGTCCCCTTCATTAGCAGGCAAGTGTCCTGCCGGGGGATATGGAGACAGTCAATTATAAGATCAGGTGGTCCGAGAAATCCATCGGAGTCATTCAGAAGGATGAATCAGATCCTATTTAACTTTGTTTTAACAACAAATATTTAACCCTGATTTCCAAATGGGAGTGTTTGACAAAAAATATAACAAATAAGTACCCGCTTTTGAACCACATAACTACCCTCAACGCTACAAAGGGCTACCAAGGCCAAGAAAGCCAAAAGGTCAAGGCAATCCGAGGGCTATTGGTGTTGCGAATGTAAATGTCTTTTAGAGCTGAGACCTAAAAATACGGTCTAGTTTCTTGTTTACTTAAACAACAGCTTACCCTACAAACTATTCTCTTGCGGAATAGCATGCAGGAATTAGTGGGTGTCGCCATCTTGGACTACAAGCCTCACCGCCCGATCCAGCGGAAGCCACTAAAGAGGAAAGAGATGCCCGGGCCACCCGATTACCATCATCGCTCCTTGCATTGAAATAAAAGAAGGATGGCGTGTGTGCTCTCATGCAAAAAGAACAATTGATGGACAGAATGCAGAACAATGTCATACATTCACCCCAGTACAGAGATCTCGGCCTAATTCCATTGTTTTTTTGCTCACCATGCCTTTCCAGTTTGGACCCAGCCATATGCAAGACAGTCTTGACCCTGCGCCCAATGGGAACAGTGCAGCCCGAACTGTCAGGCCAGGTCCTCCCTGGACTGGAAACAAGCATCCTTGGACCGGTTTCGGGCTTTCAGCCCTCATCAGCCAGGATAGCTTGACTACAGTGGCATGGAGAGCACGGGACCCACGTCTGGGCATACCCATCCCACTCGGGGTGACAAATGCAAAAAGAACAATTGATGGACAGAATGCAGAACAATGTCATACATTCACCGCAGTACAGAGATCTGGGCCTAAATCCATCGTTTTTTTGCTCACCATGCCATTCCAGTTTGGATCCAGCCATATGCAAATCAGTCTTGACCCTGCGCCCAATGGGAGCAGTCCAGCCCGAACTGCCAGGCCAGGTCCTCCCTTGACTGGAAACAAGCATCCTAGGACCGGTTTCGGGCTTTCAGCCCTCATCAGCCAGGATAGCTTGACTCCAGTGGCATGGAGAGCACGGGACACACGTATGGGCATACCCGTCCCACTCGGGGTGACAAATGCAAAAAGAACAATTGATGGACAGAATGCAGAACAATGTCATACATTCACCGCAGTACAGAGATCTGGGCCTAAATCCATCGTTTTTTTGCTCACCATGCCATTCCAGTTTGGACCCACCCATATGCAAATCAGTCTTGACCCTGCGCCCAATGGGAACAGTCCAGCCCGAACTGCCAGGCCAGGTCCTCCCTGGACTGGAAACAAGCGTCCTAGGACCGGTTTCTTAAACAACAGCTTACCCTACAAACTCTTCTCTTGGGGAACAGCATGCAGGAGTTACTGGATGTCGCCATCTTGGACTACAAGCCTCACCGCCCGATCCAGCGGAAGCCACTAAAGACGAAAGAGATGCCCGGGCCACCTGATTACCACTATCACTCCTTGCATTGAAATAAAAGAAGGATCGCGTGTGTGCTCTCATGTACATGGGAGTATTTAAGCCATTTCGGAACAGCAGAGTCCAACAACTGTTTTAAATAATTTGCCAAATTAAACACTTCACTAAGGAAATGTGTAAAATGTAAGACATGCATTTTTATACTTTCTTTACTGTGACTGATAATAACGTAACGCGTCACCCTCTGAAGGAGTACTTCCCTACATGCCATTTAATAGAAGGTTTGGTGGTTTATGAAACAAAAAAGGGACTAAAATGAAGGGAGCGACTGATGAAAGACGGCGGGATCTGACAAATAATAGAAAACAATGTCCAGGACCTGCAAATCCTTTTGCTTTGAAGTCATAAAAAGAAAAGTAAACGGCTCTTGGTAAACAGCTTCTGACATTTTACCTCGCTTTTTGAATGCACAGAGAAACGGCGCTAGGAGCGAGCGCTCATGTGAAGTGCTAAAAATCAATTAGCAAAGTAGTCCAAAGAACAGTTGCCTTAATAGGACCAGTGGATGAATAGAAGTAATTGGTACCTGATCTCTGGGAGGGCTAAACACATGAAAAGGTATGGCGCATGCCAGCTATGGACAAATTGGTATTAAGAATATGAGAGTGAAGATGGAGCCAGCAAATGGGAAGCCTATGATGGGCTGAAGCCCACAAAGTATATAAAGCATGTCTCTTCCAGACAGTGCATGCACTGTCTAGCCGAGACCTAAAAAGGAACCAAATATCTGCCTTGTGTCAAACAGTAAAGAGTGATCTTAATAGAACTCAAAGAATGGCACGGAACCTTCCCAGTAACCAATCAATTCAGCCACAATGAGGTGTCTAAAATAAAACACTACAGGAAGATGGTATAGGAGGAAAAACTCACAGCAAGACAGACTTTCTGGTCTAAAGCCCTCTACCTTAACAGGCCTCTAAATGTTGTAAATAATTCAAACCTTATGGAAAATAGGTGGGCCAAGTTCACATATGGTCCTTTTAATCAATCGTTGGATGGAATTCCATCTATTCAGAATGTACCAAAAAACCCAACTCCAACAATGAACACATCTTTGGATGAGGATGACCATAGTTTCTTTGAAGACCATGTCCGCAAGTCAATCCTGAAGTGTATATGTGATGGAGCCCCTGGCCCGAACGGGATCCCCCTGGCACTGTATAAAATCAATCTGACAGTGCACTGCAGCTTAAAAGCATTCCCGATTCATGGAAAGGCTCAATTATCAACCCAATTTTTAAAGGCGGGGACCGAGCACAGCCTGAAAACACACCTATTCACTCTCCTGGATACCGAGGCAAAACACTTCACAGGCCTCCTACTAACACAGCTAATTTTCTGGGCAGAAGGGAAAAACATAATTCCTTCAAATCAAACTCGGTTCACACAAGGTGGGGCCACGTCAATTAATATCTTGGCACTCTTGATCTTAATAGATAAATTGAAACTAACTAAACAACCATGCCACCTCTGCTTTGTGGACTATAAGTCAGCATTTGACTGTGTGAGCGTAACCTCCTCTGGCAGAAACTGTCATGTTGGGGCATTCCTACGCGCCTCCTAAAAGCAATCCAGATGCTATATACAAGCACCTGGACAAGAGTAAGGGTTGGGGACGGCTCCTTCTAATGCAGGCAAATATATACTTCCCAGGGCCTAAAACAAGGTTGAGCATTGGCGCCATACTTGTCAGCCTGTTCCTGGTGGAACTGACCATAGCCCTTGATGAGGTAAATGCCCACGCTCCAAAGCTAGGAGAGCTCCACGTCTCCAATCTTTTATATATGGACAATGTGATTTTCCTTAGCCAAATAAAAGTCAGCCTACAACGTCTTATTAACAAATTAGCCAACTACTCACAGAATAATGGTATTGACTATAAATCAAAAGAATACCAAAGTCATGGTAGTGAGTAGCAAAGTTAAAAAAAAAAACAATGGTATCTACAAGATCACAGGCTGGAATTGGTGAAAACTTACAGATATCTTGGAGTCCTGTTCGATGATAAAGGCAGCTTCAAGCAACACAGGCAGAAGCTACAAAGGAAGGGCAGTACGCTAACCCTGGCATTTCGAACACTACAGAGATCCCTCGATGGTCCACGTTTTACACCAACTAGTCCCAAGTCTATCTTACGGAAGTGAGGCCTTACGAGGCAAAGATGCCTTGACCTTGAATTCGATCTTTACAAAAACCTGTAGGCTCCTCTTTTGTCTCCCCCCCAAGGAATCTCCGGCTCAGAATAGACTTGAGTTTGGCCTAGTTAACCAACAATCTGCCAGAAATGGGGCATATGTCAAAACTTGGAAGAGAATAAAATCCACACTGGATAGCCCTCTGAACAAAGCCCTCTGATATGAAGTTAAAAAAAAATCAAAATATACCAACTGGTCATTACTAAAACACCACCATCGACGACTTGGGGGTTCGAACATTATGGGATTCAACAGTCTTTGAGGAGGCCTTCAAAAAACTAATAAATGGGATAGTTACTCTGTGGTCAACGATAAAGAGCCTCTAGCCACCAGATCACACACCTGGACTGTTACAAACTAATACTAACCCCTTAAATCTCAGCCGTATTTGGACACTGGATGGTCCATGCAGCTAAAGGAGTCCTTTATTAGGTATCGCTTTGGACGTCTCCCCGGACATGCTCATGCTATGCCCTGGCTCCGGAACAAAGAAGCATGCATATGCAGATTGTGTCATGCAGCAGAGGAGAATGTCATCCACCTACTCTGTGTCTGCCCGGGCTTCATGAGGGAAAGGCGGTCCTCATTGATAGCGCTATGGAATCAGTGAGGCGTACGTTCTTGCAGACAGGCTGTTATTGCATGTTTTATTCCAACTGACACAATCCTGAATTGCCGCTTTACAAAATTTGTAATCCAAGTTGCACAACAACTGAAGTCGTGCGAATCTTGCTAATTCATTCAGAAATACGTATGTATAAATCTTCTCTGGTTTTGATGGCTTTATGTAATTTACAGAGGCAGCCACATATGCAATATTGTTTTTACATATGCTATGGTTTTAAACACTTTTGCATAATAAATATTTCCCTTACCTTCTCGTTATTATGTTTACTTCAGCCCCATGGGGATGGTGTTCCGCGGGACCTAATTAGGCTCCTGTGGGAAGGTTGAGCATCCTTCTTTATTTTACGGCGGCCCTGGGAATGAGGTCCCCATGGCCTCTCAGAGGCTTGGGAAGAGGGGCCACATACCCCCTCCCAGGCCCACCGTGGGGGAGGGGGATATTTTTTTAAAAGACGCACTTTTTAAAAAAAAATTGCCACGGTGCCACCCTGAATTCGCAGTGAGATTACAAACAAAATGCTTTT
This sequence comes from Calotriton arnoldi, assembly GCA_963921515.1. Classification (NCBI taxonomy): domain Eukaryota; kingdom Metazoa; phylum Chordata; class Amphibia; order Caudata; family Salamandridae; genus Calotriton; species Calotriton arnoldi. The sequence goes on along the minus strand of CAWUFW010001987.1, from coordinate 2,201,232 downwards.
GGCACCTGGCGGAGTCCTTCTGGGAGCCCACCAGCAGGGTTAGGGGGTTTTAGCGTATCCCTTACCTGCCCCCTATGGATTTGTTTGCATTTTTTCTTTGAATTCGGGTGTGCGTGTGGCTAGGGTGTGTGTGTGTGTGTGTGTGGAGAGGGTGGGTGTGTGAGTGCGTGTGTGCCTGTCTTCAAACATGTGCAGTTTTATTTAGACCAACACTTGGTAACCATTGATGCATACCCACCCAACAAGTTGCAAGTCTTAAATTACTACAAGAATGGAATGAATATATGACAGTAACTTTGATTAAACGTGTAAAAATGGTCTAGTAGTCTAAGAAACAATATTGAAAAAATATAAAGATTTGAGGATTGGCTGAAAAAACAAAAAGAAAATACAGAACTAATGAAGACCACCAATAAAGATAAGGAAAAAAGAATTCGAAAAAATGAAACCAAATTAAAGGTAAAACTCAGAGACAAATTATTGTAGATAAAAGGTTTTATACGGAAGAAAAATTTATGCTTTTACACAAAGATGTAAACCACTGACAGAAAGCAAATTGACAAAACAATGATATAAGTAGAACATCAAGATCATTTAATTAGGTCAGAAAAAGACTCATCAGAAAGAGAAAGGATTGGATTACGAAATGGCACGGAAGTAAACCGATTCATTCTCTGATTGAGAATAATATTCAGATTGAAGGTCTAGATCATCTACTTTCATTTTGACTTTAGAGAAAACGGATGAAACTGATGTAATATTGAGTGACACTGAACTAGAACAAAGTTTGGTATTAACAAGAGATGACGGCGGTATGCGCGGATTTACAAACCAATCTAGATTTTGTTCACTGTTATCAGTCAGGGAAAATGGATCTGCTTTATGGTAAGGTATGAATGATCCAAACACAAGGAGATGATGGACGGAGCGCTGAAACATTTCAGACACTCAACCCCAGTCACAGATCTGGGTTGAATCCATCATCATTCTTTAGCTCACTTCGCCATCCCAGTTCAGACCCAGCTATATGCAAATCAGTCTTGACCCTGTGCCTCATGGGAACAGTCCAGCCCGAACTGCCAAGCCAGGTCTTCCCTGAACCGAAAACAAGCATCCTGGGACCGGTTTCGGGCTAACAGCCCTCATCAGCCAGGCTAGCTTGAATCCAGTGGCAAAGTGAGCAGGGGACCCACGTCTGGGCATACCCTGCCAACTTAGGGCGAACAAAGCAAACACAAGGAGATGATGGACGGAGCGCTGAAACTTTTCAGACACTCAGCCCCAGTCACAGATCTGGGTTGAATCCATCATCATTCTTTAGCTCACTTCGCCACCTCAGTTCAGACCCAGCCATACCGGTCCCAGGATGCTTGTTTCCGGTCCAGGGAAGACATGGCTTGGCAGTTCGGGCTGGACTGTTCCCATGAGGCACAGGGTCAAGACCAACCTCTGTCATGTCAGAAATAATGACACAATAGGCGCAGAACATAATTATTGCCCAATTTAGATGCATTAGGTAAATTAGACTTCTGCGACACAGAGGTAGCTCCTTGGCAACATTGATTAAATATATGACGTCTGGAGAAGGGCATTAACATCAGCAATAAATTAGCTCCAAGTACTGGGGTAAGAGCTTTTTAATTAAGGCGTGTAACAAGCAAGTCATCTTGCCAAACGAACAGTAAATGCCTCCGCTCAGCCTTGTTTAGGAGAGGAGAGAGGGTTTTATCGCTGCCAAAGACCCCTTCTGTAAACATTTTATATTTTTCTGCACGTTTGAGTGATGATAAAGCCCTGGCAACTACGCTGTAAATGCATGCAGCCAGACACTGTAAATGGTGCTGATGTCGCTGCGGCCGTAATTTTATCGGCTGGGCACATACAAACAGAGCGCTGCCTCAATAGAATGGCTCCTTTAGAAATCCCAGTCAAGAGTAACCAGGAAGTAAAATCAAGCTGCTAAAATCACAAGCAAATTTTTAAAAGATGAAAGTAGTACCCTCCAGAACAGAGACTAAAAGGTGCAGTAAACTTATGCCTCCCAAACAGAGTGTCAGAAGAATGGCTCCCACTAGCCCCCAAACACACAACAAAAATGCATTGGGAATGAGTAGAGAGAGCAATGGAGGATCTGGTCAGTGGCATGGAGGGGAGCAAATCAGAGCATATACCTGTGATAGACAACAAATGCCTTCCAGTCATGAGCAGGAGCCTGACCCAAAGTCCACTCTAAGTTTATATTATGTATTTGGAAACAATATGTCTGCCCACACACAGTTGTGTGTAGGCAAGTCCTAACAAATGACTGAAATACATCAGATCATTTAAATAAACCATACACAAAATTAAGCAAAGAAATCGCTTGTCTGTATTCACCAACATACATTACAGCTCATTTGTATTACATAAGCGAGGAGAATAAGAAGAACAATGTGACAATACATGCAAGAAGCATGACAAGCAGAAAACAAGTAGAACTTTGGGCCAGTTAATTCAGGGATAGCAGTGTCTCAGACACACAGTGAGAAATACTGCAATGCTTTAGGTCGCTGGTTCACTCCTTTCCAGAATGTTCTGAGGGAGACTTCCACCAGGGATATAATCATTAGCACGCCATGCTAATTGGTAAGCATATTTATCATTCTCCATCGTTAAGTAGGTTTATTGTTGAAATATTTTCCTAGCGAGACTGCGCTCTGGAGCACTGATAAATATGTTTCCCTCTCGTCAACTTGCACCTCTTTAACCCCTTCGCTGCTTCTGTCGGCCAACGGCCGTCGCAAGCACTACCTCCGTAGTGCTGCGCACGTTGTTGGCCGACGCGGCCCCGCCCACTCAATGGAACGCCCCGCACCGCGGCGGAATTGCCGCCGCGGTAAACGGGTTAACCACCATAAAATGTTCTGCCCGACGACCCTATGAAACTTGTGCTCGCCACTGTTTCTATTAGAAAATCCACACCCCACTGCACAAATACCAACAGAAGAGCAGATGAAAAACGCCTGTTTTGCTGTGATAGAACAAAGAATTTGGGCATTTCCGCACAGGCCAATGGCATAATTTAACTGCTCACATTCATTAAGCATCTTCAAAATGTTGTAGTGACACATTCTTTAGGAAGTCATCTGTCAGGAGTAGCTCCATATGTCAGGCAGCAACAGGTATGGATGATGAAGTATTTGAACGTCATACTAACAAGATTTGCTGAGGTAAAGTCACAAATAGGGGAGCTAACTACTGCTTTTCGGGGCGGGGTTCAGGGCTGAAAGCGAGGCTTGGAGACCGATGCGTTCCAAGCCTCGTGGAATAAATGAAAGTAACAGACACAGAAGAATGAGGCGCACCCTGGAGATGCTTGAAATGCGTGCAGTCAGGAGGACAATAATTTTGTAAACAAGCACAGCACAAGCACAGTGCATTATAAAAAGTGCCCCAACAGTGGAAGGAAACAGTACTTCAGAAAGGAAACTGATAAGAGAAGCACATGAGGAACAACACAGAAACAACATTTGTAAATGCAAGAAACTGTGCTACAGTCAATAGAAATGGAGGAAAAGTAAGTGGCAGGTATAGGACCCAATGAAAAGCAAGGGGAGGAATGTAAGCCCCGTTTAAGATTATATTGAATACAATAGATTGCACAAGCAAAATCTAAAAATGATGCCCTTTCCAGCATTTATCCTCTTAAGTTCTTGTATTCTATGTAACTTAGTATCTATAATCCAGTCTTTGTACCTTTGAAAATCCATCACTCAGATCATAATTAGTCATTAATACCTTGAAAGGAATTGTCTTTTCAGGTGAAGATTGACACAGATTGTATTTTTAAAGAGGAAGCATTCTCATTACAGTTTACTTAGGTTTTTAGCCACTGATGGTCTTCGGGTATTAGTTCATTCAGTTGGCATGCTTAATATAGTCTGTCAAGCAGTGAAACAAGTTTAATCAAAGGTGTTCTAATACTGCAAGGAAATCTATATTTCATTAACCGTGAACAATATTGCTCCATTATTAATGTCTAGCTTCTAGGTATCAAAATCTACATTTAAGTGAGGTACTACAGGCCGGGTATAGCCATGTGCACAGTGGGCGATGCCACAGGGCCCCACATTAGTGGACCACCAGGGGAGCCCACAACATCTTTCTGGCTCTGCCAGGTAATGTGCTCTTCAGAGGAGCCCTAAAGCCTTTGGGGCACCTGAGGCCTGTCGGATCTGATCTGATCTGATTATTTACGTGCGTCATGACACAAGTCTCCCTTGGCCTTCAGTGAAGTGTGCAGATCTATGCCGAGACAGCCTCACATGACACACATCTCCTCTCCTCCTCGCCCACCACATGCCCTGTCTGTCCCGTCGCTGAACGTTCTGTCATGTAGAGATAGAATCATTCACATATTAAGTCTTGAGTAAGGCCCTAAATGTAACTCACCTTTTACCATCCTCATTGGTGCTTTATTAACAGGCCTGATGCTCCTTCCCCTGTGAGAGTGTATTGGTCGTCAGCCTCTGGTAGTGAAGGAAAGTGTCGATCGGATACCAGTAGAGGCCCCTAAGGTGAGAAGATAAAAGGACAAGAAGGAGAGCTAGAAAGAACATGAGGAGAGAACAGCATTTGTAGTTCTGAAAAGAAGGATAAAGGTTAGAGAGAGATTGATGTGGAGAAAGCCAAGGATAGAAAGAGGGGGGACAGTTAAACACAAAATAGAGAAAGAATATGTAAGGATGTGAAACAAGTGAGATGAGGGATGGGAGAAGAGAGAAAGGCAATAAGAAAAGAGGCTAAAATGAGAGAACAGGGGCAATAGAGATAGGGAAAATTAGAAGAAACAAAGGTAAAGAACAGAAATGGTAATAAGATAAGGGTGAAGGAGAGGGGAGAGGCAAGGACAAAGGTAAACAAGAGTTCTCTGAAGAGAGAAGAGGGGGGAAGAAACGGTGGGAAAAAGGAGTTGAGAGAAATAAGGAGAAAAGACCATGAAGGGAAATAAAAACAAAAAAACAGAGAGAAAATAGTGTCTAGGGGTAAGACATTCGGAGAGGAAGGAGAAATAAGAGATTTTGTATTATATGAGGATGAGAAGCATCGCTAACAGTCGTCAACAGATACACCAAAAAGTCATTTGATAATATCTGCTTGGGATCTAAGGCACATTGTGACATAATTTATTAGATGGGCCAGATTAGATTTAGGTTTAGGTGAATGCCCCATGTTTGAGACTGTAGATGTATGTTTTACTTCTAACGTCAAGACAGTTTTTCAAAGCTCATCTATCATGACACCTCGTTAAATTCTTTTGTCATAGAAAATCATTTATTTACTGTATAAATCTGGTATGTTGGCACAGTCAGGTATGGACTCTAAAATCAAATCTCCAAATGTTCTAACATGTGATCTAAAGTTTACACAAATCCTCTTCTACAATATCTGCTACTAGCTTCATCTTAGTATCCCGAAGTGCAGCCAGCAGTTCTGCCACGTTGGCATTAGCACCTTTCCTTTTCTGCCACTCTTTTAGAGACTGCATCAATTGTTCACGCATTTGCAGGGGATAGGCAGCGGTGATCCCATCAATTCTGGCCTCAGGGACTTTAAGTCGGCGAATCAGATTTTTCCAGTCTCTTCCAACATTATCACATATAACATGAAAAGCAGCAGCCAATTGTTCTGAAAGGGAAAAAATATATATAAGTATGTTAGTGGTGTTTCCTAAAATCAAAATGCAAAGAATTATCCCTTCATTTAATCTTTTTTTTTTTTTCTAAAGAGGGATCTCCTTTGATAAATAAAAAAAGAAGTTTAGAATTAAAGATTAATGAGGCCATTTGGACTAAGCCTACAACAGGCTTAGTCTAAATGGCACAATGGGCACAATTTGCACCCATTTTTGCACTAGTAGCTGCTCGGGCTCCAGGACAAATTGTGAGAGCTCAAGTTTTAGACAAGGTACTCTCAAACAGCCCGTCAATGCTATATTTTATAATGTAGTAATGATGCATGCAAAATGGGTTGATGTAATTACCCATTTTACATCACATAACTCCTAATCAGACCCAAAAAGACACCCAAGTCCTGCTGCAAATGCCTATTCTATGCAGTCGCAAAAATGTGAGTTCTTAATATTCTTATACCTTCAAATCATAGATATTACAAATGTATCCTGTACCTTCAATCATTAACTTTGCCTCATGGCACGTTTATCCTTGCTTTCTTTCCAATGTTATGATAAGATGAGTAACTAGGATACATTTGGTTGTATCAGTATTTAACTTATATTTACTGCTTACAATCCTTTTGGTATGACATGACTGAAAAGTGAGGAGTACATAGTCGGGCGAATGATGAAGGATGTAGGGTAGTACATTTAAAGGTCTTTTGTATAGTTTGATTTGATTTAAATTTATAAAGCATAGCATTTACCCATAGACATCAAGGCGCTGTAGTCTCTGTCATCCGATAATGATAAGTGTCAGACAAACCATCCTTCTCATTCTAAAGGGCTGTCAAGATAGTATCAAGCCAAGTCTTGAGTGGCTTTCTAAAAGGCAGATCTGCCATAATTTTCATCAGAGATTGAGGAAGCGAGTTCCTGAGTCTGCCCGCAGTGATAGAGAAGGCTCTAACCTCCCATCTCTTCTTCCAAACCCTGGACACAGTGACCAAATTGCGCTGGGCTGAGCGACGATTTCTGCCTGGGATATACAGATGAAACATATCTTTAATCCGAGCTGGACTTGGAAGATAGAGAGCCTAATGTACAATACAAATGACTTTGAACATAATGAGCTTTCTGATGGGAAGCCAATGCAACTCACACAACCCCAGAGCAGCTGACTGGCGCTTAGAGATGTCAAGAATAGCTCTTGCCAGCGCATTCTGAACCACCTTGAGTTCTGCCTGGACACTGATGTTGGAATCCAAGTAGAGGGAATTGCAATAGTCCAATCTGGACATGCCCAACGCTAGAGCGACCTGCTTTCGCGCTTCTAAGGAGATAAAAGGAAATATTTTCTTCAGCTTCTTCATAATCCAAAAGCAGGTCACAACAGTGCGACTGGCGTGTCCATTAAGAGAGTTCAATGCCCAGGATCACCTGAACTGGAATCGGGGGACGGAGGGGTGCATAAGTTGTCCGGCCACCATTTACTAGTCCAAATCGAGGTTTGCATCCCGAAGAGCAACACCTCGGTTTTTTCAGCATTGAGTTTAAGGAAATTTCTTGCCATCCTATAAGCTACTGTACACATATATTAAGAAGAATTATCTGCTGTAGCAGCAGCGTTCCTGGATTCAACACAATAATCTGGGTGTCATCAGTGTAGGAGGTCACTTAGATCTCAGATGCGAATAATGGCAACAAGTGGGGACACATACAGAATACATAGTGTATGGCTCAGAGAGGAGCCCTGTGGCACTCCACAAGACAGGGAAAAAAACATCTGAATAGAATTGATTTAACAACACCCTCTGAGAGCCATCATTGAGGAAGGAGGACAGTAGAGCCAATGCCTGTTCTGTAATGCCCATATCTTGTACAAAGACCTGCGTCAACCTTGTTGCTCGTGGTAATTACAGATGTGGATCAAAGCTTCCTTTGCTCGCACACTTCCTCCTCTGCTTGATCATGATGATCCTGTTTTTTCCAGGTATCAGGCCAACCAGGCATGTGAAGAAAGAGTGCAGGTCCTTTCAAGAATTTCGATCTTTCAGTTGAATGTTGCTTCTGGTTGTTATTTATTGGTGGGCTTTGCTACAAAGGGAGTTCTGCCTGTGTTGATCATGGAGGGCAAGTGCTGGATCCTGGATCCTAATCATCTCATGATGAGTGGGAGGCGTCAGAATTATCAGTTCGCAAAACCCTAGAGGGATGCTGGTGGATAAAGAGACTTTCTTGAGGGAGAATTTAGGTGTTCCTACGAAATGGAAAAGACTCTTCCACAAGTTCCGCTCTCTCTTCCCAATTAGCCTTCTCCTATATACTTGCCTATGATTCCTGATTTTAAGGATACCATTTTACAGTAGTGGCACACAATGGAGACGGTCACTGTTCCTCATTCCTTAACCGAAATGTATTCCATGGACGATTCAGACCTCCCTCTTTCTGTGTCTGTGGTTCCAATGCTTCTGAACATGGCAGATAAGATTAATGGTAGTCACAAAGGATTCTGCTCTGTTTGACATAGTGGAGAGGATGGTGGATGGGCCCCTATAGAAAGCCTATTCAAGACTTAACCAGTATATGAAGTCTTATACTTATTCTTCGTGAACATCCAAGAGTCTGTTTAGTGGCTTTCAGACTATTTCTACTTCTATACTCTAAGGTAAAGACTCAGCAAATCTCCTTGCTAGGATGGCATTACAGAAAAGATTTTTGGTGCATCTTCTTTTGACACACTGAGAACAACAGCAGGTTCTTCTGGAGTGGTCACTGCTGCTGGATGTCATGTGTGGACCTGGGATTGGAAGGTGGAAGGTCTTAAGAAATGTATTGTTTTTCCTCTTGCTTTCTTTGGGTAGTAAAGTTTCTGACTCATCTAAATCTTCGTTTATATCCAAGGCTTATTTCCATTGTAGCCATAGCTGTGCTCAAGTTTAGTTCAGAGAGAGAGCAAGTTGTTTTAGAGGAAAGAAATGGGGATCCTCATCCAAATGTTCTTCAGATTCTTCAACTAAACATAAATGATCCTGACTACCACAATCCTTTTTGCGAGGCACACATAGATTTTGGACAATTGGAAACAAGTAATTTCAAAAGCTTAAGACTTGTCTACTGTTCAAATGGCTACAAAATCAAGTTCTTCATGATGCCTCCAGATTCTGGTCCCTATGTCACACTCTGGCCCACTCACCAGAGAGGCAGGAGGTCCTAATGTCAAGAATTCATGCTCTCTTGGACAAGCGGCCCATCTCTCCTGTTCCCAAGGAGGACCAGTGAAAGGGAGTTTATTTTTTCCTGGACGGGTCTCTTCGCTTTCAATTTGAGGTCCTTCCTTTCATTCCGAAGCTAACAAACTTGGAAGTGGCGCACTGGACAGAGCTGCTGACTCTGGAGCTGGGGATCCGGGTTTGAGTCTCAGCATCGGCTCAACATCCTGTGATTCTGAGCAAATCACGTAGGGCCAGATGTAGGTAACTTCAATTTAGCGAGTCCTTATTAGCGATTTTTACCGAATCGCTATTAAGGACTCGCTAAATGGAATGTAGGTAGGAATCGCTAAAATATTAGCGATTCCTTAACATTCCTTAATAACGAATCGGTAATTGAGATTCGTTATTAAGGTATACCTAGCCATTCATTCCTATGGGCTAGGAGGCCCATAGGAATGAATGGGAAGATATTCACTTACCGAATCGCTAATAGCGGGAGGTATTTCAAGGGTGCCAGGGTGTCCAAAGGACACCCTGTTGCACCCCTGAAATGTGCATGTGTGCACATGTGGCGCACATACATGCCCTAAGGGCATGTTCGACACCGTCTGCCACCACACGCTCACCGCCAGACTACACAACGCGGGAATACAAAGACCCGCCCTCGACTGGATCCGATCATTCCTGGCACATGGCACATTTGAAAAAGCAAAAAAGTGCTTTTGTAAAGGAAATCGCTACTTACCACCAACTTGAAGTTGGTGGTAATTAGCGATTCCTTAAGGCTCAAGTGCACTATTTTTAGTGCTACGTACATTGCATTTGAGGAATCGGTATTTCCGTTTCCTTAAATGCAAGAGCAAATAAGGAATCGCTATTTTGCGATTCCTTATTTTGCATGTAGGTATGAACTCACCTACATTGCACTCAGCCAAATACCGGTCGGTAACGCTGAAATTCTCCGAATTTCGGCGTTACCGACCGGTATTTCGCCACCTACATCTGGCCCTTAATCTCTCTGTGTCCATGGACAGCGCCTGGATACCCTCACGGGTGATAAGCAGCGCTATATAAATCTACAAATGTAATTTAAAAATCTAACTATAATATTACTTTAGACAGACCACCTTGTTGCTGTCTATATATCATGTTGCACAAGAAGGTTTTGTGTGTATGAATGCTTTGGATTTTAATGCTGATCACGTAAAGCATTTATAACACATACTGGGATAAATAAAGTCCGTGCTAGTTAAAAAAAGCAATTGACAATAAATGTACCAAAAAAAAGAAAAGGCAGCCTACCTCTCTGCCGTGGATCAGGCTGGTCGCCAGCATCGTTTAATCCATTCTCTGTAAACGCGTCCAATTGTTCCACCAAGTCTTCCCTTTTGATGTCACTTAACAAACGTCGAAGCCCGTCCAGTTGATCGAGCGAGATCTCCTTCATCTCGAGCAGGAACGTGAAGAGATCCACTCCGCTCTTCACGCTTTCCAACTTTCTTTTGCCGATTTTTTCCCGGCATAGGAATTTTAGTTCGTCAATCTCTTTCTCAGACAAATTTATGGAGAATTTGTGCAGTAAAGGTAGCAGATTATCCATGATATAAGAGTAAGTTCAAACTGAACCCTACAAAACGTGGTTCCCAAGGTATCCCCTGGACGGCTTAGCAAACGCCTGAATCCAGGCAAAATCCCCTTCTCTTGAGTGTGTTTCTCGACAACGACTCACAAGGCAGAGAAATATAGAAACACGGCTTGTTATGCAGACCTCGTGAAGTTCTGTCTTAGTTTCGCTTTCACAATGCTCGGTGACATCGCAAGTTTACTCGCAATAGTAGAACGGCTTCTTGAAAACTCGCTGAAAGGCAGGATGATTTTGGCACAAGGTAACCAATTTCGTGATGGGGTCACAACAGAAACGCAGAAGGTCACACGGTGACTGTTTCAATTATCCAACTACGGAAGGCACTATACCAGGAAGTTCTGATGACGTCAGCAGTTATTTTTCACCCTTCCCAAGTGACTGTTCTCTTGAACAGACAGCAGGTGGCAGCGCAAGATAACTTTCGGTGTGTCGCAGCGGCGCGTTTTTTTTTTTCCAATACCAGTGCAAACCAATGATTTCATGCCATAAACCCTGTTTCGCCTAGAAACTCCACCTTTGACTTGAAACGGTATTCCAAATCAACCGAAAAAATGGGGGGGAAATTATCAGTTTAACAGGTGAACATAACATTTACTCACAAAACTCGAATTGGTATCTTTGGTACATTGTTAGATTTATTTCTGCATGGGTCGGGCTACGCAGTTGTCCTCACAAAAATAGGGAACATTCTCAGAATGTATTTCCATGGGCCCATTTAAATTGCATTCCTGGAGCAATTTGTCATACGTCCACATATTTCTCCATTGAGAACTGACAAGGTTCATCGAAGACAACGCCATCCTCGACCCTTCTCAATCCAGATTCCACAGCAACCATCCTCGACCCTTCTCAATCCGGATTCTGCAGCAACCACAGCACAGAGACCGCCCTACTCGCCGCCACAGACGACATCCGCACCATCCTCGACCAAAGCCACACAGCAGCCCTGATTCTACTCGACCTGTCAGCAGCATTCGACACCGTCTGCCACCACGCGCTCACCGCCAGACTACACAACGCGGGAATACAAAGACCCGCCCTCGACTGGATCCGATCATTCCTCACCGGCAGAAGCCAAAGGATCACACTGCCACCCTTCCGCTCCGAGCCCACGGCAATCAACTGCAGAGTCCCACAAGGATCATCGCTCAGCCCAACATCTACATGGCCCCCCTCGCCACCATCGTCCGACAGCACGGCCTCAGCATAGTATCCTACGCCGACGACACCCAACTCATCCTCTCCCTCACCAATGACCCCACCATCACCAGACTCAACTTCCAGGAAGGAATGCAGGACGTCGCAGCCTGGATGAGCAACGACTGCCTAAAACTCAACTTGGAGAAAACAGAAGTCCTCATCCTCGGAACCACCCTATCGGCATGGGACAATACCTAGTGGCCCACCGCCCTCGGCACCCCCTGACCCCCCGACCCCACGGACCACACCAGAAACCTCAGCATCGTACTCAACTCCTCCCTCTCCATGAACAGACAGGTGAACGCCGTCACCTCCAGCTGCTACAACACCCTCTGCATCCTCTGTAAGACCTTCAAATGGATCCCCCACGAGGCAAGGAAGACAGTCACCCACGCACTCATCACCAGCAGGCTGGACTACGGTAACGCCCTCTATGCCGACATAAACAAGTCTCTACTATGCAAGCTCCAGACGATTCAGAACACCACCGCCAGACTCGTACTTGGGATCCCTCGACACGAGCACATCAGCCAACACCTATGGAAGCTCCACTGGCTCCCAGTCGAGAAGAGAGTCACTTTCAAGATACTGCCCCATGCCTACAAATGCCTACACAACACCGGGTCCCAATACCTCAATGAGAGAATCACCCTTCACGTACCCAAAAGAAACCTCCGATCCGCCAACCTCGTCCTCGCCAAAACCCCACACATTGGCAGAGCCAAAGCAGGGGGAAGATCCTTCTCTTTGATCGTGGCCAGGACCTGGAATGAACTCCCGATCGACATCAGACCCACACCCTCCCTCAACACCTTCAAGAAGGCTCTCAAGACCTGGCTGTTCTGCTGAACGGAACTGCGGACCCCCCCTCCCAGCGCCTTGAGACCCTCACGGGTGAGTAGCACGCTTATAATCTCCCTGATTGGTTGATTGAGAAAAGCAATATTAGGCAAAACACTTAAAATGTTGATCACTTTCATCTATTTGATTGTTTAGGTATTGCCATCGATATTTTGTCCACTTGTTATGTTTCTAATTTTTATAAAGTGCTTATATACCACATGCAGCATGTCGGCACTATAGTTGAAGCCTAGTATTCCACTATAGTAAAAAAAAAAGCCTTCTTCTATAAAAGTAATCTTTCTAACATGGCAGCAGCAGGGTGTTCAGTCTGCACTTGAAGTAAGATAGGCGGTGAGAGGGTCATAGCTGTCAAGTTTTCACTGTGCTTATGTGTGACATTTCCACATTTTCAGTATGCTTTGTGTGACAATTCAATCATGGGCGGCTCCTCCATGTGGGTGGAGGAGCGTTGCCCTACTGCTTTCTCGCAGTGCGAGAAGCAGAAACATAAAATGGTATTATAAATACCATTTTATGTTTCTGCTTAATGCACTGCGAGAAAGCAGAACGGTTTTGGTTGGGGGCGGGCGGTCCTGCTCTAGGGCAGGGGAGGAGTGGCTTGCTCACTCTGAGGGCGCCAACTGTTTGGTCGGCTCCAGGGCTGACCAAACCAGTCATACACACTCTCCCTTTTCTCCATGTAGGCTCCATGCAGTCTACATGGAGAAAATGGCCTCCCCATAAAAGCCTGTGTGGTCGGCGTCCGAACCACTGCCATTGCAGCGTTGTGATTGGCTTAGGGGAGGGGAGGGAGGATGCCTGCTTCCTGTGTGGAGCAGAGAAGGAGTGACGACGCGGGACCGGACCAGGCCGGAGAAGGTAAGTTAACTTTTTAAAATGTATTTAAAATTAACCCCCCCGCGCAACCCACCATCCCCCACCCGCGAGTCATGCCGGCCGCGACTGATTTCAATTCCTTACGTGTGACACTTTGAGTGACACTATTGTGAGTTGAGCAAACCAGTCATGTCCATGTAAATAGATACATTTCTCAAATTATCCCTTTTTCACGCTATTATGCATTAATTAACTTAAAACAGCTGCAACTCTCCTGAAGTGCTTATACTCCGTCTATAATATACTGCCATTTTCTTACAGGATCGTACTGAAAAATAAAACATTTCTATCACTACCGTAAATAGCAGAGACCTTACAAAGCGAAATGTGAGGTGTGGGCTCACAGTTTCAGAAGAGACCTACAATAGTTACATTAAATTTCATATTAGTAATGGCGGAGGAGCCACCCCCTCACAACTGTCAGCAGCCTCATAAAGGTAAAAAAAACAACGATAATAAAACAGGTTTATTATCATTTTATTTTTTGCTCTCAGAGCCAAGGCTTGGGGATGGAGCCTTCGCGGGGGGAGAGGAGGGCAGTCTTAGGGGGAGTGGTGGGCACTGTTATCAGTGCACATGACGCTTTGATCAGCCGTCTCAAGCCGGCCATACTGTCATGCGCACTAAAGCTGTCTCCACCTGCGCTGCATTGCCGGGTTGGAGACAGCAGTCTCCCTGGGAGCACATATCAAGGGCGTTCAGGACAATCCTGACGCTGTTCTCATGACATGAGAGCAGCATCAGGATTGGCCGCAGGGGAGTCTAGGAGCCTGTACTACCTGTGGTGGAGCCTGAAGATTGGAAGAGTGGCGATGCGACACGTAAGTTCTTATTTTTATTTTTTTATTTTGGTCATCCTCCATTGTCCGTGGCCCTCCCCTCTCCCCTGCTCTGCCTCTCTACCCTGACACCAGCCGCCATTGGATGTATAATACAACACATTTTCATTTTTTTTTTTTTTTTCTTTTCCATTTGAAAGGTTTTATATAGCGCTGGCTAGACCCGGAGGTATCAGAGCGCTTTACATGAGAATCAGACCATAGTTGCAGGTTACATCATTACAAAGGTTACACAGTTATTAGAGCATAGCTACATAATTACATGTTAGGTCGAGACAAGCAAAAGGACATATACGCAAGGGAAAAAGCAGGCAAGGGGAGAGATTCAAGTCGGAAAGGGGTAGGAGCAGGGGAAGTAGACATAGAATGAAGGGGGAAAGAGGAGGAGGAGGGTGAAAGACACAGCAAGAAATGTATAAGAATTGCTGTGCGTAGCCACGCTTTCAAAGATGAATCCATTCACACTGTGACCTGGATTTAACTGTTACTGGAAATGTAGATGTAGGAGAGTAGGATCTGCTTCACATGGGTACCCCCACTTTTTGCTGATGCTTCACTGTTTTTCGACATTAGTCTGGCTGGGGCCCTGCTAATCAGAACCCCAGCCTAGCTGCTTCCTCTCTAAAATGGTTTCCATGTGCCTTAGGCACATCACTGATTGGGATCTGGAGTGCCCTTATAAGTCCCTAGTATATGGTATACTATGTACCAAGGGCATAGGTACCTCAGAGGCCTGCCAGGGGCTGCAGCATGTATTATGCCACCCCTGGAAGGCCATCCAAACTGACACCACAGGTCTGCTACTGCAGCCTGGGTAAGGTGGTGCATGCACCCCTTACTGTGATATAGGTTACCTATATCACTAAATACATACACACATATAAACCTATAAGTCACTCCTAAGGCAGGCCTTATCAATCCTAAAGGCAGAGTGCATGGTTCCTATGTGAGAGGGTGCCCCTGCATGAGCAGGGCCCCTCTGCAGCATTCGGAGACCATCTCTGATGCTGTTTGTAGTGCAGCCTGACCATATACTCTTAAGCGCATTATATCCTCGCGGTAAAATGCTAACTTTGGAATGGCTGCACCTAAACATGTCGTGTTTGGTGTCAAACATCTTGGAATACTACCCCCCGCCAATCCTGGCGGCGGGGGTAGCATTCCACCCTTCTAGAGGGAAAGACATGTTAACTCTGAGTAGTCCGGTAACTTCTTTCCAGAGCCCTGGCATCACAAAATGGATGCTGCTGCCACAGACACGAGTCTGGCCTCCTGCTGCTGGATGAAACTCCGGCAGGGGAGGCCTGGACAATGGGTTTCCTGTCCCAGGGAGGTGTGACCACCTCCCCAGACAGGATAATGTGTATTGGGGCTGGGCGGGAGCACTTTCGGGTGCTTTGAAGTCCTGCACTGGGGGCACATTTGGTGTCCCTGTGCATACCCCAGTTCAAACCGGATCAGGGGCTTGCAGCCCCTGCTTTGGCGCGAACTGGACAAAGGAAAGGGTGTAGCCACCCCTCTGCCCTGACCCACCCATAGGTGGGGCCACAGAGTAGTCCAACCCTATCTTTAGTATAAAGGTAGGAACCCAGTCCTTAGGACTTTAGATTATACCTGGACGAAACTCTGTAACTGAATCCTGGACCTTCGACGCTCTACTCACGATTAGAGGACAGAAGAATCTCCTTGGGGTCAAGGAGTGACTCCCCTGCTTGGCAGGCACCAAAGAAGCATCTGTCCGGTTCGCATTTCTGAAGCTCCCGTCGGACGCCGAAGTCATCGCATCACCAGAGGTGGATTCTCAGACTTCCCCGAGGCTACCCTGAGTCTCCAGCAAAGCTGAGGCCCGTGGCTATCGTGGGTGACTTGAGACCGTGACCCCTGGACACCGAGCACATTTGCAAGTGCATCCTCTTCTGGGTCTCCCAAGAAGTCGTGCTTTGGGCTCCGAGTAGCCCTAGCATCCAGCACCACCTGCACCGAAGATCACTGGCCCCCACTCCACGAGTGTCCTGTAAGCCAGATCCACGTGCGGCGTCACGAGGCTCCTTCGCGGTCGCTAGCCCGTTGGCTAGTAGCCCTTAACGAAGGCCAATCCTTTTTTATCTTGGCATCCTGGTTGCTCCAGGCCTGCCCTCACTTACCCTCGCTGGGTGAGTTCCACAGACCTTGCTGGTCTGCACCATCGACGATCTACATCTTCACCGAGACTTGCCGTTGCCAAGGCTTGTTGGGTCCAATCCGGTCGCCGACACCTCAGCACTCGACAGACATCGTGTACCAGCCCGAATCCTGCTCCTGGTCACTGACAACGCCTCCTGGACCTAGTGGCTGAAGAGTCAAGACGACCGACAACGCACCTGAAGCACTCGACATCGGTGGGCATCTGTCCATCGCCTTCCTGGTCACTGGCTAGTGACCCAGACTCTGTCCCCTCTGCTTTCAGGTTCTTCAGAACTCCGATCCACTCTTGGATCCACCCGGACACTTTTCTCTTGGCCGCCAGCAGCACTTTGCAGCAGATCGCCATACGAATCGACGACGAAACCCGACCCCGAAAGGCACCTATGCACCCGGCTTCCCTGGGTGAGGTAACACGAGTACTCCGGTGCTCCCGTGGGTAGAGACTCTTCAAAGTCCTAGATCTCAAAGGGTTTTGTCCTAGTCCTCTTTTAAGTGTCCCTTTTCTCTAATTTCCCGATCCCGACTTTCTCCATAGAAGTCAACGGCGTATCGCGGTTGTGTATTTACACTGCACGCGTCTCCCGTGGGTCCCCTGTGTCACTACCTTGGGTGGTTCCTTGTGGTCCAAGCACTTCTAGAGGCTCTAGGCCTAGTGTCTAGTTCAGTCGTGGTTCGCATACCACTTTATTGGTATATGGTTTGAGTACGCCCCTAGGGCCCAAACGTGTATTTGTGCTATTACTGTGATTTAATAACTTCTAACTTATGTACTTCGAACTCTAGCCTCATAAAGAGACTAGAGGGGTGTGTTTAGCAATAAATACATATATTTTGAATATATACCTGGTGTGGTGCTCTTTCATTTGGTCACTCAAGAGATTATAGACTGGTAAAACAAGCTGCTTTACATTCCTTCAAGACTTAGCCTGAAGGCTGCTCTCCATAGCTACCACTAGGATAGCTTTCAATAAGGTTGTCTTTAACCTATCTCCAATAAGGGGTTGTTTGGACTGGTGCAAGGTGCCCACTATAATTAGTGGACAGCATATGCCAGGCCAACTTCTCACATTGGTGTGCAGCGTGTGGGATTCCAGCTTGCTATTGTTTTACCAGATAATCTCAATTGAATTGATCAACTGAAAACCACTAAAGGTACCTAAGGTACATATAATTTAAGCTTAGAATACAGTAAGTTCTACTGAACTTAGAGTTGTGTGTTAAGGGATAGCACAACCCTTTCTACAACTCAAGAGAGTTTAGTAGGCCACACTAGAGTAGGTAGTGCATACACCACACCACACTAGTAATGTCTTTAAGGGCAGGATCTAAAGAATCCTTGCAGGAAGCCATTGAGCTTCCACCCTCCAAGTATGATACACTCCCATTCTTGGAATTGAGAGCTTTATGCAACTTGAGAAAGATAAGGACAGGCCAAAGCCCCACCACCCAACACCTCAAGGAGTTGTTGGTGGCTTATGACCTTAGTAAGCCCTTGGGGACTGAAGGGGTAGGAGCTGAGGGTGGGGCAGAGGAAGAGGAGGAGGCCAGGGGTACCAATACCCCCAGCCCCCCTCTGAGACTGGCCAGGAGGGTGACAATGACCCTGACCTGGATAACCCAATCCCTCCTGTGGAAGATGATGAGGATGATCAGAATGATGCCCTCTTTGTCCCCCAGGAAGGATTAAGAGTGTGCCCAGGAAGTCTAGATCTCCTTCTCAGGAGTCTAACCACTCTGGCACCTCCATAGGGAGCTCTATCTCCTCTCACAGGAGGGAATCCTCTCATGAGAGAAGAGACAGACTGGTCCAGTATGAGGAAACTCAGCTGGAAATCAGAAAAAAGCAATTGGCTTTAGATAGGGAATCCCTAGATCTCCTTAGAGAGAGAAGAAAGTTGGGACTAGAGTCCCATGGTGGCAGCCATGTCCCTAGAGACAGGGAAAGGTCCTATGACCATAGGAACCTGAGCAAGATTGTCCCTCCCTACCAGAGTGGGGATGATATCCACAAATGGATAACTGCATTAGAGAGGGCCTGTAAGGTACAGAAGGTCCCTCAGGAGCAGTGGGCAGCAATCTTGTGGCTCTCCTTTGCTGACAAAGGTAGAGATAAGCTCCTCACTGTTAGAGAGGAGGATGCTGATAATTACAAGGTCTTGAAGAGTGCTCTTATTGATGGGTTTGGCCTAACCACTGAACAGTACAGGTTGAAGTTCAGAGATACCCAAAAAGCACAGACTCAAGACTGGGTAGACTATGTGGATTGTTCTGCCAAGGCTCTGGAAGGCTGGTTGATGGGCAGTAAGGTGTGTGACTTCTCAGGATTGTACAATCTGATAATGAGGGAGCAGATTCTTAATAACTGTCAAAATCAGCTGTTGCATCAATACCTGGTAGACTCTGATCTGACCTCTCCCCAAGAATTGGGAAAGAAGGCAGACAAATGGGTCAGAACCAGGGTGAAGCAGAAGGTACAGAACCAAGGTGGGGAAACCAAGAAGCAAGATGCTAAGAACTCTGACAAGGGTGGGGAGAAGGGTAAAGATCAAAAGTCTTCATCAGGCCCCCAAAAATCTTCTGGTGGGGATTCACAATCTACCAAAGGGAAAGGCCAAAGAAAACCATGGTGCAAGGTCTGTAAGCAAAAGACCCACTGGACCAGTGATTGCACCAAGTCCAAAGACTCCAGTCCAGCACCCACCAATGCCCCTAAGGCACCTGTTCCCCCTAGTACAGTTGGTGGGAGTGCTCCAGCCAAGGGTTTAGTAGGGTTCACCCTGGGAACTGAGTTGGGCTCTGACCTAGTCAGAGAACTGACTCAGGCTGTGTTAGTCTGTGATGGAGGCATGGATGTGACCTCCACTGTGAGTCCTAGTAATCTGGGCAAGTACAGACAACAGCCTTTAATCAATGGACGTGAGGCTTTGGCATTTAGGGACACAGGGGCAAGTGTCACAATGGTGACACAAGACCTTGTGCTGCCTGGGCAAGTTTTGCTTGGTGAGATGTACCAAGTGACCAATGCTAGCAATGTCAGAACAGACCATACTCTGGCAGTTGTTAACTTCTCCTGGGGAGGGGTAACTGGCCTTAAGAAGGTTGTGGTAAGTGCAAACCTACCAGTCGAATGCTTGCTTGGCAATGACTTAGAGACTTCTGCTTGGGCAGAAGTGGAGCTCAGGACCCATGCAGAAATGCTGGGGATCCCTGCAGATGTGTTTGCTGTGACCAGGTCACAAGCCAAAATGTCTAGCACTGAACAGGCCTTGGATTCTGGAAGAATGGACCAAGTGCCTTCCAAGAGGAGGAGTAGTAGGGTTAAGGCAGTGCCTTCCCCTTGGCTCAGGAGGAAGATCAGTCCCTTGAGGGGGATGATCTCAGCCCTGAAGAAGGAACTGTCCCAGAGGAACTTGAACCTGACCAGGTTGAGTTCTTGGGGACAGGGGGACCTTCTAGGGCAGATCTGAGCCAGGAGCAGCAGAGCTGCCCCTCCCTTGAACCCCTCAGACAGCAAGCTGCTGCTGAGGCTGCTGGGAAAGCTAGTGGTCCCCATACAGTGTATTGGGATGATGGACTCCTGTACTCAGAGAGTAGAGACCCCAAGCCTGGTGCTACCAGGAGGTTGGTAATACCTTTGAAGTTCAGGGGCTTCCTATTGACCCTAGCCCATGATATTCCCTTAGCAGGTCACCTGGGCCAGAACAAGACTTGGGACAGAATTGTCCCTCACTTTCACTGGCCCCACATGTCTGAAGACAGTAAGGAGTTTTATCGTTCCTGTGTAACCTGCCAAGCCAGTGGCAAAGCAGGTGGCACTACAAAGGCCCCCCCTGATACCACTACCTGTGGTGGGGGTGCCCTTTGAAAGGGTGGGGATTGACATTGTTGGTCCCATGGATCCCCAAACAGCCTCTGGGCACAGGTTTATCCTGGTGGTAGTGGATCATGCCACCAGGTACCCAGAAGCTATTCCCCTCAGGACCACTACAGCACCTGTGGTGGCAAGGGCCCTCCTGGGAATCTTCTCAAGAGTGGGCTTTCCTAAGGAGGTAGTATCAGACAGGGGTGCTAACTTCATGTCTGGGTACTTAAAAGCAATGTGGAAGGAGTGTGGAGTGACTTATAAGTTCACCACACCCTATCACCCACAATGCAATGGTTTAGTTGAGAGATTCAACAAAACCTTGAAGGGCATGATTAAAGGGCTCCCAGAAAAGCTTAGGCGTAGATGGGACATACTCTTGCCCTGCCTTTTATTCGCATATAGGGAGGTGCCTCAGAAGGGGGTTGGTTACAGCCCTTTTGAACTTCTGTTTGGCCACCCTGTGAGGGGTCCACTGTGCTTGGTGAAGGAAGGATGGGAGTTACCTCTCAAGCCCCCAAAGCAAGATATAGTGGACTATGTACTTGGTCTCCGCTCCAGGATGGCAGAGTACATGAAAAAGGCAACCAAAAACCTTGAGGCTAGCCAGGAACTTCAAAAGGCCTGGCATGACCAAAAGGCTGTTCTGACTGTTTACCAGCCAGGGCAGAAGGTGTGGGTGTTGGAGCCAGTGGCCCCAGCAGCTCTCCAAGATAAATGGAGTGGACCCCACACTATTGTTGAGCAGAAGGGTGAGGTCACTTACTTAGTGGACCTAGGAACACCCAGGAGTCCCCACAGGGTTCTCCATGTCAACAGGTTAAAACCATATGTGGACAGGGCAGACATGGGCTTGCTCATGGCTACTGATGAAGGGCAGGAGGAAGAGAGTGACCCACTCCCTGACCTGCTCTCACAGAACCCTGATGATGGTGTAGCCTTGGCAGGCAGCCTCACTACCCAGCAACAAACTGATTGCAGGCAAGTCCTCAATCAGTTTAGACATATGTTTTCACTGACACCCAGTCAGACCACCTGGTGCACTCATGAAGTGGACACTGGGGACAGTCTGCCTATTAAAAACAAGATTTATAGGCAACCTGACCATGTCAGGGACTGTATCAGGACTGAAGTCCAGAAAATGTTGGAATTGGGAGTTATTGAACCCTCAGATAGCCCTTGGGCTAGTCCAGTGGTCCTTGTACTGAAACCTCACACCAGTGGTGGAAAAAGAGAGATGAGGTTTTGTGTGGACTACAGGGGTCTCAATGCAGTCACTAGGACTGATGCCCAACCAATACCCAGGGCAGATGAGCTCATAGATACTTTGGCCTCTGCCAAATATCTCAGCACATTTGACCTAACAGCTGGCTACTGGCAGATCAGACTAGCTGATACTGCAAAGCCCAAGACAGCATTCTCAACCCCTAGTGGGCATTATCAATTTGTGGTAATGCCCTTTGGTCTGAAGAATGCACCTGCCACTTTCCAGAGGTTGGTAAATACAGTTCTCACAGGACTGGAAGCCTATAGTGCAGCATATCTAGATGATATTGCTGTCTTTAGCTCCACCTGGGAGGATCACCTGGTCCACCTCAGGAATGTTTTACAGGCCCTGCAAAAGGCAGGCCTGACTATCAAGGCCACTAAGTGCCAGATAGGGCAGAGTCAGGTTGTGTACCTGGGCCACCTTGTGGGTGGAGGCCAGGTTCAACCTTTGCAGAGCAAGATCCAGACTATCATGGACTGGACTGCTCCAACTACCCAGACTCAGGTGAGAGCCTTCTTAGGCCTGACTGGGTACTATAGGAGATTTGTCAAGGGGTATGGATCAATAGTGACACCCCTGAATGACTTAACTTCTAAGAAAATGCCCAAAAAGGTTCAGTGGACAGTTAGCTGTCAAAAGGCATTTGATGACCTCAAGCAGGCCATGTGCACTGCTCCAATTCTGCAGAGTCCTGATTACTCCAAGAAGTTCATTGTTCAAACTGATGCATCTGAATTGGGGGTAGGGGCTGTACTGTCACAATTGAATGAAGAAGGTCAGGATCAGCCAGTAGCTTTCATTAGCAGAAGGCTGACCCCTAGAGAGAAACGTTGGTCAGCCATAGAGAGGGAGGCCTTTGCTGTGGTCTGGGCTCTGAAGAAGTTGAGGCCATACTTGTTTGGTACACACTTCCTGGTTCAGACAGACCATAAGCCCCTCTTATGGCTAAAACAAATGAAGGGTAAAAACCCCAAACTGCTTAGGTGGTCCATTTCCCTACAGGGGATGGACTTTACAGTGGAACATAGGCCTGGGAGTAACCATGCGAATGCAGATGGACTCTCTAGGTATTTCCACTTAGAACATGAAGACTTAACTGGGCAAGGTTAGTTTAATGTCCCTACGTTTGGGAGGGGGTTGTGTAGGAGAGTAGGATCTGCTTCACATGGGTACCCCCACTTTTTGCTGATGCTTCACTGTTTTTCGACATTAGTCTGGCTGGGGCCCTGCTAATCAGAACCCCAGCCTAGCTGCTTCCTCTCTAAAATGGTTTCCATGTGCCTTAGGCACATCACTGATTGGGATCTGGAGTGCCCTTATAAGTCCCTAGTATATGGTATACTATGTACCAAGGGCATAGGTACCTCAGAGGCCTGCCAGGGGCTGCAGCATGTATTATGCCACCCCTGGAAGGCCATCCAAACTGACACAACAGGTCTGCTACTGCAGCCTGGGTAAGGTGGTGCATGCACCCCTTACTGTGATATAGGTTACCTATATCACTAAATACATACACACATATAAACCTATAAGTCACTCCTAAGGCAGGCCTTATCAATCCTAAAGGCAGAGTGCATGGTTCCTATGTGAGAGGGTGCCCTGCATGAGCAGGGCCCCTCTGCAGCGTTCGGAGACCATCTCTGATGCTGTTTGTAGTGCAGCCTGACCATATACTCTTAAGCGCATTATATCCTCGCGGTAAAATGCTAACTTTGGAATGGCTGCACCTAAACATGTCGTGTTTGGTGTCAAACATCTTGGAATACTACCCCCACCAATACTGGCGGCGGGGGTAGCATTCCACCCTTCTAGAGGGAAAGACATGTTAACTCTGACTAGTCCGGTAACTTCTTTCCAGAGCCCTGGCATCACAAAATGGATGCTGCTGCCACAGACACGAGTCTGGCCTCCTGCTGCTGGACGAAACTCCAGCAGGGGAGGCCTGGACAATAGGTTTCCTGTCCCAGGGAGGTGTGACCACCTCCCCAGACAGGATAATGTGTATGGGGCTGGGCGGGAGCACTTTCGGGTGCTTTGAAGTCCTGCACTGGGGGCACATTTGGTGTTCCTGTGCATACCCCAGTTCAAACCGGATCAGGGGCTTGCAGCCCCTGCTTTGGCGCGAACTGGACAAAGGGAAAGGGGTGTAGCCACCCCTCTGCCCTGACCCACCCATAGGTGGGGCCACAGAGTAGTCCAACCCCTATCTTTAGTATAAAGGTAGGAACCCAGTCCTTAGGTCTTTAGATTATACCTGGACGAAACTCTGTAACTGAATCCTGGACCTTCGATGCTCTACTCACGATTAGAGGACAGAAGAATCTCCCTTGGGGTCAAGGAGTGACTCCCCTGCTTGGCAGGCACCAAAGAAGCATCTGTCCGGTTCGCATTTCTGAAGCTCCCGTCGGACGCCGAAGTCATCGCATCACCAGAGGTGGATACTCAGACTTCCCCGAGGCTACCCTGAGTCCCCAGCAAAGCTGAGGCCCGTGGCTATCGTGGGTGACTTGAGACCGTGACCCCTGGACACCGAGCACATTTGCAAGTGCATCCTCTTCTGGGTCTCCCAAGAAGTCGTGCTTTGGGCTCCGAGTAGCCCTAGCCTCCAGCACCACCTGCACCGAAGATCACTGGCCCCCACTCCACGAGTGTCCTGTAAGCCAGATCCACGTGCGGCGTCACGAGGCTCCTTCGCGGTCGCTAGCCCATTGGCTAGTAGCCCTTAACGAAGGCCAATCCTTTTTTTATCTTGGCATCCTGGTTGCTCCAGGCCTGCCCTCACTTACCCTTGCTGGGTGAGTTCCACAGACCTTGCTGGTCTGCACCATCGACGATCTACATCTTCACCGAGACTTGCCGTTGCCAAGGCTTGTTGGGTCCAATCCGGTCGCCGACACCTCAGCACTCGACAGACATCGTGTACCAGCCCGAATCCTGCTCCTGGTCGCCGACAACGCCTCCTGGACCTCGTGGCTGAAGAGTCAAGACAACCAACAACGCACCTGAAGCACTCGACATCGGTGGGCATCTGTCCATCGCCTTCCTGGTCACTGGCTAGTGACCCAGACTCTGTCCCCTCTGCTTTCAGGTTCTTCAGAACTCCGATCCACTCTTGGATCCACCCGGACACTTTTCTCTTGGCCGCCAGCAGCACTTTGCAGCAGATCGCCATACGAATCGACGACGAAACCCGACCCCGAAAGGCACCTATGCACCCGGCTTCCCTGGGTGAGGTAACACGAGTACTCCGGTGCTCCCGTGGGTAGAGACTCTTCAAAGTCCTAGATCTCAAAGGGTTTTGTCCTAGTCCTCTTCTAAGTGTCCCTTTTCTCTAATTTCCCGATCCCGACTTTCTCCATAGAAGTCAACGGCGTATCGCGGTTGTGTATTTACACTGCACGCGTCTCCCGTGGGTCCCCTGTGTCACTACCTTGGGTGGTTCCTTGTGGTCCAAGCACTTCTAGAGGCTGTAGGCCTAGTGTCTAGTTCAGTCGTGGTTCGCATACCACTTTATTGGTATATGGTTTGGTACGCCCCTAGGGCCCAAACGTGTATTTGTGCTATTACTGTGATTTAATAACTTCTAACTTATGTACTTCGAACTCTAGCCTCATAAAGAGACTAGAGGGGTGTGTTTAGCAATAAATACATATATTTTGAATATATACCTGGTGTGGTGCTCTTTCATTTGGTCACTCAAGAGATTATAGACTGGTAAAACAAGCTGCTTTACATTCCTTCAAGACTTAGCCTGAAGGCTGCTCTCCATAGCTACCACTAGGATAGCTTTCAATAAGGTTGTCTTTAACCTATCTCCAATAAGGGGTTGTTTGGACTGGTGCAAGGTGCCCACTATAATTAGTGGACAGCATATGCCAGGCCAACTTCTCACAGTAGATATTTACATGTAAATCTTAATTGCTCATTACGGTCGGTATTAACAACTGCAGGACACTGGCTGACGTGTTGCTGCCGCTAGCCGGGAAATCTGATTCTGAAGGACCCGAGCTGTCATACTTCAGATGTGGATTTTATTTCCTCAAAGTGAGATGCCTTGTGTCGGCCCACAAGATAGTTCCACACGCTACACTTACGTGTTTTGTGACAGGAGCAGGACGGGACTGGAAACCCAAAGCAGCCCTGGCAAATTTTGTCAGACCAGCCCCCATATGGTGCATAGCAAGCGAGCAGCCTGTCTGTAGTAATGTCTTACGAAAGAACACAGGTACAGCCAGGTAAGTTCTGTTGGATTTTTTATTATTACACCCCCAAGGAGGTCCGGATGAACCGCCCACTCCAGCGACTCGCACTCCTCTCTCCAAACTGCAATTCCATGCATTCTGAATTCTTATCACGCGCAGAACTTTAATCATAACATATGTCCTTATATTATACAACAATAAAAAACTGAATGTATGGGAGGCACCAAAATAAAAACAACTGAATGTATGGAAAGCACTAAAATAAAAAAACATTGGAAAGATGCAAATAACATACATAAGAAATACATAAGCTACGTACATGACTAAATGAATTAAACAAAAACACCTAATAGAGAAACAATGCAGGTAAAAGTAATTAACTGTAATCACACACAAAATCTCTATACCTCTCCGGAAATGTTACCATCCTTTTTCCTCTGATTACCTTCTGTTCATCATTAGCACGTAATGACTCCTGACTAGTGCCATCCCCACACCTGGCACGGACACACCCTCTCAATTGCTCATTAACACTCTTGGTACATTCATCAAGCATTTTGACCAACCTGCTCTTATTCCATCTGGATCCATCACGCAACTCAACATAATTTCTTCCTTCCCTCTTGACAACCTTAGGCTCTGAAAATACTGATCTGCCCTTTCTTACACACCACGGCAACTTGATTTTAACTATCTGTCCACAAGACACATTAAATTCCTTTGCCCTACACCTCTCATCAAAATACCTCTTATACACCTCCTGTTTTCCACAAACTATCTTGCAAAGACCTCCTAAATCTATATCTATGCATCCCTGTCTTGTCCCTATAGATACTGGCAGTTTTGGCTTCCTACTACTCAACAGCTCAAACGGCGACAATCCTGTGGTGTAATATATACAAGTTCTATAAGTCCATAACATGCAATTGACCAGGTCTAGCACACACTTACCATTGACAACAGCCACCTGAATACTCTCCTTTACAATACTGTTAAACCTTTCCACAAGACAATTAGCCCTGATATTGTACACCACCATCTTGCAATGGCGAATATTTTTCTGTCCAAATATGTTTCCACTTCCTGAGAACAAAACTGAGGCCCATTGTCAGTAAGAACGTCATCGGGATAATCTTCCCGAATAAACAACTTCTCCATAAATTGTACAATAGATTTGCTTGTCACTTCACTCATGAATTCTAATTCAAACCATTTAGAGTAATAATACACAATGACCAATGCAAACCTGTTGCCTCTTCCCAACACATCCATGGGATCCATTATATCCACAGCCATCTTCAACCATGGACCCTTGGGAAAATCAACGGGTTAGAGAGGTTGGGTGTTAGATTTCAAAATTTTATCGCTATGCCTACACAACCCACACTCCTTCACCACAGTCTCGACATACCTGTCCATTCCTGCCACCGAAATAATTCTCTTAATCTGCTTTTGGTTTTACTTCTACCAATGGCCCTGATGCCCACATTCCACAATCTTAATTATCAACACAATGGGGGGAATAAGTTTGCCACCCCTTCTCACACACAATGAATCTACACTTAACTCATCTCTAACCTGTACATAACTCTTCACCTCAGATACATCATCAGACCATCCTTCTCTAATGTATTTACTCAAATTCATTAATTCTACATCACATTTCACAGGATCCAACCATTCTTTTGTAGTAACCGATTTTTCATTGAAACACCCTACAGCTGCTACCCATCCAAATTCCTCCATGTCATCCCCAGAATGAGTGCAAGATTCAGATAAAACTCTTTATCTGGATAAAACATAAGCAAATTTGTTACTAGTGCCAGATACAAATTGCATGTTGAAATTATAATCTTGCAAAGTCGCCAACCACCTAGCAATTCTTGGTGACAATATGCCAGACCCCTTGGCAGAAAAAACATTGACCAATGGCCTATGATCAGTACTGATTGTGAATGGTATAGGCCACAAAAATTTTCTGAAATGCCCAGCAGCCCAAAAAACTGCTAAAGCTTCCCTTTCGATAACCCAATATCGTTGCTCTACCTCAGGCAAAGTATACAAAGCATACAATACCACAACTTCCTTACCATCTTGAATTTGGGTCAAAACAGCTCCCAGACCATAAGCACTTGTGTCAGTAGAAATTTAGGTTTTGTGGGTTATATCAAAACTGTTCAAATAGGGTGCATTTGTGAGTTCTAATTTAATCATGACAGACTCTTTCTTACAACAATCATCCCATTCAAATTTGCAATTTTTTTTAAGCAAACTCCTCATGCACTTAGTTTTGTCAGCAAAGTTTGCTACAAATTCAGCATGAAATTCAACAACCCCTAAAAATGATTTTAAATCATCCTTATTAACAGGTGTCCTGGTGTTGACAATATTAACAACCAATTTCTCACGAGGCTTGACACCATTGTAATCAATAGTATGTCCCAAGTATGTTACACTATTGACCTTAAATTTGCACTTTTCCCTTTTAACAGTTAACCCATTGTTGCGTAGCCTTTCTAAAACAGCTCTCAATTTTAGATTCATGGTCCTGTTCATCTTTACCACAAATCAAAATATCGTCCTGGAAGTAAGTCACACCAGGCATGTCTCCAAACACCTTCTGCATCAGTCTATGGAAAACAGACAACGCTGATGCTAGGCCAAAAGGCATCAGTTTAAATCTATATGCCCCAAAAGATGTGATGAAAGATGTCAAACGCTTGGAGGCATCATGCAACTCAATCTGGTGATAAGCTGATGATAAGTCTATAATAGAAAACCATTTGTTATTTCCCACCATAGCAATAATTTAATTTATATTAGGCAACGGATGCCTATCTACCCAAATAGAATTGTTTAAATCACGAAGATCTATGCACATCCTAATAGATTTATCGGGTTTGCGTACAACCACAATGGGTGCTTGCCAATCTGATGACTCAATGTCTTCGATGATGTCAGCATCAACCAGTTTTTTATTTTCAGCTTTGACATCATCTCTCACCACCAAGGGCAAACTACGCCATTTGTGGACTTTAGGTTGACTTCCTCGACCTAATACAATTTGGTGTTTGAAACCTTTTAGCTTACCCAATTTATTAGTAAACACCTCTGGAAAGGCTTGAATTTGGTCATTTTATTGATCAGTGGCACCAACAAAACAGCTTGATCATGCACACCAAGATGCAATTGTATGCCCATGGCAGACTGGTGAAGCAGACCAAACAGAGGTGCCCCCTTCTTAGCTACCAGACATTTTCTTGTCCTTAAATGCAATTGAAGCAATGAAATATCCACGCAGTTCTACAGATTTATCAGTATAAGATTTCAATTTAACATCGGGTTTGTAAATTATTTTGCTTATTACCATCAATTTCTATAAGACACTTGAGATCTCTCACATTGAGATCTCTCTTTGTCGAGATCAACAACCGTTTATACTGCCCACTGTTCACCAGAAGTTTTCACAACCTCATCATCATCCACCACACATAAAATATGGTCAATATTCGATTCTTCACTCATGTAATCTTCACTGTTATCCCTAACTACATTGACATACCTGGACCCAGACCCTTTACACACATGTGCATAAAGACCCATTTTCTTGCAACGTAAACAAGTCACATTTCTTGCAGGGCATGACTTATCACCTGCCCAATGATTTACATTACAGCATCTCATACATGCATTTTGTTGCACTCCCCAACGTCTCCCTTTGGATTTGTCAGATTTTTCAAACTTGTCAACTTTCTCACTAGATGGTTTTACATTTCTAGATTTACTCTTAATGACATTCATCTTAATTTCTGACTGACTACCATTCTCTTTGACTTTATTCACATTCACTATGATGGAGCCGGGTTCCACGTCCTAGACTTACTCTGGAACCCCTGGCCGATGGCTCTTTTGTTACCTGCTTGTAAGTGTGGAGGGGAGTGAAATTCACATTATCGATTATACATTCCTAATGCCCATGACGCTGAAAGAATACAAACTCCTAATTTAGTTTAGTATGTTTATTACAGCGCCAAGAAAAGTTGGACATACAAACACCTCATAACAAGAGTGTAAAGGTACATGGGCACTAATACAAAACCAAATCTACGCACTAAATTTAATCGGTGCAACAGGCACAAAATCACCAATTCTAGGATAAAAACACAAATATTTATAGAGACTACATCAAGAGATTTCTTCATTGGCGGTCAAAAGTAAAAAGCATTTAATCTGTCCCTACACTACTTCTAACATGACATCCCTACTTAGCTTTTCCCCAGACAAGTTCTTTAAAAGGTGTCAGCATGTGAAGACTTCCTAAGAAGCGCACTGTCAATTGGGTTAAGTAGCGTAAATCTACAGAGCTCGTTCTAAGATGCTCTCCTCTCCTCAGGTAAGGCAAAAGTGACTGGACTCCGTCCCTTACCCCAATACAAGAAGTTGAAATTCACACCCCTGAATACATCACAAGACCACTTCATCCAATTAGACCCTTCTTGTTAGGTAACCCTCCATGAGGTAATGGACATTCATCCTCTTGCTCGATGACCTTGGTTCCCAGGCTTTTCCATACACGAAGGACATCCTCCTACACTATCGGCTCCGCTTGTCCAAAGACATCCTCTCCTCCCTAAGTCTTGTCCGACTCCTAAAACAAAAACGTTATTCAAACTAACAACAACAAATTCCTGCACCTGCATTTGGAGACAAGAAAGGAGAGAATTCCACAAGCATATAAATTCTAATTAGCAAACTGCAATCCGAGAGTGAAGAGGGAGAAACAAAAGTTAGACCTACCAAGTTTTCAGCTAACATAAGTACAGTGCACACGTTTAAAATACATGTATATATGAACTATTAATTTACACACAATACAGGAGCCCTTATAAAGATGTGTCCACTAATCATGAATATGCTTCACACATATGTATAATTTACTAAATTCGTATATTCACTACGTTAATTGTTTGGTTACATGAAGAATTTCTCTAAAACTTTGCTTATGCATTATTACAATTCACGTTCCAATAACAAAATCTCAAAAACGACAACGGATTATGTGTGGATGAGGGCTAACCGTGATTATTACGCACCCCTACAAATAAAGAGCGAAGTTGCGCTCTATCAGCCCCCCCTCTGATGACTAGTGTCATTACAATCAGTACATTTCTTGGCAAAATGATCTCCCTGCAGAAAAGACCGACCTAAACAGAGGTAGTAGCCATCTTTCCCTATTCTTGAGATTCTCATTATGATTGTCCTGCAGTTTCTCTATTCTCCTTTCCTCCCGTCTAAGAGAATTCTCAGTTTGTCTCGCTCTATGCCACTTATAAGCTTTAATGGCACCCAATAATATGATAACACAGATCACAATTATTATGATCGGCTTCAAGATGTAACCAAAAATTCCCTTCCCAAGATTTGCAAACCAACTTCCAACCTTCCTAAATCATTGGCCAATTTTATTCCAGATTCCCTCTGTTGCCAGATCATGTATCTCATGATGTATCTCAGTGATGTTACTTATATATTTCCTCAGATCCTTACTATGGTCTGGGATATAAGTACAGCAGTGTTGAGCCCTCAACATTTTACAGACTCCACCCTCTTTTGCTAACAATACGTCCAATGCTAGACGGTTCTGCATCACCATATCCCTGATCGAGACCATCTCTCCATCTATAAGCACCAAAGACTGAGCTGTATTCACGGACAATGTATCCTCCAAAGTTGACAACTTTCTAATCTTCACATCGTTCGGAACCACTCCCAAACTTGGTATCATTGCTCCAAACACATCTCC
This sequence comes from Calotriton arnoldi, assembly GCA_963921515.1. NCBI lineage: Eukaryota > Metazoa > Chordata > Amphibia > Caudata > Salamandridae > Calotriton > Calotriton arnoldi. The sequence continues at coordinate 2,169,619 of CAWUFW010001987.1, read as the reverse complement.
CACAATCTCTCCTGCACTTGTATCCCGTTTCCTTTGTTGCAACTGCTTCCCTTCTAATGGCCACAAGTCCTCCACAAGGTAAATCTTAGGAAACATGGCAGCCATATAACATGTGGCATACCAATTCAGAGGCAATAGAACATACCCATTCTTTCCACACACAAAATACACATTCGGCACCACCTTTATTGTGTCCTGCAAGGACTTCTTCACAGAGTCTTCATCAGGAAAATGTGATCACATACATTCTCACCCACAAATACCTTATCATATAATGTTTGTGGCTGTCTAATATAAAGCTTCCCTTGCTGCTGAAAGTCCAGAGCTATTGGACCATAACTTACCTTTGCCTTATTGGTTAACTACTCCTTAATCCACTTATTCTTTTGATCTTTAATGTCTGGTCTGAATAGTGATTGCCTATGCCTATCTTCTATCTGGTCTACAAATGTATTTTCTATGTCGGTCAACATGCAGGTCAGGTTGTGTCGATGTGCATAAGCTGTATCTAATGTAACAATAGGAACAAAGTACTTGGCCATTCTCTTTTCTTGTTTATAATAATACTACTTGTTCAAATGCTTGTAAGCTGGAACCTCTGGAAGTACTACATCATAATTAGAGAAGTAGTACTCGAAATGCCCCTTTCCATAGAACACACTAAACAACACAGTACAAGTGATACCATATGTCAGGGGAAGGTGATGGTATCTAATGCCCTCCTCTACCGACGCAGGCAACTGCATACACACATAACAATCGCTCACATCCATCGCACTCACCTATTCATACAACAGCTTCGCATATGCATTCTACGTGTAATCACCTCTGGATAGACCTACATGCAGTAAACGACTAGTTTCTTCTATCATAGCCCTGTCAGGTTTTGACGTACCTTCCTTTGTGCTGGAAGTGGAAGGTATAGGTGTCTCTTGTACCGCCACCCCCCTCAGCTTTCATTTCCTGCGACTCAACCATGGCTATAGTAATGACTATGGTTATAACTATAACTACGCCTACTATAAGTGTGCCTACTATACATTTTTGTTTACGATTCGAATGTCCAGACTCCATTTGGGATCGAATTCGAGTTTGTAACTTGCAAGAAGTTCAAACAAAGTCCTTTTCTGCCTCTCTCTTGTTGCGCACAAAGTTAATGCAATAATTTGAAGTCCTGGAATTCATTTTACTCAGCTTATTATACAGTTCAAAGACTTCCCTAGCCCTCTTTCTTCTTCTCTGGAAAGGTCCCTACATTTTTTCTTCTTCCTCTTGAGCCTAGGTTATCTTCTCGAAATTTCAGTTTTTATTTACAATTCTATTTTCATCATGTATGAGATCAGAGCCAAGTCTTTCAATAACACGCTGCAAGATTTCCATCTTTAAGGCTGTCAACTCCTGAGCTGGAGGCATACACCCAAAATGTGGAAAGGAAACTTCGCTTAAAATCAGATGTTGCAAGCCACTCAATCTCGAAGGGTCTGGTACAGTCAGTGTCAGAAGTCCATAGGCTTCTACTCCAGAGACCAATAGTTCGATTTCAATCTTCTGCACTGAGATACCGCACCTCGTCCGGATCTCAGTCTCCCGGTTCTCGCTGTTCCCTGCATCTGCGATGAGATATGTCCACTCAGGCACAGCGTATCTCCGGCAGGGTACCCTGGCTCTCCTCGATCATCTCACTCTTCCTTGATTTTCCTCTGTATCACTCTGCTTCAATTCAGATGTTTCAGATACTGGAGCGAGATCCCTTTCAGACGTAAGTCTCAAGTTCAGTCTTCCTTGTCTCACCGGCCACGATTCTCTTTCAGTTCTGGTTCTTCTCCGCAGCACTCGACCACTTCCCACACCAGTCTCTTCAGCTGAGTCAGACTCTATACCACTCGCAACTTTACCGTCTCCCTCAGAGTCTATACCTGGGCCTTGTGTAGAGTGGGCTCCCTCAGCTCGGCTTGGTGGGTAACCAGCCTCTTCCAGAACAGCTTGACTTGCCCTCTCCACCAGCCTTGCGACCACAGCTGGACTTTCTTCAGGGAGAGGGGACGTTTCTTCTGAGGGTTCTGGGACTCTTCAGGTGTGAGAGGCGTGAATCCAGTTCGGCAATCCTCCGCACTTCACAGCAGTGTTTGTCCCTAAGATCACCTGTTACGGACCTCGCCACCATGCATCAAGGCAGTTCTTTCTCATGTGCTTGCGAACCGGCACCCAGTCCCCTGGGCATGGGTCGTACAAGAGGTTCCTTGAGGTCTGTGCAGTCGTGGCTTCAACCTGGTGAGACACAGAACAAACCACATCAGCCAATCCTTTACAATAATCGGGGATTAAATCATTGGTGATGTTTATCAAAGCTGTGGCTGGAACCGCAGGCAAGCCCATTACCCTCCCCATCAAGATTTCATGGGGTGAAAGTCCTGTTCTCCTATCTGGAGTGCTACGCAAGCTCATCAGAACTAAGGGCAGCGCATCATGCCGATTCAAAGATGTTGAGGAGCACACCTTCGCCATCCTCATCTTGAGAGTTCCGTTAACTTGCTCCACCAACCCTGACGCCTCAGTTCTAAAACTGCAGTGCAATCTTTGGTCAACTTGTAAGGCAGTACACATCAATTTCATGATCTCACTGTGGAAGTGCGTTACTCTATCCGACTCCAATGAGGCTGGAAATCTGAACCGCTGTATCAACTTTCTGAGCAGTAACTTTGCAACTGTGAGACTATCCCACCTCCTAATTGGATATGCCTCAACCCATCTTGAAAAGACACACACCACTACCAAGACGTACCTCAGTCCATTGCACCTGGGAATCTCGATGAAATCTAGCTGGATCCAGTTAAAAGGACCCCCTGACCTCCCAATGTGACTCAACGCAACCACGGTTTTCTTTCCAGCATTCATCTGTTGACACGTAACACATCTGTTGCACACTGCTTCGGCATACACACAAAACCTAGGGTTATACCATGTTTGTCTAAACACTCGCACCATAGCATCTCTCCCATGATGGACTGCTCCATGAATCTGCCTTGTCATAGGACTCAACAGACAATCTGGTAATACTACTCTACCATGAGTTGAAACCCAAATGCCATCATCTCGTCTTTCGCAACCTGTCTTAATCCAACCAGCTTCTTCCTGTTCTGACACTTCTCCCTGCAGACGCTTGATCTCATCCCAAGTGTCCGCTATGGCTAGCATCATGCTGAGCTCAGCCATATCTGTGTTCTCTCCTATGTTTTCTCCATTGAAGATGCAAACTTGTACAGCACAAACATGTGCAATTTTATCTGCATAGTGGTTTCCCTTCATTACAAAGTCTTCCCCTCTTCCATGAGCAGTGTATTTTACTACTGCCACTTCCTTTGGCCGTGGCAGTGCATCCAACAGTTGTCTCACATATTCCCCATTCCTGATAGGAGATCCTGTTGACGTTAAGAACCCCCTCTGTGACCATAGGTGTCCAAAGTCATGAACTATACTGAACCCATACTGGCTGTCGGCATAGTTGGTGACTCAGATTTGATCCGAAACAAGACATGCACGGGTCAAAGCAATGATTTCAGCTACTTGTGCGGGTTATACACCTTGTAAGCAAGCAGCTTCCACAACTCCAGAAATAGTACAGACAGCAAAAGCTGCTCTTAAATAACCCTCATTGTCTCTTAAACACGAACAATCAACAAAAAGGACTTGATCTGATTCAGGCAGTGGTTCGTCGACAATGTCGGGCCTTGGTTTGGTACAAAGTTCAGTTACATCCAGACAATCATGGTCCTCACAATCTTCCCCTTCAAGATTCGGAATAGGCATCAAAGTAGCAGGATTTAATATAGAGCATCTTTTCAAGGTAACATTCTCAGAGGCCAAAATGACCTGCTCATATCAGGTAAGCCTAATGTTAGTCGGATGCTGTGTTTTGGTTCTCGTCATCAGGAGCTCAACTGAGCGTGGAACATAAACAGTAAATGGATGACCCATTACAATACCTTAACACCTCAAATGCTGACACCTGTTGCAGCAACGGAACTGAGACATCCGGGCAACGCTGAAGCTACAGGGTCTAAGGTAGCTGAGAAATAGGCCACTGGTCTACGGACACCCCCATGTGTCTGGGTAAGTACAGCTAGGGCACAACCCACTCGGCTTCTGCAATCCCATGATGGGCGTATTGCATGGGCTTCCTCTAATCTCATTTAGATTGCATTGTGCAATCATGGACTTGATTACAGGTATTATTCCCGCCACCGTTTCAGGGGTCAGGTTGTATTGTGGTGTTCTCTGAAATTCAGCATTGGGTTTAATCTGTATCTGAACTGGCTCCACTCCTCGAATCAATCCTATCTCTTCACCTGTAAAGTCCCACACCACAGGAGGGACAGAGTCTCTCAAGGCATATGGCAGCTCATCCACCATTATCACAGGAAACATTTCTGCACAGAGGTTTGGATTCACCAGTTTAAATGCAACATCATCATAATTTGTCTGTAATTCTATTCCTTTGGGTGTGCAATAGATGGTACAATTTAATTTGCACAAAACAAACTGGACTCGAATCGCACACCACAAACTGGTGTTGATCGTGGAATGTTCCTATCCTTACAGGTAACTCATCTGTCAAAGGATTTGTCATCCTTTAATTGGCGACTCCTACAACCTGGATCGATTGTCCCGAGAGGGGTAGGTTTGGGACTACTGCAGACCTTACAGTAGAACGGGTAGCACCAGTATCAATCAAGAAAGTAATGGGATGACTGTCAACGCCTGCCTCCACAAAAGGTCCTTTCTGGTCTACCTCCAAGGCTGCTCCAAGAGCGTAATCTTCCTCCTCCCTCAGGCATCAACATAATGATGGGTCTGGGTTGAAATCATCGAAAACCTCACTGAAAGGTATTTTTTGGTACACTCGGTTACTCTGTTGGATTCTCGGAGGCTGGGGTACCTGCATCTGCTGACTCAAACCTCCCCCAACCATGGATCTAGGCCTTATTACAGTATCATAACATCGGGCAGTTGTACTATCTCTTCGTCTGGTATCTGATTTGCTGGATTTTCTCTACACTTGCGCTTCCAATACCCGATTTTATGGCAATAATGACAGGCAGTGGTCTTCTTCAAAGCGCCTATGTCTACTCCTGATCTGGGATATGTTCCCCTTCCTCTCCCTAGTCCCATAGCAGCCGACACATTTTGCATCCCTCCCTGGTTATTTCCCTGTCTCCGACCCAACGTTCCTTCAACCGTCTGGGTCTGCTCTCCCCTCTCTGCAGCTCATCTGTACCAGCATTAACTTGTTCTACATCTTCTTCTGCGTGGACTCCACCTCATCACTACAGTATCTGGCATAACGTAGAATTTCATCTACGGATTTATTCTGCTAGCAGATCAAGTGCTGTTGGATCATGAAGCTAATCTCTGGTGTCAATCCTAACACAAACTTGGAAACAAACTGTCCCATATCCTTAGGGTCTAGAGTATCCAACCCACTATACTGTTTGAAGGCTTATAAGAGCCTCTCATAGTAAGCATGCACTGTTTCCTTAGGCTCTTGGGTAGTTCGGTCTATCTTGCACCAATCAATATCCTGTGGCTCGACCTTAGACTGCAACCATGTGATCACTTGCTCAAATCTTTTCATAACCTCAGGCGAAGGCCCATGTGTTACAGGATCTCTTTCTGGTTCAGCAGGTGGCCAATCAACAACAATTTTACATGCAACCCATAAATCACTTGGGACCACAATATCAAACAAAGTATTCAGATCAATCCACAACACCTTCAAAATGTTTACAAAGCAATCAATTTGCTTGTACCAATCAGCAGGTTTCTCTCTCAGTCGAGGAAAATCATTTGTAAATGATGCTAAACACCCCTGCTCCAAGGCTCGTGTACATATCCTCCGCTCAGCACCTCTCTCAATGGGTAAGTTTCCACTACAGCATCTCCCCCTCCAGAAGTGGGCCCATCACCCATTCCCTTTTTGACATTCTTCTTAGACTACCTTTCTTCCCACTTGTCTGCACCAGGTACGTATTCCTATGACCAACTCACGAATGTGTATCTTCAACCCCGTCATCCTTTTCTCTTGTGTTGGAAATGGCCCTTTTTGCAGGGTCACCCCTAAACTTTTTGCCTGCCTCCTGTATTTTTGCTGACCTGTTTCTGTTGGTTTTATGACTCTGGGCACTTTACCACTGCTGTTCAGTGCTAAAGTGCATATGCTCTCCCTTTGTAAATATGTCTATGTGAATTGGTATATCCCTGATTGGCTTATTTGGTTTACCTGTTAGTCCCTAGTAGTGTGGCCTGTGTGTGCCCAGGGCTGGTAAACCAAATGCTGCTGGTGGGCATGCAGCGCTGGTTTGCGCCACCCACAGAAGCAGCTTGTAAAGTGTGTCTCAGACCTGCCACTGCAGTGTCTGTGTGCAGTCCAGAACTGCCATCTTGGCTGTGAAGTGCACCCACTTCCCAGCCCCTGAACCTTCCCTTGGCATCCTGTAAGTCACCCCTATGGTAGGGTGCCTTGTATGTGTAAGGCAGGACATGCCTTGGTGTGTGTAGCATGTCCTGGTAGTGAATTATGCACCATTTCGTTTTTCACTACTGTAAGGCTACCTGTTCCTCATAGGCTAGAATGGGCAGTTTGACTATTACATGCTATAGTCCTAACTGACCCCAGGAACATGGTAGAAAAACGAATTTAGTATGCCTGAGCTCAGAATATTAAAATACACCTTTTAGTGAAGTTTATTTTTATATTCTGTGTTTGAAAATACCACTTTTAGAAAGTAGGTATTTTCTTGCCTAAGCCTTCCAGTGTGCTCTGCCGTTATGTGTATTGGCTGTCTGGTTTTAGAGGGGCAGGACCGGCTGAGTCAGACCTGGGTGGAATAGAGAGATCTGCATTTAGAGTGTGGGGAGGGGTGGCTCTTTGATCTGAATAGGGCTGTGCCTGGCAAGGTGAATGCTGGCTCCACCTCCCACTGTGTGTCTGCTAGCAGACCCCCTCTTTCTGAAAGGAAGGATGCAGCCTGGTAAACAAAGTGCTCCAGGCCTGAGCAGAACTGGTTCTGGCTAGGTTCAGGGACTGGTAGCTTCAAGGATCAAAGGTTTTTGGGGTATAAATATCTGTGCTCAAACCCCTACTTTTGTATTGCTTTTGGATCTGGAGAGGAAACTCTGTCCGTGCCACTGGAGGAATCTGCAGGAAGTGACTGTCCTTGTGCTTCTGTGTTTTTCTTGCACTGGCCTGCAGCAGTGACCACTGGACCTTGAAGAGAGAAAAGGACTTTTGAGAGAACTTTTATTTTTGTTACAGCAATTACCCAAGGGCTAGGAAAAGAGCTAGCCTCCTGCTGGAGTCTCAGGCACATCAGACTCCACCACCAACCTCCTGCTTCCTCCCTGCGAGGATTGCTATCTGCTGATGAGGCTCCTGTGAGTTCCAGGGCCTCTAGTTTGCTTCAGAGAAGAGAGTGCTGGAAATCGTCGCTAACGCACGCTTACGAGCCGCTGCAGTCGAGAGCGCTGGAAAAATCATCGCGCTGCTGCCGCTGAGTGCTCGCAACACGAGACCATCGCTAACGCCCCTTTGCGAGCCGCTGCAGCCGAGACGCGCTGGAAAAATCATCGCGCGGCTGTCGCCGAGCGCTCGCAACCCCTACAGAATCATTGCTTCAAGACATCGCATTGCGGACGCCGTGCGTCCGCCGATTTTCATCGCATCGCACCGGATTTCGTCGCTCCCTCGCGGAGCGCCATTTCTTCGCATCGCAACACGATCGCACCACGCAACAGGCTCGTCGCATCGACTTCTCCCTCGCGGCAAGAAAGTCATCGCATCGGCGGCCTAGCGTGCAGAAGTTTGTCGCATCGTCTCCGCACACGCAACAGGATCGTCGCATCGCCTTCGCCCTCGCGGCAAGGTCTCAGCGCATCGGCGGCCTAGCGTGCAGAAGTTGGTCGTATCGTCTCCGCACGCATCAGCAGATCGGCGCATCATCCTCCCTTGCGGCAAGGATTTTAACGCATCGCCGGCCTCGCGTGAGGAAAATCATCGCTACCACTTCTTTGCGACATTTTGTTGGTTTTGCTACTAAACCCAGGTACTTTGTGAGAGAAAGGGTCGCAGAGACCACTGCCTTGAATTTGAACCTTATTTTTGCAACCTTTGAAGTATTTTTTTGACAGTCCTTCAACAGCCATCCTATTTTTGACAGTCTTATGAGAGAAAGGGTCGCAGAGACCACTGCCTTGAATTTGAACCTTATTTTTGCAACCTCTGAGCGAGAAAGGGGCGCAGAAACCCCTGCTTTGAATTTGAACCTTACTCTTGCAACCTTTGAACTATCTTTGACAGTCCTTCAACAGCTATCCTATTTTTGACAGTATTGTGGCTTTTACAGTTATTGGTCTTGTGATAAATCTGCCTTTATATAAAGATCCTTATTTTTTATAACTACTTGTGTGGTGTCCCTTTGTAGTGTTCCTCACTGTGTTACTGTGTATGGTCATAAATGCTTCACACACTGCCTCTGAGATAAGCCTACCTGCTCGTGCTACGTTACCACAGGGTTGAGCAGGGGTATTAAAGAGGTAGCCCTCTCACTCTGACTTAGGAAGAAGGGTCCCTACTTGGACAGTGGCCAGCCATTGCCAACTAGAGACCCCCATTTCTAACATTGGTGGTCAGCGGTGAGGATCTGGACTTGCATTTATGATCGCATACAGTAATTATAGTGTACACTACTAGTGAGTGCAGACCATAACGTACCGCATACATTTTTTGAGAATTTTTTTGCTCCTATATTGTGATTGATATTGTTGGTGATTTTTCTCCGCGCACATTTTCTGAGAGTTTTTGGGATCCTATATTGTGATTGATATTGCCGGTGGTTCTTCACCCGCGCCCATTTATTGAAAGTTTTTGATTCCCTATTGTGATTGATATTGCTGGTGATTTTTCACCCACGCACATTTCTGAGAGTTTTTAGGATCCTATATTGTGATTGATATTGCCGGTGATTTTTCACCCGCTTACATTTTTGAGAAGTTTTCTTCTATCTTTTATTGATATTGCCCGTGATTGTTACAATGGGCAAGCCTATGTTTTATTGATATTGCCGGTGATAGTACCCGCATAAATGTTTGAGAATTGTTGGATCCTATATTGTGATTGATATTGCCGGTGATTTTTTACCCGCATACATTTTCTTGAGAAGTTTTCTTCTATCTTTTATTGATATTGCCCGTGATTGTTACAATGGGCAAGCCTATGTTTTATTGATATTGCCGGTGATAGTACCCGCATAAATTTTTGAGAATTGTTGGATCCTATATTGTGACTGATATTGCCGGTGATTTTTACCCGCATACATTTTCTTGAGAAGTTTTCTTCTATCTGTTATTGATATTGCCCGTGATTGTTACAACGGGCAAGCCTATTTGTTTTATTATTGATATTGCCAGATATTGCTACAATGGGTCTTGCTGAGATGAGACCTACCTTTTATATAGATGATCTGTTAACCTACAGTCTAGAGGAGCTAAGGGGGTTCTGTGAGGAGAAGGGCTTAGCAGTGAGTAGGCAGGAGACTCAGCTATCCCTGCAGACATCCCTGAGACTTTGGCAACAAGACAGATGGAGATTCTTGGAGTCCCAGTACACCTACCAAGAGGGTAGTTGGTCTGAGGGTGGCCCTAGAGAGTCTGAAGAGGAGGAAGAAAGTGTTATGGAATATCTCATAGGTGGGGAGTTCCTTGATGAGCCTAGTGCCTATGGTAGTGCCAGATTCCCCTCATGGTCCCCAGAGGAGTTGGGGGACAGGCGGGAAGGTCCCATAGGTAGGGAGTCCCTTGCTGGATCTAGTGCACAGGGTAGTGCCCAATCCCCTTCAGGGTCCCCAGAGGAGTTGGACAGACAGAGGGAGAGGGAGTACCAGCTGGAATTGGAGAGGCTCCAAATAGAGATTGCACAGCTGGAGGCGCACCTAGCGCAGATAGCAGAAAAGGAGAAGTTAGCTCAAGAGGGTAGGTTACCCCTGGAGCGCAGTTTTAATTGTCTGGATTCCCCAGAGAGGGTGGGGTCCAGTGGTGGCAGCAAAATTGAAGTATATAGTGATGACAGTGTAGTACACCCACCCAGGGATGTGGCACCTGACTTGAAGGAGGGGGTTGATCTACACCAGGGGATTCAAGGACCTGAGATAGCTCCATTGGTGTGCAGTGTCCCTGAGGTGGATTGGGGAACTAGCGCAGGGGCCCATAGTCCTAGTGAAAGGAGGGATACTCTACCGACTCTGGATGAGAGGTGCAGGGAGAGGGGTTCCCCCGTGGTTGAAGTCCTGGTGTATGAGTGTGAGGACCGCCCAGAAGAGTGTGGGTTGAGTGATAGAGACAGTCAGTTAATGTCTCGCCCATTTCAAGAGAGTGGTGTGGGGTACGTGTGTGAGGCACTGGATTGTGAGGTAAAGGTTAGCACCTGTGTGGAGCTGTGTAATCCAATTGTGGGAGAGCATATTGTGAGTTCCTATTTTCCAGAGCTAAACCAACATGTGTTAGAGTGCGAGTTCTCTGATCCTAGGGAACTTGCTGCACAGGAGGAAGACCTCTGGGTGAGTACCAGAGGCTCTGTAGAGGCATTAGGGAATGACCCTAAGAGAAGTGGTTCAGAAGTTTTCCAACCCAGAGTGCTGGGAAAGGTTAGGAGTGTTACAGCTGGGTCCCCTTGTTGTGAGGAGGTTGTAGGGCCTCACATCCTGTCTCGTGGGAGCAGGAGTGAGACTGGGATAGGTCCCGAAGTGCCCCAGCCTCAGCCCCCAGGACTGGATGGTTCCATGAGGGAACACCAGGTGGGGAGTCTAGTCTGTCTGGATGGACCGTCCATTGTGGGGGTACCCCAGTGTTAGGTGAGCTGGGAGTGCCTGTAGTCAGGCCTCCATCAGTTCTTGTGCCTGGCAGTGCCACTCCTAGGGGAGGGTACGGAAGTCCAGTCTGAGGGATGAAAGGGGGAAGGAGTCCCCAGTGGAAGAGCCAGTGGGTCAGGGGCCAGTCAGAAGGGCTGAGCCCCCTAGGAGTGACCATGGTGACACCACTTCAGTCCTGGTTGGCCAGGCAGTTGTTCAGCCACAGGGGTTGGTCCCTGGGTTGGTAAGTCAGATCCAGGAGTTGTCTGCCCTGGAGGGAGGGACAACTGTAAGCAGTGTCCCGACCATTTTTTCTAAGAGCACCACTCCAGGTGGGAGGGTGCAGTATGCTGGAAGGGGGTGCAGAGGGAGGGAGTCCTCGCCTCTGACCCCAGTACCACCGGAGGGTTTTTCCAGGTTGATGGATCAGTTGCAGGGACAAGGCCCTGAACTAGTGGAAGAGTGTATTTTTCTTGGGGGGAATTGGTGTACGCCCCCAGAAGTCCTGGGTTGCCAGGCACAGGCCCAGCCCAAGGGTACAGACCCTAGGTTGGGGGGCCAGGTTCAGGGTGTCCCCCCTGATCTGGAGGAAGGGGCAACTGCTAACAGTGCCCCTCCCGGTTTGCGTTATGGAGGCACCTCTCCAGGTGGGAGGGTGCCGGGCCCCAGTAAAGGGGCGGGGAGAGGGCAGCCTCACCCCTGACCTCCGCCCAGTCTAAGGGTACAGACCCTATGCTGGGATACCAGTTGCAGGATAGAACCCCTGAACTGGTGGGCGAATTATGCAGGACACCTGCCTCAGGTGCCCTGACAATTCTGAAAGGGGGTATCGCTCCAGGTGGGAGGGTACCGAGCCCCAAAGAGGAGGACCGGGTGTGGGAGAGCCCACCCCAGTCTCTGGCCCAGCCGCTGGGTACAGGCCCAGGGCTGGTGGGTCAGTGTCCGGGTGCTTTGCCTGACCTGACAGGAGGGAGAGTGTACAAAAGGTGCCAGGCACCTGGGGTTACTGCCCCTCACTCTCTGATGCCACAAAAGTTTGAGAGCCCTGAGAGGTATAGGGCTTGGATTTCATCACTGACTACTGTCAGTGATTACTGGGGCTTGTTGTTTATCTGTTGGGACACACCTGGGGGCCAGCTAAGGTTAGATGCTGCACAGGTGGTGTCCACAGGTAAGGGGAAGAGTTCCCCATTGGTTGTCTTAGTGAGCCCTGAGAGGTATAAGGCCTGGGTCTCATCCCTGACTACTGTCAGTGGCTACTGTGGCTTATTGTTTATCTGTTGGGACACACCTGGGGGCCAGTTAAGGTTAGGTGCTGCACAGGTGGTGTCCACAGGTGAGGGGCAGAGTTCCCCATTGGTTATCTTAGTGGGCCCTGGGAGTGTGGACAGAGGGATCCACCAGGGTTCAGATTGGAGTAGAGCTGGCATATGCCCCTGCAGTTGCGGGCCAGTTCCGTGTTCTATCGCTCGAAGCAGGGAAGCCCATCAAAGTAGTGATTGGTCTACCCTGCGTTTTGGCTGGAAGGGGTTGTGTTGGAAATGGCCCTTTTTGCAGGGTCACCCCTAAACTTTTGCCTGCCTCCTGTATTTTTGCTGACCTGTTTCTGTTGGTTTTATGACTCTGGGCACTTTACCACTGCTGTTCAGTGCTAAAGTGCATATGCTCTCCCTTTGTAAATATGTCTATGTAAATTGGTATATCCCTGATTGGCTTATTTGGTTTACCTGTTAGTCCCTAGTAGTGTGGCCTGTGTGTGCCCAGGGCTGGTAAACCAAATGCTGCTGGTGGGCATGCAGCGCTGGTTTGCGCCACCCACAGAAGCAGCTTGTAAAGTGTGTCTCAGACCTGCCACTGCAGTGTCTGTGTGCAGTCCAGAACTGCCATCTTGGCTGTGAAGTGCACCCACTTCCCAGCCCCTGAACCTTCCCTTGGCATCCTGTAAGTCACCCCTATGGTAGGGTGCCTTGTATGTGTAAGGCAGGACATGCCTTGGTGTGTGTAGCATGTCCTGGTAGTGAATTATGCACCATTTCGTTTTTCACTACTGTAAGGCTACCTGTTCCTCATAGGCTAGAATGGGCAGTTTGACTATTACATGCTATAGTCCTAACTGACCCCAGGAACATGGTAGAAAAACGAATTTAGTATACCTGATCTCAGAATATTAAAATACACCTTTTAGTGAAGTTTATTTTTATATTCTGTGTTTGAAAATACCACTTTTAGAAAGTAGGTATTTTCTGCCTAAGCCTTCCAGTGTGCTCTGCCGTTATGTGTATTGGCTGTCTGGTTTTAGAGGGGCAGGACCGGCTGAGTCAGACCTGGGTGGAATAGAGAGATCTGCATTTAGAGTGTGGGGAGGGGTGGCTCTTTGATCTGAATAGGGCTGTGCCTGGCAAGGTGAATGCTAGCTCCACCTCCCACTGTGTGTCTGCTAGCAGACCCCTCTTTCTGAAAGGAAGGATGCAGCCTGGTAAACAAAGTGCTCCAGGCCTGAGCAGAACTGGTTCTGGCTAGGTTCAGGGACTGGTAGCTTCAAGGATCAAAGGTTTTTGGGGTATAAATATCTGTGCTCAAACCCCCTACTTTTGTATTGCTTTTGGATCTGGAGAGGAAACTCTGTCCGTGCCACTGGAGGAATCTGCAGGAAGTGACTGTCCTTGTGCTTGTGTGTTTTTCTTGCACTGGCCTACAGCAGTGACCACTGGACCTTGAAGAGAGAAAAGGACTTTTGAGAGAACTTTTATTTTTGTTACAGCAATTACCCAAGGGCTAGGAAAAGAGCTAGCCTCCTGCTGGAGTCTCAGGCACATCAGACTCCACCACCAACCTCCTGCTTCCTCCCTGCGAGGATTGCTATCTGCTGATGAGGCTCCTGTGAGTTCCAGGGCCTCTAGTTTGCTTCAGAGAAGAGAGTGCTGGAAATCGTCGCTAACACACGTTTGCGAGCCGCTGCAGTCGAGAGCGCTGGAAAAATCATCGCGCTGCTGCCGCTGAGTGCTCGCAACACGAGACCATCGCTAACGCCCCTTTGCGAGCCGCTGCAGCCGAGACGCGCTGGAAAAATCATCGCGCGGCTGTCGCCGAGCACTCGCAACCCCTACAGAATCATTGCTTCAAGACATCGCATTGCGGACGCCGTGCGTCCGCCATTTTCATCGCATCGCACCGGATTTCGTCGCTCCCTCGCGGAGCGCCATTTCTTCGCATCGCAACACGATCGCACCACGCAACAGGCTCGCCGCATCGACTTCTCCCTCGCGGCAAGAAAGTCATCGCGATCGGCGGCCTAGCGTGCAGAAGTTTGTCGCATCGTCTCCGCACACGCAACAGGATCGTCGCATCGCCTTCGCCCTCACGGCAAGGTCTCAGCGCATCGGCGGCCTAGCGTGCAGAAGTTGGTTGCATCGTCTCCGCACGCATCAGCAGATCGGCGCATCATCCTCCCTTGCGGCAAGGATTTTAATGCATCGCCGGCCTCGCGTGAGGAAAATCATCGCTACCACTTCTTTGCGACATTTTGTTGGTTTTGCTACTAAACCCAGGTACTTTGTGAGAGAAAGGGTTGCAGAGACCACTGCCTTGAATTTGAACCTTATTTTTGCAACCTTTGAACAATTTTTTTGACAGTCCTTCAACAGCCATCCTATTTTTGACAGTCTTATGAGAGAAAGGGTCGCAGACACCACTGCCTTGAATTTGAACCTTATTTTTGCAACCTCTGAGCGAGAAAGGGGCGCAGAAACCCCTGCTTTGAATTTGAACCTTACTCTTGCAACCTTTGAACTATCTTTGACAGTCCTTCAACAGCTATCCTATTTTTGACAGTATTGTGGCTTTTACAGTTATTGGTCTTGTGATAAATCTGCCTTTATATAAAGATCCTTATTTTTTATAACTACTTGTGTGGTGTCCCTTTGTAGTGTTCCTCACTGTGTTACTGTGTATGGTCATAAATGCTTCACACACTGCCTCTGAGATAAGCCTACCTGCTCGTGCTACGTTACCACAGGGTTGAGCAGGGGTATTAAAGAGGGTAGCCCTCTCACTCTGACTTAGGAAGAAGGGTCCCTACTTGGACAGTGGCCAGCCATTGCCAACTAGAGACCCCCATTTCTAACATCTTCCAATTCCTGATCACTGTAATTCAATCGATGATTTCCTTGTAACAGTTTAGTTTTGGTCAGATCCACATTATACCGTTGGGCCATTCGGTCAGTGCTCGCTTTGCCTTACGAATAAGGTCCTTCGCCACAAACAACAGTTCATCCTGCTCATACACTTCAATCCTATCCAAAGGCAAGACTCCCTCAATTATCTCATCTAATTCTGCCTTCAATTTCACCACATCTAACAATTTTGCCCTTATTGCAGTTTTGATCGTTCTCTGACTCGCCACACTTGTCTGTCCTTCACAACTTTGATTCCTCCGTCGATCTTCTGACCCTGTGGGACATGCTGACATCCTGAAGCTCTCTGACTCATTCCTGCTTCCAGTATTGTACCCAAAGATCTTCTATCTGGGGGCTCCCGCATTCTCAAATCTGACTGGGAATTTGCCAATGAACCTTGTCCATGCTATTATAGACCCTACACACACCCTCGAAAGGTCTGCGGTTGCAGAACAAATCAAAACATTCACCCCCAGTCAATAGATCTGGGTTAAATCCATCATTCTTTTGCTCACCATCCTACTCTGCTACCAACTGATGGAGCCAGTTTCCACATTCTAGATCTACTCTGGAACCCCTGGCCAATGGCTCTTTTGTTACCTGCTTGTAAGTGTGGAGGGGAGTGAAATTCACATTATCGATTATACATTCCCAATGCCCATGACGTTGAAAGAATACGGACTCCTAAGTTAGTTTAGTATATTTATTACAGCGCCAAGAAAAGTTGGACATACAAACACCTCATAACGAGAGTGTAAAGGTACATGGGCACTAATACAAAACCAAATCTACGCACTAAATTTAATCGGTGCAACAGGCACAAAATCACCAATTCTAGGATCAAAACACAAATAATTATAGAGACTATATCAAGAGATTTCTTCATTGGCGGTTCATAAGTAAAAAGCATTTAATCTGTCCCTACACTACTTTTGATGTGACATCCTGTCACAGGGCAGGGACGCACCTAGACCACCCGGACCAACAAAGGGACTGGTGGGAGGCGCCGGACATCACCGCACCTTTTGTTTTATCACGACAGGAGGACTGGGCAGGTACATCCTCATCCGACACCACGGAAAGGAGGCACGGTCCCTTTAACTGGGACCCTACGGACGAAGACCCCGCCCCTTCCGATGACGACATCGCCGTTGGACCAACAAGAGGGGACTGGACCAGGAAGAAGGTGTGCACTGACACCGGAGGCGGAGCGGGTGAGAGCGGAGCAGCGGAGAGCAGAGAGGGAGACGGAGAGCGAAGGATCACGAGGAAATTGACATATCGAGGAGGAGCGGAGGAAGGTCCCGAGACGGAGAGAGAGCCAGGAGGCCACCGCATCCACGCTTCGCCCAGCCACGCTCCAGGAGGAGCGTGGCTAACACAGGTACGAGACTGTTTCGCGGGCTGGGTAGGGAAGCGGGAGAGGCCGGACACCTACAGGCGCCAGCTCCTTACAGCCCGTTCAGGGAAACGAATTCCCCAACCCCGGCACTTGCACTTCTTCCCCAAGCAGCGTGTGTCACGGGTTTTTGTGGCGGGTGTTCCCTCACTCCTTTTCCCTGTCCACAGCTGCACCCTTCACACACTTACCCCCTGTTGTCCTCTTTTTCCTTTGGTACGTCCCGAGTGTCTACCAGCGGCCGAGACCAAGGAGGGAGAAGATCCGGTCCAGGCGAGGAACCCTCAGGAAGGCGGGAGCAAGAGACGAGCCGGTTGCTTAGGACTCTATTTGTGCACGTGAAAGACTGGATACCCTTAGGAGATGCACCTTCCCTAAAATTAAACCTTCATTACCCCGACCCAGTGTCCCGCTCCTTATTCCCGAAACCTTACACATCCCTACTTAGCTTTTCGCCAGACAAGTTCTTTAAAAGGTGTCAGCGCGTGTAGACTTCCTAAGAAGCGCACTCACGTCAATTCAGTTAAGTAGCCTAAAGCTACAGAGCTCGTTCTAAGATGCTCTCCTCTCCTCAGGTAAGGCAGAAGTGACCGGACTCTGTCCCTTACCCCAATACAAGAAGTCGAAATTCACAACCCTGAATACATCACAAGACCTCTTCATCCAATTAGACCCTTCTTGTTAGGTAACCCTCCATGAGGTAATGGACATTCAACCTCTTGCTCGATGACCTTGGTTCCCAGGCTTTTCCAGACACAACCCTTCGCAGCCCTCCTACCCCCATGGACCACGCCCGTAACCTAGGCATCGTACTCGACTCCTCCCTCTCCATGACCCGACAGATCAACGCCGTCGCCTCCAGCTGCTTCAACACCCTCCACATCCTCCGAAAGACCTTCAAATGGATCCCCCCCGAATCAAGGAAGACCGTCACCCACGTACTCATTACCAGCAGACTGTACTACGGAAACGCCCTCTATGCCGGGATCAACAAGTCTCTGCTCCACAAACTCCAGACCATACAGAACATCACAGCCAGACTCGTCCTCGGCATCCCGCGACACAAGCGCATCACCCAACACCTGCGGAACCTCCACTGGCTCCCCATAAAAAGAGAATCACCTTCAAGATACTCACCCACGCCTACAAATGCCTTCACAACACCTGACCCCAATACCTCAATGAGAGAATCTCCTTCCACGCACCCAAGCGAAACCTCTGATCCGCCGACCTCACCCTTGCCGAAATCCCGCAGATCCGCAGAGCCAGAACAGGGGGAAGAGCTTTCCCCTACATCGTGGCCAAGGCCTGGAACGAGCTCCCGATTGACAACAGACTCGACCCCTCCCTGGACATCTTCAGGAAGATGCTCAAGACCTGGCTCTTTGACTGAACGGAGCTGCTTACCCCCCCCCCTAGTGCCTTGAGACCCTCACAGGTGAGTAGTGAGCTTACAATTCCCCTGATTGATTGAATTCCCCGACACTATCGGCTCCGCTTGTCCAAATACATCCTCTCCTCCCTAAGTCTTGTCTGACTCCTAAATCAAAGACGTTATTCAATCTAACAGCAAATTCCTGCATTTGGACACATGAAAGGGGAGAATTCCACAAGCACATAAATTCTAATTAGCAACCTGCAATCTGAGAGCAAAGAGGGAGAATCGAAAGTTAGGCCTACCATGTTTTCAGCTAACATAAGTACAGTGCACACATTTAAAATACATGCATATATGAACTCTTAATATACACACAATACAGGAGCCCCTATAAAGATGTGTCCATTAATCATGAATATACTACACACATATATATAATTTACTAAATTCCCATATTCACTACGTTAAGTCTTTGGTTACATGAAGAATTTCTCAATTGGAACAATTCACGTTCCAATAACATAATCTCAAAAACGACAACAGATTATGTGTGGATGCGGGCTAACCATGATTATAACGCACCCCTACAAATAAAGAGCGAAGTTGCGCTCTATCAACTACCTTAACGCATTTGTTAGTCAATTCTTCACTACTGACAATGTCAAGTGCCTCTAATAATGTAGGTTTACGAGCACTCCATAACTTCTTTTGAAGAGCAACATTAGAAGTATGCAGCATGAACTGGTCCCAAATATACTCATCCTGATTTCCTGTAAAAGTACAACTCACAATCAGGGCTCACAAAGCAGTTACAAATGTGTCAATAATTTCCTCATTCTTTTGAACACGAGAGAAAAACTTGTAATGTTCCAGGATCACATTAATTTTGATGCCAAAATATAAATCGAGGTGTTTTATAGTTTTTGCATACAAAGGAACATTATCACCTTCTTCTTCAGTGAGAATATCCGGTAAAGTAGATAAATCCTCAAACCTTTACCTAACGAATGTAACAAAATAGTGTGTTTCCTCTCATCAGTCATCCTTTCATTTCTTGCAGGCAACACGTAAATCTTGAAACCATCAATCCATTCTTCCCACGGCACTATAGATTCCCCTGGAATAATAGTGGAGTAGCCAGATAATGAGTCATATTGTATATACCTAAAAAGACTCTGGAAAAAAAAAATGTATATATATATATATTCACTGAAAAAACCATAGGTTTCAGGGGCGTTATAATTAGTTGGACATTTCACTCGTACAAAACCATAGAAATTCCCCCGTTATAGTTAGTTCAGCTAACTATAACTCGCGCGCCCGCAATGCACTGCTGATGACGTCACATATTACATCACTCATGACATGGTCAGTGACATCACTCATGGCATCACTGATGACATCTCAAATGACATCACTGATGACATCACTGATGACATCATCCTTGTGATAGAGTGGCAGACCTCCTCTCACCCTAATATAACCTTTGATACACACACTCAAAAATACAAACTAACATTTTCAAAACAATGGACATACCAATACCAGTTACAACACACCTATTCAGTAATTCCAAGATCTACACACACATCCACTCATTCACCAACAGTCCCTATACAGTCACTCATACATGTACTCACTCATCATATGTACTCATACACCTATACATCCTGTTACACACCACCACTCATCCATAGAGTTACTCACACACATAGTCACACATGCAAACAAAGTATCAAACATCCATTTACTTGCATATACAGTTATACACACACTACCACACTTACTTCTACAGAAACTTACACATACTTACTCTCTTAAACAATCACTTATAGAAACACCTACTTATTTGTACAGGAACTCTTCCAATCTCTCACTCTCACATATACTCACTTATATACACCAATACTCACATATACTAGTTTAAAACATATGTAGTTACTCATAAAGACACTATTGAGACAGTCATTCACTCACTAACACACCCATACATATACTCATCCACCTATACAGTCCTGCACACATGCTGTCTTCAACACATACAAACAGTGAGTCACTCATTCATGCATCTATGCACTAAGTAATACCCCCCACCGAACCATACAGACACTCAGACACTCATACTGATACTCAAAAAACCAACTAATAACCCATATAGACACTCATGTAGCTACTCACCAACCCATGCAGCCACTTATACACAAAGTGAGAGACTGATACAGATATTTTCATATTTAAACATTACTCACTAACCCATGTATTCACTAAGATACACTTAGTCAGTTATACAATCAATTTTACAAAACAAAATCATCCATTTAGACACTTATATACCCATTTATTCTTCCATCGACCTTGAGATATACATATATAAAACATATTTAATTTTCAGAAAAACACACATTCACTGGATGATGTCATCAGTGATGTCATCAGTGATGTCATTTGAGATGTCATCAGTGATGTCATGAGTGATGTCACTGACCATGTCATGAGTGATGTAATATGTGACGTCATCAGCAGTGCATTGCGGGTGGGCGAGTTATAGTTAGCTGAACTAACTATAACGGGGGAATTTCTATGGTTTTGTACGAGTGAAATGTCCAACTAACTATAACGCCCCTGAAACCTATGGTTTTTTCAGTGAATTTCTAAGGTTTTTTAAATGCTAATTTCTAATTATAACGTGCCTGAAACCTATGGTTTTTTCAGTGAATTTCTAAGGTTTTTTAAATGCTAATTTCTAACTATAACGTGCCTGAAACCTATGGTTTTTTCAGTGAATATATATATATTTATTATACTATGTATACATGTGAAAATGTCTCGGTCCCCTGTTTGCCTCGGTGGCACGGAAAAAATGGGTGGAACTGACGTCAGCACGCCGACGAGGTTCTCTTATGGCTCCGATGACGTCATACGGTGTCGCGAGCGGAGCCGTGCTATTATGACGTCCTCGTTGACGTGGGAGAGCTAGGAAAGAATTTCCGTGGAATGCTGGTGCAGGGGATATTCACCTAAGTGTTCAGGCTAGTCCTTTGGGAGCAACTGTTTATGTTGCCACTCCAGAAACCGAAACCAGTGATCCGAGGGCAGAGGCCCTGCAGATGGCACACGAGGTGGGGTGCCCAGTCGTGTGCACCAGCGGGGCAGCGAAGTGACAAGCACCACAACCCACAAAAAAGGTAACGAGGGCACTGAATAACACAGGATCTTCTCTTTGTATCTGGCAGGAACAACGAAGTTAAAATGCCCTAGTACCAAAATGTAGAATTAGTGCTACAACGGTCTTCAAGAGGACCTGCGATGCCGCTTCTGCCTCCCGTACCCTGGAGGTGGCACATGGGTCACGTGGTACGGTCATACTGCGGTGGGACGCACACTCGTTGACCTCTCATGGCACTGCTCCACACTTCAGGGAGGACGCTTTCCATTAGCTATGTTTTCTGATGACATGTCGCGCCGGCCCCGTCCAACAACAGAACTCCTTTAGATCCAAACAGACTCTTCCACTCTCTCACCGGAAGTGAAACCAGGCCACGCAGACACTTTCACAATACAACAGCCGGGAATGCACTTTTCGGTAAAAAAAACACATTCCTTCCTCCTAATTAATCAAATAAACGTCTCACTGAAGAACAGGGGCCAGCTTCGATCGGTAAACAGCCCGTTACAACGACTTTTTTACTTTGCAATACCATTACAACGCATGCATTACCACACATGCGTTGTATATCACGAAGTCATTACTACGCATTTTTTTAGAACGCATGGTCATTCACCATGCATGCCTTTACAACGAATTTTGTTGTAAAGGTATGTATGGTAAATGACCATGCGTTCTAAAAAACATGTAGACGATCCATGTCGTTGTAACGAAACAGAGGCTGTTCCGTTTCCTCACAACGACGTGCACCGCCCCTCAGAGACGACGTGAAGCAGGAACCACGAGGAGAGAGGAACCACGAGGAGTGAGAGGTAAGGGGGATTGGGCATGGGGTGGGGGTTTCTTTTCTAGGGTTTAGGGTAGTGCAGTGGTGTTTGGGTGGTGTAGGGGGTCATGCTGGAGTTAGTGTTTTAGGGTTTAGGATAGTGCAGTGGTGTTTGGGTAGTGTAGGGGGTCGTGCTGGGGGTAGTGTTTTAGGGTTTAGGGTAGTGCAGTAGTGTAGGGGGTCGTGCTGGGGGTAGTGTTTTAGGCTTTAGGGTAGTGCAGTGGTGTATGGGTAGTGTAGGGGGTCGTGCTGGGTTAGTATTTTAGGGTTTAGGGTAGTGCAGTGGTGTTTGAGTAGTGTAGGGGGTCATGCTGGTGGTAGTGTTTTAGGGTTTAGGGTAGTGCAGTGGTGTTTGTGTAGTGTAGGGGGTCATGCTGGGGGTAGTGTTTTATGGTTTAGGGTAGTGCAGTGGTGTTTGGGTAGTGTAGGGGGTCGTGCTGCGGGTACATTTAGGGTTTAGGGTAGTGCAGTGGTGTTTGGGTAGTGTAGGGAGTCGTGCTGGGGTAGTGTTTTAGGGTTTAGGGTAGTGCAGTGGTGTTTGTGTAGTGTAGGGGGTTGTGCTGGGGTAGTGTTTTAGGGTTTATGTTAGTGCAGTGGTGTTTGGGTAGTGTAGGGGGTAGTGCTGGGGTAGTGTTTTAGGGTTTAGGGTAGTGCAGTGGTGTTTGTGTAGTGTAGGGGATAGTGCTGGGGGTAGTGTTTTAAGGTTTAGGGTAGTGCAGTGGTGTTTAGGTAGTGTAGGGGTTCATGCTGGGGGTAGTGTTTTAGGGTTTAGGGTATGGCAGTGGTGTTTGGGTAGTGTAGGGGGTCGTGCTGGGGGTTGATTTAGGGTTTAGGGTAGTGCAGTGGTGTTTGTGTTGTGAGGGGGTCGTGCTGGGGGTAGTGTTTTAGGGTTTAGAGTAATGCAGTGGTGTTTGGATAGTGTAGGGGGTTTCGGGTAGTGCAGTGGTGTTTGTGTAGTGTAGGGGGTCATGCTGGGGGTTGTGTTTTAGGGTTTAGGGTAGGGCAGTGGTGTTTGTGTAGTGTAGGGGGTAGTGTTTTAGGGTTTAGGGTAGTGCAGTGGTGTTTGTGTAGTGTAGGGGTCATGCTGTGGGTAGTGTTTTAGGGTTTAGGGTAGTGCAGTTGTGTTTGTATAGTGTACGGGGTCGTGTTTTAGGGTATAGGGTAGTGCAGTGGTGTTTGGGTAGTGTATGGGGTCATGCTGGGGTTAGTGTTTTAGGGTTTAGGGTAGTGCAGTGGTGTTTGGGTAGTGTAGGGGGTCGTGCTGGGGGTAGTGTTTTAGGGTTTAGGGTAGTGCAGTGGTGTTTGTGTAGTGTGGGAGGTCATGCTGGGGGTAGATTTAGGGTTTAGTGTAGTGCAGTGGTGTTTAGGTAGTGTAGGGAGTCGTGCTGGGGGTAGTGTTTTAGGGTTTAGGGTAGTCCAGTGGTGTTTGTGTAGTGTAGGGAGTCGTACTGGGGGTAGTGTTTTAGGGTTTAGGGTAGTGCAGTGGTGTTTGGGTAGTGTAGGGGGTCGTGCTGGGGTAGTGTTTTAGGGTTTAGGGTAGTGCAGTGGTGTTTGTGTAGTGTAGGGGGTCATGCTGGGGGTAGTGTTTTAGGGTTTAGGGTAGTGCAATGGTGTTTGTGTAGTGTAGGGGGTAGTGTTTTAGGGTTTAGGGTAGTGCAGTGGTGTTTGTGTACTGTAGGGGGTCGTGCTGGTTTCTAGTGTTTTAGGGTTTAGGGTAGTGCAGTGGTATTTGTGTAGTGTAGGGGGTAGATTTAGGGTTTAGGGTAGTGCAGTGGTGTTTGGGTAGTGTAGGGGGTGGTGCTGGGGGTAGTGTTTTTGAGTTTAGGGTAGTGCAGTTGTGTTTGGGTAGTGAAGGGGGTCGTGCTGGGGTAGTGTTTTAGGGTTTAGGGTAGTGCAGTGGTGTTTGGGTAGTGTAGGGGTCAACCAACATGAATTTGTCCTTGTGTGATGTAACCAATGCTCATGTAAAGCACTCCAATACCTGACCAGTCTGCACCATATAAAACTGCAAAAACACAAAAAATAAAAAGTGTTTTGCACACTTCTGTCATTGGGCTATACGTGGGCTACCTCTGGGTGATATTTGTGCTACATTTGGGCTCTTTTTTCTCTGGTGGCCATCTTGGGAGACTTATTTGTTATGAAGTTTCCTAATTTACTACAGTCTCCTCAGTAGGAAATGCTTTCAGTTTTTTACTTTGATTCCATCAAGAAGGCATTCAGATGTGTCACACATTTGCCATAAATTCAGAATGTTAGCACTCTAGCTGTTAATTAGATCACTGTAGTAAAGCTACTGCTCACCAAGGAGTTAACTGGAAGTCTACTGCTGGTATTGAAAGTGATTGTTTCAGTCTGCATGTCAGAATTTTCTAATGAAATAGAAGAGGATTTGAGATCTCACTTAAAACATGCCCTAAATTTTCTTTTTGCAGCACTAACCATAATTTCTATGGCAAAATGAACCCCCTCATTTTGTTCCTTTTTAAATTAAATGTTTTAAGTGTTACCAGTTTATTCCAATCAAGATGGCTTCAGGTGTGCCATACTTTTGTCATAAGTAAGGCTGTTAGCACTCTAGTTGTTCTTTAGAACACTCTGGGAAGCTGCAGTAGAACACAAAGGCATCAACTGACAGGCTGCTCCTGTTGAAATATAACAGGAAGATATTTG
Source organism: Calotriton arnoldi (assembly GCA_963921515.1). Lineage (NCBI taxonomy): Eukaryota > Metazoa > Chordata > Amphibia > Caudata > Salamandridae > Calotriton > Calotriton arnoldi. The sequence continues at coordinate 2,145,104 of CAWUFW010001987.1, read as the reverse complement.
AGATCTCACTTAAAACATGTCCTAATTTTTCTTTCTACAGCACTAACCATAATTTCTATGGCAAAATTAACCCCCTCATTTTGTTCCTTTTTAAATTAAATGTTTTAAGTGTTACCAGTTTATTCCAATCAAGATGGCTTCAGGTGTGCCATACTTTTGTCATAAGTAAGACTGGTAGCGCTCTAGTTGTTCTTTAGAACACTCTGGAAAGCTGCAGTAGAACACAAAGGCATCAACTGACAGGCTGCTCCTGTTGAAATATAACAGGAAGATATTTGAGATCACACTTGAAACATGTCCTAATTTTTCTTTCTACAGCACTAACCATAATTTCTATGACAAAATGAACCCCATCATTTTGTTCCTTTTTAAATTAAATGTTTTAAGTGTTACCAGTTTATTCCAATCAAGATGGCTTCAGGTGTGCCATACTTTTGTCATAAGTAAGGCTGTTAGCACTCTAGTTGTTCTTTAGAACACTCTGGGAAGCTGCAGTAGAACACAAAGGAATCAACTGACAGTCTCTGCCATTGTTGGATGTACATGTTTTACTGAGAATGTCAGACTTCATTCTCACATGACTGAGAAAGATAATGTGAATTTACAGAAAATATGCTCTCATTTTAGCTTCTGGAGCACCTTCCAAAACTGTATGGGACAAGCATGTGAAAATAGTTTTCTCTCAAACATGATTCATGATATCCCAGCAGAAGGTTTTTCACAGGGTAAAATCACCTTAGAACACACCACAATTCCTGAAATTAGTATGGTACCATCAACAAATGAATTCTAATGTAACTAAAGTCTGTTATCACCCTTTATAGTTCTCCTTTTGGTAACCCTCAAAATCTTCGATTCACTACAATGCATTTCAATGGGGTACTATCATTTATATTGGTCCCAAGATGGCTGCCAGCAATTCCAGGATGAAGTGCTGACAGCCAATCAGATCTCACGATGACATGTGTGGTTAGGCTCCGCCCAGAAATATATGTGTTTTTACTTTTGATTTTCTCAGCAACTACTGAACGGATTTACACCATTTAACAAAAGGGTTCTTTCTGAACCAAGAACTACCTCTTTGCCAAATTTGGTGTAATTCCGTTCAGCAGTTCGGGCTGTAGCCTTGCATAAAGTTTCCTATGGGAAATTGATTTTTTGACTCTTATTTTTTTAATTTCTCCGCAACTACTGAACGGATTTACACCATTTAACAAAAAGGGTTCTTTCTGAACCAAGAACTACCTCTTTGCCAAATTTTGTGTAATTCCGTTCAGCAGTTCGAGCTGTAGCCGTGGCTAAAGTTTCCTATGGGAAAATGAATGGGAAAACACGTTTTGGGACCCCCTTTTTCTCGGCCCCCGCTTGACGAATCACCCCGAAACTTTCAGGGTAGGAGCGGACTGGAGCGGGCCATAAAGTTTGAAAATTTCGCAAGATTCGTCAACCGACGCAAGAGTTATTTCAAATAGAATGTTGCGGATTTCCTATGGAAAATCGGTCCTAACTATAACTATCTACTGGCGACCGCCAGTAGATAATATATATATATATATATATATATACATATATATATGTATTACCTACTGGCGGTCGCCAGTAGGTAGTTATAGTTAGGACCTAGTTTCCATTAGAAAAGAGTTTTTTGATTTGCCAATATCTTTGGTGCCGGTTGACGAATCTTCGTTAAATTTTCAAAACTAATGGGGTGCTCCGGTCAGCTCCTGTCTTGAAAGTTTCGGCGTGATTCGTCAAGCGGGGGTTGAGAAAAAAGGGGGGTCCCAAAACGCGTATTCTCCATGTTAATTGTAAAGCTACAGCCCGAGCTGCTGAACGGAATTACACTAAATTTGGCAAAAAGGTAGCTCTTGGTTCAGAAAGCGTTCTTTTTTTAAATGGTGTAAATCCGTTCAGTAGTTCCTGAGAAATAAAAAAATTAAAAAATATCGATCGCTAGTGACCGCGGTGGATCCGCGAACCCTCCCGAGCATGAGCTTGATGCTGATTGGCTGCCAACACTTCAAACCAGGAAGTGTTGGCAGCCATCTTGTGACTCGGTTGAACAGAGTCAAAAGCAAAAAGGTAAGAAAACAATAAAAAAAAAAGGAAAGGGGACAGGGTAGAAACACCCTGACTCCCAAGGCCTGCTCAGGGGATCCCACAGAGAACCCAGGGCCCCAAAAATTATTTTGTTTTTGAATTTTCGGCGGCATTCGCTTACGGTACTCAAATCCGGCCGAAATTTTTTTGAAAAACGAAGTGCGGACTCCCGCGCTTCGTTTGTTTTAAGCCCCCGGCTGGACCAGGTCCCGGGGGCAATATATAATTATGTTGCAGGGGCCCGTGGCCCCCCCGCAGCCCAGAGACTGCCACCTCCCCGGGGCTTTTGTAAACAAATGCGTGGGGCAGGCTCCTACCCCCCACGCTGCACCAGGGTCCGCCACCTTCTCAGGGCTTTTATTTATTTTGTGCAGGGGGGCCTCACGGGCCCCCTCCAAGCCCCGGGGACCATCACCTCCCCGGGGCACACTTTATGCAAATATAGGGGTCCGTTGCGGACCCCCAGCCCTGGGGACCACCACCTCCCTGGGGCTTTAAATGTGTTCGGAGGGGGGCTGCGCGGACCCCTCCTGGAGCCCTCATTGGCCCTGGGGACCACCACCCCCCAGGGCCAGCTCCAGCAATGTCCCAGGGTGCCCACTCATGGGACATTGCAGTTTGCTATGACAGGGCGGGAGCACGGCTCCTGCCCTGTCATAGCAAACCGTGCTTTGCTTCATGGAAGCGAGAGCAGGAAACCTGCTCTCGCTTCCTTGAAGCAAAGCAGATTGCTTTTGGGCAAAGAGAGCTGCAAACATGCGGGGATATTGGGGCTCTCCCCTTGATTCTCAACAGTGAGGCCATGCCCCGGGAGATTGGGTCCCTGGGGCTAAAAGTGGCCAAGGGAAGGGGGGCCACGCGGCTCCCCTCCCATAGAGTTTTAAAAATAAAAAATAAAAAAGAGGCAAAGCCCCAGGGGATGGGGTCCCCGGGGCCAAAAAAAGGCCTCAGGAGGGGGGCCGCGCGGCCCCCCTCCTTTAAATGGAGTTTTTTTTTTATATAGAAAAAAAGTGGCCATGCCCTGGGGTATGGGGTCCCCAGGGCTGAAATCGGCATCAGGAGGGGGTTCCGCGCGGCCCCTTTCCCATTTAAAAAAAAAAAAATGACTCAGGCCCTGGGGGATGGGGTCCCCAGGGCCCAAAAAATACTAAGCGAGAAGGGGGGCCACACACCCCCCTTCTAAAAAAAAAGAAAAGAGAAGCCGGCATCTCGCCGGAGGCCCCGCCCCTTCCCTGCACCACTCTGCAAATGCACCTCCTGGCTCATTCTGCATTGGGGGATTAAGTCCCCTTGAATCCTAAGGGTCCTTAGGGGCCAACTAGCCCACCAGGTACCTCCAGTAAGCCCCACACAGTGGGATTGCTGAGAGGTGGTCCGAGGCCACGCCCTTTACACCACTCTGCAACGCGCTCTTGGCGCACTGCTGGTGGGCGATGAGGTCCACTTGTGTCCTGAGGACCTCAGGGCTAAAGTGGACGTCATCCCCCAAGCAGCAGTGCGCCAAGAGGCACGTTTGCAGAGTGGTGTAAAAAGGGTGTGTGGTCTCGGACCACTCTCAGCAATTCAGCTGTGTAGGGCTTACTAGAGATAACAGGAGGGCTAGTTGGCCCCCAGGGACCCTCAGGAGGCAAGGGGACTTCTTCCCCCAACCAAGAGCGCGCCAGGAGGCATGTTTGTAGAGTGGTGGAGAAAGGGGGCATGACTTGTGTCCATCTCTCAGCAATCCCACTATCTGGGGCTTACTGGAGGTATCAGGTAGGCTAGTTGGCCCCTAAGGACCCCCAGCAACAAAGGGGACTTTGATTCCCATCCAAGAGCACGCCAGGAGGCGCGTTTGCAGAGTGGTGTGCAAAGGGGGTGTGGCCTGCTATGAGAACTTAGCAATCCTGCTATGTGGGACTTACTGGAGGTAATAGGAGGGGTAGTTGGCCCCCAAATATGTCCTTGGGGGCCAAATACCTCTCCTGTTACCTCCAGTAAGTCCCACACAGTGGGATTGCTAAGAGGTCTTCGGAGGCCACTCCCCCTTTCTCCGCCACTCTGCTAACGCGCCTCCTGGTGCACTACTGGTTGGAGGATGAAGTCCACTTTACTCCTGAGGGACTTTGGGGGCCAAGAAGCCCTCCTGGTACGTCCTGTAAGTCCTACGCAGCAGAACTCCTGAGCGCTGGTTGGAGACCCAGCACCCTTTCTCCACCACTCTGCAAATGTGACTACTAGTTAAAGAAGCATTTGCAATGTAATAGGTTTCGCATTTGCGAGAAGTAGAGCTATTGGCGTTGTAAATGCAAAAGTTTTTTACTAATGTTTTTGGGAGTAGATGTATGTTGTGTGTAGTGGAATTATGTGGTATGTTGTGCAGTGAAATTATGTGGCTAGAAAGTATGTGGTATTTAGTGTATAGGAATTATGTAGAGTGGGATTATGTGTTATGGAGAGGAATTATGTGGTATGGTAGTCTGTGTTGTGGAGTGGTAACCTCAGGTTTAGTCTTCCTCGTTTCCATAGAAGCTAAACTATAAACTCAATGAGACAAAAAAAAAGAAGGAACCACTGAGGAGCACTTCTGGAACTATAATACAACACAGCAGCAATTCCCCCACTAAATTTTTTTCTAATTCCGGTAATCATCCTAAAATAACATGCCCCACAGACTGAAAATTTAGATTTTTTATTATCAAAAATTGTATATCATACAATATATTTTTCTTTTTCTTTTTTATATAAATATCACCTATGCATATTCAAAACATTGAAAATAGATACATAAATATCATATATTAAATGAGAAAGAGCCCTATGAACATGATGAAGAACCATCCATAAACTGTACATGTCCCCATGGTAACAAACAAACATATAATAGACCTAAAAAGACACAATATAGTTATACACTAAACTACAGAGAAACATGCATATAAAATAACATACAATATACAGAATTGAAAAAAATATATACGTCACAATGTACAAACACAGAACAAATGCGCTGACGCGCGTTTCGGAAGTACCATGTACTTAAACATCCTTCATCAGGGCGCTGAATTCATATTTTAATCAGTGGTCAACCATCTGTAAATTATGCACTCAACCTAATTATGTATAGTGCATCGGGCTCTATACAATGTATACAACAAAAGTCTGTGGGGGCAAACAAATATAGTATAAATATTCATATCATTATCTACATTAATAGTTATTAAGAGAAACGGAGCAAGAAAACCAAACCAAATAGACCCTATATACCAAAATAGTGCAAAGTTCAAGGAAAGAACCATCACCATAGTTGCATAGCTCAATCAAGTGGACCTATGGAAATAAAGAGAAGTGTGTAGAGGAATACAGAGGAATAAAGAACAAAACATGAAGGTCTACATACTTCCCAAAGATTGTGATTCAAGAAAGATGTACGTCACGACGAAATGTGAATAATCCCCGAGCACGGGGACTGGACTGTCACTAAAAATACGAAAAGTCCCAGACGGCCTGTATTCATCTGTGGCCGGAGTAATCGTCAATTCTACAAAAATAATAAAGAGTTGCACTAATAAGCAGAATATCCCTGTATTGTCAACCTCCAAATCTAAAGAATATATGGAATATATACGTTTAAAAAAGATTTTGTCTAGTCCGTACTCGCTATCAAAAGGTAGTACTCGTATATGGAATCCAGGATGACACGCTCAATACTAAACAAACAAAGATGGAAAATAAGCACGTAAGCATATGTTATCAGACAGAGCGGGATAAAGGATAAAGGATAAAGGCAAGTAGAAGGTTTATTGGACTAACTTACAAATGATTATCGTAGGATCGAATATATGTAGAGCTGTCCTGGAATACTTAGTAGAAATAATAGAAGAGTCTAACGCCCTGGACTTCTCTTTATTTCTATAGGTCCACTTGATTGAGCTATGCAATTATGGTGATGGTCCTTTCCTTGAACTTTGCACTATTTTGGTATATAGGGTCTATTTGGTTTGGTTTTCTTGCACCGTTTCTCTTAATAACTATTAATGTAGATAATGATATGAATATTTATACTGTATTTGTTTGCCCCCACAGGCTTTTGTTGTATACATTGTATAGAGCCCGATGCACTATACATAATTAGGTTGAGTGCATCATTTACAGATGGTTGACCACTGATTAAAATATGAATTCAGCGCCCTGATGAAGGATGTTTAAGTACATGGTACTTCTGAAACGCGCGTCGGTGTATTTGTTCTGTGTTTGTACATTGTGACGTATATATTTTTTTCAGTTCTGTATATTGTATGTTATTTTATATGCATGTTTCTCTGTAGTTTAGTGTATGACTATATTGTATCTTTTTAGGTCTATTATATGTTCGTTTGTTACCATGGGGACATGTACAGTTTATGGATGGTTCTTCATCATGTTCTTAGGGCTCTTTCTCATTTAATGTATGATATTTATGTATCTATTTTCAATGTTTTGAATATGCATATGTGATATTTATATAAAAAAGAAAAAGAAAAAAATATATTGTATGATATACAATCAAAATTTTCAGTCTGTGGGGCATGTTATTTTAGGATGATTACCGGAATTAGAAAAAAATGTAGTGGGGGAATTGCTGCCGTGTTGTATTATTGTGTTTTCCCTGGTTTCTTCCCTCTAAAAGTATTATTTTCAGGGACCCTCTCATGTGTTTTGTTGCACTTCTGGAACTAGTCAGAGGTATGAGCAGGGGCACTGGAATTATGCGACTGTTTGGCTGCACCGACTTTCGCACAATTATACATTTTCCACATTTGCCACATAATCCATCATCTGCTGCATAATCTGCAGATTTGAACAAAAAAACCCTTGTTTCTAGCTCAAACGTCTCAAACGTTACCAAAAATGCATCGACAAGTGTTACAGCGTGGTGGAAGGCCCTTTGCAAACCTAGCATGGTCACCTGTTACTTATTGCTAAATGTGTGTGTTAAATTGGTACTAATGGTATGCAAACCACTCTTGCTTCTTTCTGCGCCTCTCTTGCTTCTTTCTGCATTTCTGTTGCTTCTTTCTGCACCTTTCTTTCTTTTTCTGCACTTCTCTTGCCTCTTTCTGCACATCTCTTCTACTTTCTGCACCTCTATTTCCTCTTTCTGCACCTCTGTTGCCTCTTTCTGTACCTCACTTGCTTCTTTCTGTACCCCTCTTGCCTCTTTCTACACCCTTCTTCCCTCTTTCTGCATCTCTCGTGCCTCTTTTTGCACCCCTGTTCCCTCTTTCTGTACCTCTCCTGCCTGTTTCTGCACCTCTCTTGCCTCTTTCTGCACTTCGCTTGCCTCTTTCTGCACCTCTGTTGCTTCTTTCTGCACTTTTCTTGCCTCTTTCTGCACCCCTTTGCCTCTTTCTGCACCTCCGTTGGTTCTTTCTACTCTTCTCTTGCTTTTCTCCGCATCTCTCTTGCTTCTTTCTGCACCCCTCTTGCCTCTTTCTGTACCACTCTTGCCTCCTTCTGCACCTCTGTTGCTTCTTTCTGCACTTCTCTTGCCTCTTTCTCCACCCCTCATCCGTCTTTCTGCACCTCTGTTGCTTCTTTCTGTACTTCTTTTGCTTCTTTCTGCACCCCTCTTCCCTCTTTCTGCACTCCTCTTGCCTTTTTCTGTACCTCTGTTCTTTCTTTCTGCATTTTTTGTTTCTTTCTGCACCTCTCTTGCCTCTTTCTGCACCCCTTTTGCCTCTTTCTCCATCCCTATTCCCACTTTCTGCATCTCTGTTGCTTCTTTCTGCACTTCTCTTGCCTCTTTCTGTACCCTCTTGCTGCACCTCTGTTGCTTCTTTCTGCATTCTCTTGCTTCTTTCTGCACCTCTGTTGCTTCTTTCTGTACCCCGCTGGCATCTTTCTGCACACTTTTCCCCTCTTTGTGCAACTCTCTTGCCTCTTTCTGCACTTCTCTTGTCTCTTTCTCCACCCTTATTCCCTCTTTGTGCACCTCTGTTGCTACTTTCTGCACTTCTCTTGCTTCTTTCTGCACCTCTCTTGCTTCTTTCTGCACTCATCGAGACTCTTTATGCACTGTTCTTCCCTCTTTCTGCACCTCTTTGCCTCTTTCTGTACCCGTTCCCTCTTTCTGTACCTCTCCTGCCTGTGTCTGCACCTGTCTTGCCTCTTTCTGCACTTCTCTTGCCTCTTTCTGCACCTCTGTTGCTTCTTTATGCACTTCTCTTGCCTTTGTCTGCACCCCTCTTGTCTCTTTCTGCACCTCTGTTACTTCTTTCTGTACTTCTCTTGCCTCTTTTTGCACCTCACTTGCTTCTTTCTGCACCCCTCGTGCCTCTTTCTGCACCCCTCTTCCCTATTTCTGCACTCCTCTTGCCTTTTTCTGTACCTCTGTTCTTTCTTTCTGCATTTTTTGTTTCTTTCTTCACCTCTCTTGCTTCTTTCTGCACCCCTTTTGCTTCTTTCTCCATCCCTATTCCCACTTTCTTCATCTCTGTTGCTTCTTTCTGCACTTCTCTTGCCTCTTTCTGCACCCTCTTGCCTCTTGCTGCTCCTCTGTTGCTTCTTTCTGCATTCTCTTGCTTCTTTCTGCACCTCCGTTGCTCCTTTCTGCTCTTCTCTTGCTTTTTCCGTATCTCTCTTTCTTCTTTCTGCACCCCTCATGCCTCTTTCTGTACCACTCTTGCCTCCTTCTGCACCTCTGTTGCTTATTTCTGTACTTCTCTTGCTTCTTTCTGCACCTCTCTTGCTTCTTTCTGTACCCCGCTGGCGTCTTTCTGCACACTTTTTCCCTCTTTGTGCAACTCTCTTGCCTCTTTCTGCACTTCTCTTATCGCTTTCTCCACCCTTATTCCCTCTTTGTGCACCTCTGTTGCTACTTTCTGCACTTCTCTTGCTTCTTTCTGCACCTCTCTTGCTTCTTTCCGCACCCCTTGTGACTCTTTATGCACCCTTCTTCCCTCTTTCTGCACCTCTCTTGCCTCTTTCTGCACCCCTGTTCCCTCTTTCTGCACCTCTCCTGCCTGTGTCTGCACCTGTCTTGCCTCTTTCTGCACCTCTGTTGCTTCTTTATGCACTTCTCTTGCCTTTGTCTGCACCCCTCTTGCCTCTTTCTGCACCTCTGTTACTTCTTTCTGCACTTCTCTTGCCTCTTTCTGCACCTCTGTTGCTTCTTTCTGCAACAAGAGTTCTTTCTGAACTTCTCTTACTTCTTTCTGCCCCATCTTGCCTCTTTCTGCACCCTTCTTCCCTCTTCTGCACCTCTCTTGCCTCTTTCTGAATCCCTCTTCAATTCTTTGCACTGCTCTTGCCTGTTTCTGAAACTCTCTTGCCTCTTTCTGCAGTTCTCTTGCCTCTTTCTGCACCACTCTTGTCTGTTTCTGCACCTCTGTTGGTTCTCTCTGCACTGCTCTTGCTTCTTTCTGTGCATCTCTTGCTAATTTCTGCACCCCTCTTGCCTCCTTCTGCACCTCTGTTGGTTCTTTCTGCACTGCTCTTGCTTCTTTCTGTACCTCTTTTGCCTGTTTCTGCAACTCTCTTGCCTCTTTCTGCACTTCTCTTGCCTCCTTCTGTACCTCAGTTGCTTCTTTCTGCACTTCTCTTGCCTCTTTCTGCACCCCTGTTGCCTCTTTCTGCACCTCTGTTGCTTCTTTCTGCACTTCTCTTGCTTCTTTCTGCATCGCTCTTGCCTCTTTCTGCACCCCTTTTACCTTTTTCTGCACTTCTCTTGCCTATTTCCGCAACTCTCTTGCTTCTTTCTTAACTTCTCTCGCCTCTTTCTGTACTCAAATGGGAAGTGCAAGCTGTCAAGTTTAAAGGTCTGCGTGCTTTTGTGACTGAGGTATATGTCTACTTGTATATGTATTCTCACATGTGTTATGCATCTGAAGATGGTAGCTTAAAAAGCGGGTAACTTCTCCTATAGGTGGTCAAATCTTATTAGTTCTGCTCTGTCATTTGGTTGCACAAGCAGACATGTCTTATGTATGTATATATGTGTTATAGAGCCCCTCAAATATACTATTGAATACCCATGTGCCCTGTATTATAAGCAGAAAGAAATACATACACCTATTTGTACACAGATTTACAGAGTATGCTGTTTAAAACACAGGTATTCAAGTATTTGTATGTTTATTTTTATGTAACATGTCACTAGGTAAAAGCAGAGACACACGCATGCATACCTACACAAACTTGGTCAGACTTACAACAGTGATATGCTTAGGATTGCTGTGTTATATTTGGTAGGCCTAACATTCTGATCAGTCGATTAATAGTGAACCTTCAAGAGAAAAGTGAGGTTTAAGACATCTTGGGAGTAGGATTAGTGATTAGGCTACTTTGTATGAGTCTGTTGTAAGGTACAGTCAAAGTAGGCCTCTTTCTGCACCTCTGTTGGTTCTTTCTGCACTTCTCTTGCGTCTTTCTCCACCTTTCTTCCTCTCTCTGGACTTCTGTTGCCTCAATGCATTTTTCTTGCTTCTTTCTGTACCTTTCTTCCTCTTTCTGCACCTCTCTTTCCTCTTTCTGCGCTTCTTTTACTTCTTTCTGCACCTTTCTTCCTCTTTCTGCACATGTCCTACCTATGTAGGCATAGTTAGAAATTAGCATTTAAAAAACCTTAGAAATTCACTGAAAAAACAGAGGTTTCAGGGATGTTATAGTTAGGAATTAGCATTTAAAAAACCTTAGAAATTCACTGAATAAACCAGAGGTTTCAGGGACATTATAGTTAGGCTGACATTCCACTCGTACAAATCCAGAACATTTTGGCTGTTATAACTTGCGCCCCCGCAATGCACTGCTGATGACGTCACATATTACATCACTCATGACATCACTGATAACATCTCAAATGACATCACTGATGACATCACTGTTGACATCATCTAGTGACTGAGTGTCTCTAAAAAGTTTTAAAATGTTATATATATATACGCCAAGGTGTATTGAAGAATGAGTGGGTGTATGAGTGTCTGAATGGATGATTTAGTGGGTGCGTGACTGACTGTATAAGTAAGTGATTGAACGTGTCTTAGTGAATGCTTGTGTGAATGACTAATCTGTGTGAATGTCTGTATCAGTCTGTCAGTTGGTGTATAATTGGCTGCATGGGTTGGTGAGTAGCTACATGAGTGTCTATATGGGTTAATGATTGGTTGTCTGAGGATCTGTATGGGTGCCTGAGTATCTGTGTGGGTGGGTGGAGGGGGTGTGACTCCCTGCATGGATGTGTGAGTGGGTGATTCACTGGGTGTATTGGTTCATGAGTGCGTGTGCAAGGGGCTGTATGGGTGAGTGAGTGTGCGTATGGCTGTGTTCGTGAGTGAGTGGATATCTCAGTGGTATATGTGTGAGTAACTACATATGTGAAAGGCAGTATATGTAAGTGTTGGAGTATATAAGTGACTATATGTGAGAGTGACTCTATGGATGAGTGTGTGCTTGTGTCAGTGATTGTATAAGAGAGTAAGTATGTGTTAGTATCTGTATGAATAAGTGAGGTGGTGTGTGTATAACTGAGTAAATGGCAATGTGATTGATTCTTTGTGTGACTGACTAGGTGTATGAGTAACTCTATGGGTGAGTGGCAGTGTATGAGTGTCTGTATATGTATATGATTGCATTTATCAGTGGCTGTATAGATGAGTGACTGCGTGAATGAGTGACTGTATGAGTGAGTGAGTGGATGTGTGTACACCTATGAATCAGTGAGTGGGTATGTACTAACTGGTATTGGTGTGTCTATGGTTTCGAGAATAGAAGTCTGTATTTTAGAGTGGGTGCATCTAAGGTTATATTAGGGTGCGAGGAGGTACATCAGTGATGTCACTGACCATGTCATGAGTGATGTAATATGTGACTTCATCAGCAGTGCATTGCGAGGGCGCGAGTTATAGTTAGCTCAGCTAACTATAATGGCCAAATTTATCTGGATTGTACTAGTGAAATGTCAGCCTAACTATAATGTCCCTGAAACCTGTGGTTTTTTCAGTGAATATATATATCGTCCAGGCGCATTAGGAACATCGACAGCATGTGTCAGTACCCTTACTCCAGCAGAGGAGCTGAATTTTATCCAACAGGACCGGAGGCAGACCTTGCGCCCCCGCAATCCTCAACTACAGCAAGGAGAACAAGTAACCAATGCAGGAGGGAGAGGCGGAGCAAACACCGCAAGCAATACCAACAGAGGGAATGCAACAAGAAAATGGAGACGATAGAGCACACTACCAACAACACGGTCATCAATCTTACAGAGACATTGCTAACAACAGCAGAAACTCAGCTCTTATCCTTGGGGCTCACGTACTGTCCTGTTAACAAATTTTCGTACAATCAAACAAGAATTGATGTTTTTAAGTTTATTAGAAAAGTGAAGCTGATCAAATATTTTCAATTGAATAAACCTCCTCCAATTCCCTCCAACATGCCATTGGGCGTGTTTGCCGCCGACATGAACTTACAGGTCAAAGACATTCCAACTCTACAGGTATTACAATCACTTTCAAATGACGAAAGTCCTGCAAGTGAAACAATACAACAAGTAATGGTTGGAATGGGCATTAAGATCAATAGAGCCCCTTCCGCCCTCCATCGACATTCTTACCACTCATGCCAAAGGATGCGGTGGATATTTTCAACGATAGAGTAGTGGAATAATTAAAGGGTCTCAATAGAACTATGATGACATATCAACATCGCAGGAATTACAAATACCATATCTTAATTAACAGGCTGAAGAACAATCATGACATCATTGTGAATAAATCCAATAAGGGTGGAAACGTTGTATTATGGCCGAAGAATCAATATCTGGCAGAAGCCAATCGTCAGCTGTCAGATATCCTGTGTTATAGGAAAGCATCTAAATTAACAGGTTGAAGAACAATCATGACATCATTGTGAATAAATCCAATAAGGGTGGAAACGTTGTATTATGGCCGAAGAATCAATATCTGGCAGAAGCCAATCGTCAGCTGTCAGATATCCTGTGTTATAGGAAAGCATCTAAACAGGAAATACGTCTGGTTCATGATAAAGTGAAAAACATCTGGCACAATGGACGAGGCAGGGTTTATTCCTCCGCCGCCATCGCACCTGAACTGGGACTGACCATCAACGCCTCCTTCACGTCCGGCATTTTCCCAGACAACTGGAAGCGGGCGGAGGTAAAATCCCTCCTCAAGAAACCCACGGCCGACCCAACGGACCTGAAAAACTACTGGCCCATCTCTCTCCTCCCTTTCGCGGCCAAAGTCACAGAGCGACTCGTGAACGCCCAGCTGACCACCTTCATCGAAGAGAACTCCATATTAGATGCCTCCCAGTCTGGATTCCGCAGCAACCACAGCACCGAGACCGCTCTCCTCACCGCCACTGACGACATTTGCATGCTACTCGACCAGGGACACACCGCGGCCCTCATCCTTCTGGACCTCTCCGCAGCCTTCGACACCGTTTCCCACCACACGCTTGCAGCCAGACTTCACGATGCAGGGATACAAGGAGCCACCCTCGACTGGATCCAATCCTTTCTCTCTGGCAGAACCCTGAGGATCAGACTCCCCCCCTTTCTCTCCGAACCCACCGATATCAACTGCGGAGTACCCCAAGGCTCTTCACTCCGCCCCACGCTCTTCAACATCTACATGGCCCCCCTTCGCCACTATCGTCAGACAGCATGGGCTCAGCATTGTATCCTACGCCGATGACACCCAGCTCATCCTCTCACTCACAAAGAATCCCGAAGACGCCAGACTCTGCTTCCAGGAAGGAATGAAGAACGTGGCAGCCTGGATGAAAGACAGTTGTTTGAAGCTCAACTCAGAGAAGACCGAGGTCCTCATCCTCGGACCCTGCAACTCCGCCTGGGACAGCACCTGGTGGCCCACAGCCCTCGGGAACCCTCCCACTCCTACTGACCACGCACAAAACCTCGGCATCATCTTCGACTCCTCCCTCTCCATGAACCGCCAGGTCAACGCCGTCGCCTCCACCAGCTTCAACTGCCTGGGCATCCTCCGCAAGACCTTCAAATGGATCCCCCCGACTACAGAAAGACCGACACCCACGCACTCATAACCAGCAGACTGGACTACGGCAACGCCCTATACACCGGAATCAACAAAGCTCTACTACACAGACTCCAGACCATCCAGAACGCCGCTGCCAGACTCGTCCTCGGGACTCCACGTCACGAACACATGACCCAACACCTACAAAACCTCCACTGGCTCCCCGTCGAGAGGAGGGCCACTTTCAAACTCCTCACCCACACCTACAAATCTCTCAACAACATCGGCCCCAAATACCTCAACGAGAGAGTATCCTTCCACGTACCCAAGAGGAACCTCCACTCCGCCGACCTCGCCCTTGCAGAGGTCCCCCGCATCCGCAGAAACAGAACAGGCGGGAGAGCCTTCTCCTACATCGCAGCCAAGACCTGGAACAAGCTCCCCGTGAACATCAGACGCTCCCCAACCCTTCACACTTTCAGGAAGGACCTCAAGACCTGGCTCTTCGCCTGATCCGGAGCTGCCCCCCCCCCCAAGCGCCTTGAGACCCTCATGGGTGAGTAGTGTGCTATATAAACCCCTGATTGATTGATTGATTGATTGTTGACTAAGGATGAATTTAATTTCTTGAAAGTGGATCATCCTGTCACTCCTATCCTCTATTTTCTCCCTAAAGTACACAAAGAGGTAGTCCCAATTCCTGGAAGGCCTATCATCTCGGCCTGGAAAAGTTTGATGGAAATGATTTCAAAATATGTGGACTATTTTCTACAGCCTCATGTCGTCACTTTACCATCCTTTGTAAAAGACACTTCCGACTTCCTGAGAAAAATCAAAGACGTAGTTTGGCAACCAAATTTATTGCTTGTAGTTATGGATGTAGAATCTTTGTACACAAGCATAAATCATTCTGATGGATTGACAGCAGTTAAATACTATTTGGACAATAGAGCTATCTGTATGAAAGAACATAACTGTATGTTAATTACAATGATAGAGCTTTGCTGTTTAATAACTATTTTCTGTTCAATAAGGAAGCATATCAGCAGCTGAGAGGTGTTGCGATGGGGGCATGCTTCTCCCCAAGCTATGCATGCCTTCATGTTGGCTGGTGGGAGGAGCATGTCCTCAGGAGTAAGCACAGGATGGAGTGGGAATTACATGTTAAGCATTATTGGCGTTATATCGATGATATCTGTTTAATTTGGGATGGTAGTAGAGAGGCAGCAACAGAATTTGTGACATCTATTAATTCCAATTCACAAAACCTGAGATTCATGGCCACTATCAGTGACACGAGTGTTGAATTTTTAGACGTTCTCCTTTATGTAAGCTGCACCGCAAACAAACTGCGGGCAATTAAATTTTGCATGCTGAGAGTTTGCATCCCCGCCACCTAATCCAGAGTATACCGTATGGTGAGTTCGTGAGAATTCGCCGTATTTGCAGTTTGCAAACTGATTCACAGGAATGTCAGCATGATGCGTTTTGCCTTTTTTAAAGTAGGGGCTATCACAGGTCTATGTTGGTTCGGGCCTTGAATAAAGCAAACAAACATACAAGGGAGGAGCTACTAATACCTAAAAGAGATCTTGTCATAGCTCCGATCCCTCCAATTGAAGTAGCTGATAGTGATATAAACGCGACATCAGACTTATCACTACATTTAGCCATCAAGAGCGTAAAATCCGCAAAATAATATACTCTCAATGGCCCATAGTTTTAACGGATGTAACACTAAAACCCATATTGCCAACATTACCTGCTATTACATTCAGGAGGGAACCCTCTATGAGGGATGCCTTAGTTAAATCTAGTCCTGAGATTACATCCAAAAAAATACATGGTTGGCTAAAACTGGTTTCTTCCAATGCAACTCATGTGGCGCTTGCACTTTTGCGACTAATGCATCACATTACGTGACAGCATTTAGTGATAAAAATGATTCTGATTAAGGAATACCTAACATGTTGCACTGAGTTTGCAATTTACAAGTTACGCTGCACCTGTGGGCGGAATATATAGGGAGCACTAAGCTCCCTGTACATAAACGGATTTTACAACATATTAGGGCAATCGTCAATACAGACCTGAACTATCCTGTCGCCAGACATTTCAAATTGGTACACCAGAATAAACTCAAGGATTTGGAGTATTCTGTGTTAGGGGCAGTTCCCATTCCAGGCCGGGGTGGGAACCGAGCGAAAAGCCTGTGCCAATTAGAAACCCATTTCATTCTGGCCCTAGATACTAAGATGCCCAACGGCCTCAATACAAGTGAAGACATGCACAATTTCCTCTAGGTGTTGTTCAGATAGTTGAACCTGTATCAGTAAGCTCACACTTTGTAATGATATAGAAATGGTTTTGAGGCTTCTTAAGTTGTTGGAAATAATGATCAAATCATGTCTCGTGTTTGTGAACAGTAAGCTTGCTTATATATATCTCTCTATTATATCAGAATATCAGCATTTGCACTTTATGAGTATTATTCAGGCTTGGATAATAAGTAATGTCTATGCTGCTATAGAAATTATGAATTGCACAACACTTTTTGGCACTGGTTATTTAGTTTTTGCACTCAGCACGGCACTTTATAAATACAGACTGTTTTAGAATGAAAATTATGACTATACTTCTGTGAACAAAATCAATTTGATGTGCAAGATTACTATGTGTACTTGCTGCTTTATACATCTATTTGGGTGTATTAGTATTTTGGCACCGAATGAAAGTATAGGTTTACTATTTAGTATTGGCTATTTCAGTCAGAAAGATCTATTAGAATGTGGCATTTTGCACTAGCACTTTATAATCATGTGAGCTAAACAAAAAGATCCATTGAATATGTTATTGTGCACTTGCACTTTATATTTGACACAGTCCAGGCAACAATAAATCAGGGTACTTCTTCTTTTGTATTACAAATTATGGATTATATGCAAATTGCATGAGGTATTTTAACAGCAGAAATAAGAGGTCGCCAGTAGGTAGTTATAGTTAGGACCTATTTTCCATAGGAAATTCACAACATTCTATTTCCAATAACTTTGGCGCCGGTTGATGAATCTTCGCGAAATTTTCAAAACTCGTGGGGCGCTCCGGTCCGCTCCTATCCTGAAAGTCTCGGGG
Organism: Calotriton arnoldi; assembly: GCA_963921515.1. NCBI lineage: Eukaryota > Metazoa > Chordata > Amphibia > Caudata > Salamandridae > Calotriton > Calotriton arnoldi. The sequence continues at coordinate 2,127,891 of CAWUFW010001987.1, read as the reverse complement.
TGATTCGTCAAGTGGGGGCCAAGAAAAAGGGGGTCCCAAAACGTGTCACCATGCAATTTTCCATAGGAACCTTTAGTCGCAGTTACAGCTCGAACTGCTGAACGGAATTACACCAAATTTGGCAAAAAGGTAGCCCTTGGTTCAGAGTCGTGCCTTTTGGTTAAATGGTGTAAATCCGTTCAGTAGTTCCTGAGAAATTTGAAAAAGAAAACACATATATATCTGGGCGGAGCCTAACCACACATGTCATCGTGCGATCTGATTGGCTGTCAGCACTTCATCCTGGAATTGCTGGCAGCCATCTTGGGACCAATATAAATGATAGTACCCCATTGAAATGCATTGTAGTGAATCGAAGATTTTGAGGGTTACCAAAAGTAGAACTATAAAGGGTGATAACAGACTTTAGTTACATTAGAATTCATTTGTTGATGGTACCATACTAATTTCAGGAATTGTGGTGTGTTCTAAGGTGATTTTACCCTGTGAAAAACCTTCTGCTGGGATATCATGAATCATGTTTGAGAGAAAACTATTTTCACATGCTTGTCCCATACAGTTTTGGAAGGTGCTCCAGAAGCTAAAATGAGAGCATATTTTCTGTAAATTCACATTATCTTTCTCAGTCATGTGAGAATGAAGTCTGACATTCTCAGTAAAACATGTACATCCAACAAGGGCAGAGACTGTCAGTTGATTCCTTTGTGTTCTACTGCAGCTTCCCAGAGTGTTCTAAAGAACAACTAGAGTGCTAACAGCCTTACTTATGACAAAAGTATGGCACACCTGAAGCCATCTTGATTGGAATAAACTGGTAACACTTAAAACATTTAATTTAAAAAGGAACAAAATGATGGGGTTCATTTTGTCATAGAAATTATGGATAGTGCTGTAGAAAGAAAAATTAGGACATGTTTCAAGTGTGATCTCAAATATCTTCCTGTTATATTTCAACAGGAGCAGCCTGTCAGTTGATGCCTTTGTGTTCTACTGCAGCTTCCCAGAGTGTTCTAAAGAACAACTAGAGCGCTAACAGTCTTACTTATGACAAAATTATGGCACACCTGAAGCCATCTTGATTGGAATAAACTGGTAACTCTTAAAACATTTAATTTAAAAAGGAACAAAATGAGGGGTTCATTTTGTCGTAGAAATTATGGTTAGTGCTGTAGAAACAAAAAATAGGACATGTTTTAAGTGAGATCTCAAATATCTTCCTGTTATATTTCAACAGGAGCAGCCTGTCAGTTGATGCCTTTGTGTTCTACTGCAGCTTTCCAGAGTGTTCTAAAGAACAACTAGAGCGCTAACAGTCTTACTTATGACAAAATTATGGCACACCTGAAGCCATCTTGATTGGAATAAACTGGTAACACTTAAAACATTTAATTTAAAAAGGAACAAAATGAGGGGGTTCATTTTGCCATAGAAATTATGGTTAGTGCTGCAGAAAGAAAATGTAGGGCATGTTTTAAGTGAGATCTCAAATCCTCTTCTATTTCATTAGAAAATTCTGACATGCAGACTGAAACAATCACTTTCAAAACCAGCAGTAGACTTCCAGTTAACTCCCTGGTGAGCAGTAGCTTTACTACAGTGATCTAATGAACAACTAGAGTGCTAACATTCTGAATTTATGGCAAATGTGTGACACATCTGAATGCCTTCTTGATGGAATCAAAGTAAAAACTGAAAACATTTCCTACTGAGGAGACTGCAGTAAATGACGAAATTAGGAAACTTCATAACAAATAAGTCTCCCAAGATGGCCACCAGAGAAAAAAGAGCCCAAATGTACCACAAATATCACCCAGGTGTAGCCCACATATAGCCCAATGACAGAAGTGTGCAAAACACTTTTTATTTTTAGTTTTTCTGCAGTTTTATATAGTGCAAACTGGTCAGGTATTGGAGCGTTACATCTTACTTGGAAACCTTATTGCGTATTTTGCACGAAGTACATGAGATTGATCTTGCGAAACATTGAACTTTATGATTCTGTTAACCTGAAGTTGCTCTGAACCGGGCTTTGTAACACCCGTTTTTACCTACTGGTTTTAATTAATTCTAACTGTATTGTATTAGGAAAGAGGATTTACTGTTTTTATGTACACTTTTATGATCTATGTTTCTAAATCAGATCAAATAAAGTTTAATGAATTCTATGGCAAGACGGTGGCGAGGATTATGCATATCTTTCCTCGCTTTATTTGCATAGCAGTTCAAAGAAAACGTAACACAACAATCATTAAACAAAAGACTACACAACCCATGAACCATTAGGGGGTAGTCTCCAAGGCAACTATAGTCCAATCATATCACAGTCCATCGTATATAATATCGTGACGTCCCTTCCGCTTCCTCTTTCTTCACTGCTCGTCAGTTAAGTGCATTCCTTACATTCTTGGCTTAATCTGACGTTGTTGCTGTTTGTATAGCGGTTTCTTGTGCACGTTATTAGCATTATTGCCTTGGTATTGTTTCATATTCCCTGCGCAGCAGGCTCTTGCCCGAGCGCGTTCTCTCCCTCGCAGTTTCTCCCGCTGTGTGCTCTGCGTGCGGTGAGATCCTGTCAGGCGCTTCTGGTCCGAGCGAGGCAGCTCCGCCGAGCGCTCCCGCTGGTCTTTACGCGCGTTTGGGAATCCGGTCACTCCTTTAGTGTCCGCTTGATTCCCGACCAACCTCGCCTAATTTTGACACAGCTACGCGGTGATTTCCCCACACGGCCACGTTAGTGACCAGCGCCACCTGGTGGTGGTAATTGGTATTGCGCCTCAGTCTATTCTTATAACAGCTTCGGGGAAAGCCCAGCTGTTGGAGCACCGGCGAGGGGGCTGTCTTAAGGATTTTAAGGGCATTTGTTCTGTGCTCACACCCTCTGCTATCATGTCTTCTCCAGAAGACCATTTTTACTCCTCCTACCAGGAAGTGGAGGAGGAATGGCTCCCCAACTTCTCCCTCCAGCAGTGGACCAAGCCCTCTCTCTGGCTATTTCTAGGGCCCTGGCTCCTCTTAGGGATCAGGTTGATAAGCTGGCGAAAAGCATCCCTGGGGTGTTCAGTGACCCAGATCTGGTGGTGGCGGGTCCAAGTAGCTCCCAGATGGGGAATAAAAGGGCCGTTAAGCATAACGCGGGGCACTTGGAAGGATTTGATAAACTTACGGAGACCTTCCTCAAGAGTGCGCGAACGCTAAAACATGCACCCTGCCGGGAGGAGGAGGGGCCCGGAGAAAATTGCGACACTGTCACCACTATTGTAGACCCCGACGGCAGGTTTCCCTTAGAGGGAGAGGGTGTATCGGAGGACGATTTCTCCTTCGATGAGGATAAGGACTCGGGGCGTCCCTGGCGTCCAGAGTCCCACTCCTCTCAGTCCGCGGTTGGGGACGGGGTCCACTCGGACATGTTCGAGCCTACCCAAATTTACCATCCTAGGTCGGCAGAGTGGACACCTGACGCCAAAGTGGCAGAGTATGTGGTGGGGAAAATCCATCAACCCCTTGAAAGGGAGGTCAGGAATAGGATGAGGGGAGAATGCCCCAGGCCCTCACTGAAGGGGAAGGTGGCACACACGCCTGAAATTGATGAGAAACTATGTACCTTTTTCTCCAAGTATATGAGGGATCCCAAGAAAGGAATTGATAGGTCTTGGACGTGGTAGGGCCCTTGACCCAAATAATTCAATTGACGGAGCGTTCCAAAGAGTCAGGATCCCCTTTGTCCACGGAGATTATGGCTGGTTGGGCGCACTACCCTAAACCCTAAAACACTACCCCCTCCACTACCCAAACACCACTGCACTACCCTAAACCCTAAAATACTACCCCCAGTACGACACCCTACACTACCCAAACATAACAACACTACCCTAAACCCTAAAACACTACCACCAGCACGACCCCCTACACTACCCAAACACCACTGCACTACCCTATACCCTAAAACACGACCCCCTACACTACACAAACACGACTGCACTACCCTAAACCCTAAAACACTACCCACAGTATGACCCCCTCCACTACACAAACACCACTGCACTGCCCTAAACCCTAAAACACTACCCCAGCACTACCCCCTACACTACCCAAACACCACTGCACTAACATAAACCCTAAAACACTACCCCCAGCACAACCCTCTACACTACACAAACACCACTGCACTACCCTAAACCCTAAAACACAACCCCCAGCACGACTCCCTACACTACCCAAACACCACTGCACTACCCTAAACCCTAAATCTACCCCCAGCACGACCCACTACACTACCCAAACACCACTGCACTACCCTAAACCATAAAACACTACCCCCAGCATGACCCCCTACACTACACAAACACCACTGCACTACCCTAAACCCTAAAATACTACCACCAGCATGACCCCCTACACTACTCAAACACCACTGCACTACCCTAAACCCTAAAACACTACCCCCAGCATGACCCCCTACACTACCCATACACCACTGCACTACCCTAAACCCTAAAACACTACCCCCAGCATGACCCCCTACACTACTGCACTACCCTAAACCCTAAAACACTACCCCCAGCACGACCCCCTACGCTACCCAAACACCACTGCACTACCCTAAACCCTAAAACACTACCCCCAGCACGACCCCCTACACCACCCAAACACCACTGCAGTACCCTAAACCCTAGAAAAGAAACCCCCACCCCATGCCCAATCCCCCTTACCTCTCACTCCTCATGGTTCCTCTCTCCTCGTGGTTCCTGCTTCACGTCATCTCTGAGGGGCAGTGCATGTCGTTGTGAGGAAACGGAACAGCCTCTGTTTCCTTACAACGACATGGATCGTCTACATGTTTTAGAACGCATGGTCATTTACCATACATACCTTTACAACAAAATTTGTTGTAAAGGCATGCGTGGTAAATGACCATGCGTTCTAAAAAATGCGTAGTAATGACTTTGTGATGTACAACGCATGCGTGGTAATGCATGCGTTGTAATGGTATCGCAAAGTAAAAAGTCGTTATAACGGCTGTTTACCGATCGAAGCTGGCCCCTGTTCTTCAGTGAGACGTTTATTTGATTAATTAGGAGGAAGGAATGTGGTTTTTACCGAAAAGTGCATTCCCGGCTGTTGTATTGTGAAAGTGTCCGCGTGGCCTGGTTTCACTTCCGGTGAGAGAGTGGAAGAGTCTGTTTGGATCTAAAGGAGTTCTGTTGTTGGACGGGGCCGGCGCAACATGTCATCAGAAAACATAGCTAATGGAAAGCGTCCTCCCTGAAGTGTGGAGCAGTGCCATGAGAGGTCAACGAGTGTGCGTCCCACCGCAGTATGACCGTACCGCGTGACCCATGTGCCGCCTCCAGGGTACGGGAGGCAGAAGCGGCATCGCAGGTCCTCTTGAAGACCGTTGTAGCACTAATTCTACATTTTGGTACTAGGGCATTTTAACTTCGTTGTTCCTGCCAGATACAAAGAGAAGATCCTGTGTTATTCAGTGCCCTCGTTACCTTTTTTGTGGGTTGTGGTGCTTGTCACTTCGCTGCCCCGCCGGTGCACACGACTGGGCACCCCACCTCGTGTGCCATCTGCAGGGCCTCTGCCCTCGGATCACTGGTTTCGATTTCTGGAGTGGCAACATAAACAGTTGCTTCCAAAGGACTAGCCTGAACACTTAGGTGAATATCCCCTGCACCAGCATTCCACGGAAATTCTTTCCTAGCTCTCCCACGTCAACGAGCACGGCTCCGCTCGCGACACCGTATAACGTCATCGGAGCCATAAGAGGACCTCGTCGGCGTGCTGACGTCAGTTCCACCCATTTTTTCTGTGCCACCGAGGCAAACAGGGGACCGAGACATTTTCACATGTATACATAGTATAATAAATATATATATATTCACTGGAAAAACCATAGGTTTCAGGCACGTTATAGTTAGAAATTAGCATTTAAAAAACCTTAGAAATTCACTGAAAAACCCATAGGTTTCAGGCACGTTATAGTTAGAAATTAGCATTTAAAAACCTTAGAAATTCACTGAAAAAACCATAGGTTTCAGGGGCGTTATAGTTAGTTGGACATTTCACTCGTACAAAACCATAGAAATTCCCCCGTTATAGTTAGTTCAGCTAACTATAACTCACGCGCCCGCAATGCACTGCTGATGACGTCACATATTACATCACTCATGACATGGTCAGTGACATCACTCATGACATCACTGATGACATCTCAAATGACATCGGAAACAGCCGGAGGCCACAATGGAGAACATCAGTAAAGATGCCGCTGACGAAGACTGTGCAAGAGTCCGGTGGAATCCAAGGGTGGATTCTTGAAGAGAAGAACCTATAAGCAGAGGATACAGAGTCTATGCAACTCGGAGATGACCAAGAGTCATGGAAGAGCAACGCCCATCGATGACAGAAGATGCAGGAGTGATGACGGTGACCAAGTAGCTGCAGCTGTGAGGACCAGGCAATGCTGATGAAGACCAGGAGCCGTTCATGATCTGTCCCATGTTGAAAGTCAAGAACCAGGGGGCTCCAACAAGCCTTGGAATCAGCAACAGACGTGGAAAACAATGAAGGAGCAACATTAGGACCAGCATGGTCCAAGGGACTCACCAAGTGTTGGAGAGACAGAGCAGGCCTCGAGCAAGCAAGAGAAGACCCTCGAGAGGACCCACAGATGAAAGGCACAGGAGTCGCAAGAGGACCTCGAGCAGCTCACAAAAGAAGAGGAGCCACAGTGCAGAGGATGTGGTGAGGATGCTGATCTTGGCAGGAGGAGATAGTGGAGGCTGGAGCTTCTGGTAGCCCAAAGATCTCTGGAGTGCAGAGCCAACAAGCCTTGGCAACGGCAAGTCAGCGCGGTTAACAGGGCTTCGGTGCCAGCGGTTCCGACGAGGGTTACTGGCCCCAAAATTGCTGAGAGAACAGGTCTGGCCTCATGGTAGTTACAGAACCACCACCTGTGTTGCTGAGCCTTTTGAAGTCTGTGGGACGTCAGGAGCAGCAGACCGGTCAGCTTTGTTGCATTGCCTGCAGATGCAGGGGAGTAACTCCTTCACTCCAAGGCAGATTACTTTGGGTGTTCTTGATGCCCACAGGTCTGTTGAAGATCCTGGAAGAAGCACAGACACAGACGACAAAGAAGACTTGCAGGACAGCGAGCCCAGGAGCAGCAGGAGTCTGCCGTGAGGCAGTCTTGGTTCCAGGCGAAATCCAAGCGTCCAGATGATCGAAGAGTGACATGGTTTCAGACTTGAGTCTTCTCCCATGGTGAATCTGAGCAACCACCCCCAGGTAAGCCCTTTTATACCCTAAGAAAGGGGTTAGAATGACTCAGGGGTCCCTCCCAAGGAGGGGCTGGACAGAGGGGAGGATACTCCCATGTCCTTTGTCCAGTTTTGCACCAGAGTGGGAGCCAGGGGCTTCCAGAACTGGTTCTAACTGGAGTATTCAAGGAGGGCACCAAATGTGCCCTTCAAAGCAGTCTGGTGGCACGGGCAAATTCCCCACCCCAGCCCAATACACTTAGTCCTGTCTGGGAGGTAGTCACACCTCCCTGTGACAGGAAACCTATTGTTCCACCTTCCGCTGCCCGAGCTCTGCTCAGCAGCAGGAGGGCAGAAATGTGTCTGTGGTCGGCAGCAGCACTAGCTTGCTAGCAGTCCCTGAAAGGCTGTTACCGGGAGTACTAGGGGGCTTCCCGGAGGAGCCCCCAGTGCATGGAATCATACCTCCATTATCATTATTGGAGGTATAATTCCAACATGTTTGATACCAAACATGCCCAGGTTCTGCACTGCCACTATATAGTTAGCCATCTCGTAATGACGCGTGGCCACTATATGTATCAAAATGGCTGACCACACTTACAGAGCCTGGTGAATCGACTCCGGGGTTTGTAGGGGTGTCCTGCTCATGCAGGGGCACCCTCACATTTATAATCAGCACTCTGCATTCAGGATTGAAAGGCCTGCCTTAGGGGTGACCTATAGGTTTTAAGTGTAGTGACCTCAGATATAAGGAAACTTATATCTGTTGTAAGTGGTGCTAGAACCAACTTACACAGGCTGCAACAGCAGGCCTGTCTGTAGTTACAGCTTGGGTGGTCTCTCATGGGTGGCATAATGCATGCGTCAGCCCATTGGAGACCCTTGGTGTACCTATGCCCTGGCTACCTTAATACCATATACTAGGGACTTGCAGGAGTTTACCAGTAGCCAATTGTGGAGGTACAGAATTACTTACCAAGTCAAATTTGGGGAGGAAGAAAAGTGCCTTGGGTCCTGATTAGCAGGATCCCAGTCATGCTAGTCAAAGCAACATACTGAAACCAGCAAAAAGAGGGGGCAACTATGAAAGCAGATCCTACTTTCCTACAATGACCTTACAGTGCACCAGGATACAGCAACCTTTATCGGGACTGTTCCCCAACAGTGTCTCTCATCTCTCCATAGCCCCTCTGGCACATGTATTTCATTTGTTTTACAGTGCCTCTCATACCAGTGTAGGATGTTGGAGCATTTTACATCAAACACACATACAGAGACAATGAATCATTTATGTGTAAATCAGTGGATAGAAAATGTTACATAAGACATTATTTCTCCCCAAATAAACCCTTTTTAGCAAAATTAGGATAATGAAAGACTGGGGGGAAAAGACATAACTTTCTAACCTATATTACGATTGTAATTTATGAACTGCACAGTACTGAAAAGGATCTCTGTGACACAAGCAGTAACCCACTGAGCTATGCACATAAAATACTGTTCTGTCATCTGTATAGTACACACTCTTTGCAACAGGCATATTAACCCTCTGCGCTACCTTAGATGAGTCAAAACTGCCACTAGACAAAACTCCGATCTCTCTCCACGAGGTACCATAATCACTCAAGTTATCTTGCCACTTTTATTGTTGCCTGAAACTGATGGATATACAGGGCACTCTGCAGTGCTTTTAAAACTGCTACACAGGTACAAAATCGTCCCCCAGTAACAAAAGCGGACACCCCACCCTCCAGCCTCCCGGGGAGATGCCCAATGCTCGGTCCGGCCCGTCCGGCCATGGACAGGAGTTCTGCTGAGCTCTTCACTGTCAAATTTAAATCGCTTATGTTGACATCCTGCAAAGTGCTGACATGATGTGCAGCACTTGTGGGCACGTAACATTCATTATCCTGCCATATGAACTATTTGTCACCTTGGCCCCAGCATCATTGTTACTGCACTGGGAAAAATGGGACCAGGTGATGCTGCTGAAGGGCACAACACACGCACTGTATAAACGAATCACCTCATCCTGCACAGGCCTGCCAAGAGACACACTGTGACTATGTCGGGTCCTTACAGGGATGCAAGAAAGTTACTAAAATGGGTGATTCTAACCCATGATGCGTGGCACTTGGCATGGCTGGCGTGTTGACCAGTGGCAACTTGAGTGGCCCCCCTGCAAAGTACATGTAGGGCCCCCCCCACGCACCAGACCCAGTCAGGAGGTCTTTGGCCAGGGGGCCCACTGCCCATGCATAGTGCCAGAGGGGTGCGCCTGGAGTTTGGGGGCCCCTCGCACTGTTGAGGCTGTGGGGGCTACTATCACACCACTGTTGTTGGTGGTCTGGCTGGTATTGCGCAGTGCATAGAGCATCAGGGCACACTAGTATACTATCTGAGACTGTCCCAGAGCTCTTAGAGTCCGGGCTCGGTTTCAGAGAGCACACAAAGTCTGAGAGCCATTGACTCAGGGCAGGTTTGGGCGTCAAGGAGGACTCCGATATGAGCTTTTGGATTTTCCAGGACCTGGGATGGTACAGGTCCTGGATCTCCTTCTGGTGATGGATTGTGCCAGTGCTTTGGGGTTACTATGGTGTTTGTGTTGCCTCGTTCTACCAGAATGCTTGATGGTGACTCGCACCCCCACCCCTCAGGGTTGTCTAATTCTGATTGGACACCTTCATGTTTTTCCCCTTCTGGGTCCTCATCCTGGACTTCGATTCTCTTAAACTAAGAGATGTTGCGAGTTATGGTCTTACCTCTGCAGCGGGCCAATATAAACATGCCTTTCATATCAGTCGTGGTCTACATCCCTTTTTCATAGGGATTTCAAAATTTCAATCCTGGGTGGCGGTCCCAGATCAATGCCTGGTCAACGGGAATGATATCCAGGTTCTTGGTTCACCGCCTACGACTGGACTCTTCATTTGTCCTTTGCCTCTGGGCCTGTTGCTCACCAGGTTGAACGCCTTTGTTTGCCACCCTGGAGTGGTTGGGATGCTGTCACGTACAGGCCCAACATCATGGTCATGGGGGAGCATTGCATCATATTGTGGGGTGTGTTCCCATAGGTGCAGAGGAAATGGTGCAGACCCAATTTGTGATCAGAACCCTGATCTGCTGCAATGCAAAGGGCTTTATTTAAGGAGTGCATGAAATGCTGAATGTCCTCATTTGCCCCTAACCACTGTGGTGTGATCCTTCAGAGGCTGATCCTGAGCCACTCTAGGTTCTCTCTAAATTCTGTCCCCTAGAACGGGGGCCCCCACATTCCAAGGGCCCCCCTTGGGAAAGTGAACTTTCTCTCTAGATTACTTCTGTGTATTTTTGTATCTTAATCTTTTATAATTCAATGTTGATAGGCAACATAAGGCTTGAATTAGCAAAAAATGTGTAATTGATTTCAAAGTTGTGCCTAACAGGGGCCTCAAATGTTTTCTTGCCTATGGCCCCCAAAATCCTTAAGATGACAATGTTGTTCTGGACTTCATCTGGGAGGCCAAACATGGCGAAGACCTTTTCCAGAAGGGGGTGTACTTTCTGAAATGCGGTGGAGGTTGTTACCTCGACCCCAGGTTATTTCAAGCCACTTGCCATTGATCAGCACAATGGTAAGCTGCCCATTGCGAAGCTTCCAAAGTCCAAACTGACCTTTGTCCACAGTGCTTGCACAGTACTTATGTGGCCATGGGGCAGGTGTGCTCACATACTGTGCAACACTTTATGGTTTCTTCGACGGCCTCAAGTCCTGGTAACCACACCTTCTTGTGAAGGCATTTCTTGCTCTTTACCCCTCCTTGGTGCCCTTCATGGGCTAGCACGATTACTTTTGTCTGCGGAGCGTGTGGTACCACTATTTTGTTGCCTCTCAGGAGGATGCTGTCAGGAGTCACATTCAGTTCCTCCCTCACCCTCAATAGCTAGACCAACATATCCTTGTCAGCAGGCATCCACTGGTTTGCAGAATGTCTTCCACATTTTTTGATGCAACGCTGCAAGGACCTTCTGAAGACCGTTGTCACCCTGGGTGGCTGCCCTGACCTCCTCAAGTGTAAGCGCCTTGAAGTGCTATGGGCCAACATGCATATATACTTTTCGGTGCCCTGCTCAGCATCTGCTTGTTCTTTCCCTATGCCCATGGGGGTGTCGCAACAGGAAATCCGCTGGGTTTCTATTCCCGGCCGGTAGGTGATGGTGAACGACTACTTTTGCAGCCCAACTGTCCATCTTCACTCTGCATCGGTGAATGGCTGGCCATGCCCCCTAAACAAGCTGAACAGTGGCTTGTGGTCCATGATGATTTTGAGCATGCAGCTGTAGGGTTATAGGTGGAAGTGGTGGCACTGAAATTAAGGACATCTTCCTAACCTGACAATCTCTAGATTCCGAAGTTCAGTCTCTTGTACCTCCACTGCCAGAAAAAGTTGTAATTTAGGGGCTTGGTGGGGCAAGCTCTAGGCCACAATTTCTAGTAGTTGGTCAGCCCTTGCTCCGCCGACCTGGCATGTTTCAGGACTGGTCTACCACTGATGACTTCCACCTTCTCTGTCTTGAAGAGTGTCTCCCTCCCAGCATGTGGCGGTGCTGGCCCCTTTGTCAGGGCCATCTCCTTTGCACAAGTGCTTGACAGGTCATATGATCTGACCAGGATGAGAATGTCAGCTTGATTCCAGGCTGTTTCAGGATACTCACCAAGTGGGCATAGAAGTTGTTGACTTCCCTCTTTCAAGCCTGTCTCAACTCAAACCTCTCAAAGTCTGGGTTTAGTTGGTGGTTGAAGCGCAAGTTGAGTGCTACGATTGTGGCATCAAAATCATGTTCCGGCCATGTCCCAGGAGGTGTATGAACAATTTGTACATTTCTTATCCTGCATAATGTAGTAGCTGTTATCTTTTGGCAGTTCAGTCTGTCTGACAGGTGGCCAAGCCATGTCTTTCATCAGGGTGCTGCTGTGGCTGGTTCCACCAGCCTGCTGAACAGTGGCCACCTGCCCCTAGCACCCTGTATAGGGCATGCATCTCTTCCCCCCTCTGCCTCAGTCAAGGCATAGGTTGTCTTTCATTTTCCAATTTTCTTTTCTTTTCTGTGTTGTATATAAATGCATGATGCACACAGAGCCTCTTCTGCACTGGCACATGCCTCAATGGTTTGTCGTTAGGGTTATTACCTGTCTTTAACTTCCTTGATGTAGCCAGGGTCCTAAGTTCCTGGAACTTAAGACCACTGTATCTAGAAGATTGGGACCCACTGGATTCCCCAACTAAAAACATAGTAAACTAGGTGTAGTGTGGTGTTGAATCTACCTACTCTAGTGGAAACTAAACTTCAAAAGGATTGTAGAAAGTGTTGCACTAGACCCTCAACTAACAATCCAAAAAGTTCAGTAGAACTTACTATTATACAAAAAGTATTTTATATGTGGCTAATGCTAGTGATGGTTTTTAATCTAACCACACCTAGATTAGCTGGTAAACAGTGCAGGCCTAAATCATAACCGCTGCACATCAATGTAGGAGTCTGGCTTAGTATATGGTGCACACTTATTTAAGTTAAGCATCTTGCACTAATCCACACAACCCTTATGGTGATTTTAGTGGTCTTAGACAACCATAGAAAGCTTTCTAAGTGGTAGCTGTGGAGAGCAGCCTCGAGGCTTATACTAGAAGGAGTGTTAAGCAGCTTGTTTTTCCGGTTCTAATTATGTAGTGTAGGTTAAACTGAAGAAAGAAAAAAGGTTGCGAGTACAACACGCTGCAAAATGCGCTGCCAAGAAATGTCAACAACATAAGCGTTGAACTGAGGCAAAACTTTAGCTGCCGCTAGCACCAGCACACACTGCTTGACAATAATTACAATGCTCGTTGCTAAGCAACGCCCTCCAATAAGCAGCGTCGCAATGCACCCACCGCTGGGAACGTGATGACCTCACACTAGTTCCTCGAACTCCAAATCTCTGCAGCTCAAAATGACGTTAGAGGCGGTGTACCGCATAGAAGAAATTGGGGATCCCAATAAACTATTCAATACAGTACCACAAAGCTGAAAGACGTATAAGATCCAGATGCCAGTCGGCCGCAATTAATTCTTTCTTTATCAATTCTTTATTTCAGTCGGTGTACCATAAAAGAACATACACAGATGTATACAAACTGTACAAAACAGATAAAAAGACTAAAAGTCATGATAAAAACAGTTGTGAGTTAAAAAGACCATTTGGGTTAAAACAGTGAGTAAGTCAGTCACTGAAGGGTCAACGATTCTACTTTAAGAAATTTCATCCGTGCCCACCACATAGAACTTAAAAAACAGATACAGCATAAACAATTTGGAGTTCGGTATTGTATTTTAGGAGCCTGAATGCTTCTTTGCAGTGTCGTGTACCAAGATTCCTACACAATTGGATCAACCATCTGTGTCTGGTTTTGTGATATCCCGGGCAAAAGAAAAATACATGAAGTTCAGTCTCCTCTCCCGAACTACAAGATGGACACCCCAGAGTGGCGCTACTGGACCATTTGTTAGTGAATGTGCGCAGGGGGAGAGAGCCATGCCGCAATTGCACGTTCAGTTTCCTGGCTAGTGCCGGTCGTATTTCATCTAGGCATGGCTCTATAAGGTACATGTCTTTTACTGCCAGGAAATTTACAGTAAGGGATCCATTAGTGGAGTTTTCGTGGAGTTTGGCAAGTTTGCCCCCCCAATAGCTTCTAACTAGCTGTGTGCGCGTAATTGCCGCACAGGCTGACTCCGGGTTGTACCATAGGTTGTCTCTGCCAATGGTACTAAGTGCTTCCCTGATGTGCGCAAACCAAGCCAACTTACCTATGCCAGGGTGTCTAAAACGTTCTAGGAGCTCAGACCTGTACTCAGCCAGTTCGGGTGTCACCCATAGGCGTCGCCAGAATAATAGGGGTCTGCACCCAATTTCCTCTGTGATGGGTCTCACCCCTAGATCCAAACGCAGTGGTACAAGTGGGGAGTTCATCGGTACACCGAATAGCTGCCTGAGAAAACTGTTCTCTGTTTTGATAATAGACCTGGGGTGAACAGTGCCCCCAGAGTTCGGCCCCATACAAGACAGCGCTTCTGAGTTGAGTTTTATAGATCTCTATAACTGGACTTACAGGCTTGTGAATAGAGTTTCTATAAAACTTGGCCAGGCCGCCAGCGGTCTGGGCCAATTTAAGGCTGGACGTGTCCGTTTGTGGCCCCCAGGTCATATTTTCGGTTAAAGTGAGGCCCAAGTAGTCAAAGACGGATACCCGCTCCAGTGGAGTACCATTCATATGCGGGTTGGGGCGGGTTGATCTACCATGGTTGAAGACCATATATTTTGTCTTTTCTCTGTTGATCTCGAGCCCCCTGTGCCTACAGAACTCACAGAACCCATCCAGTATTCTCTGGATGCCCATAGGGGACTTAGAGAGGAGTAAGGTGTCGTCGGCAAACATCATTGCCGGAATTGGCTTGTGTGCTAACTTGGGGCCGTCTATGTCCTTCAGTATGCCACACGCACCTACCAGTCCGTTGATGTAGATACAGAACAAGGTAGGGGCGAGCACACAGCCCTGTCTAACTCCCCTATTAATGGGAATTGGCAACGTAAGTTCCCCCTTCTTCCCATACCTAATTTGGGCATAATTATCAGCATGTAGCCTTCTCAGTGTGTTCAAAAGATAATGGGGTAATCCTAGTTCATTCAGCACCACCCAGAGAGCATCTCTGGGAACCATGTCAAAGGCACTTTTAAGGTCCACAAAGACCAGATACAAGCTACCGCCTTACAGATACACTGAAGTCCAATAGAGGAGTTGGAGCCTAAAAATCTGGTCTACAGTTGATGTTTTTTCTCTAAAACCCGCTTGCAAGGGACTCATGATCTTATGTTCCTCCAACCAGGATTGCAGGCGATCTAATAGGATCCTAGCAAAGATTTTTTGTGATACATCGATCAAACTGATCGGTCAATAGTTAGTGGGTAATAGAGGAGATCCCTTTTTGTGTACCGGGAGGATCTCTGCTCCTGCCCAAGTAGCAGGGAGTGGCATCCCTAGCAAGATGGCATTATAGATCACCCGTAGATAGGAGCCCCAGATATTGGGTTCGGCCCGAAAAAGATCCCCTGGTATCTTGTCCAGACCAGCTGCTTTGCCTGGAGCTATTCTATTAAGGGCTTTGGTAACTTCTGCCAAGGCAATCTCCGGGGCAACTGGATTGGAGTTCAAGTGTGGCAGGGTAGCTAGGGTCTGGCGACAAGTCTCAACCTTATGTGAGGCGTAGAGAGCCAGAAAATGCTCTCTCCAGTGGTCAGCCGCTATATTTGGCTCTGAAGCCGCCTTGCTGTTGCTACTACCTGTACATACAATATTCCAAAAATTTTCAGGTCTTTTGCCACAAGGGCCAATTTAAGACTTTCCCATTGATCCATTTCCCATGCCACTTTAGCAAGTGCAATGGTGGCTTTATAGGAGGTCCTTGCTGTTTTTACTTTGAAGTTACATTTGGATTTTATGGCCTCGATCAGGGCTTTCTTTGCCATCTGACACCTACCATTAAACCTAGTCTGTTTCAGCTTCGTCCCACACCCCCGGGTACACACTGGCCAAAACATATCCACCAGCTTTGCGGTTGTTGATTCATTAATCTTGGCAACATCAGCAAGGGATGCAACGATACCTGCTGATCTTACAAGCTCTGCCAAAGCCTCAAGATTGGGTATGATGGCTTCAAATAGAAGGGACAGTTTTTGGGCGATTTTTCTATCCATGCCCACCTGACTTTTCGCCTATGGTTTGCGAGTGTCAATCTGTTGTCATTTATTGAAGCTAGGTCGGGGGTTCCCCCGATGCTTGGCAAAGACAGTTCGAGTGTTAGGGCGTTGTGGTCGCTGTCGTTGTGTGGCCTGACAGCGAAATCAACAACCCTACCCCACAACCTGGTTTCTACTAGGATGTAGTCTATAATAGAAGAGTGGCCAACTCTGTTATAGGTGTGCTTCCCGGGAGAGTCTGAGCTGGTTCGGCCATTGCATGCTCGCAGCGAGTGCTTTAGGGTAAGTGCTTTGATTTGGAGAGCCAGCAGTGTCCAGGCCCTAATCGGGGGAATATTGGGCTCGGGGATAGCCCGCAGCTCATCCTCCTCATTGACAGGTGTGCCATTGAGATTTTTCATAGGCTCAAATTGGCAGTTGAGGTCACCCCCCAGTACCACCATAGCATTGTTTGAAAAACTAGAGATCAAACCATCAAGTTGATCAAGAGTCGGGGATTCTTGGCCGATCCTCACCGGCCTCGAGTAGACATTGATTAAAGCTATTTTAAAATCCGGTGCAAAGGTCAGCATGATGCACAGTATGTCAGGTGAGCAGTACAACACAGGGGGGCCATACAACCTAGGTGAGAGCCTACCCAGGTACATAGCCCACCGGAGGGTCTGCCGCAATTAATTCCTCTCGACGACGTTACAAATTCTTGCCGGCCGCACCTCCGGTGTAACCTTTACTTCAACTCGATGCGAATTCCTGTTGGCATGGATTCGTTGGGGCTGTCCTCTCGTCGCCACTAAAATGCAGTAATGTCTTCCGAAAAAACACAGGTATAGCCAGGTAAGTTCCGTTGGATTTATTATTATTACACCCACAAGGAGTTCCAGATGCAGACTCCCACTCCAGCGACTCACACACCTCTCTCCCAAATGCAAGTCTGTGTGTTCTGAATTCTTATCACGCGTGGAATTGCAAAACTTAAATCATAACACTGTACACTGCAAGAGGGCTTAGGGGGGTTCCCCTCCAAGAAAATTTGGGGAAAAATGTCAAAAATGGTGCATTCTACAACACATTTTTCATTATATATTCAATTGCGTTCGTTTTTAAAGCATAGTAAATGATGACTGTAGGGGGCTGGCTTAGTATGGTGCACACTTATTTACGTGAAGCATCATGCACTAATCCAGTGAACCCTTATGGTGATTTTAGTGGTCTAAGACAACCATAGAAAGCTCTCTAAGTGGTAGCTGTGGAGAGCAGCCTTCAGGCTTAGCCCAGTAGGAGTGTTAAGCAGCTTAATCATGTATTGTAGGTTAAACGAAGAAGAACCACACAGCGTAGTTATAAAAATAGGTATATTTATTACACAACACTCACTAACACATTGGTAAATCTCCTACCTAGAGATATCAACACAAATACACACAATACTTCAATTGCAAACAGGTAAGTAAGCACAATACACAATGGTCTCCAGGGGGAGACCAAACCATATATTCTGAGAGTGTAATGCGAACTGTGACCAAACTCGGGACTTGGATCAGGAGACTCAGAAGAGCTGGAGACACAAGGAACCACCCAAGGTGAGTACCCAGGAACCCCCCCCGGAGGCTGTGTGCAGAGTGAAAACACAGTCGCGTACTCAATAGTAGTCAACGGGAAAGTCACGGTTGCAGTTTTGAAGAAGAAGGACCATTCCCAGTGGGCCCTAAAGAAACCCTGTGGAAATAGAAGATTGGAGAGTCACCACACCCATGGATACCACAGGAACCAGGATACCTACTCCAGGGAAGCCGGTGCATAGGTGCAAAGTGACACCGGAAGCAGCCGTAGACCACAATGGAGAACGTCAGTAAAGATGCCGCTGGCGAAGAATGTGTAAGAGTCTGGTGGTCCAAGGGTGGGTTCTTGAAGAGAAGAACCTGCAAGCAGAAGGGACAGAGTCTATGCCACTCGTAGGTGACCAGGAGGCACGGGAGAGCAACGCCCATCGATGACGGAAGATGCAGGAGTGATGACGGTGACCATGTAGCTGCAGCTGTGAGGACCAGGTGATGCTGAAGACGACCAGGAGCCGTTTATGAGCTGTCCCATGTTGGAAGTCAAGAACCAGGGGGCTCCAACAAGCCTTGGCAGCAGCAACGGACGTGGGAAACAATGAAGGAGCAACATTGGGATCAGCATGGTCCAAGGAACTCACCAAGTGCGGGAGAGTCAGAGCAGGCCCCGAGCAAGCAAGGGAGCCCACTGAAGCAAGAGAAGACCCTTGAGAGGACCCACAGACAAAAGGCACAGGATTTGCA
Source organism: Calotriton arnoldi (assembly GCA_963921515.1). NCBI lineage: Eukaryota > Metazoa > Chordata > Amphibia > Caudata > Salamandridae > Calotriton > Calotriton arnoldi. The sequence goes on along the minus strand of CAWUFW010001987.1, from coordinate 2,109,550 downwards.
AGAGGACCTAGAGCAGCTCACAAAAGAAGAAGGTGCACGGTGCAGAGGATGCACATGTCTCACGGTTTGTCATTACGCCCCTCTACGGTTGAATTCTTCCCTTCTTTGGTCACTGACTAGCCACCTCTTTGCAGCTGGGTATTGCCACACTCTCAGGTGGTTATGTCGCAGTTGGGCCTGGCTAAAAATTACAAACAAATACTAAAATTAAAAAACATTAAATAAAATATAAATCTAACAAGAAATATAGAAAGAAACTCCCCACCGTATTCCTACATAAACACCCAACTGGACGCTTCTGAAAAAGCAGCTTTTATGCTCTACACATTTATTTTCATTCATTCATTCATTCATTATTCATTTTATTTAAAAGTTTTAATATTTTTTAAAACACAAAACAAAATTAAAAACACACATAAAACATACATTTTTTGTTAAACAATAAAAATATATACATTTCTTTTAAATAAAAAATAAAATTATGATTAAATAACTTTACTGAAAATTAAACTAATACATTAATATATATTTTTAATTCAGCCATTTTACATTCATAAACAAAAAATCCACACAAAAATCAAACCTAAACTTAAAATGAAATAAGTAATCAGTTAATGTAAAATAATTATGAAGGATAAAACTTAAAACATACATTTACAAATGTAATTACATAAATGAATTGAAATTAAAACATTATAAAACAAAAAACATGTTTTCTTAATATGTAGATGTTAATAATCTAAATGTTCAAAAACTTTAAAAAAAATATTAAAATCAAATTTACATAAAGATTATGTACACAAACATACTTTAAAAATCTCCCCACCCATTTCCTCTATGTACTTGTTATAAAACATATATATTACTGAAAAAGTTAACAATAAATCTATTTTAAAATTAAATCCAAAAATCATTGCAATAACGTTTTAGAATAAATATGGATAACATTAAACAATTATAACATTAAATACATAAAATGAATTTAAAACAAACACAACTATTTTAGAGAAATAGTGTTAAAAACAATATTTTAGTAAACTATATATTTTACAACAATATTAAAAACAACACTAAAAACAATATACTTACCTTGATATTCCTGTTCAGATATTTTTGACATCAAGATATTCCTGAAACAATATTTTTGTATCATGATTTGTTTTTCAATATTCAAACCAAACACCGCTTGAGGGCCAAAACGTTGTCTTTGCTGTGTAGGTAAACAATATATTGACTACATCAGCTTTGAGTTTTTTTGTAAGATGTGCAGACGGGCTTAGGCCTGCTGAATGGGTCAGGTCACAACAATGTAGCTGCTTTGAGCATAGTAATCACAACGGTGGTGCCACGTGGAACTATAGGTGTTCTGTTCCTCTCAGGCCTGGCTGCTGCATCAAGCACAATAGCCACTTGCGCCTGTGCCTCTCTTGTTGTCATGGAAGGTTCCATTTGCTCCAATTACTCTGTAAGAGTGTCTGTGGATGGCCACTCATGGAATGAATGTCCTATTACTGGCCACCATAATGCCACCTGCACCTGTACGCCCTATTCAATACCCCTGCATTAAGGCAGAATGCATCTTGGACAGCATGTGGTGACCATGCTAGAACTGGGAGCCGGAGGCCTACTACCCATAGCTAGTGCTCATTGGACTGAGACGCTCCAGCAGCCCTGGCTGGTTGTTCCTTGAGCAGAGGTACATGGTGTGAATGTGAGGTGTGAAGCAGTTCCTGTGAGGGGACATTGCTTGTTTAGAAGAAGACAGGGAGGTAGGCTCTGCAGAAAAGAAGGTGTCCTTCAGAGCACAGCTCTAGAAACCCATTTATTTTCTGAGATGGTAATAAGGAGGCTAGGTTAACACCAACAGCAAATAGGCCATGCACCAGTAAAAGGAAACATTATTCTGCCCAGCCCATCTGGCATAGTCCTTATTGAGAAAATGGTGAGCTCATCCTGATGCAGGTTTTGTGAGGCTGGCTGGGTCTCCATGACAAATATTGACTAGGTTTGTATAGCACCAACCAGCCAGAGCTGGGCACACAAGGTGCACTACCTAAAACCCAGAAAGCAGATAACAATTCCAAAGAAATAGGTAGGCACTCGTTAGCATAGACAAGGATGTCACACTGTGAACAGTAACTGAAGGAAGAATCCACCACAGTTAATGAAGATGTAAGAAGGTGCGAAAATTCACTTTAAGATGCTTTCCACAAAGGGTTTATTCCAACATTAGGGGCCCATTATGGGAAAGCTGTGCAACAGGAGCACTTGGTCTCAGCTAACTTCTGAGATGGAAGTCTCCATAGTCAAGCTTCTACATTCTAGATTGTACATAGCACAGCCAGGAATATGCCAAGTGACAAAACAATATTCCACTTACCGCATCATCTTTCCCCCATGATTTTAACACAGATCTAATACAATTTAAATCATTATAATTCGAAGACAGTTTGACAGTTCGCTTTGGTTGACCTTCTTGCATTTCCCATTCTGTATCTCCATAAGAAACAGAAGTATGCACACTGTTATATTCAATATTCATGTTTAAGGAAATACCAGAGCCAGTGGAAGACTGCATACTCTCTGTAAATTCATGAGTATTACTACCACCTGCCCTGCAAGAGAGCCTGGAACCTCCTGTTTGCAAATCAAATGTTTGTGAGTCAAACCACACCAACTCTGCAGTTAAAGACTGTGGTCCTGATTCACAAAGGAAAACTTAGGGGCATATTATCAAGAACGGCGTTACAATTATCGCCGCTTTAGCGGCAGAAAACTGCCGCTAAAGCGGCAATAATGGGCTTGATAATATGCCCTTGAGAATTCCAATAGAAGCCCATGTTGACACCAGAACATGGGCTTCTATTGGAATTCTCAAGGGCATATTATCAAGCCCATTATCGCTGCTTTAGCGGCAGTTTCCTGCCGCTAAAGTGGCGATAATTTTAACGCCGTTCTTGCTAATATGCCCCTTACACTTTTGTGTAAGTTTACAAGTGTCTGATATTCACAAAGGGATTTACTAGTAGTATCTTTACGAGTGTGGAGTCTCCAGACATAAAAAGATAGGACAATCTTTTTATGTATGGAGACTCCACACTCATAAAGAAACTACTAGTAAATCCCTTTATAAATACCAAACAATTGTAAACTTACACAAAAGTGTATGTTTACCTTTGTGAATCAGGACCCATAACTGAGAACACTTGCTTTTGTTGATAATGTCAATACTAAAAGGTGTTTTAGTGTTAAAATAGATGTTAAATAGTTTCAGTTCAGTTCAAGGTGCACCAAAATAAATTGTCACAGACAAGGTGCACATTTTGTGTCTGAACGCAAGCAACACTTTGTGGCCAAACCTGATATATAGCAGTTACAGGTAGCGATGTATAGTCTGTCATCTAACGGTATTGTAGAAAGTGAGAATTATTTCTTGAAAGAGGGGGTGCACACTGCTGTAGCAAGTGGTCTTAAGGTGGAAAATTCCTGAAACAAAAAGTGTGGAATTATAACATTACACCTCATAGTACCACTGGGGTAGCACCTTCCACTCCATTGAGGAAGAGGGAACCAAGACCAACTCTATGTCCTGAGTGGTTAAATAAATCCATAGTAGAGTCTGATGGAAAAGCTACACTGGACAGTGTTAGAAATAAATTCTATACCAAAGGGTGTACAAATCATATTTTGACAATAACAAAAAAGTATAAACTTTACAGTTTGATGTTTGTGATTGGTCTTAATTAAATCTCCCAAGAACATAATGAAAAGCTAATCCAAGTTTTCAGAAACAAAGTATTGTAAATTTCTAGTGCATCAGTGTTACTTGCAGCAAGAGGGTGGTGGAACAAAAGTAATGTTGAGCATTTAACTAATTATAAGTCTAAAATAATTATCAATCAAAAACAAAACTGCAGCTTCATGGATTCTACTAGTAGGCCAGCAGCACTGATTGTGCTATCCACACAAGTAGCCTTTCAAACGTCCATTGCAAGGCCTGTATGTGCAGTTTACTTCCACTTTCACTTGGCATTTAAAACCCCTTGCCTAAAACATCCCTATTATTACACATGCCACCCCTAAGATAGGGCCTAAGGAGTTCGTTGGTCAGGGTGCTGTGTAAGTAAATGGCAGGACATGTACTTTTATGTTTTATCCTGGTAGTGACAAATGCCCAAATTTATTTTTCACTACTGTGAGGCCTACTCCTCTCATAGGTTAGCATTGGGAATTCCTTCATACACTTTTAAGCTGTAATTCCTGATTGGAATGGTAATGATAAATCCCCTTTACTGGTAAAGTGAGATTTCACACTACTATTTTAGGGATGCCACTTTTGGAGAGTTGCCATTTCCCTGCTCTTACAACTCTGTGTGTCTGCAGCCTGTCTCCAATACACGTCTGGGGTGGGTGAAGGCTACACTTTGTGCATTCCCTCTAGACAGCCACAAACACAGGAATGTTAGGTGTATCTGAGTACTCATCTACATTCATCTGCATTCTGATGACTTTTACTAAGCAAGAAGGGGGAAAGGCCTGACACCCACATCTGAATAGTTAGTGGCCTGCCCCAACACAAAGGGCTGATTACCCCCACACATAGTCTGGAGCCAGGGTTGAGAGACAAAGGATACTTGTGCACTTCAAAGACCCTTCTTTGAAGTCACCCCCAATTCAAAGGCACATTTGGGTATAAGTACTGGGTCTTTGACCCCACCAAATCAGCCACTTCTGGACCTACAACTGGACTCTGTCAGAAGAACTGCTGTTCTGCATCAAGGACTGAAATTCTGCTGGACTGCTGACCTGGAAGGCTTGTTTTTCTGCTGTGCTGCCCTACTGCCTGCTGCTCTCTGACCCTGCTGAGGAGAGCTGGAGTCTGCCTTGCAACTGATGTGATCTCTAAGTGCTTGTTAGTTTGCCTCCTGTTGCTTGAGACTCAGGGATAGTCTCTACCCCTGCTCCTGTGCCTGGTTCCCTAGAAGTGAACTCAGATACTTGCACCAGAGCAATCGCCGCCTCTCCAGACTGTGTGTAGCAGAACCGGCGCATCGACCCTGTTGAGGGAGCAGCACCTAGAGCATCGCACTTGGGAATGTCACATCGCACCCGGAACCACCACTGTGGAACCATCACATCGCTGCCACTGCATGGAATAGGTCAGCGCATCGCCCCTCCAGTGTGGATTAATCTGGTGCATTGTCTTTGGAACTGCCGCACTCAGAACCACTGATTCACTCAACAGACCTGATGCATGGCCACTACTGCGTGAAGAAAATCAATGCATTCCCTCGACTATGGGCCCAACCACATACTTTACATATTTCCTTTTTATTTAAGCCTGACTGCCCTGTGCCAAGCTACCAGAGGGCGAGTACAGGTTATCTTTTAGTGTGTATGTGACTTACCCTGACTAGAGTGGTAGTTCCTACTTGGACAAGGTGTATACCTCTGCTAACTAGAGACCCCTTTTCATATGCAGAATGTAAATCCATAATGGAGAAGTACTTGACACCACCAATATTTCCATTCAAATCCTGAATTTTAAGTAACGGATGGCAATCCACTAAGATGTTACTTATTTAACATTAGTTGTCTGCACCCCACATTTCACTGCTTGCGACCAGGATTAAAGTACTCTGTTCACCGGGCCTGCATGGCTCTTGTCCCCAGTCTGCACTCTATCACAGTTGGCTTGAACTGTTGACTTTGCCCCGGTCCAAAGTGACCAGGTAACCCCCATTGGGGCTTATTGCTTCTAAACGCTAGAACTCTTTATATTCTTTAAAAATATATAGCTCAACAGCTAGTTATTTAATTTTTGTTGTTTTGGTCTTGAAATATTTATAAAATAGTAATCTATTTTCCTAAACATGTGTGGATTCTTTTTGTGGTGTTTTCATTGTGTTACTGTGTGTGTGTGTGTGTGTGTGTGTGTTGCACAAATACTTGACAAATTGCCTTTTTATTTAAGTCTGACTGCTCTGTGCCAAGCTACCGGAGGGTGAGCACAGGTTATCTTTATAAAATAGTAATCTATTTTCCTAAACATGTGTGGAGTCTTTTTGTGGTGTTTTCATTGTGTTCCACTGAGTCCACTGGTTGGATTATTTTCTCAGCACACAATTTGTCTGTTAATTTCTTCAAATCTTCTCTGATGCTTAAGGTTACAAGAGTGACTTTATGTACTGCGGGAATGGCATGATTTTTAAGTTTAATACAATACTCAAGCTCCACAACCATACCCACTGGTTCACTAAAAACTCCTGGGACTTTATTCTACAATTTCACCACCCTAGCACACTAGATCACTCACATTATCCTTCATCAGGTCACAGTCCTCACTGGCAATGGGCAAATCTCCAAGCACAATGAGATTTTCCACACCAGTTTTCAACAGAATCCTCTTTTTGGCTAAATTATGCCACTCTGCAGTGTTTTTACCCTTCAAAGCTACATAAATCGTAGTGATAATCTTCCTACCTAAGCATTCAAGAGATTCAATAAAACAATCCAAGCTTATCAATTTCGTAATCACCAAAGCCTTTGGATTAATATCTGAAGCACACAAATTACTATTTCTTTCCCAGTATTAATAAAAGGTTTTATCTGGAATAAATTTAATAGGTGGCCCAGAATCTGCCATAATTCCAGTTGTACATTGCATGCTTTCACTTGATTCAATGTACCTTTGACAGTGCATCCTACTGGACACACATTCGCTTGCAATGTCATGTCCTTTAGATTAGTTCCATCATGTACATACTGATTACATACATTTTGTCCCATCCACACGACATAACAGTCTTAAACAGGTGACCTTTTACCTAGTAGCTTACTTCTGTCTCTTCGACAACCAGGCTCTTGGTACCATATCTTAATCCCTGTACCTAACGTACATAAACATGTCCCCAGGCACGGTAGATTTATTCTGTACAAGGGTCACCACTTTTTTTCATCCATGGCCAACAGCCAACAGCCAGCTGTGCATGCCCATATGTGTATATAAAAGGATTAGCAGGGGATTAGCGAATGTTTTCAAAACATATCGATTCGGGAAAAACCCTGGAGTGACTACTTTAGTATAAAAGACCCTCACTCCCCCTTATGACAGAGGAGAATTCTTTCTGAGCTGGACCGAGACTCTGCATGCTGATCCTTCGACATGCAGAGACCTGACATCCCTTGCGGGGTCCCATCCTCGACGCAGAGATGGGGTCCTTCATTCAGAACCATCAGGTGAGGGGTTAGCACTTCAAAGGGGAATTCTTTGCTCCATTAGGTTCCACTAGGACATGTCCTAGCACTTACACATACATGCTTCACGTACACCTCTAGGCTAGGCACAGTTAGGTAGGCTACGCATCATAGGAGTACGCCAATGCTATTGTTTTATATAATATGCTTTTAGTCATCTTAGTAGCACTATGGTAGAAATGTATCTACTTTTTAAGATATTGGTACTAGCGATCACATTTGTCTGCTCCTGTCTTTTCATTGTTGCAGCTAACGTTTCATACTAGACTGACGCTTGACCAATAAATACTTATTGAAACTGTTCTAATCGTCATTCTATGTGTTCTGAGAAAAGCAAGCACGAGTGACTGAGAGATAGATACCGTATTGTTTCCACGATACCTGAGAAATTGGGGTTGTCATGTTCAGTGGTTGCCAGAAACTACATACACCACAGTAGAATACAGGGGGATGGTAGTGGCACTGTAGAGCTAGCTGGTCTAAAGGCTGACTCATCCTGTGGGGGTGTCCAGAGTCTGTCTGCACACCAAGCCCTCAGTTTAGGTCATCCAAAACACGCAGGTCCTGGGGGGTCCTAGGAACCACACGACATGGTGCCGCCAATGTTGGTTTGGTTCTTATATTAACTGTAAAATCTGAGTAGTTCAGTTGTGCTTTCTCAGACAACCCTACTCACATTTTTCAGAGACGTCTGAACTGGGAAGGTTAATACGCCTCAGCTGAGCAGGCACAACCTGTGTACTGGCTGAAGGTTTTAAACAAGCTTGTAAGGATTAGAAGTTCCCTGTCGTGCTAAACCCTACCTCTTAAAAACCTTTACTTTCTTCTCTTTTAAAAAAAATGACTGAAACTGCAAATGGCGGTGGAAGCGGGGAAGGAGACGAATTTGAAAACACTCTTAACATTTCAGAAAACTGCAGACAGGCAGTAACTCTAAAATTATTAGAACATGGATTACCTGCACCAGGTAGCCATGTTACCTTCCTGATTGAGGCACACGAGGTGTTCGGTTCAGAGGTATTCTATTCCTGGGTAAAATTCCCACCTGCAGATCCACAGACACTATTATTTCATGAATACATTGAAGTGGATCCACCAGAAGAATACATCCCATACGAGGACATTGAAGTCTGGTTAACATACCAGAAACATAAAAACTGGTTTAAAGACGCTCTAAAACACACAACTTCAGTCATAAGACTAGGTCCGCTCAGCATAGGAGGAGCGACATGGCCTGTCTTAGCGGCTTACACTCCACATCCTGAGTTAGACACACTACCAGTAGGGGAAGTGCGTACACTATACAAAGAAATAGTCAGGCTATACAGACATATTGTCCAGTTCGTCTTGCGAACATTCACATTACAACCTGCGAGAGCTGCTCCACCTGGATTAGTCCAGACCCAGCCCACACCAATAATTAGTCCGCAGACACTAAAAGCAATAATGGGTGCATTCCCATCAAGAAGGGTTCAAGTACCATTCTGGATTGCTCAAAAAATAGCACAGTTGGAAGCAGTAGTTCCACGTACGGGTCCACAGGAAAAACACAGAATGTTAACAATTTGCTTGCCAATGGGAATGGTTCCCTCAATTGAGGATTGTACCACCTGGGGAACAATCTTTGCTGCAGTCTACATTAGAATACACGGTACCACAACCATATCAGTTATTTCTGATGTATTGAAACAGATACAGAATGAGTACGGGGCAGGACCTGCCCTGGACTTGGGGATGAAACTGATGGGTAATTTTGACCAAGTCTTGGCAATTATGCTGAGCCACATCAAGGGGGAAAGAGCAGCGGTGGCTATCCGCCAACCCTTAAGGGAAACAACTCCTGCAAATCAGGAGCGGGTATTACCGAAAGTTATCGAAGACACCTATGCTTCACTAGGCAGTGATAGTTTGAGAGCCAAACTCGGGAAACCACTAGTGGTGAGTAGTTCTGAAAAAGAGAACTCAAAGCAAGCACCCACTTCTTCTAAAGAAGTGGGATAATAGTCAACCTAAAAATAGTAATAACAGAAACACTTCACGTTCAAGGAGTGGGTCTCCCCAACGGGAGTCCTCTGAAAAGAGGTACAACCTTAGGAATCGTGATAACATTAGGAAACGTGACAGGTATCAGGATACTGATACACATTCCTTTTGTTCCTTTCAGGTTTCATCAAAAAGCTCGGAGAGGCAAGGACTGTCAGAACAAAAAATTGAAGATCGACCAAAGGGAAAAGGGGAAACACATCGCACTTCAGATTCCATTATCAAACAGGAATAGCAACCTAAAGCAAAGACTCAATTCAAAAAGAAGAAAGTAGCTGGCTTAAAAATTTGAAATGCCCAGGTTACTGAGGACTCAGCTTCTGCACGGGGAATGGGCTCTGATGATGCTAGACAGCGCGGCAGCAGTAACAATAGCTCGCCAGGACCTGAAGGAATTTCTGGTGACAGCAGTATTGAATGAATACATCACGGTGGAAACACCAGATACACGAGTGAGTGTCCCACACCGTCTACACGAAATTAATCTCCAAATAGAGGGGGACATCTCAAGAAAAATTAAAGATCTCTTTTGGGAAAATTTGACATTTGGATATGACATCCTGTTAGCAGAAAAAGATTGGCCGCCTGAATTTATAACGGATTGCCCAAAAAGCGAAAGCGTCATTTTGCCTGCCTTTTCCAACTTCGTACCTGTTTCCTTAAAACACTAATACGCATGGGAGTGGGCGCAAGTGCTAGCTCTGGCATTATACCGCAACCATGTAGGGTGGGACGTGGAGTCAAAACACCACGAAATCCCATTAAAAACTACTCCAACTCCACAGAGACAGTACCCTATTAAAAATGAAGCGAAGAAACAGGTCAAAGAAATCCTAGACCAACTAGAATACCAAGGTGTGATTGAGACTTGCATCTCCTCAATGAACAACCCTTTGTTTCCCGTAATGAAACCTGACAACACATACCATTTGGTTTTAGATTACAGACACTTGAACACATACACAAAAACATTTGCAGTTCAGAATGCACATAGTGCTGCATTAAAGAATAACATTGTGCGGAAGAAATACAAAACAACACAAGATATCTCGAATGAATTCTTCTGCCAAAATATAGCTCCTGAAAGCCGATATTTGACTGGATTTTCCGCTCTTGGCACTCAGCGTCAGTTTGCCACCTGCCACAAGGCTATAAGAACAGCCCCGGGTTATTCTCGGCTAGAGTGTCAGAGCTATTACAAACTTATGATGAAGAGGCAGTGTCCTATGTAGATGATATTTATCTGACGGACGATGAATTACCTGATCACTTGTGCAGGGTGAACAACATAATTGTTGGTTTACAATTTGGGCTGCAAATTTAACTTAAAAAAATCGAAAATTGCCCATCTCAGCATCCTATTTTTGGGATATGAACTGTCAAGTGAAGGCAAAAGCCTTGCCGCAAACCTTTTAGAAAAGTGCGTGCTAATCTAGCCTCCGAAAACTCTGAAGGGTTTACAATCCATTTTAGGATTTTTAAATTTCGGCAGAACATACATTCCAGACTACGCAGAAAGAGTCAAACCTTTCTATGATTTAATCAGACCAGACTTCACAGCAAACAAGTGGACTCAAAAACATACAGACACTCTACGTTCAGTACAAGCTGACATGATAGCTTCAAAACACTTGCAGACACAAGTAAACGTCCGCAACCAGGTAATACGATTCGTCCCCGGGTTATCAGGGTACACCTACATCACATTCAATGAATTTGAGACAGTTCCGATCGCATACAAATCTCATCTGTACCCAAATGCTGAAAATCGATTTGCAGCAACAGAAAAAATTCTGACAGCATCACAGACTGCTGTAGTGAGAGAAAGAGCACGAGCACAGGGGAAACGCATTATTGTTGTGACCCCAATACCAACTTTAGAAGCGGTACCTAAAGCCAGCATTCCAATTGCAAAGGCACTGCATCCACGATGGATACAATGGGCTAATTCTGTCACTGCAACAGATGTAGAATACAGATATGATCCAAGACTTAGAACACAAGCATTCCTGCAATGCGAACAAGAATACCCTCTCCCGAATGAAATCCTGCCTCTAGATCAGTACGAACACATCATTTATACTGACGGTTCTGAGCAACCTGCCATAGGAAGTAAACAGCAGTATAGCGCTGCAGGCGCTATAGTGAAAGGTCGGATGCGGGATGGTGAGTTCCACCCAAGCAATAAGACTACACAATCTCTGGGAGATTGTACAGCGCAGTTAGCAGAACTAAAAGCCCTGATACTAGCACTACCGTATACGGATCGGGAATTCCCCACACTGATTGTGTGTGATTCGTTTTACTGTGTGCAATCTTACAATGAATATCTACACTACTGGGGCCAGAATGGGTTTAGAGACGCCAAGGGTGGCACAATAAAACATAAATTATTATCGGAACAAGTGGCAAAGCTGAAAGCATGCCTGCCACGGGCTCAAGTTATTCACACCTTGAGTCATCAGCGTGTTGAAGGGAATTCACTGGCTGATGAAGCCTCCAAGGCGACAGTGCGAACTGCTGCCGTTGCCGCAATCACTCGTTCACACACGAGAATAGACGGAGATATAATAGTAGCTATCAATGCCCCAAAGAACGGCTACCCGTCCTGCCAAAAGGCTTTCCACTCAAGTACTCCTACAAGTTAGATGCGCATAAAACACCGTATGCTCAAATTCCAGGAGTGGGGGATAGAGTAATACTGAACAAAGATCGCAGATTAGGTTTAATACTAGCTGCGCACGAGGGTCTGGACTCAGCACACGCAGGAGTCACTGCAACAATTTCATTATTGAAGCATCGTTACTGGTGGTCGGGGCTGACAAAACAAACATCGTGCGATATTTGCCAGTAGATGAAGGGTTCCACCATTCACAAGCCACCACAGACACCATTACTGATTTCGGACAGACCTCTCACATGTGTCTATTTGGACCACTGCGGCTCCTTAAATTCTGACGGGGCTTACAAGTATATCTTGGTGGCAGTGGATTCATGCTCTAGATTCCTATGGGTTTGGCCCCTGCGCTTGGCTGATGCTCGAACTGTTATAAAGGATTTGCGAGTCTTCATCTGGACATACGCAATTGGCACGTTACATTCCGACGGTGGTCCTGCGTTTAGCTCTAGGGCTTACAAGGAAGCCACGGTAGATATAGGCGTGGCCTTGCGGTACTCCTCCCCCTACCATCCAGAGGGAAATTCGGTGGTGGAGAGGAAAAACCGGGACCTAAAGCAATCCTTAACAGAAAGGGTATTAGGCGCAGGTGGTACATGGGTCAATCACCTATGTGGGGTCCAGAGGGCACTTAACAACATACCAAGAAAGTCCTTGGGAGGCCGTACCCCTTATGAAATCCTGTTTGGGACAAGAATGTGGGTACCTGATCTCGATTGTGCCAGCACAGTGGCGGATGCAAAACCATTTGAACCGTTTGGCTGTTTTACAGGACTCAATGAATTCTGAGCGTTACAAAACAACGTGCAAGTCAAACGCACCGCCACTGGGGAAGTGAAACCAGTTCCGGCAAGACCTGCCTGGGTCCCGAAGATTGGGGACCTGGTCAGGGAAAAGATCGTGGACAGAAGAGAGTTTGGGCCATTTTATAGACCAGCTGTACCTAGCGGTAGTGGGAACAAGAACAGTACTACTTTCGCCTCTTGCCTGCAAAAAAGAAAAAAGATTTGTCTCCATTGATCTGATCAAACCGCATCATGTGGCCTATCCTCAACAGTAGGCCGCGTGGGGTCCTGAGTTGCCGCAGACCTCCTCTTGCTACTATACCGGAAGTTCAGATGGAAAGACTAATAACCTTTCAAGACTCACATAGACACTGTGAAGGAGTAACGAATAATGGAGTACAAATCACACCATTTGAAATTGATAAACATTAAGAAGAAACAACAATGCAAGTTGCAATTCGGCCCAACAATGATGTCTACATTAATGTGCCTTCAAACGACACATCTGCCAGTTCTACAAAACCTGCAGAGCTACCAAAGATAGATCGAACTGCGTCTGGCTACTTCATCAACTTCGATGATTTCTCTTCAGATCCAAGTGAACCTGATCAAATGCCACCCACTTCGAAGAAAGAAAGATTTCGCCAATTCTATCTTTTACTCAAAAAGACTTACTTAGTGCCACCTTGGTTGCATATTTGGTTCGCAATAGGGGTAGTATACCTGTTAATTTGGATTGGCACAGTGACTGTCTTTTTTCTGCTTCTGAATGGACATTATCTCCCAGAACGCTCTGCAGTGTAATCCGTGAACTTGGTCCTGAAACCACATACGTCATCACACCGTGAACAAAGAGACTTGTACCTGGTGAACATTACAGCAATTCCAATACCTGATGGTATAGTTTGGGATAACGTTTCTTATGATGTATATGGCCCCACTGAACATTTGAAAATTCCACATTTGTTTAAAATTTCTTTAAATGATTTCATTACCCCCAGTACACTTTCTGATGATTGGGACATTGAGACTGTAAATACTATGCTCACAGATTTAGAACAATCTGCTGTATTTTCTTACAGGGAATTGTATGAGGCTACAACTGACTATGATACCATGTTTTGTTACCAGCATTATGGTCATCATTTTTTGCATAGAGCAAGTGTACCACGCACTGCTAATGTGTACCATCAATGGGAACATTGCCCAACACCACCAAAAAGTAGTTCTGCCACATTTACACAGAAGTACGCATACTTTTCAGGGTTCAACACATCAGACCCAGAATCATTTTACTACAAACTTGCACAATCTAATGCAACAGCGAAGAAAATTAAGCTAACAAACACAAAGCTGATATATTCAGCACCTTTCATCTCCCAACTGTCTATACAGGGTTTCGACTACTGGAGAGACACCATAGACACAAAATCCATCTGGAGGACAAGAGAATGGCAGGTTCAGAGAACAGAGGCTTTATTTAGAGCTTGCCTTATACCACTACAGATGATTTTCCTGAACAGAACAGTGCAACAGACTGCCTGTTATGGGTTTGCAAAAATCAAAGATCTCAAAACACCAAGCATCCCTTCACCCACACCTATTAAGGGATTTCCAATAACAAATTAACAAGTGAAGGGACTTATGGTACAATTCATCATCTCCCAATTGGAAGGGTTGATTGGTTTGGCCAGTAGACAGGAATAGGTGTCACTCAAGATTCAGGGGTACAACTGAAGGGTTCAGTATCCATAGGCCTGACCCACGTTATGTGCACATAGACGACCCAGGGGTAGTGACTTCCTATAGTGTCAGGAAGTTGTGCCTAGATTGGCTAAAGACCTCGACACTATCACAGGTGAAACAACACTTGTCCCTTTTGTCAGACAACATGGATCTTAGGGATTTCTTGTTAGGTCCCAAGAAACCATGCAGGAAACGCTTCTTGTACAATCCATAATGAGGTTTGGAAAGTCTACCAACAGGAAGCTGCAGAGAGACTACGTGAGATAGATAGAATTAACCTAGAAAAGGCTTTAGCTGTGGTAGCCAGTGGCATGACCACACGTTCGTCTCATATTTATTCACTGGGCAACATTGTGTCCTCAGCTATCGACATAATGGAACAAGATTTGTCTATTTTACAATATGGACAATCACAGTTACGCGCTATTGTGCTTCTAAACTGGACGCTTCTATCATTGCGTTCTGGCCACGTTCCATGGCGACACATTAAAGACACAAATCTGTATTCGGTTTACAATCTGACCGACAAACAATTGACCATGGCTCGCAGAGATGCGTAGTACACCATGCTGCTCATTGAAAAACTAGAGAAGTTACCTCTTACTGTAGCAGAATCACCGTCTACGGAATGGTTAATCCATGGCTATATCACACTGCCAATCACGACATTCAAATTCCAGTACTCTCTGAAATACTACCCAGTAGGCAGGTATGAAGCGTTGGGCGAAGAGTACATACAAGTAACCTGGTAGTTACCGTACACATATAGGTGCAGGAACAAAGACAAGGAAGTTTTTCTGAGTGGTTCAAACTGAGAATAGGCCTTAAGTGGGTCTTTAGTGTGTAAAGAAATATCGCTGCATGGAACATGTAATGTGTCAATAGCGAACTTGTCCTGCTACCTGAAGGGTTCTCCAGCTGCCGTGATTCATCCGGTTTTCGAGTTATTTTTGAATGGGAGTTACTTGATGCTGAATGAACAAGGCTGAAGTGGTATGACGCCCGGCATTGCTTATCTAGTGACCGTCAACTCCAGGGTTATTTGTTGTAAGCAAGTATTGTTTTCCCCCGCTTGCACAGTTAGGGATGCACCACTGTGGCCTTCACTGAATGTATCCAACATAGGATTTGATTCTCTGAGCAGACTGAAAGTAATGCTGGTTCAGCATAATGTGGCCTTAACTTCAGCCCGAGAGACTTTTGATCTCCAAGTGGCAAGTTCTTCGGCAGACATACAGGCATTGATCCGTACGAACTTCCCTCTCCATTTTGGGGGAAATGGTCCATTGTATCTTTAACATGTCTGATACGAGTGGTTTCTTACACTTATTTGAGAGCAGTGGATCAGGTCTGTTAACCACCTTTCAAACCATTTTCAGAGTGATTCCATCTTTCATACACTTCGTACTTGGAAGCGTTTTTGGAGGGCTTCCTTTGGTCCTGCTTTCGGTAGCGGGCATCCTGATTTTACTTCTATTGCTTCGCAATGGGTGTCAGCATCACTCAAGACATGGAGAGAGCACTGCTGGAGCGATGTTGTCGTGAGCGATTGGTGTTCTTAATGGGGTTACCTCGGCTGCAAGAGCTGAGTGAGCATTGGTTTCTGTCTTTCAGACCGGCCTGGCTTGACTGCATCCTACCATTATTCCGCTGCCTCTTTTAGTGGATTCGGACGCGTGCTGGACCTCTGTCTGACACTTCCATCGGTTGCGCCGCCGGACATAGACATGCTCCTGGCGCCTTTACGGGCCCATGTGCACAGTTGTCCACAGCGTATTCCCATGTTGATGATGATGCTCCTAGAACCTCCAGGGGACGCTTCAGCTCCTGTTGGACCGGAGAACGGCTCTGCAACGGACGTGCAAGCATCAGTCAAAGGCGCGCAGGCATCTACTTCTTCCCCAACGGCTGCCGTGGGAAACAACGATGATGACCACCTCTGCTCACTTGATATCACACTGGAGGTACTAGAAGGACTGCCTCCTGCAGATGCCATGTACAGTGATGTTGAGTCTTCAGCGCAGGATTCTTAAACAGTCTCGCCTTTCCTGTGCTGGGAACTGTTTGGGCAATTTTTAAACATGTACCAAATTGAAGGTCGAACAGAATTTGTTTTTCTTCTCTGACTTTATCTGAAAATAGTGGTTTTCAAGGTACTCAGAAAAACAATGATAATATATTCAAACATATAGAGGACCTTTTATGCACGCTTTTAGGGAAGAATACCTTTCATATAGACCTTGCTTTTATGGACACTTTTTAAGACCTTTTAAAGTGCTTTTTAGTATGCTTTTAATATAAAGGATTTTTTTATTATGCCTTCTTTAGCATTCACTATCATTTCCTAGATGACCTTGTTGACCTTTTGATGAGGAGTGGGTGTCATGTCAGGGGAGAGGATGTAGCCTTACGGCTAGAGCAGTCGACGTCGAAGCTGGGGAACTGGGTTCGAGTCTCGGCAACGACGCTCAACATCCTGTGATTCTGGGCAAATCACTTAGGGCCATATGTATCAAGTTCCATTTCCCGTTCGCAAACGGGCCGATTCTCAGAATCGGCCCGTTTGCGAACAGGAACAAGCCTCTTGGGATGTATCATCCCAAAAGGCATTCGCAAAATAGAGAATCGCAAAATTGCGATTCTCTATTTTATGCGAATGATTTAAGGAATCGCAAATTGCGATTCCTTAAATGAAAATGTATGAAGCACCTAAGTTGTGCGATTATGGCTTAAGGAATCGCAAATTACCACCAACTACAGGTTGGTGGTAACTTACGATTTCTTTGAGAAATGCATTTTTTTGCATTTTCAAAGTGGCATGTGGCGCACATACATGCCCTTAGGACATGTATGTGCGCCACATGTGCACCCATGCTCATTTCAGGAGTGCAACAGGGTGTCCTTTGGACACCCTTGCAACCTTGAAATTGCATTCTCAATTTGCAATTCTCTAATTGCTAATCGCAAATTGAGAATGTCCTCCCATTCATTCCTATGGGCCTCTAGGCCCATAGGAATGAATGTGGAGGGTTTCTTAACTGCGATTCGCAATTTGCGAATCGCAATTAAGGAATATGTAGAATTCGCAATTTTTCTTGCGAAATCCTACATACATCTCGTTTGCGATTCTCAAATAGCGATTCTTAAAAATTCGCTATTTGAGAATCGCAAACACAAACTTTGATACATATGGCCCTAAATCTCCCCATGCCTAACAAAAAAAATAAAAAATGAATGTGTCCTTGTGTAACGAAACTGGTGCTATGTAAAGCGCTCTGATACCCGATATCTTCGGGTCCAGTTCGCGCTATATAAAACTCTAAAAAAAAAAAAAATGTCCTTTAGATTAGTTCCATCATGTACATACCGATTACATACATTTTGTCCCATTCACACGACATAACGGTCTTACACAGGTGACCTTTTACCTAGTAGCTTACTTCTGTCTCTTCGACAACCAGGATATTGGTACCAAATCTTAATCCCTGTACCTGACGTACATAAACATGTTCCCAGGCACGGTAGATTTATTCTGTACAAGGGTCACCCCTTTGTTTCATCCTTGGCCAACAGCCAGCTGTGCATGACCATATTTGTTTAGAAAAGGATTAGCAGGGGATTAGCAAATGTTTTCAAAACATATTGATTCGCGAAAAACCCTGGAGTGACCACTTTAGTATAAAAGACCCTCACTCCCCCTTAGAAAGACAGAGGAGAATTTCTTCCGGGCTGGACCGAGATTCTGCAGGCTGATCCTTCGACAGGCAGAGACCTGACATCCCTTGCGGGGTGCCATCCTCAACGCAGAGATGGGGTCCTTCATTCAGAACCATCAGGTGAGGGGTTAGCACTTCCCCGGGGAATTCTTGGCTCCATTAGGTTCCACTAGGACATGTCCTAGCACTTACGCATACATGCTTTACCTACACCTCTAGGCTAGGCATAGTTAGGTAGGCTATTCCTCGTAGGAGTACGCCAATGCTATTGTTTTATATAATATGCTTTTATTCATCTTATTAGCACTATGGTAGGAATGTATCTACTTTTACGATATTGGTACAAGCGATCACATTTGTCTGCTCCTGTCTTTTGATTGTCGCAGCTAACATGTTTCATACTAGACTGACGCTTGACCAATAAATACTTATTGAAACCATTCCAATCATCATTCTATGTATTCTGAGAAAAGCAAGCACGAGTGCCTGAGCGATAGATACCGTATTGTTTCCACGATACCTGAGGAATCGGGGTTGTCATGTTCAGTGATTGCCAGAAACTACATACACCACTGTAGAATACAGGGGATGGTAGTGGCACAATAGAGCTAGCTGGTCTAAAGGCTGACTCATCCTGTGGGGGTGTCCAGAGTCTGTCTGCACACCAAGCCCTCAGCTTAGGTCATCCAAAACACGCAGGTCCTGGGGGGTCCTAGGAACTACACAACAGCAATGTCAAAATGACTTTATTCAATTTAGCACAACATCCATCTTGCTCCAAATTAATTCAGTAGTAATGGTCATTTTTTCATTTACTACATCATTTACACTGGGTACCACAAAGCGAACTGTTTCCCAAATGGGATTTTAAACCACATCTATAGCAACAACACCAAGTCTTCCTATTTTGACCACCGGTTACTCTACCTTTGTAATTCACAGCACACACCTTGCCGCTATCATTGATACTGCCTATGGATTTACTGCCTATGTCTGATGCCAGTACTATCGATGAAAGTATTGAATGCTCCATGCTATGTGCAAATTCTATCACTTATAAGTGTAGGATTTCGACAACTTAACTACCACTCTTGAATTTTCTTACAGAAACAATTGAACCCAAATTTATTACGTATATAAATATATGTCTACGTTGTACTCAAAACTACAAGTAGCTGGCAGAACATTCAAGGTTGCTATGTAGACTTCTAAGGATTCAACACTGCTTTGTTATCCTTTGAAAAGATGATGATGATCCAGCTATACCCTTGATTCACCTGCATGCTGTTTCTGTAACATGCTAGAGCGTCTTGATACTCATTCCGTGTGCTAAATTGTCTAGGAGGAGCATCCGTCTCCAGTAAACAGTCGAAAATCTGCTGATCTGTATTCCTTAGATGAATAACTAAAAGTGTTACTTTCCTGGGACCATCGTATTTGATTGCATCTTTGTCCAGCTAGAGATCTCAAAAACTGTAATCCACTGCTTCCATTTAATCTGGGCTTTGTTAAAATGGAGGTGGCTGCATGACTGTTTGATAACAAAGCTACGATGACGCTACAGTTGCTCCAGATAGCAAACTAAGACTCAAAATGCAGTTTGGAGGCTTGAGAGAGTAGGGCACTTGCAGGAGAGTTAATATGCAGCTTAACTTTGCCCCCAGTAGAGTAGAATGAAATTTTACTGTCCTGACAAATCTGCTCAAAAAAGTTACCTTATGAACAAGAGTTGCGAACTATTTATAATAATTCCTACTATCAATGTTAAGGCTGGGCTCTCCCTGCTCCTTCCTGACTGCACTAATCAAAATCAATCCCAAAATAGGGCCACAGAAGCTGACAGGACTGCACACACACTTGCTAGGCACTATGGGGCTTCTTTTATTTCATCAAAAGACTTGATGAAAATAGCAGTTCGTCCAGAGAACTATTTAAACTTGTAAAATACTCTGTCTATCACATTCTATCACTCCCTCAGGTAACCATTGTAAAGAAATAGACAACTTCTTCACTGATAAAATGGACAAAATCTACTTAACATTTAACTCACACCCTTCCTTAGATGAGGTCCCCTGGAAACACCCACATGGAAGCTAGCACACACCTAGGGAATTACGCACAGCGTTTTTGTGGGACAAGTCGAGAAACTGATGAAGGAGGTCAAGTCCGGCTTCCACTTGACCCTTTTCCCCATTTCATTTTCTCTCATCTGGAACCCATGTTAAGGCCCTTCCTGACCCATATCTTCAATTCTCCTTGTCAAACGCAGAGTACCCAGAAATAGCACATAATCTACTCTCCTTGCTGTGACAGAACAATATCAGATTAGAAGCAAATCAGGGCAAGGCCACTGTCGAGATTATATTGACCTCTCCGCGGCATTTGATACCATCTCTCATAGTCTAATGATAAAAAAATATCATTAGATCAGAGTACACTCCTAAGCCCTAAAATGGTTTGGCTCCTCCTTCTAGAACTTAACTGATTATGAGTGCAGCGGTCTCCCGTCCGCCGCACTCGCGGTGGCGCAGCAGTGGCGGTCCACCGTCCACCAGATTTCGACTTTCAAAGTCGTATTGGCGGTGGACCGCCTTGTCATTACCTGGCGGTGGCAGAGCTGCACCACAATGTAAAATGCTCGGTTGGACTGCGCCCGTACTGCTGAGCATATTACGAGTTCCTGCAACTCCATGAAAAGGTTGGCGGTGCAGGAACAAAGGGGCCCCCATGTCCCCCGCTATAAGGATACATTCGGGGGGGGCACAACATGTGCCCCCTGTCTGTATTCTCCCAAAGTTCCCACCACGGCATGAACGTCACTGTCCATGTCATGCTGGAACTTTTTTTGTCGTTCCCATTGCGGTGCCTGTTTTCCAGGCACGGCCATGGGAAAGGCACAGGACTGTCCGCCTTACTCGGGTTTAACCCCTAATAAGGCGTGCGGTCCTTGCGCGTCTTTGGTGCAGCTGTGCCAACGGAGAGCCGACGCAACTGCGCCAAAGTCGCAATCAGCCCCTTAGTCTGTCTAGTTATATACCTTCAGATCACTTCTCGACTTATCTAAATGTGGGGTCCCTCCAGGCTCCTCCCTGAGCCCAACACTTTTCAATGTGTATGTCTTTTCCCTTGCAAAAATTGTCAGAAAATTGAGTTTTGAGATCGGTTCATATGCCGATGAGATCGATTCATATGCCGATGATACCCAGCTGGTAATCTCGATAGGGGATAAACATCATCAAACTAGGAAAAACCTTATCGTTTGTCTCTCTGAGGTAGCAAGTTAGATGCTGGTGCATTGTTTGAAGTTGAATGCTGATAAAATGGAGATTCTACTTTTCGGTGGTGCCCATCAGATCTGAGACTCATCATAGTGGCCTGTCTCTGGGCTCAGTTCCTGAGCCCAAGAAAGTGGCAAAAAACCTTTGTGTTTTAATCAACAACTCACTATCCATGCAGGAGCAAGTCAACGACACCTGTGGCAAATGCGTCAGCCTACTCAGGCTCTTAAGAAAGCTTTTTCACTGGAACCCTGTTGACTGGCGAAGAACCATAGTCCAAGCTCTAATCACAAGTAGATTAGACTACGGAAATGCACTTTATGTGAGAATGGCAGACTATCTCTTCACACGACTTCAGCTGATACAAAATGTGGCCACCAAGCATATCTGTAACAAAGGGTGCAGAGACAGAATATCGAGTTGGAAATGTTGACATACACAAATATCGAGTTGGAAATATAGTGATGCAGAAATATCGACAGCAAGAATATCGTGGTCAAGAATATCGACTTGGAGGTAAAAAATATCGTTTTTGGAAATATCGAAGTCATTAATATCATTTGCAAAAATATAGTTGTTTAAAATATCGATGTTTTAATTAGTGTTATGTATTTTAGTATGTATTTTAAAAGTATATGATCTATTTTTTTGTATAAGTATTGCTTTTGTTCTTTCATATATGTGTTAAATTTTTAGTAGTTATTAATTTTATTTTAAATAAATTTTGCATTTTTTAGTTCTGTAGCGGGTTGTGGGTTTATGGGGGAATAGGGTGGGACGTAATTTAATTATAATAAATTAATTAATTATTTTTTATTTATTAGTATTTATTTAATTTATATTTTATAGTGTTAATTGTGGAAATAATTTTATTATTAATTATTTATTAATTGGTTGTTAATTATTATAAATTAATTAATTGGTAATTATGTTAATTGCGTTATTTTTTTAGGAGCGGGTTGTGGGTTTATAGGGGAATAGGGTGGGAAGTAATTCAATTAAAATAAATGTATTAATATTTTTTATTTATTCATATTTATTTAATTTATATTTCATACTGTTAATTGTGGGAATTAATTTATTATTAATTACTTTTAATTGGTTGTTAATTATTATTAATTAATTGGTAATTATGTTAATTGTGTCATTTTTTAGGAGTGGGTTGTGGGGAAATAGGGGAATAGGGTGGGAAGTAATTTAATTATAATACATTTATTAATATTTTTATATATTTATACTTACTTAATTTATATTTTATAGTGTTAATTGTGGGAATTAATTTATTATTAATTATTTATCAATTGCTTGTTAATTATTATTAATCAATTAATTACTTGGTAATTAATTATGTTAATTGTGTCAGTTTTTTGGGAGCGGGTGGTGGGGTTTATAGGGGAATAGGGTGGGAAGTAATTTATTTATAAATAATTAATAATTATTTGTTAATTAATGCTAATTAATTAATTTTAATTTAAATATGGCAATTGTGTAATTAATTTTAGATGTGAGTTGTGGGGCTTATAGTGGGAAAGGGTGGAAAGTAAATTCTTTTAAATTAATTAATACATTTTTGTTAATTGATATTAATTTATTAATGTAAAATTAGTTATGGAAATTGTGTAATGAATTTTAGGTGTGTGTTGTGGTGTTTATTGGGGTAGAGGGTGGAAAGTAATTTATGTTTAATCAATTAATAATGAGTTGATCATTAATATTAATTCATTCATTTATAAATATTTATGGTAATTGTTTATTTTTATTTTGTGTGTGGATTTTGGTTTTATAGGGTAACGTTTGGTGAGTAAATTAATTTTTATCTGTTTTAATTTATTTTTTAGTTAATAATATTTGTTTAATTGATAATTAATTATGTTAAATATAGAGGTACACTTTTTTAAAAATTAAGATGTGTGTTGTGAATTGTCTGGTGTTATAGGGTAGGAAATAAAAAAGATTAAATTTATTTAACAATTAATGTTTTTGATTATAATTAAATTTTATTAAAAATAGTTATTTGTAAATTATTTTAAAATTTTTTAAAAATAATCTTTGTAGGTAATTTTCTTTTTTTTTAAACTTTATTTTTATTGATGATCAAATTAGAAGCATCTGTTACAATCGTTATTCGTCACTGTAAAACATAGACATTTTTGTCATGGAAATATCACATTGACATATAGGAAGGAATTTGACAGTACTCGATCTCGAAACAATGGCTAATAAAACATACTTATTTGTAATAAGTGGTTGGCTAAGCATATTTCTGAAGGACCCCTCCAGGTCTATTGATGAAACAGTCTGTGACTGCAGAGCTAGTTGTGTCCCCATCCCAAAATCATAATTGTGAGTAAGTGGTGTGAGAGCGTTGGTATTGAACCCTGCAGTGCAAGATGTCGCCTGTGATGGAGCAGGGTAAATGAAAAAAAAATGTAACCTCCTAATATTTTCATAAAATATTAATAAATATGTTCGTTTAAGTAAATAACCAACAATGTATGTTAAGGGTTATAGGTAACATGCTATTCTGTGTGCAAATTAATTGACTTCTAATTGTTTACGTGTCTAACATAACATAACATTTGCGTACTAATTAAATAATAAATGCATGATTTGTGCTTTTAAATAAAACGTGTGGTTGCAAAATAAAGCGATGGTAAGTAAGGGACAGTTTTATATGTTGCTTTTTGCTAGGTAATACCTAATTGGGGTACGTAGAAAGACGGGAGGAAACGAAAGGGTTTATATTTCCTTGTTTTAATAATATTTTGTTTATCTTTGAAAATAGTGTGCTTAGGCCTGTCGAGCAGCAATATAAAATGGCCGCGAGTTGCTAGAGTACGCATGAGCGGGGGACCATGTGATAGAGGCGAGAGACTGTGGAAAAGGGATGATCACGTGCTGATGCCGAGAGGCTAGGATGAAAGTATGGTCAAGGCTGATGTGACCCTTCTGAGCAGATGTGTGCCAAGATGATCAGCAAGAAGCGTGAGAAGTCCGACCGAATCAATAGACGGAACTGTTTTACACAAAATGTAACAGAAAAAGATACAATTTGGACTGATCGAAACGGATGAGCAAGTGCATGAACTGTGGGAAACGATGCTTGCATAGACATTCCACACGGAACTGGTTAAGACCAGGAAGTTTGACTAAAATGTATATGGACCTAAAGTTTTGACCAATGAGAATGAATCGCGCCATGAAGAAGAAACATTTTATGTTGTAAGCTAGAATTAGGGTATAAGAAGACCTACTCTTGGTGGGAGGGGTTAGAATGCTGTTCGAATGCTGCGGGAATGCTGCGGGAGATACTGGAGAAATTAGATGCTGTAGATGAGTGAAGTTGCGGTTGCTGATGCTGACGAGCTGATGCTGCTGCTGTTATTTCTCTTTTCCAGTTGAGTATTAAGATGCTGCTTTAAGAGAGTCTTTCCTGATAGATTTTATTTTAGAACTATTAGTTTTTCCTCAAACAGATAGATAGGGTGATCTTTAGAGTTCGTATCATGATAATCCTATTTTTCCGTCTAATAAATATGCATTGCAATTCCAAAGTATTCGTATATTGATAATAAATGTAATGATCTGAATAATAAGCTAATCTTATTTTCCTGCATTCAAAACTTTATATAAACTTTATTATTCCTTAAACAAATGACTCAGTGATTCTTTAGCTCAATGATTAAAATGAAATATTGAAGAGTTCATTGTGATTGAGCTGGTCTTAATCACCATCAACTGATTCCTTCTAGTTGGTCCATCGACCAATGAGCGGAATACCTTAAAAGCAAATGAGAAATATTATGTCATGATAAAAGAGGTAGCCCGTCTCCTTCCAGCGAATCGTTTTTCTCCTAGGTTCATTGACGGAGGAAATCCAGGAATAAATGAGTAAGTGAATGTATATGCGGTGTTATGGGCCCCACCGTCATATGGATATAGTGTGTGTGTTAGAGAAATAATTGCACCTGGATGACCAAAGCATAATAGGAGAATTATTTTTATTGTTAGCGCTGGATCAGATTTCTTGGTAGCAGAGTTATGGTTACTATAGATTAGTTTGGTGATTATTGATTATTAATTATTGATAAGTTTATGTCTAACACTTTTTGTTGAGTTGCGTTATGTTATATGTAAGTCTTCACGCTTCCGGGAAGTAGGAAGTGGAACACGTGTGGCAAGAGAAGTCACATGGAATTGTACACTGTCTGAGTTCATTTTTGGTAATAACACAGGTTGTGTTATAATAGGGACATTTTTGCGTGTAAAAGGTGTGTAAATGAAATAGTGATCGGTTTTCTTGTGAAACTCTGGCCTTAATTCTCAGGAGCAGTATAGTCTCCACATGTGTTTTATCCCCAGAGAAACGGGTTTACTGATTGCTTGAAAGAAGGGTAAGGTAGAGGGAAGTGCTACTTTATCGGCGAACTGAAAATTCTGTGGTAGGGTAGAGGTAAGCGCTGCCTACTGGAAAATACAGAATTCTTGTGTAAATGGTCAAAGCTATCTTTTCAGTTTAGCGAATCAGACAATGGAAATGTGGTTAAAATGTTGTAACTAACAAAAATTGTTGAAAAAGAAATTGCCGATAAATTTTGTAAAGGAGGGGTCAGGAGCAGGACTGACGTAGACAAAAGCCGCGCTGGGATTGGACAGTGTGCCGTAGACAGAAATCGCTGTGATTGGAGTGTTGGTGTGAGTCGCGCTAGTATTGGTTGAAATAACGCATAGAGAACAGTGTTGAATTGCGGATTGTTTAAGGAGAAAAAGGTTGTGAATCATGTCGTACTATGAGTATGGTAAAGAGAAAACGTCATGGATGTCGAAAGTTAAGAACTTCTTTAAGAAGGACAAAAAGGTAGTGACTAGAGAGGGACAAATAATTCCTCCGCCGAAATCACCAGCTTCACATATGATGCTGAAATATGGATATCATACATGCATATGGTTAGAGAATTGGACAAAATACACCAAGAATGATGGAGCATTGGCTTTCCCTGAGAATGGTTCTATTTACTACGGAACTTGAGAGAAAAGATGGTAATGTTAGAACCTAGACCTACGACACAGTTTGAAGCTTTAACGGAATGGGAAGATGAGATGTATGAGCGAGAGAGATCCAGAGGATTAAAGAATCATGAGTTTTTGCCTGGAAGGTTGTGGGGAATAAATCATGAGGACAGAGTAAAGCGTTGGAGATATGCTAACATGACAGGAGGTTTGTTTCCAGCTTTTGCAGTTGAGGAAGAAGCAAAGAGAAAGTGTACAGAGAAAAAGAAACATGTAGTGGTAGAAAAGTATGTGTATGGTGGTAGTGAAACAGATGACGAATTGCTGGAAGATATTTTAAACAGAAACCCACCTCCATACAAACAGACTTCTGCAGTGGTGACACCTAATGCACCGCTAATGGAAACTGGGAGGAATAAAAACCTGAACGAAGAAATGAAACAAATAGGTCACAAGAAACATTTAAAACTTCACAAAATGAAGAGATAGAAAGTGACAATGCAACCGAATTAGCAAAACCGACAAAAGAATTGACTGAGAAAATAAGAGAATTGACAAGGAATATGGAATCTGTAACTGTACCAGTAACGATAGGTCCAGTAATGCCAATTTTTGAGAATCAGAAAATTAATGAACATTCTTTGGTGATTCCCATGAATTCACATTTGCAAAGAAAAAGAGAAGGGATGGAACTGAATAAAGAAGGGGCACACAATTTGGCTAGTACCTATAGACCAAGCCCACCTACAAATTTGACGATAAATGAGAATGAGATTAGGAGAATGCCTATGGTGACAGAGTCCGCATCAGGAACACCAGAAAAGAGCAGCGATTGGATAGAATTAAATAGTACGCCTGTAGGTCCGACTCCAGAAGAGTTGAATGAATGGATGAAAGCGCTAAAAGTAAAAGAACCGGATGAAAAACCATTAGATGTAATTAGGTTAAAAATAGACATGGAAGAATTGATTTTGGGAACAATTGGAACAGAAAAACTAAAGAATTATCAGGATGATGAGATTATGTTTTTGTGCAAGAGTCTTACTTGGAGAGCCAGAAATTTACATGACAAATTG
Organism: Calotriton arnoldi; assembly: GCA_963921515.1. Classification (NCBI taxonomy): domain Eukaryota; kingdom Metazoa; phylum Chordata; class Amphibia; order Caudata; family Salamandridae; genus Calotriton; species Calotriton arnoldi. Next base: position 2,081,962 of record CAWUFW010001987.1, on the reverse strand, counting down.
GAAGAGATTGCAAGTGAATTAGGAGTAGAATTTGTAAAAGTGAGGACGTTGCAGAAACCGTACAGAGTAGATTTTTGTGAGAAAGACATAGAGAATTTGAACACATCAGGAAGACTGACCCAAATAAAAGAGCTGATTGTTTTATTGAGAAAATGGGGTGATGTGGATAGATGGAGAAATAGATGGTCGAAAAGGAATGAGAAAACAACAGATAAAGCCTCTTTGGCGTTTGCAGTGACAGATAGGGAACCAGTTGCTAGGGAATACCCGATGAGAGAAACACCAGGTGGTAGTTATGTGCATGTTCCATGGACCAGACAGGATATACTGTCATTTACAAATGACTTCCCAAAATTGAGAGAGATACCAGTAGAATGGTACAGACAAGTGGAAAGATTTGTTAAGGTGTCAAAAGTACTGTGGATAGATCTGGATGGATTGTTTGATATAGTAGTGACAGCTGATTTGTGGACAGAATATAAGATTACTATTGATTGGCCAACTGTAGAATATCCAAGGGATGCTAAAACAGGAGCGCCAGGTCCAGAAGTGATGAGGAAGTACGACCAAGTTGTTACTTTTTTGAAGAATAAAATTCCACCAAAAGAAACAGATTGGGTAAAAATAGACAGAACAACGCAGGAAAGCAAAGAGTCAGTGCACGCCTACTATGAGAGATTGTTGTTGGTTTTCAAACAGTATAGTGGTTATGAGACACTGAATGAGAAGGATATGAGTCATTTTGTATATAGGTTTGTGTATGGATTAAAACCAGAGATAAGTGAAATGATTAAGCAGCACTTGATTGGTTGGCAGAATAGCACAGTGGATGAAGTTTTGAGATATGCTAAGTATTGTAGTGATGAAATTGAGAGTAAACAGCGTAAATTGAAAGAAAAGGCCATGTGGGCACAGGTGAAAGTTGCAGAGAAGCAAGAAGCTCAATTGAGTAATTCTGGTAATGAAACAGGACAGTTTAAATCCCGACCTAACATAGGTAAAGGAAAAGGACAAATGAGCATAGATGAGGCAAAGAAAAAGTGGCCATGCCACAACTGCGGAAAGCTAGGACATTGGAGAAACGAGTGTAAATTTCCTCCAAAACCTAATGTGGAAAATCAATCATTAAATTCACAGGTGCAGAGTGAGGTAGTTACTCAACAAGGTCAGGTGCCACAACCACCACTTCCCAAGAGTGTTAACCAACAGAAATACAGTGCAGAAACAGGATTCTACGGAGGAGAACAGGTAACACAGTTGCCGCGTGCAGCTGCCATTTCTCAATATTGGTTACGACAGGATGAGGATGACACGGATGAAAGTTCCTGACGGTGCCTAAGAGAGAGGGAAGAGTGCGTGCTTGGCGCAACTCTAGAGGTAGATCAGTCTGGTCCATTTGTGGATGGAGAAGTGAATGGTGCAAATGTAACATTCCTTGTTGACACTGGAGCTACCCGTTCTACTGTTAGGTCAGTGGAAATTCCAAACCTTCCTCTCTCAGGTGAACATATCCAAGTGGTTGGAGTTTCCAATCAGCAAATTAAAACACCTCTTGCTAAATTAGTAAAGGTAAGAATTGGTCCATTTAGTGAAATGCACCGATTTGTGGTATGTGATTGTAGTCCCGTGAACCTTTTAGGACGCGATTTATTGTGCAAAATGAACTGCACAATTTATTGTACCCCAGACGGAATTGCATTTCAGACTCCAGATGAGGATGTGCTGTATAAAATGACAATGGTAAATTTAGAACCAGAAGTAAATGGTTTGTTTCCTGTATTTGATGCAGAGAAAATCCCAATTGAATTGAAAAGGACAGTGAAAGAAGAAGTATGGGACTTTACAGGAGAAGATGTAGGATCAATGGAAGGAGTAGATCCCGTTAAAATAACAGTAAAAGAAGGAACGAGTTACCCAAACACGCCCCAGTATAAATTGACTCCAGAAATAATTGAAGGAATAACGCCAGTAATAAATAAAATGATTGAACAAGGGATTCTAAAAGAAATCATGAGCAGTCCATGTAATTCGCCAATAATGGGACTGAAAAAGCCAAACGGAACATATAGAATCGTACAGGATTTAAGGAAGGTAAACAAAATTGTTGTGCCTTGTTGCCCAATAGTACCGAACCCTGCTGTGATTTTATACCAGATTCCACGTGAAGCAGAATGGTACACAGTAATTGATTTATGTCATGCATTTTCTCTATTCCATTGCATCCAGATAGCCAGCCATTATTTGCATTTAGGTTTGGAGACCGTATTTTGGCATGGTGCCGAATTCCTCAAGGGTACACAGAAAGTCCCTCAATCTTTAATCAGATCCTAAAGAAATCATTGGAAGATCTAAGAATGCCAGAAAAGTCAGTAATGGTTCAGTATATTGATGACCTACTAGTGGCATCAAAAACGAAAGAAGCATGTGTCAATGATACAATTGCTTTGCTGAATCATTTAGCAAAAAGAGGACATAAAGTGTCCCCTTCAAAATTACAGTTTTGTCAACAAGAAGTCCAGTATTTAGGGCACAAAATTGAGAAAGGAGTGCGAAAGGTAACGACTGAAAGAATAAAAATGATTCAAGGAATGAGAGCTCCAATGACACAAAGAGAGTTAAGAATGTTTTTGGGAATGGTTGGATATTGTCGACAATGGATAAGCGGTTTTTCACTAATTGCTAAACCATTGCAGAAACTGACAAAGAAGGATGTTAAAGATCCTTTTGAAATGAATGATGAAGAAATGAAAGCATTCAGAGAGCTGAAAAAGAAATTATGTGAGGCTCCAGCATTGGGAATGCCTGACTATGAGAAAGATTTTGAACTGTATTGCAGTGAAAGAGATGGATGTGCATTTTCAGTTTTGGTGCAGAGACATGGAACTATGAAAAGACCAATTGCATATTTTTCAGCAGTTTTAGACCCTGTAGCGAAAGCGTTGCCTGGATGTTTGAAAGCAGTTGCTGCTACATGTGTGAGTCTGGAACAGAGTGAAGGCATAGTGATGGGGTATCCGTTGAGAGTGTATGTTCCCCATTCTGTGCAAATTCTTTTGACAAGAACGAAAACCCAATACATGACACATAGTCGGCTGACTAGGTATGAAAAGGTAATTTTGAGTGCAGATAATGTGACCATTGACAGATGTATGAATGTGAATCCTTCGACATCTTTGCCAGATGAAGAGAGTGTGATTGAAATGGATGAAGTAGATCGCGATTGTCTGAATGTGCTTGAATACTGTACAAAACCAAGGTCTGACATACGAGATGAGCCTTTGAAAGAATCAGATTATATTCTGTTTGTGGATGGCTCATGTTTGAGAACGAGTGATGGAATTCTAAGTGCAGCATATGCAGTTTGCACAGTAGCAACTGTAATGGAAGCATCTTGTCTGAAAGGTGTACGGTCTGCCCAAGTCGCAGAATTAGTAGCTCTGATTCAAGCATGCAAGTTGGGAAGAAATGTACGAGTTACGATTGTGACAGATAGCCAGTACGGCTTTGGGGTTGTGCATGATTTTGGTCAGATTTGGTCACAAAGGGGTTTCTTGACGTCTGCAGGAACGCCCATCAGAAATGGAGATTTTGTGAAAAAACTGCTTGAGGCGATACAGCTGCCTAAACAGATCGCTGTAGTGAAGTGCAATGCACATAAAAATGGGGAAGACTACATAACTGTTGGTAATAAATATGCTGACGAAAGAATGTGGTTTCTTTGAACAAATGTCGTGAAAGAGAGCATATTTCTTGTCCTTTGCTTTTTACTAACTCTATTGAAACATGGGATGAGGTGAGACAGTTACAAGAAGCTGCAGAGGATGAGGAAAAAGATACATGGATAAAAGCAGGATGTAGAAAACATGAAGAAACTGATGTTTGGGTTTACAGGGATGAGAGACCAGTTATGCCTGATAGCATGATTTCTGACATGGCACGGATGTACCATGGACAAGCCCATATTGGGAGAGATTCAATGATTAGACTTTTTAGACAAACATGGTACAATCCAAAATTCAGAGCCATAGCTGAGAGTCTTTGTCAGAGATGTCTTATTTGTCAACAGTTAAATCCAGGAAGGAAGACAGTAGTGAGTCTAGGGAGAATAGGACGAGAAGGGGGTCCTTTCACTAGAATGCAAATGGATTTTATTGAAATGCCACCTTGCAACAGACTAAGGTATGTCCTAGTGGTCGTCTGTTTGTTTTCCCGTTGGGTGGAGGCATACCCAACCAGAAGGAATGATAGTATTACGGTAGCAAAACTTATGCTGCGAGAATTCATTCCGAGGTATGGTTTTCCAGTCACGATTGAAACAGATAGAGGAACACATTTCCAAAATGAATTAGTTAAACTGATTTGTGAAGCACTTAGCATTAAACAAAAACTACACTGTGCATACAGACCAGAGGCTTCTGGAATAGTAGAGCAAGTGAATGGAACAATCAAGCACAGGTTAGGAAAAATGTGTCAAGCGACAGGACTCAAATGGCCAGATGCTTTGCCATTAGTTTTAATGACAATCAGAAGTATTCCGGAAAGGAAAACTGGACTCAGTCCACATGAAATAATCATGGGACGAGCAATGAGACAAGCACAAGTACCAGTCAACAAGCTACTGACTATAACTGATGATCTAGTGCTGGATTATTGCAAAGGATTGGCTGATGTGGTGCGTTCTGTGTTTCATCAGGTTGGACCGGATGCGACCACTCTTGAAAGAAAACCAGCTCACGACTTGAATCCAGGAGATTGGGTTCGAATAAAAGTCCACCGGAGAAGAAACTGTTTGGTTCCTCGCTGGGACGAACCACGACAAGTGATCCTGGTGACAACCACTGCAGTCAAGTGTGCAGGAGTGAAACACTGGGTACATGCCAGTCACACCATCAGAGTTCCAGAACCTAAAGATCGACATGTGAGTCGACATTTGGAAATATCCGATAACAGTTCAGCATCAGAAAGAGAAGAAGAAACAGACAGGGTGCCAGAACCTGAAGATCGACCTGTAAGTCGACATCTGGAAAACCCAACTACAAGTGAATAGAAGAAGAAGAGGAAATAGAAGAAATAGCTGAAGTTCCAGAACCTGAAGATCGACCTGTAAGTCTGGAAATATCAGACACCAGTTCAGAATCAGAAACAGAGCATTCGGATTGTGAAGAAATTCTAAAAAGAAATTGGAATTTTGAAAGCATAAGAGAAGAAACTGAGCAAGAAGATAGTGACAGTGAGCAACCAAGTACAAGTTATGGTAAAAATCCTTCGGAGATAATATTAATAGATGAAGAAGGGAGAGTTTCAAACAAAAAGCTAGAAAAATCGGAAAATCCCCGAGGAGCAGTAGGGACAGATAGTCAAACACAAGAAAAGGGAAATTTAGAAGCAGATAGAAAGACTGACACAAATTCGGAAGAACCTCGAGGAGGGACAGAAATAGGTGAACGAAGGAAGATAAGAAAAGAACCACAAGTAGAAGAAAATGAAATTATAAGTTTCAAAATAAGAGGAAATAACGAAAGAATTGAAACAGAATCTGAAGAAAGTGGAGAAGAAAGAAATGAAAAACTAGAGACAAGAAAAAGAAATTGGAAAACAGAAAGAGAGGAAAAAGGAAGTGAAGCAAAAAGGCCAAGAAAAGGAGACAATTGGCCCAACGGAGTAAGAAAATTAAGATACAGAATCATAAAATTGGATGGGAAAAGTGCTGAACAAGTGAATGAAATAACAAGTCAAAAAGAGCAAGAAAAACAAGGTGGAAAACACTTGCAGAAAACGAAAAGAATAAAGAAGGTAAATCAGAAGTATAGATCGCCTGAATGGTTGTATCGTGCTTTGACTAGTCACAAAGAAGAAAAGAACACTCACGAAAACCCAGAACAAAGAAACCTGATGGGAAGTGCAACAAACCTGAAGAAGTATAGATAGTTTCTACCGGATTTGACAAAACACTGGATCTGACGAATTTACCGGATGTGACAAAGAAAGAATTCTGAGAAAGAATTAAAAGAAAGTACCAAGCAAAGACAAAACATTGGAAGTACAGAGTGGCAAGCAAGTCATTTCTGAGGTGTAGTGACACAATTTCCTAGAAAACAAAATGGAGAATACTAGAGGTAGAAAATGTAAATGTGAGTTTTTAAGTAGATGGTGCAAAATGTGCTGTTTTTGTACAGGATTATTAATAACAGTATGGGTTGTTCTAGCAATCACTATTCTAATTAGTTTAGCTGTAGTAGAAATGTCTAATAACACTGAGAAAGAAAAAGGAGCTAACACTCAAGAGTCAGTTATTTTAAAGAGTAGTGCAGAATTACACAAGGACAAATCAATAACAGATTTTTCAAAAAATGTTTTTACTAAATTATTATATGAGTATGTTGAAACAATGGATGTAAGAGATTGCTATGTTTGTATGCAGTTGCCTGCATCTGTAGCAGAGGGTGTGACTTATCATCACCTCCCTTTGACAAATAGAATAACATATAGGGGTCGATTCCGATTCGGGCCGGAAATCTCTCCGACCGAGCCGGACCCGGAGAGATTTCCGACCGAATCGGACCCGTGCAGTCCGACCGAACGAGTCCGATGCATTCGTATGCCACCGGACACGAGTCGGTCGGACTCCCATTGAACTCAATGGGAGCCGGTCGTACAACGCGTACGCGGGCTCCCATTGCCTCAATGGGTGCGAGGCGGACAAGGGCGCCCCCTACAGCGAGTACGCCGCGGAGCGCCAGCGGCGTACACGCACAGGTAGGGGGAACCCATGGGTCCCCCTGTGTGCGCCTCGCACGGGTACGCGTACAGGGGGTCCGACACGGACCCCCAAGTACGGCTCCGACAGCGAGTTCGAGTCGGACGGCGCGAGTCGGTCGGAGCGGTCGAGGTGCGCATCGTACTTACCCGGCCGGAAAACGTCTCCATTGCGCGGTGCGAATCGGGTCCGAGCGAGTCGGTCGGAGCGGTACGATCCGGGTACGAGTCGGTCGGAGCGGTCGGGTCGCCCGGACGAGTCGGTCGGCGACTCGCATCGTACTCGCTCGGCCGGACCCGCGTACGGTTCGGTCGGGAAACAGGGCTCCGAATCGGATCCGGTAAAGCCGAATCCTATTCGGAGCCCTACCGGCCGAGATCGGAATCGGCCCCATAGTGTTTTAGCAAGTTTATTTTATAAAACAGGTAGATTAGAATATTATTACACTGACATAAATAAGATTTTTGCAAAAGTTTCTGTAGTTCCCGAGCTTAACAAAATAAAAGAGGGAAAAACGTTTGGTGAATATTTTTTAGAAGATAAGATTTTAACATTAGATAGTATAATTAGGTACAACCTTACCTGTGAGTTAAAGAAGGAAGAAAAGGTATTTTTAGAGATGGTTGAAGAGAGAAGAGTGAAATTCCAAAGAAAAGTGATAGAAGAGACAAAAACACCTCTTTGGGCGTTTGAGGAAGACAATCATGACAAGAAAAAGACAAATGCAGCTATGACTCTGGATTGGCCCCAACAGGGAAGGTTGTGCATTAGAAGAAATAAGACAAGATATGACAATTATTTTGTGGGTTCCAGTAATTGCCATGACAATTACCAAATTTTAGGTGGATGGGGATTCAAAGGGGAAAAGATCCAATATTTCCAGGGATTAATTATATTTGCGGAAATAGGGCTTATTATAGGTTGCCGGACCATTGGTATGGGTCATGTTACTTAGGCCTGGTCTTTCCAAAGATTTTTCATGTGGATAGAAAAGAAAAAGGAACACACAAAATGATAAATACCTTTACACGTAGAAAAAGGAAAGTATTTCAGAAATAGTAGGTGATATTTTTGGTGCATTGATACCAGCAGTGGGAATATCTTTGAATGCATTTAGAATTCGGAAATTATCCACAGTGGTAGATCGTTTATCTACAGATACTGCTGGAGGGTTCTTGATGGTAAATACCGAGATGGTTGCCATGAGAGCTATGGTGATGCAAAATCGTCTTGCCCTTGACATTCTTTTGGCAAAAGAGGGCGGAGTCTGTGGAATGCTGAAAGTCCAACATTGTTGCACTTACATTCCAGATAAGAGCGAAAATATACAAAAGTATATAACAAATATTACAAATTTGCACAAAGAACTTGTTCCACTGGAGGTTGAAAGTGCTTTTGGAAAACTTGGTAAAGGGTTTTCTTCTGTAATAAATTGGTTAACAAGAATGAGTGGATTAATAATAGGGAAAGTTGTAATAATAGCAACCATGATAATAATAATAATTTTAATACTGAAGCTTGCAATAACATGTATAAAGAGAAGAAGAAGGCAGAATAAAATAGAAAAAGAAAACATGATAAACAAGGAGAGAGAGAGAGAAATAGGTGAAATAGAATTAGAAGAAATAAAAGAGAACATGTACAAGAAAACGAAGAGACAAGTTGAAAGTGATACAGTTGTGTAAATTAACAAAAGCAAATGGATAAAAGATATATGCTGTCTGAGAAAATTGTATAACTTAGTTTTTGTGGTGATATTAAAAATCACCAAAGGGGAGAGTTGATGGAGCAGGGTAAATGACATTTTTTTTAACCTCCTAATATTTTCATAAAATATTAATAAATATGTTCGTTTAAGTAAATAACCAACAATGTATGTTAAGGGTTATAGGTAACATGCTATTCTGTGTGCAAATTAATTGACTTCTAATTGTTTACGTGTCTAACATAACATAACATTTGCGTACTAATTAAATAATAAATGCATGATTTGTGCTTTTAAATAAAACGTGTTGTTGCAAAATAAAGCGATGGTAAGTAAGGGACAGCTTTATATGTTGCTTTTTGCTAGGTAATACCTAATTGGGGTACGTAGAAAGACGGGAGGGAAACGAAAGGGTTTATATTTCCTTGTTTTAATAATATTTTGTTTATCTTTGAAAATAGTGCGCTTAGGCCTGTCGAGCAGCAATATAAAATGGCCGCGAGTTGCTAGAGTACGCATGAGCGGGGGACCATGTGATAGAGGCGAGAGACTGTGGAAAAGGGATGATCACGTGCTGATGCCGAGAGGCTAGGATGAAAGTATGGTCAAGGCTGTTGTGACCCTTCTGAGCAGATGTGTGCCAAGATGATCAGCAAGAAGCGTGAGAAGTCCGACCGAATCAATAGACGGAACTGTTTTACACAAAATGTAACAGAAAAAGATACAATTTGGACTGATCGAAACGGATGAGCAAGTGCATGAACTGTGGGAAACGATGCTTGCATAGACATTCCACACGGAACTGGTTAAGACCAGGAAGTTTGATTAAAATGTATATGGACCTAAAGTTTTGACCAATGAGAATGAATCGCGCCATGAAGAAGAAACATTTTATGTTGTAAGCTAGAATTAGGGTATAAGAGGACCTACTCTTGGTGGGAGGGGTTAGAATGCTGTTCGAATGCTGCGGGAATGCAGCGGGAGATGCTGGAGAAATTAGATGCTGTAGATGAGTGAAGTTGCGGTTGCTGATGCTGACGAGCTGATGCTGCTGCTGTTATTTCTCTTTTCCAGTTGAGTATTAATATGCTGCTTTAGGAGAGTCTTTCCTGATTGATTTTATTTTAGAACTATTAGTTTTTCCTCAAACAGATAGATAGGGTGATCTTTAGAGTTCGTATCATGATAATCCTATTTTTCAGTCTAATAAATATGAATTGCAATTCCAAAGTATTCGTATATTGATAATAAATGTAATGATCTGAATAATAAGCTAATCTTATTTTCCTGCATTCAAAACTTTATATAAACTTTATTATTCCTTAAACAAATGACTCAGTGATTCTTTAGCTCAATGATTAAAATGAAATATTGAAGAGTTCATTGTGATTGAGCTGGTCTTAATCACCATCAACTGATTCCTACTAGTTGGTCCATCGACCAATGAGCGGAATACCTTAAAAGCAAAAGAGAAATATTATGTCATGATAAAAGAGGTATCCCGTCTCCTTCCAGCGAATCGTTTTTCTCCTAGGTTCATTGACGTAGGAAATCCAGGGAATAAATGAGTAAGTGAATGTATATGCGGTGTTATGGGCCCCACCGTCATATGGATATAGTGTGTGTGTTAGAGAAATAATTGCACCTGGATGACCAAAGCATAATAGGAGAATTATTTTTATTGTTAGCGCTGGATCACCTGAGAGGACTTGTCAGGGTGTGAGTCTGGTTACCTATCCTACTCCTGTGGGATACTATACCCAAGCTCATCTGAGAAGTGGTGGAGATGCGAAGGGCGTCGATGTATACTTTGTATGGGCCCCAAATATCCTTGGGGTGTGCGGTGCTGGGTAACGTGCTGGAGTAGATCTCACTATTTGTGTTGCAGTAGGCTAAACTGTTCAACCAGCCTTGTGAAGTGGGAGAAACCTTGCTGCTAACAGTAGGCTAAGGGATGCAAGTTTCCGGACTGACTTAGGGAAGTTCACCGTGTAACCTAGAAGCGCCACTTCCGGAATAGGAACAAGGGTGAGTCCAAGAATGTCTCCTAATGTTGAGTGCACTAGTTCCCAGTAGGAGCGTATGTAGGGGCAGGTCCAAGTCAGGTGGGCAAAATCGGCGTGCTGGGCACCGCATTTCCGGCATGCATGTGGTCTACTGGGGTCAATTTTATGCATCTTGGCCGGAGTCATGTAAATTCTTCACAGAAATTGTAGTGTAATAATTTATGGCGGCTGTTCAGTGAGATGTCTTTTGTGGCTCTACAGCAAATGGCCCATTGGTCGTCCGTGATCGGGTGACCCAAATCAGTCTCCCATTCCACACAAAGCTTGTCATCTATGATAGGGATTTGTGCAGAGCAAGCTTTGTAAAGTTTGGATATGATGTGCACTCCACTCTCATTCTCAATAAGGAGGGACAGAGGAGCGAACGAGTCAGGTTCTAAAGAAAAGCCATTTATCGTGGCCCGCAATGCTGAGTACAGACGTTTAAGGACAAATTTGTCCATGAACGTGGCCTCTTGAAAGCGAGCTTCCTCTGTGGCCGAAAAGATGTGACCGTCCGGGTATAAGTCACCTATCGTTAAAATGTTAAACTTAGTCAACGTGCGTTGCACAAGTCTCTCACCTGTAATGGGGAGCCAGCGGGCGTTAGGGAGAGGGAGGGCTGACGAGTACAAAACCGAAGTGCCAGTGTATCGCTGTAGTTTGCTCCACGCCCAACTAGTGGTCGAGACCGTTTGTATGTTGACCGGGTCCCTCGGTTCGCCTTTGGGCAAGAGGGTAGCAAGCCGTTCAGGGAGGACAAGGTCGGCCTCAGGGCGCAGAAACGGAATCCTGGCGTCTGGGTGGTACCAAGCAAAGGCAAAACTACATTGTGCTACTAGATCGTATAAATAAAAATCCGGTACCCCAAATCCGCCTCGATCATTCGGTAAAGTAAGTATCTTCCAGCGAACACGTGGCTGTTTTCCACCCCAGACCAGCCTGATGAGATGGGATCGCAGTAATAAAAAAAAACTATTTGTGAGGGGAATGGGGATATTATTAAAAAGATATAAAAATTTAGGTAGGACCATCATCTTAATTATGGTGATTCCTTTGTAGGTAATTTTTCGATTTTTTTAACATTATAATATGTTTCTATCTTTTGTAATTTTTAATATTTTTATATGTGTTTTCTTTTTTTCTTTTTAACATCCTTTGTGTTGTAGTTGATATTTTATTTGTTTTTAATTTTGAATTGACTTCAGTGGGAATATTCATTTTTACCTCTCTGCTATCCAACAGTTTCCCTATTGTTGCACTAACTGGAGTGGGAATAGTATTTTTTACCCCTCTGCTATCCAACACTTTCCCTATTGTTGCACTCACTGGAGTGGCAATAGTGTTTTTTACCCCTCCGCTATCCAACACTTTCCCTACTGTTGCACTGATTGGAGTGGGAATAGTAATTTTTACTCCTCCGCTATCCAACATTTTCCCTACTGTTGCACTCACTGGAGTGGGAATATTAATTTTTACCCCTCCGCTATCCAACACTTTCCCTACTGTTGCACTCACTGGAGTGGGAATAGTAATTTATACCCCTCCGCTATCCAACACTTCCTCTACTGTTGCACTCGCTGGAGTGGGAATATTAAGTTTTACCCCTCCGCTATCCAACACTTTCCCTTCTGTTGCACTCGCTGGAGTGGGAATAGTTATTTTTCCCCCACCGCTATCCAACACTTTCCCTATTGTTGCACTCACTGAATTGGGAATAGTTATTTTTACCCCTCCGCTATCCAACACTTTCACGACTGTAGCACTCACTGGAGTGGGAATAGTAATTTTTTCCCCTCCGCTATCCAACACTTTCCCTACTGTTGCACTCACTGGAGTGGGAATAGTAATTTTTACCTCTACTGTTGCATTCACTGGAGTGGGAATAGTAAGTTTTACCTGTCCGCTATCCAACACTTTCGCTACTGTTGCACTCACTGGAGTAGGAACAGTAATTTTTACCTGTCCGCTATCCAACACTTTCCCTACTGTTGCACTCACTGGAGTGGGAATAGTAATTTTTACCCCTACGCTATCCAACACTTTCCCTACTGTTGCACTCTATGGCGTGCAAAATGTAAGTTTAAAAACTATTAAATATTTTAATGTTTTAATTTATAATATAATGTTTTTTTATTCGATTTTATGTTATAGGTGTATGTATATATATATATATATATATATATATATATTTATTTGTAGTTTTTGTATATATTTATAACATTTTAAAATAAATTAAAATTATTAGTTTATTTTAAAGTTTGTTTTAAAGTAAATATATATATATATTACATTTTATATATGATTGTTTACATTTTTTAAATTAAATGTATTTCTTATATTTGTTCAAATGTATATTAAATCTAGATAAAAAAATTCATTAATTATATTATTTAATATATTTAACATTATTTTTTATATATATAAAAAATGATATTTTGTACATCAATATTTTTTACATCAATATTTTTTTCGATATTTTTATACTTACCATAAGAAATATAGGATGTCGATATTTTTGACATCGATATTTATGACTCGATATTTGTGTATGGGGATATTTTGGGCATCGATATCCTACCAGTGAACCGTAACAAAGTCAGATACAGTTCGACATTAACTTGCCTAAAAATCTTCACTGGCTTCCTATGTGCAAAAGAGCCAAATTCAGACTCCTCTGCAATGCCCACAAATCTCTTTTATGAGTCTGCCCAAGCAATCCTATGATTAAAGGTGGAATTGTATAAACCAGCACGAAATCTGAGATCACTAAATCTAGCACTAGCCAAAAATGCATTAAAAAAGTAAGAACTGGTGGTCGCTCTTTTTCCCATCTGGCAGCGGCTCACTAGAACCTACTGCTTTTGGCTCTCTGCCTCACTAACAATCTTATCAGGCTTAGAAAAACCTGGCTTTTTTCATACTAACCCTAATGCATTAGCTGGGCCTTGACTTCAAGAATCCCAGTGCCTCAGCCCATCAAGCTTGCAGCAATTCAGTGCCGAGATATCCCTTTGGGGATGAATGTTTGTGCTTCACAAATACCGTAAATAAAATAAAATAAATGGGACAAGTGCACGTGTTGTAGGAGAAGCTCATGGCACCAGTAAGCCAAAGGCTTAAACACTGTAGAAAATGCTCGCGCTGTGCAGGGCCTTCTCCAATTGTTATTGCAGTAATGACTGGCTCCTTTAGGCTCCAACTGGCTCTTTCTCACCAGGGTTAGCTCGTGCCACATACTACACTTTTAAAATTGAGATGAAGGCCCTGATTTAATTATTACCAAAGGGGATGATGGACGGAGCGTTAGAGCAAATCAAACACTCACCCCCAGTCAACTGATCTGGGTTTAATCCATCATCATTCTTTAGCTCACTCCACCACCCCAGTTCAGACATGGCCATATGCAAATCAGTCTGACCCTGTGCCTCATGGGAACAGTCCAGCCCGAACTGCCAAGCCATGTCTTCCCTGGACCGGAAACAAGCATCCTGGGACCGGTTTCGGGTTCAAAACCCTCATCAGCCAGGCTATCTTGAATCCAGTGGCAAAGTGAGCAAGGGACCCACGTCTGGGCATACCCTGCCAACTTAGGGCGAACAAAGCGATACCAAAGGGGATGATGGACGGAGCGTTAGAGCAAATCAAACACTCACCCCCAGTCAACTGATCTGGGTTTAATCCATCATCATTCTTTAGCTCACTCCACCACCCCAGTTCAGACATGGCCATATGCAAATCAGTCTGACCCTGTGCCTCATGGGAACAGTCCAGCCCGAACTGCCAAGCCATGTCTTCCCTGGACCGGAAACAAGCATCCTGGGACCGGTTTCGGGTTCAAAACCCTCATCAGCCAGGCTATCTTGAATCCAGTGGCAAAGTGAGCAAGGGACCCACGTCTGGGCATACCCTGCCAACTTAGGGCGAACAAAGCGATACCAAAGGGGATGATGGACGGAGCGTTAGAGCAAATCAAACACTCACCCCCAGTCAACTGATCTGGGTTTAATCCATCATCATTCTTTAGCTCACTCCACCACCCCAGTTCAGACATGGCCATATGCAAATCAGTCTGACCCTGTGCCTCATGGGAACAGTCCAGCCCGAACTGCCAAGCCATGTCTTCCCTGGACCGGAAACAAGCATCCTGGGACCGGTTTCGGGTTCAAAACCCTCATCAGCCAGGCTATCTTGAATTCAGTGGCAAAGTGAGCAAGGGACCCACGTCTGGGCATACTCTGCCAACTTAGGGCGAACAAAGCGATACCAAAGGGGATGATGGACGGAGCGTTAGAGCAAATCAAACACTCACCCCCAGTCAACTGATCTGGGTTTAATCCATCATCATTCTTTAGCTCACTCCACCACCCCAGTTCAGACATGGCCATATGCAAATCAGTCTGACCCTGTGCCTCATGGGAACAGTCCAGCCCGAACTGCCAAGCCATGTCTTCCCTGGACCGGAAACAGGCATCCTGGGACCGGTTTCGGGTTCAAAACCCTCATCAGCCAGGCTATCTTGAATCCAGTGGCAAAGTGAGCAAGGGACCCACGTCTGGGCATACCCTGCCAACTTAGGGCGAACAAAGCGATACCAAAGGGGATGATGGACGGAGCGTTAGAGCAAATCAAACACTCACCCCCAGTCAACTGATCTGGGTTTAATCCATCATCATTCTTTAGCTCACTCCACCATCCCAGTTCAGACATGGCCATATGCAAATCAGTCTGACCCTGTGCCTCATGGGAACAGTCCAGCCCGAACTGCCAAGCCATGTCTTCCCTGGACCGGAAACAAGCATCCTGGGACCGGTTTCGGGTTCAAAACCCTCATCAGCCAGGCTATCTTGAATCCAGTGGCAAAGTGAGCAAGGGACCCACGTCTGGGCATACCCTGCCAACTTAGGGCGAACAAAGCGATACCAAAGGGGATGATGGACGGAGCGTTAGAGCAAATCAAACACTCACCCCCAGTCAACTGATCTGGGTTTAATCCATCATCATTCTTTAGCTCACTTCACCACCCCAGTTCAGACATGGCCATATGCAAATCAGTCTGACCCTGTGCCTCATGGGAACAGTCCAGCCCGAACTGCCAAGCCATGTCTTCCCTGGACCGGAAACAAGCATCCTGGGACCGGTTTCGGGTTCAAAACCCTCATCAGCCAGGCTATCTTGAATCCAGTGGCAAAGTGAGCAAGGGACCCACGTCTGGGCATACCCTGCCAACTTAGGGCGAACAAAGCGATACCAAAGGGGATGATGGACGGAGCGTTAGAGCAAATCAAACACTCACCCCCAGTCAACTGATCTGGGTTTAATCCATCATCATTCTTTAGCTCACTCCACCACCCCAGTTCAGACATGGCCATATGCAAATCAGTCTGACCCTGTGCCTCATGGGAACAGTCCAGCCCGAACTGCCAAGCCATGTCTTCCCTGGACCGGAAACAAGCATCCTGGGACCGGTTTCGGGTTCAAAACCCTCATCAGCCAGGCTATCTTGAATCCAGTGGCAAAGTGAGCAAGGGACCCACGTCTGGGCATACCCTGCCAACTTAGGGCGAACAAAGCGATACCAAAGGGGATGATGGACGGAGCGTTAGAGCAAATCCAACACTCACCCCCAGTCAACTGATCTGGGTTTAATCCATCATCATTCTTTAGCTCACTCCACCACCCCAGTTCAGACATGGCCATATGCAAATCAGTCTGACCCTGTGCCTCATGGGAACAGTCCAGCCCGAACTGCCAAGCCATGTCTTCCCTGGACCGGAAACAAGCATCCTGGGACCGGTTTCGGGTTCAAAACCCTCATCAGCCAGGCTATCTTGAATCCAGTGGCAAAGTGAGCAAGGGACCCACATCTGGTCATACCCTGCCAACTTAGGGCGAACAAAGCGATACCAAAGGGGATAATGGACGGAGCGTTAGAGCAAATCAAACACTCACCCCCAGTCAACTGATCTGGGTTTAATCCATCATCATTCTTTAGCTCACTCCACCACCCCAGTTCAGACATGGCCATATGCAAATCAGTCTGACCCTGTGCCTCATGGGAACAGTCCAGCCCGAACTGCCAAGCCATGTCTTCCCTGGACCGGAAACAAGCATCCTGGGACCGGTTTCGGGTTCAAAACCCTCATCAGCCAGGCTATCTTGAATCCAGTGGCAAAGTGAGCAAGGGACCCACGTCTGGGCATACCCTGCCAACTTAGGGGCGAACAAAGCGATACCAAAGGGGATGATGGACGGAGCGTTAGAGCAAATCAAACACTCACCCCCAGTCAACTGATCTGGGTTTAATCCATCATCATTCTTTAGCTCACTCCACCACCCCAGTTCAGACATGGCCATATGCAAATCAGTCTGACCCTGTGCCTCATGGGAACAGTCCAGCCCGAACTGCCAAGCCATGTCTTCCCTGGACCGGAAACAAGCATCCTGGGACCGGTTTCGGGTTCAAAACCCTCATCAGCCAGGCTATCTTGAATCCAGTGGCAAAGTGAGCAAGGGACCCACGTCTGGGCATACCCTGCCAACTTAGGGCGAACAAAGCGATATCAAAGGGGATGATGGACGGAGCGTTAGAGCAAATCAAACACTCACCCCCAGTCAACTGATCTGGGTTTAATCCATCATCATTCTTTAGCTCACTCCACCACCCCAGTTCAGACATGGCCATATGCAAATCAGTCTGACCCTGTGCCTCATGGGAACAGTCCAGCCCGAACTGCCAAGCCATGTCTTCCCTGGACCGGAAACAAGCATCCTGGGACCGGTTTCGGGTTCAAAACCCTCATCAGCCAGGCTATCTTGAATCCAGTGGCAAAGTGAGCAAGGGACCCACGTCTGGGCATACCCTGCCAACTTAGGGCGAACAAAGCGATACCAAAGGGGATGATGGACGGAGCGTTAGAGCAAATCAAACACTCACCCCCAGTCAACTGATCTGGGTTTAATCCATCATCATTCTTTAGCTCACTCCACCACCCCAGTTCAGACATGGCCATATGCAAATCAGTCTGAACTGGGGTGGTGGAGTGAGCTAAAGAATGATGATGGATTAAACCCAGATCAGTTGACTGGGGGTGAGTGTTTGATTTGCTCAAACGCTCCGTCCATCGTCCCCTTTGGTATCGCTCTGATTTAATTATTGGCATTTGGGCCGTTGTTTTGCCAGGGAGGCAGAATAAATTCGTCTGTCGCTATGTGGAGTTTCTGCCACCTAATTTATAAATGACCACCAAGCTGGCAGTCATTTATAAAGCATTGGCAGGAACAGTCATCACAGCAGTTCCTGTCAGTGCAAATTGCTGTTTGGGACAGGGCTGCACCAGTATGACGGAGCCCTGCATCAAACAGTATTCTTTTTTTATTTTCAAAAAGAAGATCCCAAAATGGGATATTATTTTTGAAAATAAAAAAGTAATGCTCCCCTCACCTTTGGAGTCATCTGCCATGGTGGGGGGAGCATTATTTTTTTTACTGTCCTCCACTGCCAGGGTTTGCCTGGTGGTGACAAACAGCAAATAAAAGTCTACATGTCCACCCATCCTGATTGGGTGGGCGGACATTTAGCCATTTCTCCGACGGCCCTTCCTACGTCAGGCCATCGGAGAGGTTTGGTTATTGCGGTGATGGAGTAGTCACCGCCATATCCAAATTGAAGGTCCACCTGCATTTGAATCGGGCTGGCGGATCTTCTTGTTGGTGGTATATATACTCCGTAGCTATTGATACGGAGTTTACATACTGCCAACATTTATGCGCACATTGTTGCCAAAATTTGCCCCTCTGTCAGACCAGGTTAATGCCTTTGTATCCCTAATCTCATTAGGCTCTCTGTTTGATCCATGTCCTCTCCCCCACAACCCATCTCTGCTATACTTTCCTTACCAATGGATGATATTGTTCCTGTTATAACTATTCTTTGCAACTTGTCGCTGTCCAATGTCATGATCCCTTGCAATTGGAAGCAAGTGCCTTTACTCAAAACCCATCTGCTGATCCCTGTATTTTGTCCAGTTTCAGATCCATCTCTCTTTTACTAATACCACCTATAATCCCGGAGAAAGCTGAAAATCATCAACTTTCCAACTATCTTGGAGGCAATGCCTTGCTGGATTTCTCTCAGTCGGGCTTCCATAATAAATCATATAACACTGAAACTGCTCTGCTGACGATGTCAGATGATCCTAGAACCATCCTGGGCAGGGGATGCTCTGCCTCCCTTGTTCCATTAGGTCTATTTGCAGCATTTGATATTGTCCCAGGTTTCTGACTTTGGAATATGAAAAGAAGCTCTGAAATGGTTCCACTCTTTCCTTTCTGAAAAACCTCAGGCACTATCTCTTCCACCTTACGGTCAGTCCCAGACTCTATCAAGTTAAGTGAAAGTCAGGGACCTTCCTTAAGACCAATTCTTTTTAACACCCATAACTCCTTACTGGCGTCCCTGGTTCACTGTTTTGGATTGCAACATTATCTCTCAAATGCAAGAAACCTTCAAGTCTGCATGGTAGCCGGAGCCAAATGGATGAACCTAAACTGCCTCAAAATCAACAGAGACAAAACCGAGGTCCTTATGTTTGGCAAGGAGTCCTCACTCTGGGCACCACAGCAGTGGTCCCCAGATCTAGAACCTGCACCTAGCCCGATATCTTTGGCCAAACAGTTGGGCTCTTTTTTTGTTACTCCAAGCTATCTTTCTCCACTGAAATCGCGTGGCTGCTATCTATTTCCAATTCAGAGAATGCTATGGAATGTCTATCCCTACCTTCCACTTGCTTCTAACAAAACAGTGGTTCAAAACCTTATTTCTTCCCACCTTGATTATGGGAACTGCCTTTATTTAGGGGCACCTCACTACCTTTTCCCTCATCTCCAGATCTTTGTCCAAATGCTTCGGCTGCTTCTTATCTTGAAAGTGCACTTTGGTTGCCAAATCCATAAGCACTCTATTTTCAAAGCTCTCTGCTTTACTAACAGAGCTATCAACAATGTTGGTCCTATCTATCTGAGAAAGGAATTTCTACCTTATCGTCCTTCATTGTTCTGCTCAGAATACGCTATGTTAATCCCTGGATTAAACATAGCAGAGACGGAGGCCATTCCTTCTCCCATCTTCTAGTAGATATTTACAGTACCCCCAGTTTCACTCTCTTTTGGGGGAAAAAACAAAGATTGTCTGTTCCAGCAAGTCCTGTTCCCCTGTAGGCTGGGTCTGTTAGTGCGAGGATACTCTACGGATAACAGTCACACTTTACACGACAGCATCATCATCGACAACATCATCAACAATAGCATCATCATCGACAGCATCATCAACAATAGCACCATCATCGACAGCATCATCAAGAACACAATCGTCAAAATTATCATCATCATCAATGTTTATGGCAATATATGGGTCTACTAGTGTACAAAACACAAAGAAGACAAATGTTGCTTTCAGAAGCTAATAACCTGCTGCTGGCCTTTATCCAAAGGGATGTCAATGTTGTCATGTCTGTTGTCATGGGCAATAACACCACACAAGGTACTGTGATGTGCTTCTTTATTTACTAATTGCCTTGCTAGTATACTTGTTCCTTTACTTCTGGGGGAGCTTGCGTCCACCTGTGCTGTCCCTGCTGTCTTCTAAGCTAGGATGCCATGCTCCTCCCCACACTTCCTGCTCAGGTGCTGGGATAGGAAATGGCGTCCAGTGTCTTGACCATGATCCTGGGAGGTCTTTGTCCTGCAGGGTCCTAGTGTCCTTATGACATTGCACATGTTTAGGGCAGGAAAAGGAACAGAAGTTGCTTACATAGAGTAGTCATGGCTCTTGAAAAACAGAATGCTAAAGGGAGCAGGGCGTGCCCTCACATCTGGGACCTCTGACATCCCCTGCCAGCCATTACTCTGCCACAAAATGCCTGAACATCAGTTCTTTCCCTGGATCAGGATGGGGTATAAAAGATCCTGTACCTTTAACTAAGGCAAATAGCTCACCAGAAAACTGAAAGGTTCAGGCTCAGGACAGGTAGGAAAATTGGTGACTAGGAAAGCACATGAGCACAATTGCGACCTCTGGGGACCGTCGAGTGATATCTACATATTGATTCAGAGAAATTTAAGCTTTTTTAATACACTTAATTTGGATATGCCCCTTTTGCGGCTAAGAATAGATATTAATGGAAATCCACTGACAAGTAGTTTTATTGCTCTCAATACTGCCTCAGCATGCTGGTAGATATTCACTTATTACGAGTTTGGCGGTCCATGGACCACCGTACCCACGGTCGCAGTCCAACTTCTGCGAGCTCGGCGGTCCGACCTCTGTATTGTGAGATGGGAGTATAGCCTTTGCAGAGACCGCGGCTGTACCGCAGACACCGCCAGCACACCCCAGACCGACGGGGTCGCGGTCGGGGGAAATCAGCTGCCATAGGGCGGTACAGAGGAGCTACACTGCCGACCGTATTACAAGTTGGCTTTCTGATGAGCTGACTGCAGCAGTGGGACCTCCAGTTTCAGGTCAGCGTAAACTAAGGATTTTGGGTGCATACTCACTCCTTTTCTGTTCTTTCCATCAGCATTCGACGTGGATCCCTTTCTCCAGGTCTCCCCTTCACAGCAGCATCTTCACCCCGAGGAATAGGACCCTGTCTGCAGCGATACACAGGTAAATCCTTTTTGTACCATACCCATTGCAAGGACTGGCAACATATGGGTCAGACTCCAGCAATAGGTATGTGGTATTTTTCCACATGTATCATGCATATGTGTGCATTTGACAGATATGCAGTCGAACTTTTCACACATGCATCAATACAAATGGAAAAGTACTCACCACCACCACAAGACCTCTGTAGCCACACCGCGGTCAACTCGTAATAAAGCGGTTGGAAGACCGTCGGCACTGCGGTCTTCTATAGCACGCATCCGCGGTCTTAGGGCAGTCGGACCGCGAAACTCGTAATCAGGCCCTGGTGTTTAAGGGTAACAAGAGTTCTACACTAACTGTGACCATATCCTTTATTCAAGGGTATTTGCAACTAACATGTCTGTCCATTTCCTCCATGACATATGCAACAAAGGGTGCAATTGGGCTATATATGCCTCGGCCCACCAATTACATAAAATAAAAGAGGATTAACAGCACAATCCAAATTAAAATGTGGGGCAGAAACATGGATGTTAACACACCAAAATGCCATGGTTGCTGGAAATGAACCTCACATCCTTTGATTCCAGTTGGCATTGCAGGGTTGACCTGTTTGCTCCTGAGGAGCTAATCAAAAGGCAGTGAGTGGAAAGGACAGAAAATAAGTAGCGCTGCTCACCTTTTAGGTCTGGCTAAGACCTTTTTTTATCAGGAACAGTGCACAGACAGTGTCTTTTGGCAGTGTTAGAATTGGAAAAAATATACTCCGGGAACCCATAAATTGTCAGTCAAAGTGTGCCAGAAGAAAGGGGGTGAGGTCACAAGGGGTGGAACATGAAAAGCCGAGTCCGATAATTGACTTATACCTTTATTTATTTTTAAATCAACGACAGAGAAATTGGCAACGGAGGACATATGTGACAGTAAATCTGTTCTAGATTATTTAATTGGTCACAAAGATGCCGCATTTTTTTAAAATTTACAGGATTAAAATATCTGCTGCAGAGATCATTATATGCATAGCAATTGGAGGGAATTATAATAGCCGTAAAATTGCTCTTATGCTTAAACAGTTATGGGAGAGTTTTGTATTTTGTCTAGTCATAGTTTTGACTCATAATGCAGCATAGATTGATAATGTGCCTGCTGCAAAGCACATCGTGTAACATGCAGATCACGGATTTATATTTTATTTAGATAGGTAAGTGGGCTACTGCTTTTGACACTGAGATCATTTTGTTACTTCCAGTTCATAAGTTGCAAGCCTTCTAATATAACACATGTTCTATTTACAGTCATCAAGGAGCTGCATTCAAACTGTATATTGTGGGTTTAGGTCCTTATTGTTTTTTTCTCAATCTGTTGTTATTTTAAGATGAATTTCCTCTGGGCAGTAATAAAGTATTGTTAGTACAGACAATCACAATCATTATATAACGATTTATATCCTGACTTTGTGTTTCTCCGGACCATTCACTCTCACGACAACGAATCCGGCAACAATGGCAAAAGAGGCAGAGGAAGGGGCCGCATGGGAAATAGCAAGACGCGCTCCAAAAAAACATATTAATGGATTCTGCCATGGTTAATAGAACTATTATTAATCTTTCGAAAAGACATCTTAGTGACATTGAGAAAAGCACGTTATGTCTAGGATTGT
Source organism: Calotriton arnoldi (assembly GCA_963921515.1). NCBI lineage: Eukaryota > Metazoa > Chordata > Amphibia > Caudata > Salamandridae > Calotriton > Calotriton arnoldi. Next base: position 2,059,144 of record CAWUFW010001987.1, on the reverse strand, counting down.
CTTACTGTCCCTCATCTTCTTTTAATTATGCTGACACTAGGATCAACCTTTTTAAATATGTGAGAAAGTTAAAACTTAAAAAATGGCACATGTTGAGGCGACAGAGACCCAAGGGGAATGGGGGTGCAGGTGGGTATGACAGTCAAACCACCTGCTTGAACATAGGCGACATTGATACTCTGACTACCATGCTGGAATTACATCAAGACACTGATACCAATGTCTCCATGATGACCGAACAGCAGATTCTAGAGGAGCTGGGCATTACCGGTGACTCAGCAGCCTCCACTAGGTTCAGACCATGTTCAACCTTCTTACCCTCCCTCCCACATGACAGTATAGACACCTTTCTGAGAGTGTCACCAGGGCACTGACCAACTTTAGACACAAATCGTTCAATAAGAACAAACGTAACAACAATCTGACTTTCAAACAACGACAGGCTCTTAAATCTCTAGCTGATGATAAGGACATTGTCATTCGCCCGGCAGACAAGGGTGGCAATGTCGTTGTCCTCGACAGAGAACAATACATTACTGAAGCCCTTAGGCAACTAGAGGACACCATCTATTACACACCTATCTCTAGGAACATTTACAACACCAGTATTACTACCATATGGGAGAAATTGACCACATGGAAAGATAAGGGGATTCTTGAATGGGAGGAGTTCTGCTATCTCAAAAAAGACTATCCCAAGTTACCAGTTCTTTATCTTTTTTCCCAAAGTGCATAAAGATCCAGTCACACCACCAGGACGTCCCATTGTTTCTTCAAGAGGGAGTGTAGCAGAACACATATCTAAGTATGTTGACCACTTTCTCAGGGACTTTGTCATGGGGCTTCCGAGTTACATCAGGGACACTAAAGACTTTCTGGGCAAATTGAGAACATCAAATGGGAGAGCGATTTCCTCTTGATCACACTTGATGCACACTCACTCTATACCATCATTGACCATCAACAAGGGTTAGCTGCATGTTCTCATTTTTTGAAGAACAGACATATCAAGTACTGGGAGCACATTCGCATGATCTTAGAAATGACGGAATACTGTCTGACTAACAACATTTTTCTTTTTGATGGTGTTCTCTATAGACAAACCACCGGGACAGTGATGGGATCATGCTTTGCTCCCAGTTTTGCCAATCTTTTTATGGGCTTCTGGGAAGAAGAGATCTTCTCAGGAACTATCTGCATACAAAAGTTGGGCAGGGTAGAACTGTGGCTCAGGTATATTGATGACTTGTTCATAATCTGGAAGGGCACACAAATTGAAGCCAATGAGTTTGTAGAGAAACTCAACAGAAATGATCGCAACATACGACTCTCTGGGAACATCAGCGATATTAGTGCTGAGTATCTTGATGTACGATTAGAGATCAAACAGAACAAAATTCACACTTCTTTATTCCGGTAAAGCACAGCGGGAAACAGTATTCTTCATGCCCTCAGCAGTCACCCTGAATCACTCAAGTGGAGTATACCTTACGGTGAACTGCTGAGGGCAAGAAGAAACTGCAGCAGTGATGAAGCGTACAGAATCGAGAGTAGCAACATGATTGAGAGATTCAAGGCTAGAGGATATCCGACGTGGGTACTCAAGAAAGCCATTGACAGAGCAGAGGGTGTCAGTAGAACCAAGACACTAACTGATGAGACAAACATTGGGGAGGAGTCACTGGAGAATAGCGCGAGGGTCATTTTGACCTATAACTCAGATTCAGACAGCATTAGACACATCTTAGTTCAAAACTGGGACACACTCAAGTGTGACAACAGCATTGGGGACACCATTTCGGATAGACCCAATGTCATTTATAGACGGGGCAGGAACATAAGAGATATGCTGGTACACAGTGACATTACCCTGCAACAGGATATTGGAGTACATGTTCTCAAAGGGTTCTGTCCTTGCGGACATTGCAAGGCCTGTTTGACCAGCAGTTTCCGCAATGAATTTACACACAAAACCTGTAAGAAGGTTATAACTCAATTTCTTACCTGCAGCACCACATGGTGGTATATGTTATTGAGTGTCCCTGTAAGCTTCACTATATAGGGAGTACAACTTTGATGGCAAAAATGAGAATCTTGGAGCACAAACGCGCTATTACCAACAAGGATCCCAAATATCCTGTGGCGCGTCATTATCAGGACAAACATTTTTCGGACTCCTCACTGATGAAATATTTCATACTAGAACAGATCCGGATGGGTCATAGAGGAGGAGACAGAGTACTCATGCTCAGACAAAGAGAGTCCAGATACACTGTGGATTTCCAGACCAGAGTCCCATGGGGTCTCAATCAGGATGAGGAGCTTGCCATCCACCTCAAAAAAGAATAGATTGTCTCTCAGTAACTATAGAGTTGACAACAACTCTCTTCATGCTCTCTTTTTCTTGTATTCTTTTTCTTGTATTCTTTTTCTTGTATTCTTTTCCTGGTATTCATTGTGTATTCTTTTTCTGACATTTTGTACTTCCTCATCTCTGTTTTTTCGAACCGGTCAGCTGATTTTCGGCTGTATTCTTATTCTCTCTTTTACTGATAGTCACCCCAATTGACCTTTGTATAACCTTTTTGTAGTTTTTGCACCTTCCTCCTGAATTCTGTGCATCAGAAACTGTATGGTATATGTAGGTAACTTGGCACAGTTATGCCTGGTTTTTAATATTTGCTTTTGTTTTGTTTCTTTTGCAGGAGGGAAGGAAGGGGCCTACCCACTTACACAGGTCACCTAACCTTTTCTTCGAATTCACTTTTGGGACTTCACTTTTTGGACACTTTTAGCACCTGTTCGGGAGTTGCAACGGGAGTTTCAACGAGGCAGAGTCACAGGATGACTGGTCTGTTTATTCATCTTGAGTGATACATGAATGCACTAAACATATGTCGACTCCTGATTGGCGCATGACATTTTGACTGTGGTAAATCTGAGTACCTCTTTCGCACTATGCGATTATAATCTTAGGCACTATGTATTTACATTGGTATAGATGGACTCCCATACATATGGCCGCATATACCTTTTTGACATGTAACTTGGGTCTTTTGTAACCAGCATTTGGGTTGGTTTCAGCACTTTGTGACCAAGTAACTTCGAGCACTTGCGATTGATTGCTTATCAGATTTCTCTTTCAAGCACTATGCGAACATACGCTGCCTAGGGGTTAAGGGTTAAGTGACTCCATTGGCTACATGAGGTTACTTATTAACCCAGCCATGCAACTACGAGGTCCTTACTATTAGATAGTATTTCACATCACAGTCTCTGCCTATATACCAGCGGGGTGTATACACTATGTGCATTTTTTACAGATTCCTTTCGATCAAATCATGATACATAGAATTTGGTTTATTGATTTTTCTCGTAACATTAGCGCTTTGATACGCAATATTGTATTAGTGCACATACAATAATATGTATCTGGTATGCATCAGTTTAGCATTGTAATTATGAGGATTATCCCCTTTTATATTTGCATTCTTTGATGTATTACAACACATGAGGTTTGAATCTACCATTCCAACATGGCTGCCAATGCCAACAGTCACTGTGTCCTTTGTTTGTTTTGCAGACTCTCGTTTTGTTGTTATAAGACAATTTTGTTTCGTGCACTTAGTACACGTGAGCAAGGCTGCGGACGCAGTCGAAACGCGTAGTGGAATAAACTTGGTTGCATCTTTACTTTGGATTGTGTGTTTGTGATCCTGAGAGCGCACTAATTTGGATTGGCTTGAGAGGATATATATATATATATATAGATATTATCTACTGGCGGTCGCCAGTAGATAGTTATAGTTACAACCTATTATCCATAGGAAATCCACGACATTCTATTTGAAATAACTCTCTTGCCGGTTGACGTATCTTCGCGAAATTTTCAAACTTCGTGGGCGCTCCGGTCCGCTCCTACCCTGAAAGTCTCGGGGTGATACGTCAAGCGGGGGCCGAGAAAAAGGGGGTCCCAAAACGCGTTTTCCCCATGCATTTTCCCATAGGAAACTTTAGACACGGCTACAGCCTGAACTGCTGAACGGAATTACACCAAATTTGGCAAAGAGGTAGTTCTTAGTTCAGAAAGAACCCTTTTGTTAAATGGTGTAAATCCGTTCAGTAGTTGCTGAGAAAATGAAAAGTAAAAAGTTAGTGATATCTAGGGGCGAGTAGGGTCCGCGTACCCTCCCGATCACGAGCTGCATGTTAATTGGCTGTCAGCTGGCTGTCAACATTCCGATTCAGGAAATGTTGGCAGCCATTTTGTCCCTCGGTAGAACCGAGGGACAGAAACAAGTGCGCAAAGCGCACAAAGGGGGCAGGGTAGAAACACCCTGACCCCTAGGTTTGCTCAGGGGTCCCACAAGGACCCCTGGGCAAAAACAAAAATTTTTTTTAAAATCGGCAGGATGCGCTCAGGGTGCGCGAATCCTGCCGAAAAAATCGAGCGCGGTCTCCGCGCTCGATGTTAATTGGCCCCGGGTGGCCCAAGTCCCGGGGGCATGGTGGGGGATAATTTAATGTGTGGGGGCCTCAAAGGGCCCCCAAGCCCCGGGACCGCCACCCCCGGGGCTTTTTTAGAAATGGTGCGGGAGGGCTTGAGCCCTCCGCAGCCCCGGGACCACCACCTCCCGGGCTTTTTTACATACATTATTAAACCTGTGTGGGGGCTCCAGCCCCCACACGCCCGGGACCACCACCTCCCGGGGCACTAAACATTTTAATATGGGGGTCCGTTACGGACTCCAGAGCCCCGGGACCACCACCTCCCGGGGCTGTGTACTGAATGGGAGGGGGCCGCGCGGCCCCCCTCCTGGAGCCCTTGATGGCCCTGGGGACCACCACCCCCAGGGCCGGCTCTCTGCAGTGTCCCGGGTGCCTACCCTCGGGACACTGTAGTTTGCTATGGCAGGACGGGAGCCTCGCGGCTCCCGTCCTGCCATAGCAAGCTGCTTTGGATATTGGAAGAGAGAGCAGGGAAACCTGCTCTCTCTTCCAATATCCAAAGCGATTGCTTTCCACATGGGGAGCAGCATGTCAGCTGCTCCCCATGTGGAACAGCAATGCCGGCTCCCAAGGGACGTGGGAGCCGGCGGGACTGTGGGGGGATTGGGGACCCCCACAGTCCCCAACGGAGAGGGCCAGCCCCGGGGATGGGGTCCCCGGGCAAGTAGTGGCCCGGGAGGGGGCCACGCGGCCCCCTCCCCAAAAAAGAGGAAAATTAAAAAAAAAAAAAAATGGAAAGGCCGGCCCCGGGAGATGGGGTCCCCGGGGCCTTAAAATGCCCAGAGGAGGGGGCCACGCTGCCCCCTCAAAAAATAAATATAGAGGCCATGCCCCGGGGATGGGGTCCCGGGGCCAATACAGGCCCAGGGAAGGGGGCCACGCGGCCCTCTTCCCGTTTTTTTTTTTAAAGGTAATTTAAAAAAGGTGTAAGGCCCTGCGGGATGGGGTCCCCAGGGCCCAAAAAAGAAAAAGGAAGGGGGCCACACAGCCCCCCTTCAGGGAGAAAAAAACAAAAAAAAAAAAACGATCGGGCCCGCAGGCCCCGCCCCTTCCTTCACCACTCTGCAAACGCGCCCCCTGGCGCGTTTGCAGAGAGGGAACGAATTCCCCTTGAATACTGGGGGTCCCTGGGGCCAACTAGCCCACCAGGTACCTCCAGTATGCGCCAGGGGCTGCCTTGCAGAGAGGTGTACAGAGGCCACGCCCTTTTACACCTCTCTGCAACGCAGCTCTGTGGCGCTTTTGGAGGTATATGGTGGGCTAGTTGGACTCCGGGGACCCTCAGGATTCAAGGGAATTAATCCCCCAACTTAAAACGCGCCACGGGGCGTGTTTGCACAGTGGTGCAGGGAGGGGGCGGGGCTTCAGGTGACATGTGTGCAAACAGGCCCCGTGGCGCGTTTTAAGATGAGGAATTAAATCCCCTTCAATCCTGAGGGTCCCTGGGGGCCAACTAGCCCAACAGGTACATCCAGAATGCACCACAGAGCTGCGTTGCAGAGAGGTGTAAAGGGGTGTGGCCTCTCTACACGTCTCTGCAACGCAGCCCCTGGCGCATATTGGAGGTTCCTGGTGGTCTAGTTGGCCCCTAGGGACCCTCAGGATTCAAGGGGACTTAATCCCCAACTTAAAACGCGCCACGGGGCGCGTTTGCAAAGATGTCACCTCAGGCCCCGCCCCTCCCTTCACCATTGTGCAAATATTCCTCTAAAATCAGCCGAAATAGGAATTCCGATTTACTCACCTGTTATCAGGAGAGACCTCAGTGCTGCATCTTTCAGCCCAGTACTGATCCTGAAAAGTAATTTTAACCGTACTTACCGGTAACTTGAATTTCCTTCATAGGCTAACATTGACTGGTTTCACTTGGAAATTCTTCTAAGTGTGGAGTTTTGGAACTTTAAAATATTCCTCTAAAATCAGCCGAAATACGAATTCCGATTTACTCACCTGTTATCAGGAGAGACCTCAGTGCTGCATCTTTCAGCCCAGTACTGATCCTGAAAAGTAATTTTAACCGTACTTACCGGTAACTTGAATTTCCTTCATAGGCTAACATTGACTGGTTTCACTTGGAAATTCTTCTAAGTGTTGATTTTTGAAACATACAAATATTCCTCTAAAATCAGCCGAAATCCGAATTCTGATTTACTCACCTGTTATCAGGAGAGACCTCAGTGCTGCATCTTTCAGCCCAGTACTGGTCCTGAAAAGTAATTTTAACCGTACTTACCAGTAACTTATATTTTCTTCCATAGGAATCCATTGTCTGGTTTTCAGCAGAAAACTTTCAAAGTGTCGATTTTCACAAACTACAAATATTCCTTAAAAATCGCCTGTATGACTTAAACGCATTCATTCAACTGTTTACAGGAGATGCACCAGTGCTGGATCCAGGATCCAACACTGAGTAAGAAAAAGTAACGATAACAGTTTTTACCTGCTAAGTGAATTTCCTTCCATAGGATAACATTGGTGATTCTATGAGAAAAAGTTTCCAAGTGTCAACTTTTAAAATACAATAATATTCCTTAAAAATCACGACTGTAACCAAAACGCTTTTACTCAACTGTTTACAGGAGATGTACCAGGACTGAATCTAGGATCCAGTCCTGTGGTTAGAAAAGTAATCCATAAAGTAACTAATTGCATTTAACTAGAAATTCACATTGAGCTGAATGTTGCATTGTGTTTGAAAATGTGTTGCCCATTGCAACAACTGTAACTACTGTACTTAAAAGTCTATTGCCTATCTGCAAAGTATTTAAACTAAAGTAATTCATTAAGAGAAAGTATTTTTTGTAATGTAATGTATAATGTAATTACAATGTAATTTAAAAAATAAAATATGTAAAAAAATTGTTTCTAAAAATGTACTAAATTAGTATGAAAAAAATTAATATAACAATTAATACATTTAAAAATTGTCATTTACAAAACCTTTGAAATTCACTAAAAAAACGTAGGTTTCAGGCACGTTATAGTTAGAAATTAGCATTTAAAAAACCTTTGAAATTCACTGAAAAAACCATAGGTTTCAGACACGTTATAGTTACAAATTAGCATTTAAAAAACCTTTGAAATTCACTGAAAAAACCATAGGTTTCAGACACGTTATAGTTACAAATTAGCATTTAAAAAACCTTTGAAATTCACTGAAAAAACCATAGGTTTTAGGGACAGTTATAGTTACTTGGACATTGCACTCGTACAAAACCCGTGAAATTCCCACGTTATAGTTAGTTCAGCTAACTATAACTCGCGCCCCGCAATGCACTGCTGATGACATCACATATTACATCACTCATGACATGGTCAGTGACATCACTGATGACATCACTGATGACATCTCAAATGACATCACTGATGACATCATCCACGTGATAATCTGATGCACCTCCTCACACCCTAATATAACCTTTGATACACCCACTCTAAATTACAGACTGCCATTCGCAAAACCATAGACACTCCAACACCAATAACTACATACCCACTCACTGATTCTTAGGTCTACACACACACATCCACTCACTCACCCGTACAGTCACTCATACTTACGGTCACTCAGTACAGGACTATCATATGCACTCTTACTCCTATATAGACACTCAAACAACGCCACTCATCCATAGAGATACTCACACACCTAGTCAGTCATGCAAATAATTAAACACACTGCCATTTACTCACCTATACAGTTATACACACACCAGCTCACTTACTCATACAAATAGTAGCACATTGTTACGCTCTTATACAATCACTGATACAAGCACACAATCATCCATACAGCCACTATCACAATCACTCACTCTTGCTTATAGCTATTTATATACTCCAACACAAATATATACTGCCTTTCACATATGTAGTTACTCACACATGTACCACTGGGACATACATTCACTCACTAACACACTCTTACACACACTTACCCACCCATACAGTCTATCACAGATGCACTCTTGAAACCATCCACCCAGTGAATCACCCACTCACACATCTATGCACAGAGTTGCACACACCCCTCCCACACAAACACTCAGGCACCCATACAGATACTCAGACAAGCATTCAATAACTCATATAGACACTCATTTAGCTATTCACAAACACATGCAGCCACTTACACAGCAACAGACAGACGGATACAGACATACACCCAGTTTAGTCACTAACCCATGCATTCAGTAAGATACGTTAAATCACTCACTTATAGAGTCAGTCACGCACCTACTAAATCATCCATACAGACACTTACACACCCACTCATTCTTCAATACGTCTTTTCCTATATATTTTAAAAATATTTAAACTTTACAGAAACACACAGTCACTGGATGATGTCATCAGTGATGTCATTTGAGATGTCATCAGTGATGTCATCAGTGATGTCACTGACCATGTCATGAGTGATGTAATATGTGACGTCATCAGCAGTGCATTGCGGGGCGCGAGTTATAGTTAGCTGAACTAACTATAACGGGGGAATTTCACGGGTTTTGTACGAGTGCAATGTCCAAGTAACTATAACTGTCCCTAAAACCTATGGTTTTTTCAGTGAATATAGATATAAATATTCCTAATAAATGTAAAATATTATTCAAATTAATATAATGTAAAATAAATAGTTTTCTTAATTATGTTAAGCTAAATATATATATATATATATTATCTACTGGCGGTCGCCAGTAGATAGTTATAGTTAGGACCTATTTTCCATAGGAAATCCGCAACATTCTATTTGAAATAACTCTTGAGTCGGTTGACGAATCTTCGCGAAATTTTCAAACTTTATGGCCCGCTCCGGTCCGCTCCTACCCTGAAAGTTTCGGTGTGATTCGTCAAGCGGGGGCCGAGAAAAAAGGGGGGTCCCAAAACGTGTTTTCCCCATTCATTTTTCCATAGGAAACTTTAGCCACGGCTACAGCCCGAACTGCTGAACGGAATTACACAAAATTTGGCAAAGAGGTAGTTCTTGGTTCAGAAAGAACCCTTTTTGTTAAATGGTGTAAATCCGTTCAGTAGTTACGGAGAAATTAAAAAAATAAGAGTCCAAAAATCAATTTCCCATAGGAAACTTTATGCAAGGCTACAGCCCGAACTGCTGAACGGAATTACACCAAATTTGGCAAAGAGGTAGTTCTTGGTTCAGAAAGAACCCTTTTTGTTAAATGGTGTAAATCCGTTCAGTATTTGCTGAGAAAATCAAAAGTAAAAACACATATATATCTGGGCGGAGCCTAACCACACATGTCATCGTGAGATCTGATTGGCTGTCAGCACTTCATCCTGGAATTGCTGGCAGCCATCTTGGGACCAATATAAATGATAGTACCCCATTGAAATGCATTGTAGTGAATCGAAGATTTTGAGGGTTACCAAAAGGAGAACTATAAAGGGTGATAACAGACTTTAGTTACATTAGAATTCATTTGTTGATGGTACCATACTAATTTCAGGAATTGTGGTGTGTTCTAAGGTGATTTTACCCTGTGAAAAACCTTCTGCTGGGATATCATGAATCATGTTTGAGAGAAAACTATTTTCACATGCTTGTCCCATACAGTTTTGGAAGGTGCTCCAGAAGCTAAAATGAGAGCATATTTTCTGTAAATTCACATTATCTTTCTCAGTCATGTGAGAATGAAGTCTGACATTCTCAGTAAAACATGTACATCCAACAATGGCAGAGACTGTCAGTTGTTTCCTTTGTGTTCTACTGCAGCTTCCCAGAGTGTTCTAAAGAACAACTAGAGTGCTAACAGCCTTACTTATGACAAAAGTATGGCACACCTGAAGCCATCTTGATTGGAATAAACTGGTAACACTTAAAACATTTAATTTAAAAAGGAACAAAATGATGGGGTTCATTTTGTCATAGAAATTATGGTTAGTGCTGTAGAAAGAAAAATTAGGACATGTTTCAAGTGTGATCTCAAATATCTTCCTGTTATATTTCAACAGGAGCAGCCTGTCAGTTGATGCCTTTGTGTTCTACTGCAGCTTCCCAGAGTGTTCTAAAGAACAACTAGAGCGCTAACAGTCTTACTTATGACAAAAGTATGGCACACCTGAAGCCATCTTGATTGGAATAAACTGGTAACACTTAAAACATTTAATTTAAAAAGGAACAAAATGAGGGGGTTCATTTTGCCATAGAAATTATGGTTAGTGCTGTAGAAAGAAAAATTAGGACATGTTTTAAGTGAGATCTCAAATATCTTCCTGTTATATTTCAACAGGAGCAGCCTGTCAGTTGATGCCTTTGTGTTCTACTGCAGCTTCCCAGAGTGTTCTAAAGAACAACTAGAGTGCTAACAGCCTTACTTATGACAAAAGTATGGCACACCTGAAGCCATCTTGATTGGAATAAACTGGTAACACTTAAAACATTTAATTTAAAAAGGAACAAAATGAGGGGGTTCATTTTGCCATAGAAATTATGGTTAGTGCTGCAAAAAGAAAATTTAGGGCATGTTTTAAGTGAGATCTCAAATCCTCTTCTATTTCATTAGAAAATTCTGACATGCAGACTGAAACAATCACTTTCAATACCAGCAGTAGACTTCCAGTTAACTCCTTGGTGAGCAGTAGCTTTACTACAGTGATCTAATGAACAACTAGAGTGCTAACATTCTGAATTTATGGCAAATGTGTGACACATCTGAATGCCTTCTTGATGGAATCAAAGTAAAAAACTGAAAGCATTTCCTACTGAGGAGACTGTAGTAAATGAGGAAATTAGGAAACTTCATAACAAATAAGCCTCCCAAGATGGCCACCAGAGAAAAAAGAGCCAAAATGTAGCACAAATATCACCCAGAGGTAGCCCACGTATAGCCCAATGACAGAAGTGTGCAAAACACTTTTTATTTTTTGTTTTTTACAGTTTTATATAGTGCAGACTGGTCAGGTATTGGAGTGCTTTACATGAGCATTGGTTACATCACACAAGGACAAATTCATGTTGGTTGACCTCTACACTACCCAAACACCACTGCACTACCCTAAACCCTAAAACACTACCCCCAGCATGACCCCCTTCACTACCCAAACACAACTGCACTACCCTAAACTCAAAAACACTACCCCCAGCACGACCCCCTACACTACCCAAACACCACTGCACTACCCTAAACCCTAAATCTACCCCCTACACTACACAAATACCACTGCACTACCCTAAACCCTAAAACACTAAAACCCAGCACGACCCCCTACAGTACACAAACACCACTGCACTACCCTAAACCCTAAAACACTACCCCCTTCACTACACAAACACCATTGCACTACCCTAAACCCTAAAACACTACCCCCAGCATGACCCCCTACACTACCCAAACACCACTGCACTACCCTAAACCCTAAAACACAACCCCAGCACGACTCCCTACACTACACAAACACCACTGGACTACCCTAAACCCTAAAACACTACCCCCAGCACGACTCCCTACACTACCTAAACACCACTGCACTACACTAAACCCTAAATCTACCCCCAGCCTGACCTCCCACCCTACACAAACACCACTGCACTCCCTAAACCCTAAAACACTACCCCCAGCACGACCCCCTACACTACCCAAACACCACTGCACTACCCTAAACCCTAAAACACTAACCCCAGCATGACCCCCTACACTACCCAAACACCACTGCACTACCCATTACCCTAAAACACGACCCCGTACACTACACAAACACAACTGCACTACCCTAAACCCTAAAACACTACCCACAGCATGACCCCCTACACTACACAAACACCACTGCACTACCCTAAACCCTAAAACACTACCCCCTACACTACACAAACACCACTGCCCTACCCTAAACCCTAAAACACAACCCCCAGCATGACCCCCTACACTACACAAACACCACTGCACTACCCTAAACCCACCTACACTATACAAACACCACTGCATTACTCTAAACCCTAAAACACTACCCCCAGCACGACCCCTTCACAACACAAACACCACTGCACTACCCTAAACCCTAAATCGACCCCCAGCACGACCCCCTACACTACCCAAACACCTCTGCCATACCCTAAACCCTAAAACACTACCCCCAGCATGAACCCCTACACTACTCAAATACCGCTGCACTACCCTAAACCTTAAAACACTACCCTCAGCACTACCCCCTACACTACATAAACACCACTGCACTACCCTACACCCTAAAACACTACCCCAGCACTACCCCCTACACTACCCAAACACCACTGCACTAACATAAACCCTAAAACACTACCCTCAGCACAACCCCCTACACTACACAAACACCACTGCACTACCCTAAACCCTAAAACACTACCCCCAGCATGACTCCCTACACTACCCAAACACCACTGCACTACCCTAAACCCTAAATCTACCCCCAGCACGACCCCCTACACTACCCAAACACCACTGCACAACCCTAAACCATAAAACACTACCCCCAGCACGACTCCCTACACTACACAAACACCACTGGACTACCCTAAACCCTAAAACACTACCCCCAGCACAACTCCCTACACTACCTAAACACCACTGCACTACACTAAACCCTAAATCTACCCCCAGCCTGACCTCCCACACTACACAAACACCACTGCACTACCCTAAACCCTAAAACACTACCCCCAGCACGACCCCCTACACTACCCAAACACCACTGCACTACCCTAAACCCTAAAACACTAACCCCAGCATGACCCCCTACACTACCCAAACACCACTGCACTACCCTATACCCTAAAACACGACCCCGTACACTACACAAACACAACTGCACTACCCTAAACCCTAAAACACTACCCACAGCATGACCCCCTACACTACACAAACACAACTGCACTACCCTAAACCCCCTACACTATACAAACACCACTGCATTACTCTAAACCCTAAAACACTACCCCCAGCACGACCCCCTCACAACACAAACACCACTGCACTACCCTAAACCCTAAATGGACCCCCAGCATGACCCCTACACTACCCAAACACCACTGCCATACCCTAAACCCTAAAACACTACCCCCAGCATGAACCCCTACACTACTCAAATACCACTGCACTACCCTAAACCTTAAAACACTACCCCCAGCACTACCCCCTACACTACATAAACACCACTGCACTACCCTAAACCCTAAAACGCTACCCCAGCACTACCCCCTACACTACCCAAACACCACTGCACTAACATAAACCCTAAAACACTACCCCCAGCACAACCCCCTACACTACACAAACACCACTGCACTACCCTAAACCCTAAAACACTACCCCCAGCACGACTCCCTACACTACCCAAACACCACTGCACTACCCTAAACCCTAAATCTACCCCCAGCACGACCCCCTACACTACCCAAACACCACTGCACTACCCTAAACCATAAAACACTACCCCCAGCATGAGCCCCTACACTACACAAACACCACTGCACTACCCTAAACCCTAAAACACTACCACCAGCATGACCCCTACACTACTCAAACACCACTGCACTACCCTAAACCCTAAAACACTAACCCAGCACGACCCCTACACTACCCATACACCACTGCACTACCCTAAAGCCTAAAACACTACCCCCAGCACGACCCCCTACACTACTGCACTACCCTAAACCCTAAAACACTACCCCCAGCACGACCCCCTACACTACCCAAACACCACTGCACTACCCTAAACCCTAAAACACTACCCCCAGCACGACCCCCTACACCACCCAAACACCACTGCACTACCCTAAACCCTAGAAAAGAAACCCCCACCCCATGCCCAATCCCCTTACCTCTCACTCCTCGTGGTTCCTCTCTCCTCGTGGTTCCTGCTTCACGTCGTCTCTGAGGGGCGGTGCACGTCGTTGTGAGGAAACGGAACAGCCTCTGTTTCCTTACAACGACATGGATCGTCTACATGTTTTTAGAACGCATGGTCATTTACCATACATACCTTTACAACAAAATTCGTTGTAAAGGCATGCGTGGTAAATGACCATGCGTTCTAAAAATGCGTAGTAATGACTTCGTGATGTACAACGCATGCGTGGTAATGCATGCGTTGTAATGGTATCGCAAAGTAAAAAAGTCGTTGTAACGTCTGTTTACCGTTCGAAGCTGGCCCCTGTTCTTCAGTGAGACGTTTATTTGATTAATTAGGAGGAAGGAATGTGTTTTTTTACCGAAAAGTGCATTCCCGGCTGTTGTATTGTGAAAGTGTCCGCGTGGCCTGGTTTCACTTCGGGTGAGAGAGTGGAAGAGTCTGTTTGGATCTAAAGGAGTTCTGTTGTTGGACGGGGCCGGCGCGACATGTCATCAGAAAACATAGCTAATGGAAAGCGTCCTCCCTGAAGTGTGGAGCAGTGCCATGAGAGGTCAACGAGTGTGCGTCCCACCGCAGTATGACCGTACCGCGTGACCCATGTGCCACCTCCACGGTACGGGAGGCAGAAGCGGCATCGCAGGTCCTCTTGAAGACCGTTGTAGCACTAATTCTACATTTTGGTACTAGGGCATTTTAACTTCGTTGTTCCTGCCAGATACAAAGAGAAGATCCTGTGTTATTCAGTGCCCTCGTTACCTTTTTTGTGGGTTGTGGTGTTTGTCACTTCGCTGCCCCGCCGGTGCACACGACTGGGCACCCCACCTCGTGTGCCATCTGCAGGGCCTCTGCCCTCGGATCACTGGTTTCGGTTTCTGGAGTGGCAACATAAACAGTTGCTCCCAAAGTACTAGCCTGAACACTTAGGTGAATATCCCCTGCACCAGCATTCCACAGAAATTCTTTCCTAGCTCTCCCACGTCAACGAGGACGTCATAATAGCACGGCTCCGCTCGCGACACCGGGTGACGTCATCGGAGCCATAAGAGAACCTCGTCGGCGTGCTGACGTCAGTTCCACCCATTTTTTCCGAGGCAAACAGGGGACCGAGACATTTTCACATGTATACATAGTATAATAAATATATATATATTCACTGAAAAAACCATAGGTTTCAGGCACGTTATAGTTAGAAATTAGCATTTAAAAAACCTTAGAAATTCACTGAAAAAACCATAGGTTTCAGGCACGTTATAGTTAGAAATTAGCATTTAAAAAACCTTAGAAATTCACTGAAAAAACCATAGGTTTCAGGGGCGTTATAGTTAGTTGGACATTTCACTCGTACAAAACCATAGAAATTCCCCCGTTATAGTTAGTTCAGCTAACTATAACTCGCGCGCCCACAATGCACTGCTGATGACGTCACATATTACATCACTCATGACATGGTCAGTGACATCACTCATGACATCACTGATGACATCTCAAATGACATCACTGATGACATCACTGATGACATCATCCAGTGAATGTGTGTTTTTCTGAAAATTAAATATGTTTTATATATGTATATCTCAAGGTCGATGGAAGAATAAATGGGTATATAAGTGTCTAAATGAATGATTTTTTTGTAAAATTGATTGTATAACTGACTAAGTGTATCTTAGTGAATACATGGGTTAGTGAGTAATGTTTAAATATGAAAATATCTGTATCAGTCTCTCACTTTGTGTATAAGTGGCTGCATGGGTTGGTGAGTAGCTACATGAGTGTCTATATGGGTTATTAGTTGGTTTTTGAGTATCAGTATGAGTGTCTGAGTGTCTGTATGGTTCGGTGGGGGGTATTACTTAGTGCATAGATGCATGAATGAGTGACTCACTGTTTGTATGTGTTGAAGACAGCATGTGTGCAGGACTGTATAGGTGAATGAGTATGTGTATGGGTGTGTTAGTGAGTGAATGACTGTCTCAATAGTGTCTTTATGAGTAACTACATATGTTTTAAACTAGTATATGTGAGTATTGGTGTATATAAGTGAGTATATGTGAGAGTGAGAGATTGGAAGAGTTCCTGTACAAATAAGTAGGTGTTTCTATAAGTGATTGTTTAAGAGAGTAAGTATGTGTAAGTTTCTGTAGAAGTAAGTGTGGTAGTGTGTGTATAACTGTATATGCAAGTAAATGGATGTTTGATACTTTGTTTGCATGTGTGACTATGTGTGTGAGTAACTCTATGGATGAGTGGCGGTGTGTAACAGGATGTATAGGTGTATGAGTACATATGATGAGTGAGTACATGTATGAGTGACTTTATAGGGACTGTTGGTGAATGAGTGGATGTGTGTGTAGATCTTGGAATTACTGAATAGGTGTGTTGTAACTGGTATTGGTATGTCCATTGTTTTGAAAATGTTAGTTTGTATTTTTGAGTGTGTGTATCAAAGGTTATATTAGGGTGAGAGGAGGTCTGCCACTCTATCACAAGGATGATGTCATCAGTGATGTCATCAGTGATGTCATTTGAGATGTCATCAGTGATGTCATGAGTGATGTCACTGACCATGTCATGAGTGATGTAATATGTGACGTCATCAGCAGTGCATTGCGGGCGCGCGAGTTATAGTTAGCTGAACTAACTATAACGGGGAATTTCTATGGTTTTGTACGAGTGAAATGTCCAACTAACTATAACGCCCCTGAAACCTATGGTTTTTTCAGTGAATATATATATATATATATATATATTACCTACTGGTGGTCGCCAGTAGGTAGTTATAGTTAGAACCTATTTTCCATAGGAAAAGCATTTTTTGTTTTCCCAATAACTTTAGCGTCGTTTGATGAATCTTCGCGAAATTTTCAAAACTAGTGGGGCGCTCCGGTCAGCTCCCGTCTTGAAAGTTTCGGGGTGATTCACCAAGCGGGGGCCGAGAAAAAAGGGGGGTCCCAAAACGTGTTTTCTCCATCTTAATTTCCATAGGAAACTTTAGACACGGCTACAGCCCGAACTGCTGAACAGAATTACACCAAATTTGGCAAAAACTTAGCCCTTGTTTCAGAAAGAACTCTTTTTGTTAAATGGTGTAAATCCGTTCAGTAGTTCCTGAGAAATTAAAAAAAAAGAGGGCGAAAAATGAATTTCCCATAGGAAACTTTAGACACGGCTACAGCTCGAACTGCTGAACGGAATTACACCAAATTTGGCAAAAAGGTAGCCCTTGTTTCAGAAAGAACTCTTTTTGCTAAATGGTGTAAATCCGTTCAGTAGTTGCTGAGAAAATCAAAAAATAAAAGTTTTGATATCTAGAGGCACGGAGGATCCGCGGACCCTCCCGACCACGAGCTTTATTCTAATTGGCTGTCAACACTCCAAACCAGGAAGTGTTGGCAGCCATCTTGTGACTCGGTAGAACCGAGTCACAAGAAAAGAGAAAAACAAACGCGAAAAACAAGAAAAGGGGGCAGGGTAGAAACACCCTGACACCCTAGGCCTGCTCAGGGGGTCCCACAAGGACCCCCAGGGCCCAAAAAAGCATTTTTTTTTTTTAAAGCGGCGAGATTCGCGCACCCAGCGCGAATTTTGGCCGAAAATAAAAAAAAACGAAGTGCGGCCTCCCGCGCTTTGTTATTATTTAGCCCCCGGGTGGGCCAAGTCCCGGGGGCATGCAATATTGTAATTGCGGGGCCCAGGGAGGCCCCCGCAGCCCCGGGGACTGCCATCACCCGGGGCTTTCCTTAAATATTTGAGGGGGCACACGGCCCCCCCCGCAGCCCCGGGGACCGCCACCCCCCAGGGCTTGTTTTTTTTAATGTGTGGGGGGGCCTCCAAGGCCCCCCCAAGCCCCAGAGACCGCCACCCCCCGGGGCTTTTTTTTTTTTTAAAGAACCTGTGTGGGGGGGCTCGAGCCCCCCCACACGCCCCGGGGACCGCCACCTCCCTGGGGTACTAAGTATGTCCATAATGGACCCCGAGCCCCGGGGACCACCACCTCCCCGGGGCTGTGTACACGTTGGGAGGGGTGGCGCACGGCCCCCCTCCTGGAGCCCTTGATGGCACTGGGGACCGCCACCCCCCAGGGCCGGCTCCTGCAGTGTCCCGGGGTGCCCACCCCCGGGACACTGCTGTTTGCAATGACAGGGCGGGAGCCGCGCGGCTCCCGCCCTGTCATTGCAAACTGCTTTGCTTCATTGAAGCGAGAGCAGGGAAACCTGCTCTCGCTTCAATGAAGCAAAGCAGACTTGCTTTTCCACAAGGGAGCTGCATGTCAGCAGCTCCCCATGTGGAAAAGTAATGCTGGCTCCTGCAGGACGCGGGGAGCCGGTGGGACCGTGGGGGCATTGGGGCTCCCCCACGGTCCCCAAAGGATAGGGCCTGCCCCGGGGGATGGGGTCCCCGGGGCTAGAAGTGGCCCGGGAGGGGGGCCACGCAGCCCCCCTCCATAAAAAAAAATATATATGTGGCCATGCCCCAGGGGATGGGGTCCCCGGGGCCGGAATTGGCCACGGGAGGGGGGCCCACGCGGCCCCCTTCCCGTTGATATATATATTTTTTTTAAATGGGGGTCAGGCCCTGGGGGATGGGGTCCCCAGGGCCCAAAAAAAGTAAAAAAAGGGGGGCCACACAGCCCCCCTTCTAAAAAAACAAATTTAAAAAAACACTGGGATCGTGCCGGAGGCCCCGCCCCCTCACAGCAACACTCTGGTACCTCCAGTAAGCGCCACAGGGCTGCGTTGCAGAGAGGTGGTCCAGGCCACGCCCCTTTTTACACCTCTCTGCAACGCAGCTCTGTGGCGCTTACTGGAGGTACCTGGTGGGCTAGTTGGACCCCAGGGACCCTCAGGATTCAAGGGGACTTAATCCCCCAACTTAAAACGCGCCACAGGGCGCGTTTGCACAGTGGTGAAGGGAGGGGGCGGGCCGGAGGTGACATGGGTGCAAACACGCCCTGTGGCGTGTTTTAAGTTGGGGAATTAATTCCTCTTCACTCCTGAGGGTCCCTGGGGGCCAACTAGCCCACCAGGTACCTCCAGTAAGCGCCACTGCGCTGCGTTGCAGAGAGGTGGCCCAGGCCACGCCCCTTTTTACACCTCTCTGCAATGCAGCTCTGTGGCGCTTACTGGAGGTACCTGGTGGGCTAGTTGGACCCCAGGGACCCTCAGGATTCAAGGGGACTTAATCCCCCAACTCAAAACGCGCCATGGGGCGTGTTTGCACAGTGGTGAAGGGAGGGGGCGGGGCCTGAGGTGAAATGTGTGCAAACACGCCCGGTGGCGCATTTTAATTTGGGGAATTGATTCCCCTTCAATCCTGAGGGCCCCTGGGGGCCAACTAGCCAACCAGGTAACTCCAGTAAGTGCCACAGGTCTGCATTGCAGAGAGGTGGTCCAGGCCATGCCCCTTTGTACACCTCTCTGCAACGCAGCTCTGTGGCGCTTACTGGAGGTACCTGGTGGGCTAGTTGGACCCCAGGGACCCTCAGGATTCAAGGGGACTTAATCCCCCAACTTACAATGCGCCAGAGGGCGCGTTTGCAGAGTGGTGGAGAAAGGGGGCATGGCCTTTGTCTACCTCTCACCAATCCCACTTCGTGGGGCTTACTGGAGGTAAAAGGTAGGCTAGTTGTCCCCTAAAGGACCCCCAGCAGTGAAGGGGACTTCAATCCCCATCCAAAAGCGTGCCAAGGAGCGCGTTTGTAGAGTGGTGGGCAAAGTGGGCGTGGTCTGGTACGAGTACTTACCAATGCTGCTGTGTGGGACTGACTGGAGGTAATAGTTTGGGAAGTTGGCCCCCAAGGATGTCTTTGGGGGCCAAACCTCCCCTCTTGTTACCTCCAGTAAGTCCCACACAGTGGGATTGCTAAGACGTCTTCCGAGGCCATGGCTCCCTTTCTCTACCACTCTGCAAACGTGCATCGTAGCAGACTACGGGATGGGGGATGAAGTCCAATTTAGTCCTGAGGGAGTTTGGGGGCCAAGAATCCCTCCTGGGCCCTCCTGTAAGTCCTACGCAGTGGAATTCCTGAGCGTTGGTTGGACGCCCAGCACCCTTTCTCCACCACTCTGCAAACGCGACTACTAGTTAGAGAAGCATATTTCTGCACCTCTGACTTAGAGGTAGTTTTAATCCCCCTGCCCTATTATGTACTAGGGCCTTACAGAGGAGGTCATGATAATCACAGGGGTACCCCAACGCATAGTGTTCCCTAGTGTATGTAGGTGTTTTCACTGTATTCTAAGTGTCTTTTAGTATAGCACTGGCTCTAGGCCTGGTTAGTCAGAGTCAGTTACCACCAGTACCCGTCTGAAAAAGTTGTGGGCACAGGATGATTTTGCAACAAGGCCTCTTTCTGCTCCTCTGTTGGTTGTTTCTGCACATGTCTTGCTTCTTCCTGCACATTTCTTCGTCTTTGTGGACTTCTGTTGCTTCTTTCTGCATTTCTTTTGCTTCTTTCTGTGCGTTTTTTCTTCTTTCTTCACATGTCCTACCTTTGTAGGCATAGTTAGAAACTAGCATTTAAAAAACCTTTGAAATTCACAGAAAAAAACATAGGTTTCAGGCATGTTAAAGTTAGAAATTATCATTTAAAAAACCATTGAAATTCAGGGGCGTTATAGTTAGTTGGACATTTCACTCGTACAAAACCAGTGAAATTCCCCCGTTATAGTTAGTTCAGCTAACTGTAACTCGCGCCCCCGCAATGCACTGCTGATGACGTCACATATTACATCACTCATGACATGGTCACTGACATCACTGATGACATCACAAATGACATCACTGATGACATCATCCATGTGATAATTTCATGCATCTTCTCACACCCTAATATAACTTTTGATACACCCACTCTAAATTACAGACTGCCATTCTCAAAACCATAGACACTCCAACACCAATAACTACATACCCACTCACTGATTCTTAGGTCTACACACACATCCACTCACTCACCCGTACAGTCACTCATACTTACGGTCACTCAGTACAGGACTTTCATATGCACTTATACACCTATATAGACACTCACACACCGCCACTCATCCATAGAGGTAACTCACACACCTAGTCAGTCATGCAAATAATTAATCACACTCCCATTTACTCACCTATACAGTTATACACACACCAGCTCACTTACTCATACAAATACTAGCACATTCTTACGCTCTTATACAATCACTGATACAAGCACACACTCATCCATACAGCCACTCTCACAATCACTTATAGCCATTTATATACTCTAACACACATATATACTGCCTTTCACATATGTAGTTACTCACACATGTACCACTGAGATATACATTCACTCACTAACACACCCATACACATACTCACCCACCCATACAGTCCATCACAGATGCACTCTTGAAACCATGCACCCAGTGAATCACCCACTCACACATCTATGCACAGAGTCACACACACCACACCCACACAAACAATCAGGCACCCATACAGATACTCAGACAACCAATCAATAACTCATATAGACACTCATGTAGCTATTCACAAACCCATGCAGCCGCTTACACACCAACAGACAGACGGATACAGACATTCACACAGTTTAGTCACTAACCCATGCATTCAGTAAGATACGTTTAATCACTCACTTATAGAGTCAGTCACGCACCTACTAAATCATCCATTCAGACACTTATACACCCACTCATTCTTCAATACGCCTTTCCCTATATATATTAAACATATTTAAACTTTACAGAAACACACAGTCACTGGATGATGTCATCAGTGATATCATTTGAGATGTCATCAGTGATGTCACTGACCATGTCATGAGTGATGTAATATGTGACGTCATCAGCAGTGCATTGTGGGGGCGCGAGTTATAGTTAGCTGAACTAACTATAACGGGGGAATTTCACTGGTTTTGTACGAGTGAAATGTCCAACTAACTATAACGCCACTGAAACCTATGGTTTTTTCAGTGAATTTCTAAGGTTTTTTAAATGCTAATTTCTAACTATAACGTGCCTGAAACCTATGGTTTTTTCAGTGAATATATATATATATATATATTCACTGAAAAACCATAGGTTTCATTGACGTTATAGTTAGTTGGACATTTCACTCATACAAAACCAGAGAAATTCTGCCGTTATAGTTAGTTCAGCTAACTATAACTCGCGCCCCCGCAATGCACTGCTGATGACGTCACATATTACATCACTCATGACATGGTCAGTGACATCACTGATGACATCACTCATGACATCTTAAATGACATCAATGATGACATCACTGATGACATCATCCAGTGACTGTGTGTTTCTGTAAAGTTTAAATATGTTTAATATATATAGGGAAAGGCGTATTGAAGAATGAGTGGGTGTATAAGTGTCTGAATGGATGATTTAGTCGGTGCGTGACTGACTCTATAAGTGAGTGATTAAACGTATCTTACTGAATGCATGGGTTAGTGACTAAACTGTGTGAATGTCTGTATCCGTCTGTCTGTTGGTGTGTAAGCTGCTGCATGGGTTTGTGAATAGCTAGCTGAGTGTCTATATGAGTTATTGATTGGTTTTCTGAGTATCTGTATGGGTGCCTGAGTGTTTGTGTGGGTGGGGTGTGTGTAACTCTGTGCATAGATGTGTGAGTAGGTGATTCACTGGGTGCATGGTTTCAAGAGTGCATCTGTGATGGACTGTATGGGTGGGTGAGTGTGTGTATGGGTGTGTTAGTGAGTGAATGTATATCTCAGTGGTACATGTGTGAGTAACTACATATGTGAAAGGCAGTATATATGTGTGTTAGAGTATATAAATGGCTATAAGTGAGAGTGTGTGATTGTAGAGTGGCTGTATGGATGAGTGTGTGCTTGTATCAGTGATTGTATAAGAGCGTAAGAATGTGCTAGTATTTGTATGAGTAAGTGAGCTGGTGTGTGTATAACTGTATAGGTGAGTAAATGGGTGTGTGATTAATTATTTGCATGACTGACTAGGTGTGTGAGTACCTCTATGGATGAGTGGCGGTGTGTGAGTGTCTATATAGGTGTATGAGTGCATATGATAGTCCTGTACTGAGTGACCGTAAGTATGAGTGACTGTACGGGTGAGTGAGTGGATGTGTGTGTAGACCTAAGAATCAGTGAGTGGGTATGTGGTTATTGGTGTTGGAGTGTCTATGATTTTGAGAATGGCAGTCTGTAATTTAGAGTGGGTGTATCAAAAGTTATATTAGGGTGAGAGAAGATGCATGAAATTATCACATGGATGATGTCATCAGTGATGTCATTTGAGATGTCATCAGTGATGTCATCAGTGATATCACTGACCATGTCATGAGTGATGTAATATGTGACGTCATCAGCAGTGCATTGCGGGGGCGCGAGTTATAGTTAGCTGAACTAACTATAACGGCGGAATTTCTCTGGTTTTGTATGAGTGAAATGTCCAACTAACTATAACGTCAATGAAACCTATGGTTTTTTTCAGTGAATTTCAATGGTTTTTTAAATGATAATTTCTAACTATAACATGCCTGAAACCTATGTTTTTTTCTGTGAATTTCAAAGGTTTTTTAAATGCTAATTTCTAACTATAACATGCCTGAAACCTATGGTTTTTTTCAATGAATTTCAAAGATTTTTAAATGCTAATTTCTAACTATAACGTGCCTGAAACCTATGGTTTTTTAAGTGAATTTCTAACGTTTTTTAAATACTAATTTCTATTTATAACGTCCCTGCAACCTATGGTTTTTTCAGTGAATTTCAATGTTTTTTTAATGCTAACTTCTAATTATAATGTTCATTTAACCTATAGTTTTTCCGACACCCAAGAAGGACACAACACCCACTGCCACAACCCTCAGGACCTCCCCCCGTACCACCCCTCTCCCTACTGTAATTTTTTTTATTTGTTATTTAAACTATATAATGTCTTTTTGTTTTTTAAATATTAAACAACTACATACAGTATGAAAGGGAGCCCAGCCCAGAACCACACCTGAAGACCAACACATGTCATAGACCTACTGATCAAGCAGCTCCGACACCCAAGAACGCCACAACACCCACCACCACCCCCAGGATCCCCCCCTCTACCACCGAGGCAGCGCAGAACAAGACAGCGAACTTTCCAAAAACGGCATGGCCCCTCAGCCACACAATAGCTGAATATTGGGCAGGTGTGAACAAACTATATGTGAAGGAAGCAATTCACCCATGTTTAACAATGCACACAATGCAAAGTGTAGCGGTGATGTGCTGGACACATCTCAGTATGCAGAACACACACCTCTCCATGTGCACAAATACTACTGGTGCTTGTAGTGTTGTGGACAGTGGACCCAACCATGTTACGTCAAACACTAGGGAAGATCTCAGTCATGTAGCTGTGTCGTCCCCCCCTGTAAGCATAAGCGTAACCGGAGTGGGCTGGTCCGACGTACGCCACTTCAGCGTAGGAGTGTGAATAAATAGGCCGGAGCTCTTGGCGTGGTTCACTTGTGGGAAGGCCAAAGCGTCTGCCAGGGCGGCGCCCCTCACCCTGTCACGAGGCCGCCGACGTGACCGCCAGCCTCCTCAGCCGATCGCTGGCTTTCGCCACACAGGCCCCCAGCGGCACAGCACCGCAGACTTATGTCTGTACAAACTACTGCCTTCGATATACACTGCGGACAGCAAGGCTCACAATTCAGATCGAGTTGCGATTGCAGATGGCGCAGTCCAGTAGGCAAGAGACATTGCTCAAGTCAACAACACGTGGCTGTGGGCCCTTCCTGACCGCTGCCTCCGGCCTACACTGCGGTCAGTAGGGCTCACAATTCAGATGGAGTCGAGATTGCAGATGACGCAGTCCAGTAGGCAACAGACATTGCTCAAGTCAACAACACGTGCCTGTGGGCCCCTTCCTCACCGCTGCCTCCTGCCTCCACTGCGGTGAGTAGGGCTCACAATTCAGAGCGACTCGCGATTGCAGATGACGCAGTCCAGTAGGCAACAGACATTGCTACCAGTGCGGCCAGCCCAGACCACGCATCATCACTGACTGCGCACACGCTAAGTGCTTCAAGTACCACTAACTCTGTGCAGCTCAAGTCAACGCCACGTGGCTGTGGGCCCTTGATGACCGCTGCCTCCGGCCTACAATGCGGTTAGCAGGGCTAACAATTCAAGATTAGTGCCGATGCAAATTATGTAAGAGAGTATAATCGGTCAAGAAGACTGTATGCTCCCAATCTGTGCAGCTCAAGTCAACGTCATGTGGCTGTGGGCCTTTGCTGACCACTGCCTCCGGCCTACACTGTGGAAGACCGGCGACACGTGGTGCCACTAACCCTGTACAACACAAGCCGGCGACACGTGGTGCCACAACCCTGTTCAACACAAGCTGCGACACGTGGTGCCACTAACCCTGTTCAACACAAGCCAGCGACACGTGGTGCCACTAACCCTGTTCAACACAAGCCGCGACACGTGGTGCCACTAACCCTGTTCAACACAAGCCGCCGACACGTGGTGCCACTAACCCTGTTCAACACAAGCCGATCCCACATGTGGAACTGTGTCCTGAGTCCTGAATGGCAGTGACCCCAAGTCCGTGGCAGCGACCACAGCACCAGACTCCCTTCGATCAGTGAGGCATATTTCTATATGCAAGGCGGGCGACACGTGGTGCCACTAACCCTGTTCAACAGAAGCCGCGACACGTGGTGCCACTAACCCTGTTCAACACAAGCCGGCGACACGTGGTGCCACTAACCCTGTTCAACACAAGCCGATCCCACATGTGGAACTGTGTCCTGAGTCCTGAATGGCAGTGACCCCAAGTCCGTGGCAGCGACCACAGCACCAGACTCCCTTCGATCAGTGAGGCATATTTCCATATGCAAGGCCGGCGACACGTGGTGCCACTAACCCTGTTCAACACAAGCCAATCCCACATGTGGAACTGTGTCCTGACTCCTGAATAGCAGTGATCCCAACTTCATGGCAGCGATCACAGCACCAGACTCCCTTCGATTAGTGAGGCGTATTTGCATATGGAAGGCCGGCGACACGTGGTGCCACTGAACCTGAACTACACAGGCCGGTGGGGCCACCAACCTATGCACGTGGCTGTGGGCCCTTGCTCACCGCTACCTCTAGCCTACACTGCGGTCAGCAGGGCTCACAATTCAGATACAGTCGCGATTGCAGAAGACGCAGTCCAGTAGGCAAGAGACATTGCTCCCAGTGCGGCCCGTCTGCACCAAGCAGCATCACAGGCTCATACATTCTCAATGCTTCTGGTGCCATTAACTGTGCACCTCAACTCAACGCCACGTGGCTATGGGCCCTTGCTGACCGCTACCTCTGGCCTACACTGCCGTCATCAGGGCTCACAATTAAAATTAAGTCTTGATTCATTAATTACAGAATCCAGTAGGCAAGTAACTATTACAGGCCTAAAATCTACATAATATCGTTTTAGTATCCTTGCTTCAAGAACTTTTTTTATATCAGTTATAGTTTTAGTACAATCACCAAATTCATCTTCAAGTGCAAACGAACACTCATTAGCAGTCTACACTGCGGGCAACAGAGCTCGCAATTCGAATTTTGGACACGTGGTGCCACTAACCCTGTTCAACACAAGCCGCGACACGTGGTGCCACTAACCCTGTTCAACACAAGCCGGCGACACGTGGTGCCACTATCCCTGTTCAACACAAGCCGATCCCACATGTGGAACTGTGTCCTGAGTCCTGAATGGCAGTGACCCCAAGTCCGTGGCAGCGACCACAGCACCAGACTCCCTTCGATCAGTGAGGCATATTTCCATATGCAAGGCCGGCGACACGTGGTGCCACTAACCCTGTTCAACAGAAGCCGATCCCACATGTGGAACTGTGCCCTGACTCCTGAATGGCAGTCACCCCAACTTCATGGCCACGACCACAGCACCAGACTCCCTTCGATTAGTGAGGCGTATTTGCATATGGAAGGCCGGCGACACGTGGTGCCACTGAACCTGAACTACACAGGCCGGTGGGGCCACCAACCTATGCACGTGGCTGTGGGCCCTTGCTCACCGCTACCTCTGGCCTACACTGCGGTCAGCAGGGCTCACAATTCAGATACAGTCGCCATTGCAGATGACGCAGTCCAGTAGGCAAGAGACATTGCTCCCAGTGCGGCCCATCCGCACCAAGCAGCATCACAGGCTCATACATTCTCAATGCTTCTGGTGCCACTAACTGTGCACCTCAACTCAACGCCACATGGCAATGGGCCCTTGCTCACCGCTACCTCTGGCCTACACTGCGGTCATCAGGGCTCACAATTAAAATTAAGTCTTGATTCATTAATTACAGAGTCCAGTAGGCAAGTAACTATCACAGGCCTAAAACCTACATAATATCCTTTTAGTATCCTTGCTTCAAGAACTTTTTTATATCAGTTATAGCTTTAGTACAATCACCAAATTCATCTTCAAGTGCAAACGAACACTCATTAGCAGTCTACACTGCGGGCAGCAGAGCTTGCAATTCGAATTTTGGACACGTGGTGCCACTAACCCTGTTCAACACAAGCCGCGACACGTGGTGCCACTAACCCTGTTCAACACAAGCCGGCGACACATGGTGCCACTAACACTGTTCAACACAAGCCGATCCCACATGTGGAACTGTGTCCTGAGTCCTGAATAGCAGTGACCTCAAGTCCGTGGCAGCGACCACAGCACCAGACTCCCTTCGATCAGTTAGGCATATTTCCATATGCAAGGCCGGCGACACGTGGAGCCACTAACCCTGTACAACACAAGGTGCGACACGTGGTGACACTAACCCTGTTCAATACAAGCTGATCCCACATGTGGAACTGTGTCCTGAGTCCTGAATGGCATTGACCCCAACTTCGTGGCAGCGACCACAGCACCAGACTCCCTTTAGTTTTATTTGTTGTTGTTTTGTTTAAATAAAATGTTTTATATGTAAATCTATACATGACTAAGATTCTTGTTTGTCCAACCGCACAGGGACAATTCCGGGCCCAAGAATGTTGTTGGGGGTATGTTGGTAATGTGGGAAGAGGGTGCGTTACCTGCTGATGTGGGGAGAGGCAGCGTGAAAGGGGGGAAACGTTGTTTACATTGCGGTTTTTACACCGCATACCTTTACAACGCAGGTATTACAACGCAAGTCGTTACAACGACTTGCGTTGGGGGGCGCTCTAACATAAGGAATAGTATAGTTTACTATTCCAACACCTTCCCTACTGTATGTAGACTGGTGTTGGAATAGTAAATCATACTACTCCTAAGTCCAGCGCACACCAACGCAAGTCGTTGTAATGACTTGCGTTGTAATACCTGCGTTGTAATGGTATCGCGGTGTAAAAACCGCAATGTAAACGTACATATTCGTGAAAGGGGTATCTCTCACAGAAAGAACTCCGGTATCTTTTCAGAAATGCCTCGGACAGATGCCAGCTGACGGACTGAATCACAAAATGGCTTTTCAATGCTTATGTAGTGTGACTTATGAACAGTTCGCACCCAGGCTCGCAGAGGGACAACTGCGGCCCGTCCGCTCGACTCACAGACGCAGTACTATGAGCCGTCCGCTCCCAAAGGAACAGCAGCGTAGTAGCTCGCAGAGGTACAGGCACAGCAGCGTACTAGCTCGCAAAGGTAGACAGCTGCGAGCCGACGGACTGGCTTCTAACGGCATAGCTGCGAAGTGGTGATGTTGGGCAGAGGGAGCGTGAAAGGGTTATCGCGCACAGACAGAGCTCCGCTATATTAAATTGCCCCCGGGACCTTTCTTTTATATTTTCACTCAATGCGAGAAAGCGCGCTTTCTGGACCAAGACCTTTCTCCCTACCAAATTTGGCGTAATTCCGTTCAGCAGTTTGACCTGTAGCCTTGTCTAAAGTTTCCTATGGAAAATCCATTGAGAAAACACGTTTTCACACCCCCCACATAGCTACCTGTCGCAGGCGTACTCGCTGTTGGTGTGCAGGTCAGTGGTCTAGTTGTCAACATGTCACGGTCACTCCCTGAGGGCAGGTTTCCACACACACCACACCCTTCCGGCAAATGCGTCACAGGCCATGTGACCACACAAATGTAATGGATCGACAACGTCACATCCTTTATTGCCGGTGGTGACTGGATGGCGGACGCTCCACGGGTCTCAATTATAAAGAGTCCATGAAAAGTTGCGCAGAGGGTTAGTGCCACCCAAAGCTGATGTGGCCGTCAGGGGCCTACTACCACGTGGCGCGGACTTGAGTTGCACAGGGTTAGTGCCACCTGAAGCTGATGTGGCCGTCAGGGGCCTACCACCAAGTGGCGCAGACTTGAGTTGCACAGGGTTAGTGCCACCTGAAGTTGATGTGACCGTCAGGGGCCTACCACCACGTGGCGCGGACTTGAGTTGCACAGGGTTAGTCGCACCCTAAGTTGTATGGCCGTCAGCGGCCTACCACCACGTGGCGCTGACTTGCGTTGCACAGGGTTAGTGGCACCAAAAGCTGATGTGGTCTCCGCCATTGATGACTCAGGACTCAGCGACATGTGTGGGATCTGCTGGGCCGCGGAGCGGGTCCACATAATGTGCACCAAGCCATGGTGGCGGGACCGGGCCCTGGAGCTTTCACGGGCACGTGGAGTGCCCACTGGTAGACACTCCGGTGGCAGCAGGTAATTATTTGGTCATGGATGCGCAGAGGCAGCAGTGTCTCTCTCTCTCTCTCTCTCTCACTTCCCTCTCTTCACTCTCTCTCTCACTCTCTTCCTTTCTTTCCTTCTATCTCTCTCACTCTCTCTCCCTTCTCCCTTTCTCACTCCCTTTCTTTCCTTCCCTCTCTTTTTCTCTCTGGCTTTTTTTTCCTTCTCTCTTTCTCTGTGTCTCACTCCTTTGATATGCGCATTACACACGTCCTTATTTTGTGCTTTATTTTCCAGGCTGTGTCGTCGACATTCATGGACCCGACAGGAGTCT
This sequence comes from Calotriton arnoldi, assembly GCA_963921515.1. NCBI lineage: Eukaryota > Metazoa > Chordata > Amphibia > Caudata > Salamandridae > Calotriton > Calotriton arnoldi. The sequence continues at coordinate 2,028,819 of CAWUFW010001987.1, read as the reverse complement.
TCCGCCTTGTTGTTTTGTGTTAAGTTTGTTAAATTTAGTTTATCCTCTATATGTACGTAAACGGAAAAATAAAGTTTAAAAAAAACATTTCAATAACGTTTTTGGTTGTTACTTAAGTGCTGTGTGACTCTTTCTCATTCTTATTACTGTTATTTGGTGGTGTCCACCATGGTGTTAAATTTTGGGGCAGTTATCGCGGAAATACTGGTGATGTCTGCAGTTTGCACCAGCTTCTGAATAGTGTGTTAGATTTATCTCAACTTTAGTTGCATTAAAGTGCTGATAATGAGATGCAGAGTAGGCGTTCCCGTGCAAAAACACACGAGGTGCGACTTTGCGATTTATTCTAAATACTAAAATCCTGTATTGAATTGCACTGTGGTAGGGGGTGCATTTACAGTGTACACACAAAATCAATGAAGAAATCTCATTGTAATTATATTGATTGGGAATAGTGGCTCAGGTGTTGAATCTTGACGGGATACACTTACTGCCCAGTTCGTTTATTATTCTGTACACGAAAAAACCACATCACAACTTTCACAACGAAAGGCAAAAACTACGTTGCGAAACAAATTCCGGCGATAAGCCGCGTTAGCACCAGGGATTTTACACCTGCTTTCTGCTGGTGTTAAGCAGGACGACTACCTGCAGCATGAAAGGGAACACAGCCAAGAGCCACACCGGAACACCCACAGGTGCCATAGAGTCAATGAGCATGATACACGGATACCCATCAGGGCCACAACACTCATCGCAACAACCCCAGGACCGCCAACGTCCCCCGAACCCGCATCTGAGCAAGTGTGTCCGTGTGGTCATTGTGTTAGCATGATGGGCACGGGCCCTGCAACATCACAGTGTGCTGTCTTCAGCGGACGTTACCATGTCACCTCAGCGTTGGCAGTGAGCCTGGACATGTAGCTATGCACGCATCCTCCTGCATGCACAAGCGGCATGTGCTGGTCCGGCGTACACAGGTCAGCGCAGGGGTGTGCCTATCCGGCAAGGGAAACGGGGTGTCTCGGACATGTCCGTGTGCAAGAAGTGCGGTAAGTGTGTCTCTGTGTTCTGGTGTGGCCGCCACAAGGGCCGCACCAGTCGATGTTGTAAAGTGGCATGCACCACCTCCAAACGACAGTGTCACGGTGTGATTGGAATGCCGCAGGACATGCGCGAATAGGCATTACAATGGTGTGCCGTAGGAGTGCACGGGATACAACAGCGCAGCGCACAAAAGTGTGGGGGCTCATGGGAGGGAGGAGCAGCTGTTTGGCAACGTAACACACAGTGAACCCGCCCATGTGCCACGTGCTGGGCATCTCATCCATGATGACCAGGGTCACAGACATCCCACAACACCCACGACCGGCCTTTGTACACATCCTGTATGAATGCAGCTGGAGAAGTTGCATGGGATGAAAGGTTCTTTGTCTGAGCTATCTTGCGCTAACACATCTGCTGCTCCGAGAAGGAACTTGCAAGTGGCCAGCCCCCCCTGACAGATATGATAATATTTGCATCCGTCTCCCACACTACGCACTGCCCGATTTGAGAACAACGAGTACACATCCCACACTCAAAAGTCCTTCGTCGTAGTTAGCGTGCGTGAAATGGCCTTCACACGTACTCCCACCACACCCCTGCCCTGCACCCATTGCACACAGACCCGGCTCATTGCACCAAGCTGTGCCATTTCATCCACAAGACTGGCACACGGCAAGCCAGTGCAGCTACAAGCAGAGCCACTGACCCAATGGCAGGGCATCCCGAACACATGGTCGACTCCATTCACGTCCACCTATACCTTGCACGTCTGCTGCATGTCCTGGGTGCACTGCCTTTGGCAGTGCTGCGGATCACTTACCGGCTGAGCTTCCGCATTGTGAACGTCACCTGCGTTCAACCTGTATTGCAATGTCGCACGTGCCTATCCGAGTGGTGCATGGACGTGTGCCTCTCCAACGTGTGCGTAGCTGACATGGATTACGACGGGTGTGTGCGCCCCCTGTTGGCCCACGACCAGGAGTGTCATGGTGATGCATGGATGTTTGGCATGCATGTTGGGAACTGGGCCTGGGAGATTGCACGTGTCGTAGTATGCAGTGAGCAAATTGACCCACTTCCCGATTCTGCTTTGGTGCACATTGGGTACAGTGGTTGGAGTCAGCACATCTGTCCCGGTCAGCTGATGGATTACGTCGACGACATGTCAAATATTGTGGCCAACCATCACTCATTAGAGATAATGGCTTATGCAGCTGCACTCGCGTTCATGGACCAGTGACAAGGTACCTGCAACCACGACTCGATGTGCCACATTGCACGTGTCCCGCCGCATCATTGCACGTTGTGCATCTGGTCACATGTCCCAAGACGGCAGTGGACATGGCTGCATTGGTGTCGACTCATGTCCGAGGCGCGGACAACCAATGCTGCTTGACACTGACGTGTGTTGGTGCTGGACTACCCCGAGGTGAACATGGACGTTTTCCTATGATCCTTATTCAGGCATGCTGCTGCATTTGTCTGCATATCGTGGCACTACTCTTGGCCGTACTGACACGCACTTTTTTTTATAAAGTTTCCACATTTTCACTTGTCTCCAAATGTGTTGTGTCTTCATTTGTATGCCAATGTGTGTGTCACGGACTCTCTGGCTGCCTGCCATACGTGAATTACTACCCCATCCGGACTGTGGGTTTGTACTTATGCGTTCCCATGTGCCTGTTTCGTACTGACGCTTTTGGACGTTTATCCGCCACAGGCGAGTGCATTTGTGTCCTGTGTTAGATTGTGCCAATGTTTGTGTTTGGACAACATTGTGTTGGATGTTGGTGTGCTCTGCTTCCTATGTGTGTGTGCTGCATTCTGTGTGAGATGTCCCTTCATGTGAGGTATTGTTCACCCTTCTCCCTTTCAGGCAGTGTGGTTTTCACTTCTGTGCTTGTTCAGTGGTGTGATGTTGGCGGGTTGTGTGACTTGTGCTCCTTGTTGGTGTGTTTCATTTTAGCCATGGTTTGTCTGTAGTTGTGCTGTACTTAATTGTGCATGTGTGCCATTGTGCCCATCTCCCCCCGTTCCCCCACTCCCTGCTTGTTCCTCTTCCTGGTGCTGTTGTGTCTGTAATGTTGTCACTCCACACATAAATACATGTAAAGAACAAATTAGAATAGTTCCTTGATTCTTTTAGATTGCAAAACTTCTCTCTATTGGTTATTTTTGAATTTTACATAGAAACAGTTTTTTTAATATTCAAGGACACATAGAAGTCAGAAGTGCAACGTATTCTATCAACACACTTTCTAGAACATTCTACAACACGTGCAGGTTAAAAGTTCATCAATTTTTTTAAACCTAACGATATTTTTTTGCTACATTTTCTCAAACATTTAACGGCACGTGCAGGTTAAAAGTTCACGATTGTTTTAAATTCGAACAGTGCCTTCCAAATGCAAGTAGCAGGTGTGGTTGAGTTGACCAAATTTTATCCTATCATATGTACTCCACGTTTAAACTGCTTTTTCTTAACCAATCACAAAGATGCTTTTCCACAAAACGAATGTGCACCCTACTTTTAAAAAACAATGCTCTTCATCTCCCAATCAGTTATCGTTTTGAATGAGAAAAAAAGTAGTTCCCCACCTTTAAACATATCTCTTATTCTACGAACCGACTGCATGAGCTACAGACATCTATCCATACTTCCCAGCCATACCTTCAAAATGCTAGTGTGGATCGTAGGACATAGCTATGTTTTCTGGTGCAAGAGGTATGCAGAACAGAGACGTATTGACTTAGACCTAGGTTTACAAAATGTGGACATTAAATGGTTTGGACAGAGAGGATTGAAGTGGCACCAATTGTTGCCTTTGGTTAAAACCTGTTTGCATCTCCAACACCCTGACCTCATGATTGTGCACTGTGGTGGAAACGACCTAGGCACATTGACTGGTCTAGGTTTGGAAATGCTAATGAAAGACACCTTTCGACAATTGATGTTGCTTTTGCCTCAAACTGTCTTTGTATATTCCAATATATGCCAAAGACAGAAGTGGAAATGGTCAAACCAATTTTGTTCTCAGATTGAAAAATCTAGGGAGAATGTCAACAAAGCTGTGTCTGCATACCTCAGAGACCATAGAATGGGGTCGATCTACAACAACAACATACGTTTTGATATGGCTAATATCTACAGAAGTGATGGAGTACACTTCACAGATCAGGGAAATCGAGTTTTTCTGAATAACCTGAAGCTGTGCATCCGCACTTATATGTAGCTCCAACTAATAAACACAAGGGCTCTTTTTAGAGCCTCCTTATATTCCCAATATCGGTCCGCAGAGTGACAGCTGCAATCCGGCTAGCACAGGGAGACCTGCGGGCCGTCGGGCAGGCTCGCAGAGGGAGAGCTGCGGCCCGTCGGCTCGGCTCGCACAGGGAGAGCTACGGGCCGCCGGCTCGCAAACGCACACCAGCGTGCTGGCTCGCAGAGGGAGAGCTCGGGTCTAACTCGCAAGGGGACACTAACGGGCCAACGGCCCTGCTAGCAGAGACACACCTATCACCTAACGGACTGGCTCGCACATGTACAGCTAGGGACACGACGGCTCGCAGACGCAGACCTGCGAACTGACGGACTGGTACTGTTTTATGCTTTATGGTAGTACAGTGGTGTTTGTGTACTGTAGGGGGTTCATGCTGGAGGTAGCGTTTTAGGGTTTAAGGTAGTGCAGTGGTGTTTGGGTAGTGTAAGAATCGTGCTGGAGGTAGTGTTTGAGAGTTTACGACAATGCAGTAATGTTTGGGTAGTGTAAGGGGTCATGCTGGGAGTACTGTTTTGGGGTTTAGGGTAGTGCAGTGGTGTTTGGGTAGTGTAGGGGGTCATGCTGGGAGTAGTGTTTTAGGGTTTACGACAATGCAGTGGTGTTTGGGTAGTGTAGGGGGTTGTGCTGGGGTAGTATTTTAGGGTTTAGGGTAGTGCAGTGGTGTTTGGGTAGGGGGTCGTGCTGGGGGTAGATTTAGGGTTTAGGGTAGTGCAGTAGTGTTTGGGTAGTGTAGTGGATCATGCTGGGGGTAGTGTTTTAGAGTTTACGACAGTGCAGTGGTGTTTGGGTAGTCTTTGGGTAGTGTAGGGGATCGTACCAACAGACTGACTCACAGAGCTCCGAGCCGACGGACGGCCTTCTAAAGGCATAGCTGCGACCTGGTGATATGAAGAGAGGCAGCGTGAAAGGCATATCTCACACAGACACAGATGCCAGTGTTGCCTCGCAGAGGTAAAACTACGAACCCGATGGCTTCTACACGGAGAGATGCGAGCTGACGGAGTAAATCACAAAATGACTGGCAACACTTCCTGGTTTCAACCATTCACAGCCAATAAGCCGCAAGCTGGTGCTTGTAACCCCGCAGCCAATCACATGTCAGAATTCTCAAATATCGATATCAGTAAAATTTGATATTTCTCAAAAACTACTGAACGGATTTACACCATTTAAACAAAAGCGTGCTTTCTGGGCCATCACCTTTCTCCCTGCCAAATTTGGCGTAATTCCGTTCAGCAGTTTCACCTGTAGTCTTCTGTAAAGTTTCGTATGGAAATTACATGCAGAAGACACGTTTTAGGACCCTCTTTTTTCTCAGCCCCTCCTACCCATTCACCCCCAAACTTTCAATATAAGAGCTAATCAAAAAAAGAGAAACTTTTTCGATAATTTCATAAAGATTCGTCAAACGACGCCAAACTTACAAGCACATAGAAGGCTCCAGAAGGGGGGCCGTGTAACGCCCTCCGAACATGAGTGAAGCCCCGGGGCTGCGCGGACCCCAGCGCACCCCCGCAGCCCCTGCTATTATTTTTTAAGAAATACCCCCGGAACCTAGCCCACCCAAGGGCCTCATTAAAATGAAACGCGAGAAACCGCGACCCCAGCGCGAATTTTTGCTGATTTTTTATTATTTTTTTTAATGATTTTTTGGGCCCTGGGGGTCCTTCTGGGACCCCCTGAGCAGGCCTAGGGGGTCAGGGTTTTTCTACCCTGCTCCCTTCTCTTGTTTTATACCTTTGTTTCTCCATTTTCAGGTGACTCGCTTCTACCGAGCCACAAGATGACTGCAAACACTTCCTGGTTTGGACTACTAGCAGCCAATCACAGTGAAGCTCGCGCACGCGACTGAGGCTCCGCCCAGATATCAAAACTTTTATTTTTCTAATTTCTCAGCAACTACTGAACGGATTTACACCATTTTTAAAAAGGTTGCTTTCTGACCCAAGCACTACCTTTCTGCCAAATTTGGAGTCATTCCGTTCAGTAGTTTCGACTGTAAACTTTGCACAAAATTTCCTATGGGAAATTGATTTTTTGACTCTTATTTTTTGAATTTCTTAAAAACTACTGAACGGATTTACACCATTTAAAAAAAAGGTCGCTTTCTGAACCAAGCTCTACCTTTTTGCAAAATTTGGGGTAATTCCGTTCAGCAGTTCGGGCTGTAGCTCGTCGCAAAATTTCCTATGGAAATTAACATGGAGAAAACGAGTTTTGGGACCCCCCTTTTTCTCAGCCCCTGCTTGACGAATCACCCCCAAACTTTCAGGATAGGAGCTGACCTGGATAGACTTTTTTTTGGGACAATTTCAGGAAGATTCGTCAAACGACGCCAAAGTTATTAGCAAATCAAAAAATGCTTTTCCTATGGAAACTAGGTTCTAACTATAACTACCTACTGGCGACCGCCAGTAGGTAATATATATATATATATATATTATCTACTGGCGGTCGCCAGTAGATAGTTATAGTTAGGACCTATTATCCATAGGAAATCCGCGACATTCTATTTGAAATAACGTTGGCGCCGGTTGACGAATCTTCGCGAAAGTTTCCAACTTGTTGGGGCGCTCCGCTCCGCTCCTACCCTGAAAGTCTCGGGTTGATTCGTCAAGCGGGGCCGAGAAAAAGGGGGTCCCAAAACGCGTTTTCCCCATTCATTTTTCCATACGAACCTTTAGTCGCAGCTACAGCCCGAACTGCTGAACGGAATTACACCAAATTTGGCAAAGAGGTAGCCCTTGGTTCAGACTGGTGCCTTTGGCTTAAATGGTGTAAATCCGTTCAGTAGTTCCTGAGAAATTCACAAGTAAAGTCACATATATATCTATGGCCGAGTAGGGTCGCGTACCCTCCCGATCACGAGCTGCATGCTAATTGGCTGTCAGCTGGCTGTCAACATTCCGATTCAGGAAGTGTTGGCAGCCATTTTGTCCCTCGGTAGAACCGAGGGACAGAAACAAGTGCGCAAAGCGCACAAAGGGGGCAGGGTAGAAACACCCTAACCCCCTAGGCCTGCTCAGGGGTCCCACAAGGACCCCTGGGCAAAAAGCATTTTTTTTTTTTTTTAAATCGGCAAAATGCGCTCAGGGTGCGCGGATCCTGCCGAAAAAAATCGAAGCGCGGTCTCCCGCGCTTCGATGTTAATTTGCCCCCGGGTGGGCCAAGTCCCGGGGGCATGGTGGGGGTTAAATTTATGTATGGGGGCCTCTAAGGGCCCCCAAGCCCGGGGACTGCCACCCCCGGGGCTTTAACACAAAATGGTGCGGGAGGGCTCTTTGCCCTCCCGCTGCCCCGGGGACCGCCACCTCCCCGGGGCTTCTGTTTTAATTTTTTTTAACCTGTGTGGGGGGGCTCCAGCCCCCACATGCCCCGGGGACCGCCACCTCCCGGGACACTAAAAATTAAAAATGGGGTCCGTTTTGGACCCCGAAGCCCCGGGGACCACCACCTCCCCGTGGCTTTGAAAATGTGGGGAGGGGGGCCGCGCGGCCCCCCTCCTGGAGCCCTTGATGGCCCTGGGAACCGCCACCCCCCAGGGCCGGCTCCTGCAGTGTCCCGGGGTGCCTACCCCCGGGACACTGCTGTTTGCAATGACAGGACGGGAGCCTCGCGGCTCCCGTCCTGTCATTGCAAACTTGCTTTGGATATTGGAACGCTTCCAATATCCAAAGCTGATGCTTTCCACATGGGGAGCAGCATGTTAGCTGCTCCCCATGTGGAAAAGCAATGCCGGCTCGCGCAGGAGGCGGGGAGCCGGCGGGACTGTGGGGGTTTGGGGACCCCCCACAGTCCCTAACGAGAGGCCAGGCCCCGGGGGATGGGGTCCCCGGGGCCATAAGTGGCCAGGGAGGGGGCCACGCAACCCCCTCCCCAAATTTAAAAAAATTAAAAAAATTTAAAAAAAGTGCAAGGCCGGCCCCGGGGATGGGGTCCCCGGGGGCTTTAAATGGCCTGAGGAGGGGGCCACGCAGCCCCCTCTAAATAAAAAAATTGAGGCCATGCCCCGGGGGATGGGGTCCCCGGGGCCAATACAGGCCCAGGGAAGGGGGGCCACGCGGCCCCCTTCCGTTTTTTTTTTTTTTTATTATTTAAAAAATAAAATAAAATGCTCAGGTCCCGGGGGATGGGGTCCCTGGGGCCAAAAGTGGGCAAGGGAAGGGGGCCACGCAGCCCCCTCCCTGCAGTACTCTGCAAACGCGCCCCTGGCGCGTTTGCAGAGGAGGCAATTCCCCTTGAATACTGGGGGTCCCTGGGGGCCAACTAGCCCACCAGGAACCTCCAGTATGTGCCAGGGGCTGCGTTGCAGAGACGTGTACAGAGGCCATGCCCCTTTTACACCTCTCTGCAACGCAGCTCTGTGGCGCTTTTGGAGGTATATGGTGGGCTAGTTGGACTCCAGGGACCCTCAGGATTCAAGGGGACTTAATCCCCCAACTTAAAACGCGCCACGGGGCGCGTTTGCACAGTGGTGAAGGGAGGGGCGGGGCTTCAGTTGACATGTGTGCAAACAGGCCCCGTGGCGCGTTTTAAGATGGGGAATAAATTCCTTTTCAATCCTGAGGGTCCCTAGGGGCCAACTAGCCCACCAGGTACCTCCAGTAAGCACCATGGAGCTGCGTTGCAGAGTGTTGTAAAAGGGGCGTGGCCTCTGAACACCTCTCTGCAACGCAGCCCCTAGCGCATACTGGAGGTACCTGGTGGGCTAGTTGGCCCCTAGGACCCTCGGGATTGAGGAGGAATTAATTGTCCAACTTAAAACGCGCCACAGGGCGTGTTTGCAGACATGTCACCTTAGGCCCCACCCCTTCCTTCACCATTGTGCAAATATTCCTCTAAAATCAGCCGAACTACGAATTCCGATTTACTCACCTGTTATCAGGAGAGACCTCAGTGCTGCATCTTTGAGCCCAGTACTGATCCTGAAAAGTAATTCTAACCGTACTTACCAGTAACTTGAATTTCCTTCCGTAGGATATCATTGCCTGCTTTTTGCTGAAAAAGTTTCTAAGTGTCGATTTTGAAACATACAAATATTCCTCTAAAATCAGCCAAAATACGAATTTCGATTTACTCACCTGTTATCAGGAGAGACCTCATTGCTGCATCTTTCAGCCCAGTACTGGTCCTGAAAAGTAATTTTAACCGTACTTACCAGTAACTTGAATTTCCTTCCATAGGCTAACATTGACTGGTTTCACTTGGAAATTCTTCTAAGTGTGGAGTTTTGGAACTTTATAATATTCCTCTAAAATCAGCCGAAATACGAATTCCGATTTACTCACCTGTTATCAGGAGAGACCTCAGTGCTGCATCTTTCAGCCCAGTACTGATCCTGAAAAGTAATTTTAACCGTACTTACCAGTAACTTGAATTTCCTTCCATAGGATATCATTGCCTGCTTTTTGCTGAAAAAGTTTCTAAGTGTCGATTTTTGAAACATACAAATATTCCTCTAAAATCAGACAAAATACGAATTCCGATTTACTCACCTGTTATCAGGAGAGAACCCAGTGCTGCATCTTTTAGCCCAGCACTGACCCTGAAAAGTAATTCTAACCGTACTTAACAGTAACTTGAATTTCCTTCCATAGGCTAACATTGACTGGTTTCACTTGGAAATTCTTCTAAGTGTGGAGTTTTGGAACTTTATAATATTCCTCTAAAATCAGCCGAACTACGAATTCCGATTTACTCACCTGTTATCAGGAGAGAACCCAGTGCTGCATCTTTTAGCCCAGCACTAACCCTGAAAAGTAATTCTAACCGTACTTACCAGTAACTTGTATTTCCTTCCATAGGAATCCATTGTCTGGTTTTCAGCAGAAAAGTTTCAAAGTGTCAATTTTCATAAACTACAAATATTCCTTAAAAATCGCCTGTATGACTTAAACGCATTCTTTCAACTGTTTACAGGAGATGCACCAGTGCTGGATCCAGGATCCACCACTGAGTAAGAAAAAGTAACGATAACACTACTTACCTGCTAAGTGAATTTCCGGCCATAGGATAACATTGGTGATTCTATGTGAAAAAGTTTCTAAGTGTCAACTTTTAAAATACAATAATATTCCTTAAAAATCAGTACTGTAACCAAAACGCTTTTACTCAACTGTTTACAGGAGATGTCCGAGGACTGAATCTAGGATCCAGTCCTGTGGTTAGAAAAGTAATCCATAAAGTAACTAATTGCATTTAACTAGAAATTCACATTGAGCTCATTGTTGCATTGTGTTTGAAATTGTGTTGCCCATTGCAACAACTGTAACTACTGTACTTAAAAGTCTATTGCCTATTTGCAAAGTATTTAAACTAAAGTAATTCATTCTGAGAAAGTATATTTTGTAATGTAATGTATAATGTAATTACAATGTAATTTAAAAAATAAAATATCTAAAAATAAATAGTTGAAAAATAATGTTGTAAATCAGTATCAAAAAAATAAATATAACAATTAATACAATTAAAAAATTGTCATTTACAAAACCTTTGAAATTCACTGAAAAAAACCATAGGTTTCAGGCACGTTATAGTTAGAAATTAGCATTTAAAAAACCTTACAAATTCACTGAAAAAACCATAGGTTTCAGGCACGTTATAGTTAGAAATTAGCATTTAAAAAACCTTTGAAATTCACTGAAAAAACCATAGGTTTTAGGGACAGTTATAGTTAGTTGGACATTGCACTCGTACAAAACCCGTGAAATTCCCCGTTATAGTTAGTTCAGCTAACTATAACTCGCGCCCCGCAATTCACTGCTGATGACGTCACATATTACATCACTCATGACATGGTCAGTGACATCACTGATGACATCACTGATGACATCTCAAATGACATCACTGATGACATCATCCATGTGATAGTTTCATGCATCTTCTCACACCCTAATATAACTTTTGATACACCCACTCTTATTTACAGACTGCCATTCGCAAAACCATACACACTCCAATACCAATAACTATATACCCACTCACTGATTCTTAGGTCTACACACACACATCTACTCACTCACCCGTGCAGTCACTCATACTTACAGTCACTCAGTACAGGACTATCATATGCACTCATACACCTATATAAACACTCACACACCGCCACTCATCCATAGAGGTACTCACACACCTAGTCAGTCATACAAAAATTAATCACACACCCATTTACTCACCTATAGAGTTATACACACACCAGCTCACTTAGTCATACAAATACTAGCACATTCTTACGCTCTTATACAATAACTGATACAAGCACACACGCATCCATACAGCCACTCTCACAATCACACACTCTCACTTATAGCCTTTTAAATACTCTAACACACATATATACTGCCTTTTATATATGTAGTTACTCGCACATGTACCACTGAGATATACATTCACTCACTAACACACCCATACACACACTCACCCACCCAAGCAGTCCATCACAGACGCACTCTTCAAATCATGCACCCAGTGAATCACCCACTCACACATCTATGTACAGAGTCGCACACACCCCACCCACACAAACACTCAGGCACCCATACAGATACTCAGACAACGAATCAATAACTCATGTAGACACTCATGTAGTTATTCACAAACCCATGCAGCCACTTACACAGCAACAGACAGACGGATACAGACATTCACCCAGTTTAGTCACTAACCCATGCATTCAGTAAGATACGTTTAATCACTCACTTATACAGTTAGTCACGCACCTACTAAATCATCCATACAGACACTTATACACCCACTCATTCTTCAATACGCCTTTCCCTATATACATTAAAAATATTTAAACTTTACAGAAACACAGTCACTGGATGATGTCATCAGTGATGTCATTTGAGATGTCATCAGTGATGTCATCAGTGATGTCACTGACCATGTCATGAGTGATGTAATATGTGACGTCATCAGCAGTGAATTGCGGGCGCGAGTTATAGTTAGCTGAACTAACTATAACGGGGGAATTTCACGGGGTTTGTACGAGTGCAATGTCCAACTAACTATAACTGTCCCTAAAACCTATGGTTTTTTCAGTGAATATATACATATATATATATATATTTCCGCTGGATGTTACTTCTCCTGGACACCCAATCCGTTCAGCAAGCACAAGTAGAAACTCCAACTTCCAGGTCAGTTTTTTACAAAAATTATCTATTTATTTTAGGTTCAAGCAATAGGCAATAAAAACGGTCCTATGCTGTACAAATCCGGACCAACGCGTTTCGGCGAGTTGCCTTCTACTATATATATATATATATATATATATATATATATATATATATATATATATATATATATATATATATATATATATATATATATATATATATATATATATATATTATATATATATATATATATATATATAATATAATATACATACACAATAAAACCATTAAAAATATAAAACAATGTAATAAGACAAAATATATTAATGTACACAATATGTAAAATATTATAAATTGAAAAATCCCCAAAACACATTTACATAAAAATACTATAAACATTAAAATACATTTTAAATTAAAAACAAATAATGCTAAATATAAAAAATACAACAATTAACGCTATAAACTCTATTTAACCAACATTAGTAAAACTAATGGAGTCTAATAATATTAAATATACTATTCCCACTCTAGTTTATGCAGCGATAGGGAAAGTGTTGGACTTCAGAGGGGTAAAATTTACTATTCCCACTGCAGTCTGTTGAACAGTAGGGAAAGCATTGGATTTCGGAGGGGGGGGTTGAAATTTACTATTACCACTCCAGTCTATGCACAGTAAGGGAAGTGTTGGACTTTGGAGGAATCAAATTTCCTATTCCCTCTCCAGTCTGTGTAACAGTAGGGAAAGCATTGGATTTTGGAGGGGTGAGATTTACTATTCCCACTCCAAACAGCGCAACAGTAGGGAAAGTATCAAATTGCAAAGAGGTTAATTTTACTATTCCTGCTGCAGTCTAAACAACAGTAGGGAAAGTTTTTCACTTCAAACACATAACCTATATAAGTAACACCATGAGTGTAAAACAAAAATTCAACTCTTAAAATAATAATATATTAATTAACATAAATATCTTACAAAATTATTACATATATGTATCTATGTAATAAAAAATAATAATAATTCATCAATTTACATAATTACTATTCTTTCAAATATAAACAATTAATAAATAACCGTTTTTAAATTATCCAAAAATTAACTACCCACCCTATATCCCTATAAAACCTAGCGATCTGCACCTAAAATATAACTTAAAAAATAAGTATTACATAATTTACATATTTAAAATCAATTAAATAATTAAAAATTAATATTCAATAGTTTATTAATTGTTACTTAATTAATTTCCTATCCTAGACCCCTACAAACCTAGCAGCCCACACCTAAAATATATACAGCTCACAATAACATATAACAAAAATAAATCAATATTACCTAGCTTCCATAATAAATATCAATCATATAATTAAGTAGAATGTATTAAATAACACATAATTATTATAATTAACTTCTCACCCTATACCCCAGTAAACCCAACAACCCGCTATGACACTATAAATTTCTATAAAAAATTAAATAAAACATTTTAAATCACTTAAAATTACAAGCTATATTTTTTAAAATAAAAATAACCTGTATATAAAAAATAGTAACATAAAATTGATATATCAATTAAAACACATTCAAATATTTAAAAACGATATTTTAGAGTACTACTTTATTGAAAACTATATCAAAAAGATTGATATTAGTAAAAACAGCATTCCTTAACTACAAAAATGTTATTCTTGTCAACAATATTTGTGCATCACGATATTTGTGTATCACGATATTAATTTTCCGAAATTTCTGCCTCCTGATATTTTTAATTCGAAGATCAGCACCAAAAGCTGCTGTCGCATGACTTTGCTTGGATACCTTGGAGTCAGACTGACTCAATCTGCAAAGACAAAATTCAATATGGCAGCCATCTAGTGCCAGGCTCGCTCACACATGCGCACCTTAATGTGTGATGGTTATTTCCGCCTACAGAGACTAACTGTACTTTGTTGCTCATTTCACTGTTGCTGTTGCATGCACTCTTTCATGAGAATGTCCAATCACTGACATCTTTCTTCATCCATCCATCGAACAACATCAGTTTATTAAGCCTATGATGCAGTCTTACTATTCTCAGATGATCTGTCAGTAAGTATGATTTGATAACTTCTGACGACAAGGCTGCAGGCTGGCCTAGTAAACCTTGGGTTTGTCACACCCATTCTGAAAAGCATTTTCTCATTTTTGGATACATATTTTTTTCTCTTTAATGCAGACACACATATGTCAATGTAGTTGAATCTCCATAACCCATAGATTATTGGGGAGACAGTCTGGGCCCAAATTTATGTTTATTTTTGAATCCATATCATTCAGACATTGTGTTACCCATAAAGGTGCGTTCATTTTTGGAGCCACTGACTCTAGCTTTAATATGCTAATGCATGCAAACACAGGCGTGCACAGATAATTAGGACTGTGGATGTCTGCACCTTCCTCTTTCCGGCCTTCCTACTCCGGTTTGTTCCCCAAGCTTCAGGCTGTACAGAGATACATCACAAACAGTCTGTCACAGAAACAGAGCACAAATAGCTTATATGTCTTAGTGCATACGTGTGTTTGCATACGTAAGCACATTTAAGCCGGACCTATTGGCTTTGCCAATGCTTGTTCTTCCGGTCGGTATCTCCATCATTCCTGAACACAGGGCCCGATGAGGACTGCAGAAAGCAGGAGCAGGGTTAGGGAAGAATATATGACGAATGTGGTATAAAAAATTCATCCCAGCACAATGTCAGACGTCTGCCCTAAAAGCATTACAGGAGGATGTACAGCGAGTTCCTCATGTTTACCGCAGTTCATGCTTGGTTCTGCTCGGGAACCACATGCCATCGCTCTTCATCACGGCCACAGATTTCTGCAGGAACACATTTGAGTCTGAGTTATGGGTTTTAAAGTAACCATATCTAATGTCCATCTGGCGCGCTGCCCGGCCTGTTCAAGAAAACGCGCCTTAAATAGAAATGATTGGGCCTCAGTGAGTATCTCAAACTGAATTAACTGTGTCTACTTCTTGGAAGCATTTTATTTTCCAGACTGATTGATATCCCCAAGTCTAATTCATTCTTAATTATTTAAAAGGCTTGCTCTGTGCAGCAATGGCGGCCGGTAAAGGCAGGACCAACATACATCGGGGCTCATTTACGAGCCCAGTGCGCTGTTCCGTCATTTGAATGATGCCCACTGGGTTTACCCATAGCTACCAGGCCACGGAAAGCCACCCTGCGTAGCCTTCCATGGCCTCGTAGATATGGGGTGTGGCAAGTCGCTGCGTTGCCTTATACTGCGATACGGAGGTGTCCCATGGGCTTTACGGTGGATGTCCCCATGTAATACCCATGGCATTTGACACATTCCCAGATTTACAACTGTATACCTAGGTATGCGTCAAGAGCCTACGCCTCTCCAGGGGTGGCGTAACGGCTGTTTTTGTGAAGGAAGGTGCCCCTTCCTCTACAAAAACAACCTGGTTTCAATGCAGGCACCCTTGTGCCATGGTGCAAGAGTGCCTGCGTTGCTGCTAGGCAGCCATTTGTGCACCAGCGCAGTGTAAGAGGATAGGAATGAGCCGCATCTCAGAGATACAGCGCACTCCTGCCCTTTTCTTTTGACGCAGGGCAGCGCAGCAAATTGATGTGCAGCGCTGCCCCGCGTAAAATTGTTGTAAATAAGCCCCACCATTTTTATGTCTCCCATTCACTCCCCTGCGTCAGTTTCACAACAGTGACTTAACCAGGACTGATGGGAAAGGGATAATATTTCTAGGAATTTCCATTATTAGCAGGAATCCCTGGACACTGAGCCCCTATAAGGGGGGGGAGAGGGGTCTGTTATGATTGTTTCTCTGCTGAACCGTGTCTATATATAGATATGTGGAGAGAAAGTGAGATAGCGATTCATGTTGCAGTTCTTCCGTCTCCAAGTGCTGGAAAGAACAGGAGCTACTATTAGTGAATTTAATGGTGCTCATTTTATCGACCTTGGAAGGATGGAACGCTTAGATGCTTTGCTGGAGTACAACCCATTAGCTGCAGATATGTCTGGCATATGTTTCACTGATCCTTCTTGTCAGCAAATTAGCTTCCAGCTCTGGCTTTACTTTTAAGCCAGGGACAACATCTAAATAATTGATTATGCACTACCTCCAAAAAATGCTTAACCCTTGTATTTTCAATAAGGAAATGCAAACTATATAAACCAAAGCAGAAATGTAGATAAAATACAACTTTGATAAACGCCCTCAGCTGTAAAGAGGAGGCATTGGCAATAGTAACCTCCAAGACAATTTTTTAGTAATACACAGAGTTATGAGCAAGCTGCTGTCAGTTTCATCACAGTTTTATGAGCAGTTTTAGGTGCAATAGCAGTATTATATAACATGCTAGGCGAAGTGCAATAACAGAATTATTAGCACGTTAATAGACGGACAACGGCAGAAATATTTAGTCGTGACTTAAAGTGCAATGACCCAAAGAATGACTTAGTCTATTACTTAAAGTTCAACTACATACATATTTGCATATTTAAAGTCCTTTTAGGTTCACGGTCCAGTGACCTGGAAAAAAAAGCCAGCGATGGACTCTGGGATGCTGTGCAGCAGGAACATTGACGATGAAACACCAAAATTCCATGGGTGCCTTTAGCTCTGGTTAAGACATTTTTTTTAAGAGGAAGAATCCACAGACAGGGTCTTTGGGTCTGCTCCATCAAGCAATTGTTTGTTTTGTTTGCTTGAATCCCTTCAGCAATTGCTTGTAAGGTGTCATTCCGATGCAAAGCTTTTTCCCAATGTCCCAATATTTACCATTTTCAGCAGTGATTGGAAAAGGAGCACATCTCCCTCTAGTAGGGCTCCCTTTCCAATCACCGCAGCAGTCTGGCTGAAACATCTGTCAACGGTCACAGGCTGCATCAGGACCGTAGCCGGGAAGGATTGTTTTCTCTTGGCAGGTATGGTGCTTAATAATGAGACAAGTGGATCGTTTGGGCAGCAAAAGAATATGGGTGCATATGTTAGTTAGCGACAGTTTTCCTACCGCTGTGTACCGCTGAAAACTATCGCCATGTTAGCAACGTATTTACAAGCCATCGCTACATGGCGATAGCTTCAGGGATCGGCAGCGAAAACTGCTGCTAACATTAGCACGATGGCGATAGGAATTCCGGCGTTAGCGGGAGAAAACCAACAAAAGGCCCATGAGCGGCAAAAAAACGCACGTTAGTCAGCCCAACATGAGTTTTTTTTGCCTCTAATGGAAAAAATAGCCTATCAGTCGACCTCCAATAGAAAATAGGCCAAAAAAAACAATGAAATGGAGAATGGAGCAGCCAGGGACAAGTGCAGCACACATCAACAACCCCCTCAAGCCACCCAACATCCAGGATGACCAGGATGAGAGCCTGGATGCCTCGCTGGACCTGCGCCTGGATGCCTCGCTGGAACTGCGCCTGGAGCCTGGGTGCCTCGCTGGACCTGCGCCTGGAGCCTGGATGCCTCGCTGGACCTGCGCCTGGAGTCTGGATGCCTCGCTGGACCTGCGCCTGGAGCCTGGATGCCTCGCTAGACCTGCGCCTGGAGCCTGGATGCCTCGCTGGACCTGCGCCTGGAGTGGGATGCGGAGGAGCTGTGGAGTCGATGAGCCGTGGGGGTAGACATTGAGGCGCGGCGATCGTCCGTACCTGATGGTGAAGTCTTGCCGGTCACATGGAGACACGTTGCTGACCTGTGTGAGAAGACCGCCTTGCACCCATTGGAGCTGTGAATGGTAGAGGGGCACCTGCGCACCAACGTAGGGAGGTCTGCATCGCATACTACGATCCACCACTACACCGGGGTGCACGGAGGGGATTACCAATGGTGAGCGGCGCCTCTCTGCATCACAGGCTGGATGATGTTGTGCTGGCCGGACGCTGTGGAGGGTGAGGCCCCTGAGCTGGGCCGAACATGTGTGGCGGGAGCGCTGCAACTTCACGTCAAAGGGGGCCCTGCTGCATCAACTGCATCGGGAGGTTCACCAGCAGACTTGGCGGCGACTGCTTTACCCATGCTTGTGAAATCCCACCTGGCTGAGGCTCCTGCTGGCTGAGTCACAGATTTGGAGAGAGTGCAGCGGATTGCGCCACAGTGTTAATGTCCAGGTAAGGAGAAGGTGGGACGCGTAGCGGAGGAGGCCCGGGGGTCGAGTCGCCCAGGCCTAGCACCTGTAGATGACGCACCCCCAGTGGCGGCTCATCCGCTATGGCGAAAGAGCATCGCCCCACTGCTTTCAAGCAGTGCAAGAAGAGGAACAATCATCACATGATGATAACTGTAGGAGAGTAGGATCTGCTTCACAGGGGTACCCCCACTTTTTGCTGATACTTCACTGGTTTTCGACATTAGTCTGGCTGGGGCCCTGCTATTCAGAACCCCAGCCTAGCTGTTTCCTCTTTAAAAGGGTCTCCATGTGCCTTAGGCACATCACTGATTGGGATCTGGAGTGCCCTTGTAAGTCCCTAGTATATGGTATACTATGTACCAAGGGCATAGGTACCTCAGAGGCCTGCCAGGGGCTGCAGCATGTATTATGCCACCCCTGGTAGGCCATCCAAACTGGCACCACAGGTCTGCTACTGCAGCCTGGGTAAGGTGGTGCATGCACCCCTTGCTGTGGTATAGGTTACCTATATCACTAAATGCATACACACATATAAACCTATAAGTCACTCCTAAGGCAGGCCTTATCAATCCTAAAGGCAGAGTGCATGGTTCCTATGTGAGAGGGTGCCCCTGCAGGAGCAGGGCCCCTCTGCAGCGTTCGGAGACCATCTCTGATGCTGTTTGTAGTGCAGCCTGACCATATACTCTTAAACGCATTATATCCTCGCGGTAAAATGCTAACTATGGAATGGCTGCACCTAAACATGTCGTGTTTGGTGTCAAACATCTTGGAATACTACCCCCCGCCAATCCTGGCGGCGGGGGTAGCATTCCACCCTTCTAGAGGGAAAGGCATGTTAACTCTGACGAGTCCGGTAACTTCTTTCCAGAGCCAGGCATCACAAAATGGATACTGCTGCCACAGACACGAGTCTGGCCTCCTGCTGCTGGACGAAACTCCGGCAGGGGAGGCCTGGACAATAGGTTTCCTGTCCCAGGGAGGTGTGACCACCTCCCCAGACAGGACAATGTGTATTGGGGCTGGGCGGGAGCACTTTCGGGTGCTTTGAAGTCCTGCACTGGGGGCACATTTGGTGTCCCTGTGCATACCCCAGTTCAAACCGGATCAGGGGCTTGCAGCCCCTGCTTTGGCGCGAACTGGACAAAGGGAAAGGGTGTAGCCACCCTCTGCCCTGACCCACCCATAGGTGGGGCCACAGAGTAGTCCATCCCCTATTTTTAGAATAAAGGTAGGAACCCAGTCCCTAGGACTTTAGATTATACCTGGACGAAACTCTGAAACAGAATCCTGGACCTTCGACGCTCTACTCACGATTAGAGGACTGAAGAATCTCCCTTGGGGTCAAGGAGTGACTCCCTGCTTGGCAGGCACCAAAGAAGCATCTGTCCGGTTCGCATCACTGAAGCTCCCGTCGGACGCTGAAGTCATCGCATCACCAGAGGTGGATTCTCAGACTTCCCCGAGGCTACCCTGAGTCCCCAGCAAAGCTGAGGCCCGTGGCTATCGTGGGTGACTTGAGACCGTGACGCCTGGACACCAAGCACATTTGCAAGTGCACCATCTTCTGGGTCTCCCAAGAAGTCGTGCTTTGGGCTCCGAGTAGCCCTAGCCTCCAGCACCACCTGCACCGAAGATCACTGGCCCCCACTCCACGAGAGTCCTGTAAGCCAGCTCCACGTGCGGCGGCACGAGGCTCCTTCGCGGTCGCTAGCCCGTTGGCTAGTAGCCCTTAACGAAGGCCAATCTTTTCTTTACTTGGCAGTCTGGTTGCTCCAGGCCTGCCCTCACTTACCCTCGCTGGGTGAGTTCCCCAGACCTTGCTGGTCTGCATCATCGACGATCTACATCTTACTCGAGACTTGCCGTTGCCAAGGCTTGTTGGGTCCAATCTGGTCGCCGACACCTCTGCACTCGACAGACATCGAGCAACAGCCCGAATCCTGCTCCTGGTCGCCGACAACGCCTCCCGGACCTCGTGGCTGAAGAGTCAAGACGACCGTCATCGAATCTGAAGCACTCGACATCGGTGGGCATCTGTCCATCGCCTCCCTGGTCACTGGCTAGTGACCCAGACTCTGTCCCCTCTGCTTTCAGGTTCTTCAGAACTCCGATCCACTCTTGGATCCACCCGGACACTTTTCTCCTGGTCGCCAGCAGCACTTTGCAGCAGATCGCCATAAGAACCGACGACGAAACCCGACCCCGAAAGGCACCTATGCACCCGGCTTCCCTGGGTGAGGTAACACGAGTACTCCGGTGCTCCCGTGGGTAGAGACTCTTCAAAGTCCTAGATCTCAAAGGGCTTTGTCCTAGTCCTCTTTTAAGTGTCCCTTTCCTCTATTTTCCCGATCCCGACTTTCTCCATAGAAGTTAACGGCGTATCGCGGTTGTGTATTTACACTGCACGCGTCTCCCGTGGGTCCCCTGTGTCACTACCTTGGGTGGTTCCTTGTGGTCCAAGCACTTCTAGAGGCTCTAGGCCTAGTGTCTAGTTCAGTCGTGGTTCGCATACCACTTTATTGGTATATGGTTTGGTACGCCCCTAGGGCCCAAACGTGTATTTGTGCTATTACTGTGATTTAAGATCTTATAACCTATGTATTTCGAACTCTAGCCTCATAAAGAGACTAGAGGGGTGTGTTTAGTAATAAATACATATATTTTGAATATATACCTGGTGTGGTGCTCTTTCATTTGGTCACTCAAGAGATTATAGACTGGTAAAACAAGCTGCTTTACATTCCTTCAAGACTTAGCCTGAAGGCTGCTCTCCACAGCTACCACTAGGATAGCTTTCAATAAGGTTGTCTTTAACCTACCTACCATAAGAGTCGATTTGGACTGGTGCAAGGTGCCCACTATAATTAGTGGACAGCATATGCCAGGCCAACTTCTCACATTGGTGTGCAGCGTGTGGGATTCCAGCTTGCTATTGTTTTACCAGATAATCTCAATTGAATTGATCAACTGAAAACCACTAAAGGTACCTAAGGTACATATAATTTAAGCTTAGAATATCAGTAAGTTCTACTGAACTTAGAGTTGTGTGTTAAGGGATAGCACAACCCTTTCTACAACTCAAGAGAGTTTAGTAGGCCACACTAGAGTAGGTAGTGCATACACCACACCACACTAGTAATGTCTTTAAAAGCAGGATCTAGAGATGCCCTGCAGGAAGCCATTGAGCTTCCCCTCCAAGTATGACACACTCCCATTCTTGGAACTGAGAGCTTTGTGTAACGTGAGGAAATTAAGGACAGGCCAAAGTCCCACCACCCAACACCTCCAGGAGTTGTTGGTGGCTTATGATCTTAGTAAGTCTTCAGAGACTGAAGGGGTAGGAGCAGAGGGTGGGCCAGCAGATGAGGAAGGGGCCAGGGGTACTACTACCCCCAGCCCCCTCTGAAACTGACCAGGAGGGTGACAATGACCCTGACCTGGAAAACCCAATCCCTTCTGGGGAAGATGAAGATGAGGATCTTGAGAACCACACCTTTGTCCCCCAGGAAGGATTATGAGTGTGCTCAGAAAGTCTAGGTCTCCTTCTCAGGAGTCTAACCACTCTGGCACCTCAATAGGGAGCTCTGTTTCTTCTCACAGGAGGGAATCCTCTCATGAGAGAAGAAAGAGACTGGTCCAGTATGAGGAAACTCAACTGGAGATCAGGAAGAAGCAATTGGCTTTAGATAGAGAATCCCTAGATCTCCTTAAAGAGAGAAGAAAGTTGGGACTAGAGTCCCATGGTGGCAGCCATGTCCCTAGAGATAGGGAAAGGTCCTATGACCATAGGAACCTGAGCAAGATTGTCCCTCCCTACCAGAGTGGGGATGACATCCACAAATGGATAACTGCTTTAGAGAGGGCCTGTAAAGTACAGAAGGTCCCTCAGGAGCAGTGGGCAGCAATCTTGTGGCTCTCCTTTGCTGACAAAGGTAGAGACAAGCTCCTCACTGTTAGAGAGGAGGATGCTGATAATTACAAGGTCTTGAAGAGTGCTCTTATTGATGGGTTTGGCCTAACCACTGAACAGTACAGGTTGAAGTTCAGAGACACCCAAAAAGCACAGACTCAAGACTGGGTAGACTATGTGGATTGTTCTGTCAAGGCTCTGGAAGGCTGGTTGATGGGCAGTAAGGTGTGTGACTTCTCAGGATTGTATAATCTGATAATGAGGGAGCAGATTCTTAATAACTGTCAAAACCAGCTGTTGCATCAGTACCTGGTTGACTCTGATCTGACCTCTCCCCAAGAATTGGGAAAGAAGGCAGACAAATGGGTCAGAACCAGGGTGAAGCAGAAGGTACAGAACCAAGGTGGGGAAACCAAGAAGCAAGATGCTAAGAACTCTGACAAGGGTGGGGAGAAGGGTAAAGATCAAAAGTCTTCATCAGGCCCCCAAAAATCTTCTTCTGGTGGGGCTTCCCAGTCTACCAAGGGTAAAGGCCAAAGAAAACCATGGTGCAAGGTCTGTAAGCAAAAGACCCACTGGACCAGTGATTGCACCAAGTCCAAAGACTCCAGTCCAGCACCCACCAATGCCCCTAAGGCACCTGTTCCCCTAGTACAGTTGGTGGAGGTGCTCCAGCAAAGGGTTTAGTAGGGTTCACCCTGGGAACTGAGTTGGGCTCTGACTTAGTCAGGGAACTGACTCAGGCTGTGTTAGTCTGTGATGGAGGCATGGATGTGACCTCCACTGTGAGTCCCAGTAATCTGGGCAAGTACAGACAACAGCCTTTAATCAATGGACGAGAGGCTTTGGCATTTAGGGACACAGGGGCAAGTGTCACAATGGTGACACAAGACCTTGTGCTACCTGGGCAAGTTATACTTGGTGAAATGTACCAAGTGACCAATGCTAGCAATGTCAGAACAGACCATACTCTGGCAGTTGTTAACTTCTCCTGGGGAGGGGTAACTGGCCTTAAGAAGGTTGTGGTAAGTGCAAACCTACCAGTCGAATGCTTGCTTGGCAATGACTTAGAGACTTCTGCTTGGGCAGAAGTGGAGCTCAGGACCCATGCAGAAATGCTGGGGATCCCTGCAGATGTGTTTGCTGTGACCAGGTCACAAGCTAAACTGTCTAAAACTGAACAGGCCTTGGATTCTGGAAGAATGGACCAAGTGCCTTCCAAGAGGAGGAGTAGTAGGGTTAAGGCAGTGCCTTCCCCCTTGGCTCAGGAGGAAGATCAGTCCCTTGAGGGGGATGATCTCAGCCCTGAAGAAGGAACTGTCCCAGAGGAACTTGAACCTGAACAGGTTGAGTTCTTGGGGACAGGGGGACCTTCTAGGGCAGATCTGAGCCAGGAGCAGTAGAGCTGCCCCTCCCTTGAACCCCTCAGACAGCAAGCTGCTGCTGAGGCTGCTGGGAAAGGTAGTGGTCCCCATACAGTGTATTGGGATGATGGACTCCTGTACTCAGAGAGTAGAGACCCCAAGCCTGGTGCTACCAGGAGGTTGGTAATACCTTTGAAGTTCAGGGGCTTCCTATTGACCCTAGCCCATGATATTCCCTTAGCAGGACACCTGGGCCAGAACAAGACTTGGGACAGAATTGTCCCTCACTTTCACTGGCCCCACATGTCTGAAGACAGTAAGGAGTTTTGTCGCTCCTGTGTAACCTGCCAAGCCAGTGGCAAAGCAGGTGGCACTACAAAGGCCCCCTGATACCACTACCTGTGGTGGGGGTGCCCTTTGAGAGGGTAGGGATTGACATTGTTGGTCCCATGGATCCCCAAACAGCCTCTGGGCACAGGTTTATCCTGGTGGTAGTGGATCATGCCACCAGGTACCCAGAAGCTATTCCCCTCAGGACCACTACAGCACCTGTGGTGGCAAGGGCCCTCCTGGGAATCTTCTCAAGAGTGGGCTTTCCTAAGGAGGTAGTATCAGACAGGGGTGCAAACTTCATGTCTGGTTACTTAAAAGCAATGTGGAAGGAGTGTGGAGTTACTTATAAGTTCACCACACCCTATCACCCACAATGCAATGGTTTAGTTGAGAGATTCAACAAAACCTTGAAGGGCATGATTAAAGGGCTCCCAGAAAAGCTTAGGCGTAGATGGGACATACTCTTGCCCTGCCTTTTATTCGCATATAGGGAGGTGCCTCAGAAGGGGTTGGTTACAGCCCTTTTGAACTTCTGTTTGGCCACCCTGTGAGGGGTCCACTGTGCTTGGTGAAGGAAGGATGGGAGTTACCTCTCAAGCCCCCAAAGCAAGATATAGTGGACTATGTACTTGGTCTCCGCTCCAGGATGGCTGAGTACATGAAAAAGGCAACCAAAAACCTTGAGGCTAGCCAGGAACTGCAGAAGGCCTGGCATGACCAAAAGGCTGTTCTGACTGTTTACCAGCCAGGACAGAAGGTGTGGGTGTTGGAGCCAGTGGCCCCAGCAGCTCTCCAAGACAAATGGAGTGGACCCCACACTATTGTTGAGCAGAAGGGTGAGGTCACTTACTTAGTAGACCTGGGAACACCCAGGAGTCCCCAAAGGGTTCTCCATGTCAACAGACTTAAGCCATATGTGGACAGGGCAGACATGGGCTTGCTCATGGCTACTGATGAAGGGCAGGAGGAAGAGAGTGACCCACTCCCTGACCTGCTCTCACAGAACCCTGACGATGGGTCAGTTGATGGTGTAGCCTTGGCAGGCAGCCTCACTACCCAGCAACAAACTGATTGCAGGCAAGTCCTCAATCAGTTTAGACATATGTTTTCACTGACACCCAGTCAGACCACCTGGTGCACTCATGAAGTGGACACTGGGGACAGTCTGCCTATTAAAAACAAGATTTATAGGCAACCTGACCATGTCAGGGACTGTATCAGGACTGAAGTCCAGAAGATGTTGGAATTGGGAGTGATTGAGCCCTCAGATAGCCCTTGGGCTAGTCCAGTAGTCCTAGTACCTAAACCTCACACCAGTGGTGTGAAAAGAGAGATGAGGTTTTGTGTAGACTACAGAGGCCTCAATGCAGTCACTAGGATTGATGCCCATCCAATACCCAGGGCAGATGAGCTCATAGATACTTTGGCCTCTGCCAAATATCTCAGCACATTTGACCTAACAGCTGGCTACTGGCAGATCAGACTAGCTGATGCTGCAAAGCCCAAAACAGCATTTTCAACCCCTAGTGGGCATTATCAATTTGTGGTGATGCCCTTTGGTCTGAAAAATGCACCTGCCACTTTCCAGAGGTTGGTGAACACAGTTCTCACAGGACTGGAAGCCTATAGTGCAGCTTATCTAGATGATATTGCTGTCTTTAGCTCCACCTGGGAGGATCACCTGGTCCACCTCAGGAATGTTTTACAGGCCCTGCAAAAGGCAGGCCTGACTATCAAGGCCACTAAGTGCCAGATAGGGCATCAGGTTGTGTACCTGGGCCACCTTGTGGGTGGAGGCCAGGTTCAACCTTTGCAGAGCAAGATCCAGACCATCATGGACTGGACTGCTCCCACTACCCAGACTCAGGTGAGAGCCTTCTTAGGCCTGACTGGGTACTATAGGAGATTTGTCAAGGGGTATGGATCAATAGTGACACCCTTGAATGACTTAACTTCTAAGAAAATGCCCAAAAAGGTTCAGTGGACAGTTAGCTGTCAAAAGGCATTTGATGACCTCAAGCAGGCCATGTGCACTGCTCCAATTCTGCAGAGTCCTGATTACTCCAAGAAGTTCATTGTTCAAACTGATGCATCTGAATTGGGGGTAGGGGCTGTGCTGTCACAATTGAATGAAGAAGGTCAGGATCAGCCAGTAGCTTTTATTAGCAGAAGGCTGACCCCTAGAGAGAAACGTTGGTCAGCCATAGAGAGGGAGGCCTTTGGTGTGGTCTGGGCTCTGAAGAAGTTGAGGCCATACTTGTTTGGTACACACTTCCTGGTTCAGACAGACCATAAGCCCCTCTTATGGCTAAAACAAATGAAGGGTGAAAACCCCAAACTGCTTAGGTGGTCCATTTCCCTACAGGGGATGGACTTTACAGTGGAACATAGGCCTGGGAGTAACCATGCGAATGCAGATGGACTCTCTAGGTATTTCCACTTAGAACATGAAGACTTAACTGGGCAAGGTTAGTTTAATGTCCCTACGTTTGGGGGGTTGTGTAGGAGAGTAGGATCTGCTTCACAGGGGTACCCCCACTTTTTGCTGATACTTCACTGGTTTTCGACATTAGTCTGGCTGGGGCCCTGCTATTCAGAACCCCAGCCTAGCTGTTTCCTCTTTAAAAGGGTCTCCATGTGCCTTAGGCACATCACTGATTGGGATCTGGAGTGCCCTTGTAAGTCCCTAGTATATGGTATACTATGTACCAAGGGCATAGGTACCTCAGAGGCCTGCCAGGGGCTGCAGCATGTATTATGCCACCCCTGGTAGGCCATCCAAACTGGCACCACAGGTCTGCTACTGCAGCCTGGGTAAGGTGGTGCATGCACCCCTTGCTGTGGTATAGGTTACCTATATCACTAAATGCATACACACATATAAACCTATAAGTCACTCCTAAGGCAGGCCTTATCAATCCTAAAGGCAGAGTGCATGGTTCCTATGTGAGAGGGTGCCCCTGCAGGAGCAGGGCCCCTCTGCAGCGTTCGGAGACCATCTCTGATGCTGTTTGTAGTGCAGCCTGACCATATACTCTTAAACGCATTATATCCTCGCGGTAAAATGCTAACTATGGAATGGCTGCACCTAAACATGTCGTGTTTGGTGTCAAACATCTTGGAATACTACCCCCCGCCAATCCTGGCGGCGGGGGTAGCATTCCACCCTTCTAGAGGGAAAGGCATGTTAACTCTGACGAGTCCGGTAACTTCTTTCCAGAGCCAGGCATCACAAAATGGATGCTGCTGCCACAGACACGAGTCTGGCCTCCTGCTGCTGGACGAAACTCCGGCAGGGGAGGCCTGGACAATAGGTTTCCTGTCCCAGGGAGGTGTGACCACCTCCCCAGACAGGACAATGTGTATTGGGGCTGGGCGGGAGCACTTTCGGGTGCTTTGAAGTCCTGCACTGGGGGCACATTTGGTGTCCCTGTGCATACCCCAGTTCAAACCGGATCAGGGGCTTGCAGCCCCTGCTTTGGCGCGAACTGGACAAAGGGAAAGGGTGTAGCCACCCCTCTGCCCTGACCCACCCATAGGTGGGGCCACAGAGTAGTCCATCCCCTATTTTTAGAATAAAGGTAGGAACCCAGTCCCTAGGACTTTAGATTATACCTGGACGAAACTCTGAAACAGAATCCTGGACCTTCGACGCTCTACTCACGATTAGAGGACTGAAGAATCTCCCTTGGGGTCAAGGAGTGACTCCCCTGCTTGGCAGGCACCAAAGAAGCATCTGTCCGGTTCGCATCACTGAAGCTCCCGTCGGACGCCGAAGTCATCGCATCACCAGAGGTGGATTCTCAGACTTCCCCGAGGCTACCCTGAGTCCCCAGCAAAGCTGAGGCCCGTGGCTATCGTGGGTGACTTGAGACCGTGACCCCTGGACACCAAGCACATTTGCAAGTGCACCATCTTCTAGGTCTCCCAAGAAGTCGTGCTTTGGGCTCCGAGTAGCCCTAGCCTCCAGCACCACCTGCACCGAAGATCACTGGCCCCCACTCCACGAGTGTCCTGTAAGCCAGCTCCACGTGCGGCGGCACGAGGCTCCTTCGCGGTCGCTAGCCCGTTGGCTAGTAGCCCTTAACGAAGGCCAATCTTTTCTTTACTTGGCAGTCTGGTTGCTCCAGGCCTGCCCTCACTTACCCTCGCTGGGTGAGTTCCCCAGACCTTGCTGGCCTGCATCATCGACGATCTACATCTTACTCGAGACTTGCCGTTGCCAAGGCTTGTTGGGTCCAATCTGGTCGCCGACACCTCTGCACTCGACAGACATCGAGCAACAGCCCGAATCCTGCTCCTGGTCACCGACAACGCCTCCCGGACCTCGTGGCTGAAGAGTCAAGACGACCGTCATCGAATCTGAAGCACTCGACATCGGTGGGCATCTGTCCATCGCCTCCCTGGTCACTGGCTAGTGACCCAGACTCTGTCCCCTCTGCTTTCAGGTTCTTCAGAACTCCGATCCACTCTTGGATCCACCCGGACACTTTTCTCCTGGTCGCCAGCAGCACTTTGCAGCAGATCGCCATAAGAACCGACGACGAAACCCGACCCCGAAAGGCACCTATGCACCCGGCTTCCTGGGTGAGGTAACACGAGTACTCCGGTGCTCCCGTGGGTAGAGACTCTTCAAAGTCCTAGATCTCAAAGGGTTTTGTCCTAGTCCTCTTTTAAGTGTCCCTTTCCTCTATTTTCCCGATCCCGACTTTCTCCATAGAAGTTAACGGCGTATCGCGGTTGTGTATTTACACTGCACGCGTCTCCCGTGGGTCCCCTGTGTCACTACCTTGGGTGGTTCCTTGTGGTCCAAGCACTTCTAGAGGCTCTAGGCCTAGTGTCTAGTTCAGTCGTGGTTCGCATACCACTTTATTGGTATATGGTTTGGTACGCCCCTAGGGCCCAAACGTGTATTTGTGCTATTACTGTGATTTAAGATCTTATAACCTATGTACTTCGAACTCTAGCCTCATAAAGAGACTAGAGGGGTGTGTTTAGTAATAAATACATATATTTTGAATATATACCTGGTGTGGTGCTCTTTCATTTGGTCACTCAAGAGATTATAGACTGGTAAAACAAGCTGCTTTACATTCCTTCAAGACTTAGCCTGAAGGCTGCTCTCCACAGCTACCACTAAGATAGCTTTCAATAAGGTTGTCTTTAACCTACCTACCATAAGAGTCGATTTGGACTGGTGCAAGGTGCCCACTATAATTAGTGGACAGCATATGCCAGGCCAACTTCTCACAATAACTTCCTGATGTAATCGTGCCATGTTTCCTTTGCGGGCGGGAGGGTGGGTAGGGCTGCTCCACTCACGAGCAGGGCAGGGGCGGAGTGGCATGCCCACTCAAGTGCGCAATGACTGATTGGTCGGCCCGCTCAGGCCGCACAAAGCAGTCATGCATACTGTCCTGTGTGCAATGCAGGCTGCATTACAGCCTGCATGGAGAACATGCCCACCCCTCCAGCCCCTGGATGAACGCCTCGTCCCGGCGCTAATGACCAATCCCAAAGCCGCATTGCAGCGTTGTGATTGGCTTAGGGGAGGGAGCCTGGCTGCCTACTTCCTGTTCCTGGCAGCAGACTCAGGAGAGCAGGAGCAATGAAGACACGGGACCCGGCCTCGAGGTAAGATTTCTCTCATTTAAATATTTACAACACCCGCTCACACACACACCCACGCGCCCAAGCGCCATCCAGTGTTCTTTCCGGCATTTCCCACCTCCCAGCTGTCCAGTCCCCCCCGCAGCACTTCTCAATGGCGGCCGCTGTGCGGCCATGCGCAGCGGGCATACCACTGGTGTGCCAAACGTATATATGAAGTTACCATGCATACCATTACATCGCATTCCATTACAATGCATACTTATACTTGGCATATTGCAACAGTAAGGAAGGTGTTGGATAGCGGAGATGTAAAAATTACTATTCCCACTTCAGTGAGTGCAACCCTAAAACTAACCCTTGCACCCCAAAGCAAACACTGGACCCTAAAATTCATCTTTGAGCCCCCAAAACACACACTAAAAATCATATTTGACCCAAATGCACACCCCAATTTTCATAATTGACCCCAAAACACACCCCAAATTTCAAATTTTACCCCATAATACACCCCAAATTTCATCTCCGACACATGAAACCCATACCCACCATAAAACTTAAAAATACCCTATTACTGACCTCACAATGCGTTGTAATGGAATGCAATGTGAAAGGCACCTGTGTTGTTGGAGTAGCATTGTAATGGACGTCTCCCGTGCCAAAGGCAAGCCATAGGCAAGCCCGTCTGCATCCGTCTGCCCCTGGACCACGCTCAGCACCAAGGACCCTTCCTCTCGGACACACCACCGCTACGACGCCAGCACCCTCCCCGCCATCAACCCTGGATGCCACATCGCCTACCAGGACCAACCTCTGCTCTGTGCCGGACATCGCCATTGCCATCACTGACGGCTACTGAATCACCCGCAAGGACCACCCCGACCGTCCAGGCGGAGGCATTGCCATCACCTACAGAAGCACACTCCGACTGACCACGCACTCTAATGACACTACAGTGACCATGGAACACCTCAACTTCCAGATCCAGACCAACCCCAAGCCCATCCTCTGCGGCTACCTCATCTGCAGGCCCCCGTGCCATGGAGCCCCATTCTCCGTACCATTGTAGAGCTCATTGCACCCCAGGCTCTCCCATCCACCGACGACATCCTTCTCGGTCAACTCAAGTTGCACCTGGACAACCCCAGTGACCAGAACACCACCCACTCCTGGGGAAGCTCCCCAACATCAGACTCAAGCAGCTAGTCACCGCAGCAAGCCACATAGCAGGACACATGGTCGAGCACGTCTCCTACGCCAGCGTGAACTTCAACTGCAGCCACACCACCGGACTCTCCTGGACCGACCATCATTGTATGCATCACGTCTTCACCATGCCCACCGTACACCACCGCCATCATCGCCCCCCCTCGCAGCTTGATCAAGGCCACTGAAGAACGTCTCCTCAACTCCTTCAGCACCACCACTCCGCCAATGCTTACAGACGATGACACCGCAGCGTGCAACTGCCACCGATGGATCTCCAACTGCCCGACACCCGGGCTCCCCTCAAGAACGGCACTGCGTCAGTACATTACGCCTGTCTGAAGGCAGGCGTATGGGTGACGCAGTGCCACAGGGATAGGCTGGCCTCATGCATTGCTGGAGTTGCGTCATGCTTGTGACACAACTACAGCAATGCGTGACTTTAGCGCTGACAGATACGTCAGGATTCCAGATGTATCTGTCATTACTTGCGACATGGAGCGCTGTCCAGTGAATCCTGAGCATCCATGGTGTCGCAAGAAGGGCGTAGTGAAAAGTGTTGCAACGCTGTCTTGTCGCAGCGCTGCAACACTTTTCATGAGTGAGCCCAGAAATGCGCACTATCTTATTGATGCAGCGACATTGCTCGAAGCGCGGTCCAGCACCAAAACCTGCTGAAATGAGGCCCCAAGTGTTATCTCCATTTTTAAGACCAGCTATTTTGTGGTCTTAAAAAACTACCTCTATCTGCAGTTAGAGGCAGTTTTTTTGGTCTTCCACACTTCAAGAATTCCCTTGTAAATATTGCGAAGTGGGGTTAGCGGCCGTTTTTGCACGGGAACGCCTCCCTTGCATGTCATTATCGCTAACAGAAGTGGCAATCTTTAAAATGGATGTTTTCGCCGTAAAACTACCGCTAACAGAGGTTAGCAACAGCTTGTACATACGGCGATAAAAATATCGCCGCTAAACCGTCGGAAAAGTGCCGCTAAAGCGGCGTTAACTCCTTGTACATATGCCCCATGGTGTTCTTCTTCTTTAGGGATTTTTGGCAAAAATATGTGGCAAATAGTGGATTTTATAACAGGTGGAGCCAAAATGGAAAACATTTTAAAGACAGTTTACGAGGATTGGGGGGGATTGGAAGAGACGGTGGTTCCTCAAGGATTTCTAGGGGCAGTTAACGCCCAGTGGTGCAGGTAAAGCACGTTAGGTACCTTGGTAAAAAGTGGATACGAATTAAGGAACACAAAAATACGATCTTGAAAACAAGAAAGGTGTGTTTAGCAAAGCAAAAAACTCAAAAGAATGAATGTATTTTTGTATCAAGTTAAACGCTAAGACAAATTTACTTTGGTTGAAAGCAGGCACACGAAAAAAAGTAAATATTTAGGCAGCTTTGGAGAATATGTTTTTGGTCGTTTTTATACATCAAAGCATTGTGGTAATTGTAGTCTATTCTGCTTTACCTTCAGTTAACTAATTGATCGATAAGAATGGCCCAATTCATAGAGTCAATTTCATGTGTAACATGCATGTGTAAATGGCTTGATTTACGATTGCCAATTCAGTTTTGCAATTCACAAAAGATGAATGTGCACTAATACCCTGATTTATTCACGGATAATATTACTCCTGTAATTTGTAAAATTAGTTGTGAGTAAATCTCCTTCCATGGAGAGAAAAACTTTCTCCACTGAAAACAGATTTTCCCAGTGGAGAAAAAACACAGAAAGAAAAAGTGCAATTCCACTAATCCAATGTCTTTTTCGAATGCACAATTGTATACGATGCACAATTATGCACGAGAAAATGATTTTCAAAGAACCACACATAAATAGTAGTTTACAGATATTTCACATGAGGAATTTTGTGAATCATAGTAAAATACATCTATTGATGCAGATATTCTAATTTCTTAGTGAATCTGGTGCTCATTGCTTGGTGCAGATGGCACAAAATTGGCAAACCAGTGTGCCAATGCGCTGTTAAATGGTGAATGTGCTATGTTTGTGTGATTGGATCAAAGATCCAAGATTGCAACAGGCATGCAGACAGCACCACATTATTACAACTTGATCCAAGGAGGGCGAGACTGAAGAGTCATCACTACTGATGTGCTCCATTACCCTGTAGAAGTGATTTCTCTAAGGAGTGGCCAGGGATTGTGTAGGTACTGACACCAACATTTCCTCTACCTTAACTTAGATGTAACCATCAAAGGGCCTACACATGCAGCAGACATAAAACCTCTCCATACATCTGTCCATCCTTCTTTCTGTCTATTCGTCCCCTTTAGCCTCTCTTTGTGCCTGCTAATGTGCCGTGTGGCAGCAGCAGTGTCTTGTGGGGAAGCATGCACGCCTGTAGGTATGGTGTGTGTTTGGCCTCTCACTGGTCAGCCATCTCTCTAAGTAGTGCAGCATAGCTAACCATCCACCAGGCCCCAGTTCATCAATCTGTTTACCACCTCCCCTTGATTTATTCCTCATATCGTCTCCACTTCCCTCATTCCCTGTCCTATCTACATCTTCTGCCGATTCCTCGCCATCCTGACCCCTAAAGTAGGCAACGGATTAAAGCTTACTGTGGTTCTTGTTCCCCATAGCCCGCTTCTTCTCTCTTGATCTCTCCTCTCATCTAGCGCTTTGAGATGGTCTTGGAGCAGCATAAAGGGCTACACACTACCACTCATCTCTGAGCTTGTGTGTCAAATGGACTCTGCATAGAGGTGTCTGTACATCTGCATGCATGGATGTCTTGGTGTCTGATGATCTATGTGTCTGGGTGGTGGTAGGTATGTGTTTTCCTTGCACAGGAAAGTACAGTCCTCATGGAATGATCATGCTCTCACAAATCTCACTCTCACAATTCTAAACGTCATATAACCCTATCACCTTACTCCTAACCCACTACATGAATATTGATTCGCCCCCTTCTGACATATAATCATCTGGAGGTCTCAGAACAAACTAGCTACATAAACAACAGTAACATATGTGAATGGATGCAATGCAGTACGCAAGCTGAGAGGTCTTGAAGATAGGTACAAAATGTCCCTTCTTTAGCGAGTTCTTCAAGATCAATATTGTCATACAAAATAAACAATGTGCATTCCATTCCATGTAGTTTCAGGCAAGAAATGTGAACAAAGAATAAACACTATGATACGGCATCCATCTTAATTAAAATGGCGCTGAGGCCTAAATGAGTCCTAGTCAGCCTTAGCCACAAAAGAGCCTTCAACACATCATAGTAAATTTGTTTCAAATGCAAAAGCTCCAAATCAGTATACATATGTGAATTCAAGTGTAGATGAATTGCTCTGCACTATTATTAATGCACATCTTGATTTAAACGCACTAGAGTTCTCACTGCACTGTACAGCACAAAACAGATGAATCTTGAGACAAACTGTCATCATGATTGCTAAAGGGAGAAGAAGGATAAAGCGGATGTATTCCTGCTTTGGTGACAACTGTGGGTCATGGTACATATTCAATCCTACTTTCACACCCTCTCATGTGATTGAGGCTCTAGTGTGTGAACATGATTCAGGTGGCATCCTAAATAGATGGTCAGCAGTGTCTGCTGTAGTACATGGCAAAGCAGGCACAAATATATTGTATTTTGGACTTTATATAGTGCTTCATAAACTTTATGAGGCTGTGAAGCAGGTTCCTAGGAGCCAGTCTCGGATTGCATGGTTGATAGGTTGTTGGTACTACAGAAAGCCTATAGAGGAAGCGTTGGGTGAGGTGCTTGAAGTTTAGAGATGTGCTAACAGCATGGTGTTGCTAAGCAACAGGGGCACAAAAGTTTTGGTGTTGAGCAAGGTGTCAGTACAGACATGGTCATGCATGCAAATGCCTAACCATTTGTTACACATACATACATATGTACTCCTCCCTTTTTAAGCCCAGTTTACTCATAGATATTATATTTGAGCTAGATAAGACATCCCTCGATGCATCGTAGATACTGGTAAATGCAGACTTTTGATTTGGACTCTTGTTCTGATATATGAAGACACTTTCATAAGTGGGGCCAACTAGCACAAACGTATAAAAAAAATACTTGGTAGATAATTTCAACTTATAAAAAAATGGGTAAGTACATTCCTGGATGCAACGTAGATTTAGGAGTACCAGATTCATGGCAGATTTTACACTCAATTCACTGGTAAATGCAGACTGCAGCGAGATTGTATTGATTAGGGCTTTTGAGTTCAGACTTGGAAAGTACTAGAGACCAGCATTTGCTGGTGCTCATTCCTTGATTGCCCTACTTTCCTGGTCTTGTCTGGCATGTTCCAATATCCTGTGCATGATTTTGGCCTGTACTCTTGTTCTGATAGATGAAGACACTTTCATAAGAGAGGCCAACTAGCACAAACGTATGAAAAAAAATACTTGGTGGATAATTTCAACTTTGGAAAATTTATTTGTAAGTACTCTTATCGGTTGGTTATTCATTCACATGCAATTTAGACTTGCTAATAAGTGCTCCCCCCTTGTACATATTTTCCTTTTTTAGGTCGAAGCCTACCAGACAGCACAGTAATCTGGTTTGCTAAAGACATCCTAGAGAGATTCAGAAAGCTGATCTAGGAATGCATTCTTTCCATTGCTGTCCATTGGCTTTGTGGTTTGCACCTCACATTTTCTCGCTTTCTAATTGCTATCTTTTTTTGTTTTAGGCTGTCCCTCCCGTGAGCATCTCTTGTTTACTGTATTCTTCTGTGTACCCGCCTTCTGTAAACATGCTTTTATCTTGTCACATTTGCTGTGCATTCTATGATAGAGGTCAAATGTTAAGCTGTCTTCGGAGTGAGCTTGCTGTTTACTTTTCTTTCTCTGACTTCAAAGTGAGAAAATGTATGTGACAATTCTGCTGAGTATCCATGTAAGAGGAGAAGAGGAAAGGGTGTAGGATGTATTTTTCTAGCACGCAACAAAAAAAATGAACTGTGCTGATGTTTCACAATATATCAGAATTAGTACACATAAAGTACTTTTTTTTGTAATTGTGAAGTGTGGCAGAAACAAATATTTGAATACGATCAAAAAAACATCAATACACTAGATGATGACAATTGCACACATTATCATTTGTGTGCAGTAAAACCGTATTTCGGTGGAAACGTAATGGTCCTTTCAACTGAAAATATGTTGCCTGTAATAGCAGTGCACTATCACACCATGCATACTCCACACTATGTCACTCCTCTCTATGCCACACCACTCCATTCTACGACACTCCACTCCACTCTATAACATACCACTCCACTCTATGGTACTCCACTCTAAGACACTCTACGACACACAACTCGACTCCATGCCACTTCAATCTACACCACTCACTCAACGACACACCATGCCACCCACTCTACACCCCTCCACTCCACACCACTGACCCCACTCCACTACAATGTACCCCAATCTACCCCACTCCACTCTACCCAATTCCACTCCAATCTACCCCACCTACCCCACCCCAATTTACCCGATCCCACTCCAATTTACCCCATTTCAATCTACAGCACTCTACCCCAGTCTACCCTATGCCACTCCAATCTACCCCAATCCACTTCACGACAATCCAATCTACCCCACTCCATTATATCAATCAATTAATTAATCAGCATTTGTAAAGCACGACACCGTCACTTCTATGGGTATCTGGGCGCTGTGCCTCCGTCGAAGAGCCAGATCTTGAGTCTTTTTCTGACGTCTGCCAGCGAAGGGGCTGTACGGAGCTGGAGGGGAAGGTCCTTCCAGGTCTTCATGTAGGAGAAGGAGCTGCAACCACTGAAATGGATGTGCTGTGTGTGTGCAAGGGTGAGTGTAGAGGATCGCAGGTGTCTAGAGAGTTGGTGGAAGTTCAGTCGATGGTTGATGTAGGCAGGTCCTAGGTCATGGAGGGCTTTGTAAGCGTGTATGAGGATCTTGAACTGGCATCTCTTCTGGGTGGCGAGCCAGTGGAGGTTCTCAGTGGGGGGTGATGTGTGTTTGTTTGGGGAGGTTCAGGATGAGTCTGGCTGCGTATTTCTGTATGGTCTGGAGTCTTCTGAGGAGTTGGGTGTAGTTGCTGGCATAGAAGGCGTTGCCATAGTCAAGGTGGCTGGTGATGAGGGCCTGAGTTACGGTCTTTCTGGTGTTGGTTGGGATGAAAAGTGTGTAGTAGCAGGAGGAGGCGACTGCGCTGACTTGTTGTTTCATGGCCAGTTGGCTGTCGAGGATGATGCCGAGGTTGTGTCCATGGTCGGTCGGAGTGGATATAGGTCGGAATTCTGCAGGCCACCAGCTGTGGTGCTATGCAGAGGTGTTCTTCCCGAAGATCAGTACTTCAGTTTTGTCAGGGTTGAGTTGGAGGCAGTTGTCACTCGTTAATTTGGCTATGTTGGTCATGGCTTTGCAGAAGTTTGTTTTGGCGTCAAAGGGGTCCTTGGTGAGTGAGAGTATCAGTTGAGCGTCATCTGCGTAGGAGATTATGTTGAGTCCGTGGGATCTGAAGATGTCTGCGAGGGGTGTCTTGTTGATGTCGAACAGGATGGGGCTGAGGTATGATCCTTGTGGTACGCCGCATATGATGTTTTTGGGGAGGGAGGTGAAGGAAGGCAGTCTGATGCTCTGGGTGCATCCTGTAAGGAAGGAGGCGATCCACTTGAGGGTGTCTTGCTGTAAGCCTATTTTGTAGAGTCTGTTGATGAAGGTGTTGTGGGAGACGGTGTCGAATGCTGCAGAGAGGGTGAGGAGGATCAGGGCCACGGTTTCTATGCAGTCAAGTTGTGTTCTGATGTCGTCTGTGGCAGCAATCAGTGCGGTCTCAGTGCTGTGGTTGGCACAGTATCCTGAATGCGAGGCGTCCAGTAGGTGGTTTTGTTCCTGGAATTCGGTTAGCTGATGGTTGATGGCTTTCTCGAGTACTTTGGCAGGGTAGGGGAGCAGGGAGATCGAATGATAATTTTGTAGTTTGCTGGGGTTGGCGGAGGCTTTCTTTAGGAGGGGTCTGGCGTCTTCATGTTTCCATCTGTCCAAGAAGGTTGCTGTGGAGATGGTGGTGTCGAGGGTGCTGATAAGATGTGTGCTGATTGGGTTCGGTGCGACGTTGTAGAGCTGGTAGGGGCAGGGGTCGCGGAGCATCTGTAGGAAAGTAGGATCTGCTTCTATGGATACCCCCACTTTTTGCCTGGTGCTAAGCTGTATTTGAGTAGTCTGACTGGGATCTTGCTAATCAGGACCCCAGTCTATCTGCTTTCTCCCTAAATTGTTATGTTTAGTATCTAGGTACATCCCCATATTAGATACTGCGGTACCCTTATAAGTCCTTTGTATATGGTACCCGTGTACCCAGGGCATAGGTACCGCAGAGGTCTCCCATGGGCTGAAGCATGTATTATGCCACCCATGAGAGGCCATTCAAAATGGAACTACAGGCCTGCCATTGCAGCCTGTATAAGTTGGTGCTTGCACCACTTACTAAAGATATAGGTTTCCTATATCTAGGGTCACCGCACTTAAAACCTATAAGTCAGCCCTATGGCAGGCCTTTGCAATCCTGAAAGCAGGGTGCTTAGTTCTAAGTGAGAGGGTGCCCCTGCATGAGCAGGACACCCCTGCAGTCTACGGAGTCCATTCTCCTGGGTTGGCAGTGAAGCAGCCATATACTATATAGAGGGGCACCGCGTAATTACGCGATGACCATCTTGAAAATGGCTGCAACAAATCCTATCATGTTTGGTATCAAACATGTTGGAATCATACCCCCAAACTGTAAACGGTGTGGGAGGTATGATTCCAACCACTGGAAGAGCCCTCCGTTAGGCTCTCAGTGTTCCCGGTATCAGCCTTCTTGACCCGGACAGCACAAAATGGATGCTGCCGACCTCAGACACGATTCTTCCCTCCTGCTGCTGAGCCAAACTCAAGCAGGGGGAGGCAGAACAATAGGCATCCTGTCACAGGGAGGTGTGACCACCTCCCAGACAGGACTTAGTGTATTGGGGTTGGGTGGGTGCAATTGCTAGTGCCACTCAGTCTGCATGAGGGGCACATTTGGTGTCCCTGTGCATAGTCCAGTTCAAACCAGTCCTGGAAGCCGTTGGCTCCCACTCTGGCGCGAAACTGGACAAAGGACATGGGAATAACCTCCCCCCTGTCCAGACCCTCCCCTGGGACGGTAGCCTGAATCTTCCCAACCCTTTCCCTAGGGTACTTAAGGGCTTACCTGGGTGTAGGTCCCTAGATTCGTCATGGGATAAGATTCAGATCAGACACCACTTCTTTTTTTACTGTCTGGGCACTCTGGATTACGCTGGACTTCGTTTGGGCCTGACTACGTTTCTCTTCCAGTCTGCTGCATCGTCTGTTCCTGTGCATCATACAGGATCCTTCCAAGGCCTGTGAAGCATCAAAGACACTTGAAGGAATCACCCTTGGAGTGAAGGAGTCACTCCCCTGCATTCGCAGGCACCGCAACTAAGTCGACCGGTCTCCTGATCCTGAGCTCCTCCAGACTCCGTAAGGTTCTGCAACACAGGTGGTGGTTTTCCACAGCTCCTGAGACCTTCCCTGCCCACTCACCAAGTTTTAGGCCAGTATCCCTCGTGGGGGTTGCAATAACCGAACTCTTGTGCACCGCATCAACTTGCAGTTGCAAAGGCTCGTTGACCTCTTTCCAAGGAAATCTTCGGGCTCCAAGTAGCCCCAATGTCGAGTACCTCTAGTGACTAGAATCTTCAGCCACACCGCATCGTGTGCATCGTGGCCTGCATCCTTTAGTTAGCTGCTTGAGGTCCTCTCGCGATTCCAGTGCCTCCGGCCTGTGGGTCCACTTGAGGGTCACACTTGTTTCTTTTGGGCTCCCCTGATTGCTAGGGGCCTACCCTGACTCCCCTGCTTTTGGTGAGTCCCCTGGACCTTGCTGGTCACGACGTTGGTCCTTCTTTGATTCCTGCATTGGTTGCATTTGCCTAGGCTTGTTGGTGCTCCCACTGAACACCGACCCCTCAGAACTCGACATCCTTTATGGGACAGCTCGTGCATGCTCCTGGTCCTCCTCAGCATTGCCTGGTCCTCTCAGCTGCAGAGTCTAGGTCATCGTCATCCATCCTGCAACACCGACATCGGAGGCATTCGTCTTCCATGTCTCTTGGTCACCCCTGAGTGACATAGACTCTGTCCCCTCTGTTTGCAGGTACTTCTCATCTAGAATCCACCTTTGGATTCCACCGGACACTTTCGCCTTCTGCAACAGCGGCACTTTCCTGAAGTCCTCCATTGGGTTCGACGGCGGTTTCCGACACCACTTCACACGTATGCACCCGGCTTCCCTGGTGTAGGTAACGTGGGTACTAGGGTATCCATGGGTGGGGTGGCTCTCCAACCTTCTGTCTTCCACATGGTTTATTCAGGGTCCACTGGGAAGGGCCCTTAATCTTTAAAAATCCTACCGCGACTTGCACATAGACTTGTACGGAGCACGCGGTCGTGTTTCCACACTGCAAACGCTCTCCGTGGGGTCCCTACCTACTCACCTTAGGTGGTTCCGTGGGGTCCCAGCACTTCTATGTCCTCTTGACCCTGTCTTGATCCATGTCATGCTTCTTATACCACTTTCTTAGCATATGGTTTGGTCCCCCCCTTGTGTGGAATAGGCCACGTTACAACGCATGCGATACATCGCATGCCATTACAACGCAGTCGTTACATCGCATTTCATTACAATGTAATTCATTACAACGACTTGCTGTAGGGGGCGCTGGATGTTAGAATAGTATAATTTACTATTCCAACTCCAGTCTGCGCAACAGTAGGGAAGGTGTTGGATTTTAAATCCAACACCTTCTGCCCCCTACAGAAAGTCATTGTAACGACTTGCGTTGTAATGGTATGCGATGTAAGAACTCAGTAGTTGTAACACCGCATTGTAATGGCATGCAATGTATCCCATGCGATGTAAACGATGTTTCTCATTGTGTGCATTGTGTTTATCTTCGTGTAGGAGATATTTGAACGTACTAGAGAGTATTATATAATAAATACATATTTTTATAAATACTTGGTGTGGTTCTTTTCACTTAATCTATACTATAAGATTGCATTCTGGTAAAACAGGCTGCTTTACACTCCTTCTGGACTAAGCCTGAAGGCTGCTCTCCACACCTACCACTTAGAGAGCTTTCTAAGGTTGTCTAGGACCTCTTAAATCACCATAAGGGTTGTCCGGACTGGTGCAAGGTGCCCACTTACATTAGTGGACATCATATACCAGGCCAGCTTCTCACTGCACCCCCGAGTGGATGGAAGACATAATGGCTCAGTTGGTCAGGACAGCGAGGGAAGACTAGGTGGTAATGGTTTGGTTGATGTTTGCTGGTTGTTTGAGGTTGTTAAGGTTAAGGGTGGTGGGTTGGAGGTTGAATTTGTCATAGATGTTGGTGATCTTGCTGTAGAAGTAGTTTGAGAGGGTTTCACAGAGTTCTTGGGAAGGGTGGATGGTGTTCTCTGTGTCTGTTGGGTTGGAGAATCCTTAGACTATGTTGCAGAGTTCATTTGTGTGGTTGGCCGCGGAGTTGATGCGGGTGGTGAGGGCTGCTTTCCTGACTTCCTTGATGTGCCGGTGATATTTGTTGAGGGCTGTTTTGTGAGCTGCTGTGTCTGCGGGGTTCTTAGTGGTGCGCCATCATTTCTCCAGCTGGTGGCAGTTGCGCTTGGTGGTCCTGAGTTCAGGGGTGTACCAGCTGGTATGTTCGGTGGTTTTGTTGGATTTTGTAGGTTTCTGTGGGGCGACTCTGTCAGCACTCTCGGTGATCGAGGCGGCGTACCTCTGGAAAGCCTGGTCAAGGTCTGTTGAGGCCTTTGATTGGGAGGTGGTGAGGGCCTGTGACCACTGAGTTTTGGTGACCTTGCTTCAGCTGTGGAGGTGACGCCTGGTGATGGTGAGCTGGGCGTCGGTGATGGTGAAGTGTACGATGGTGTGGCCCGTCCAGGTGAGTTCTGTGGTGTGGCTCAATTTGATTCTGTTGCTGGAGGTGAAGATGGGGTCAGGTGTGGTCAGGCTTTGTGCGTGGGTTCAGTGACCAGTTGGGTTAGGCCGATGTTGCTCAGGTTCTGCAGGAGGGGGATGGAGTTGGCGTCGTTGGGGTCATTGAGGTGGAAGTTGAGGTCGCCGATTAAGACTTAGTGGTGAGAGTCAATTGCTAGGGGGGCGATGAAGTTGAGGATGCTGTTGCAGAATGTTGCTTGGTGTCCTGTAGGTGAGGGTGCCTCTGATAGTG
Source organism: Calotriton arnoldi (assembly GCA_963921515.1). Taxonomy (NCBI): domain Eukaryota; kingdom Metazoa; phylum Chordata; class Amphibia; order Caudata; family Salamandridae; genus Calotriton; species Calotriton arnoldi. The sequence goes on along the minus strand of CAWUFW010001987.1, from coordinate 1,986,505 downwards.
GTCTTCACGTCAGTTTGTAGTAGGAAGTTGTGGTGTTCCATGAGAGGCATGGGGCCGTTGTTGGTGATGGAGCTTCCGATGGTTTCCTTGAAGATGGTGGTCTCGGTGTATCATTGTGTAGCCTTTGGAGTGGCGATGGTGATGTCAGGGTTCAAGGAGGGGTAAGAGACATTTCGGTGTTTAAGGCAATGTCCGTGGCAAGGGTGGTGTTGGTGTCCCAGATTTCAGTGGTGTGTTAGCAGAGGGAGCGAACGTTGAACAGGAAAGAGTGGAGCGGTTGCAGGCATTTTTGGTCTTATGGGCAGGAGTGATGCTGGATCTTTCGTAGGTTGTGTCACAGGAGAAGTGGCAGTGTCGGCAGGCAAAGGGTTCTTTGGTGGATAGTGGGGAGGAGGAGACATAGCTGTTGTTTCGGTGTCCGGGGTCCAGGTCTAATAGTTCCTTGGCGGTGTACCATCAGGTGACAGGAGGACCAGGGGTCCTGGCACTGGACGTTGTCCAACCGGCGGTGCACCTGCTGTGCGTGTACTGTGCGTGGCTGGTGGCCTCCATTGGTGGTCCTGGTGGGTGTAGCGCAGGGGCAGCAGGCAGCGCAGGGACAGCGCCGGGGGTGAGTGCCAGTGCAGGGGCAAGGACAGCAGATGTGGCAGGGACAGCGCAGGGGAACAGCAGCGCAGGGGCAACAAGCAGTGCAGGGACAGTGCAGGGGGTGTGGCAGCACAGGAGCAGGGCAGCAGGGACAGCTCAGGGAAAGCATCAGCACTGGGGCTGGGACAGCAGGCAGCGGAGGATGAGCAGCAGTGAATGGACGGGGGGAGGCACAGTACCTTAGGCTGGTGTCAGACGAAGAGGGGTGACCCAGCTCAGCCTCTTCTGACTCTGACAGGAGCATCCCACTGTCATGTAGTGTAGTTCCTAATAATACCCGAGACCTGCGCATTTTGGGTGACCTAAACTGAGGGCTTGGTGTCCAAACCGATTCCGGACACCCCCACAGGATACATCAACCATTAGACCAGCTAGCTCTACAGTGCCACTACACCCCCCTGTATCTTACAGTGGTGTAGGTAGTTTCTGGCAACCACTGAACATGACAACCCTGATTTCTCAGGGATCGTGGAAAACAGTACAGTACCTTTCGCTCAGTCACTCGTGCTTACTTATTCTCAGGAAGTACACAGGATGGCGATTAGGACGTTTTCAATAAGTATTTATTGGTCCAGCGACAGTCTTGTGTAAAACATATGTGCTGCAACAATTAGGAGACAGTAGCATACGAAAGAAATCGCAAGTACCAATATAGTAAATAGTAGATACATTTCTACCATTGTGCTAATAAGATGAATATAAGCAGTTCAGATAAAAACAGTAGCACTTGCATATTCCTAAAATGTGCATCCTTAGTAAATTGCCTAAGTGTACCTAGCCTAGATCTGTGTGTGTATCATGTATATGCGTATATGTATGTATGTAGCCAAGAAACCCCTAGGGAAGAACCATTCCCCTCACCTGATGGTAGAGAATGAAGGACCCCGTCCCTGCTCCGAGGATGACACCCCGCAAGGGATGTCAGACCACTGCGTGTCGAAGATTCAGCATGCAGGACCCCGTGTCAGCTTGGAAGAAATTCCCCTCTAATTTACAGGGGGGAATGAGGGTCTTATATACTAGAGTGGTCACTCCAGGGTTTCTTCTAGAATCGATATGTTTTGAGAACAGTCATAAATGTTTTGAAAACATTCATAAATGTTTTTCCAAACAAATGCGATCATGCACTGCTGGCTGTTGGCCAAGGATGAAAAAAGTGGTGACCCTTATACAGAGTAATTATTCCTTGCCTTAGGATATGTTTATGTACATCAGGTACAGCAATTATGATAGAGTACTGGGAGCCTGGTGTCGAAGAGACAGGAGCAAGCTACTAGGTAAAAAGCCACCTGTTTAGAATCGTTATTGTCGTGTGGATTGGACAAATGTATGTAAAAAGGTGTATACATGACAGGACTAACCTAAAGGACATGACACCCACTCCTCAACAAAAGGTCAACAGGGTCAGCTAGATAATGATAAAGCTAAGGTAAGTAAAAGCAGAAAAATCATTTGTAAAAATACTAAAAGCACTTTAAAAGCCTGTAAAAAATGTCCATAAAAGAAAAGCCACTTTCCCTAAAAGCATTCAAAGGGTCCTCTAAACTTGTATGAGTGGTTATTATTACACTCTGCACCTTGAAAGCCACTATGCTCAGTCAGAGCAGAGAAGAAAAATAAAACAAAGTCAGTTTCGACCTTCAATTTGGAAAATGTTTTAAAAATGCCGAATAGTTCCCAGCACAGGAAAGCCCAGATTGTTTATGAATCCTTTGCCGAAAACTCAACATCACTGAACATTGCATCCACAGGTGGCAATCCCTCCACACTTCCAATATAATGTAGAGTGAGTAAAGATGGTCATCTCTGGTTCCCACAGCAGCCGCCAAGGGAGAATCAGATGCCTGCATGCCTGGAACCAATGCCTGTACCTCCGGAGCAGAGCCGATTTCCCTTCCAACAGGAGCGGAAGCATCCCTTGGGGGCTCTAGAAATGCTGTCATCAGCATGGGAAGACGCTGTGGACAACTGTACACGTGGGCCTGCAAGGGCTCCAGTAGCACGTTTATGTCCGGTGGCGCAACCGATGGAAGTGTCAGACACAGGTCCAACACGCATCCGAATCTGCAGAAGAGGCAACGGAACATAGGCAGGACAAAGTCTAGCCAGACTGGTATGAAAGACAGGAACCAATGCTCACTCAGCTCTCAAAGCCGAGACGTACCCAGGTGAACTACCATACGCTCACGACAACGTCGTTCCAGCAGTGTTCTCTCCATGTCTTGAGGGCTTGAGACATCCATTGCAAATCAATAGGATTAAAACCAGGATGCCCGCTACCGATAGCAGGACCAAAGGAAGCCCTCCAAAAATGCTTCCAAGTACGGAGTGTATGAAAGCTAGAATTACTCCGAAGATGGTCTGAAAGGTGGTTAAGAGATCTGATCAAAGATGCTTAAATTAGTGTACGATCCCACTCGTATCAGACATGTTAAAGGTACGATGAACCATTTCTCCGAAATGGATCGGGTAGTTCGTACAGACCAGGCCTGTATCTCTGCTGATGACCTTGCAACCTGGAGATCAAAAGTCTCTCGGGCTGAAGTTAAGGCCGCATTTTGTTGAAACAATATGGTTTTCTGTCTGCTCAGCGAATTAAACCTTATACTGGAAACATTCAACGAAGGCCAGAGTGGTGCGTCCCTAACTATGCGAGCCGGGGGAAACAATACTTGCTTACAACAAACAACCCTGAGGTTTACACTGACGAGATATGCGATGCTTGGTGCCATCTCTCAATAGCCTTGATCATTCAGCATTAAATAACTCCCATTCAAACGTAACTCGAAAACTGGATGAATCACTGCAGCTGGGAAGTCTTTCAAGTAGCAAGATAAGTTTGCCTTCAAAGCATTAGTCGCTCCGTGAAGCGAGACCTCTTTACACACTAAAGATCCACTTAAAGCCTTCTCACAGTCTGTTCCACTTAAGAAAACGTCAGTGTCCTTATTTCTTCACCTATATCTGTACGGCAATTCCCAGGTTTCCTGTACGTACCCTTCACCCAAAGCTACATAGCTGCCTGCTTGGATGTATCTAAGGCAGTATTGGAACTGGAATGTCGTGATTGGCAGTGTCATGTAGCCATGAATTAATTATTTCGTAGACGGTGACTCTGCTACTGTAAAAGGTAACTACTCTGATTTGTCAATGAGCAGCATGGTGTACTTTGCATCTTTGCGTGCCAGGTCAACTGTCTGTCGGTCAGATTATAAGTCGAAAACAGATTCGACCCGTTAATGTACCGCCATGGCACGTCGCCAGAACACAGCGATTGTAGCATCAAGCTCAAAAGCAAAATGGAGCGCGATTGAGATTGCCCATGTTGTAAAATAGACAAATCTTGTTCCATTATGTCAATTGCCGAGGACACAATGTTTCCCAGTGAATAAATACTTGAAGAAAGTGTGGTCATACCATTGTCTACCACAGCCAAGGCCTTTTCTAGGTTAATCCTATCAACCTCACGTAATCTCTCAGCAGCATCCAGTTGGGAGACTTTCCACAGTTCAATTCGTAGCCCAAATTGGTGAATCCCACAACTATGTTGTTCATCCTACTCAAGTGTTCAAGTAATTCATCGTCCGTCAGAGAGATGTCATCTACATAGAACACTGCCTCCTCGTCACATGTTTGTAATAATTCCGGCACTCTTGCCGAGAATAGCCCCGGGCTGTTCTTATACTCCTAGGGCAAACGACAAACATTTCGCTGAGTGCCGAAGGCAGAAAATGCTGCCAAATATCTGCTTTCTGGAGCTATATTTTGGCAGAAGAATCCATTCGAGATATCTAGTGTCGTTTTGTATTTCTTTCGCACAATGTTATTCATTAATGCGGCACTATGTGCATTTTGAACTGCAAATGTTCGTGTGCATGTGTTTAAATGTCGGTAATCTAAGACTAGACGATATGTTTTGTCAGGTTTCATTACTGCAAACAAAGGATTATTCATGGGGGAGGTGCAAGTTTCAATTACACGTTGGTATTCGAGTTGGTCTAAGATTTCTTTGACCTGTCTTTTTGCATCGTTTTAATAGGGTGCTAGCTCTGTAGATTTGGAGTAGATTTTAACAGGATTTCGTGGTGAGTAGACTCCACGTCCCACTCTGCATGGTTGCGATATAATGCTGGAGCTAGTGCCCACTCCTGCGTGTATGAATGTTTTAAAGATTCAGGAATCTAGAAAAAAAATTATGCTTTCCCCTCTTGGGCGATCAATTACAAACTCAGGCGGCCAATCTTTTTCTGCTAACAGTATGTCATATCCATATGTTAAGTTCTCCCAAAAGAGACCTTTAACCTTTCTTGAGATGTCCCTCTCTATTTGGAGAGTAATTTCGTGTAATCGATGTTGGACACTAACTCTTGTATCAGGTGTTTCCACTGTGATGTGTTCATTCAATACTGCTGTCACCAGAAAATCCTTCAGGTTCTGGCGAGCTATTGTTACTTCTGCAGCGCTGTCTAGCATCATCAGAGCCCATTCCCCGTTCAGAAGCTGAGTCCTCAGTAACCTAGGCATGTCTAATTTTTAAGCCAGCTGCTTTCTTCTTTTTGAATTGAGGTTTTGCTTTTGGTTGATCTTCTTTTTTGATAATATAATCTGAAGTACAATTTCCTTCCCTTTTTGTCTTTGGTTGATCTTCAGTCTTTTGTTGTGATCGCCCGTCCCTCTCCGAGTTTTTAGATGAACCCAGAAAGGAACGTGTATCAGTGTCCTGATACCTGTCAGGTTTCCTAATGTTATCACGATTCCTAAGGTTATACCTCGTTTCAGAGGACTCCCGTTGGGGAGACCCACCCCTTGATTGTGAATTATTTTCTGAATTGTTATTTTTTGATTTTTTTTCCCATTTCTTTGCAGAAGAAGTGGGAGCCTGCTTTGAGTTGTCCTTGTCGGGACTACCCGCTATTTGTCGCTTCCCTGGTTTGGCTCCCAAACTGTCTCTACCTAATGCAGCATAAGTTTCTTCAATAATTTTTGGTAATTCCCACTCCTTATTTATAAGAGCTAATTCCCTTAGGCGGTGGTGTATTGCCACTGCTGCTGCCTCCCCTTTTATGTTGCTCAGCATGATTGCAGAGACCTGGACAAAATTACCCATCAGTTTCATTCTCAAGTCCAGGGCAGGTCCTGCCCCGTACTCATTCTGTATCTGTTTCAATACCTCTGGAACGACTGCTATGGAAGGGGTACCATGTATTCTGATATATACGGCAGCAAAGATTGTTCCCCATGTGGTACAATCCTCAATCGAGGGAACCATCCCCATTGGCAAGCAAATTGTTAGCATTCTATGCTTTTCGTGCGGACCCGTATGGGGAAATACTGCTTCCAGCTGTGCAATTTTCTGTGCAATCCTGAACGGAATTTGCTCCTGTTTGGAGGGGATTGTCCCCATGACTGATTTTAGTGTCTGTGGGTTAATCGTAGGTGTGGTCTGATGTGGACCAACTGGAGCACTTCTCGCAGGTTGGACTGTTAATGTTCGCATAACGAACTGGACAATGTGTCTGTATAGCCTAACTATGTCTTTGTATATTGTAACGACTTCATCCACTAGTAGTGTATCTATCCCTGGATGTGGGGTGTATGTTGCAAAGACTAGCCAGGTTGCTTCTTCTATGCTGAGTGGACCGAATCTCACAACAGATGTTGTGTGTGGCAGGGCACCTTTAAACAAGTTTCTGTGTTGCTGGTAAGTTAACAGGACTTCTATGTCTTCGTATGGAATGTATTCTTCTGGTGGTTCAACTACAATGTATGAGTGGAACAATTTAGTCACCGGGTCTGCAGGCGGGAACTGAACCCAAGAATAGAATACCTCTGATCCGATCACCGTCTGTGCCTAAATCACGAAGGTAACACAGCCACCTGTTGCTGGTACGCCATGTTCTATCAATTTATTAGTTACTGCATTTCTACAGTTCTCTGTGATGTTGAGAGCGTTCGCAAACTCTTCTTCCTCATTCCCTGAACCACTGCTCGTGGACTCAGTCATTCTCAAATGGAGAAGAAGAATGTTTTTTTTTTAATTTAGGGGTTTTGCACAATGTAGGGAACCTTTTATCCTTACAAGCTTGTTTAAACCTTCAGCCAATACACAGAGTATAACTGGTCAGCTGAGGCGGATACCCCTTCCCACTTCAGATGTCTCTGAAAAGTGTGAATAGGGCTTTCTGAGAAAGCACGACTGAACTACTCAGATTTTCACTGTTTAATATAAGAAACAAACCAACGTTGGCGGCGCCATGTCGTGTAGTACCTAGGAATCCACGGTACCTGCGCATTTTAGATTACCTAAACTGCGGGCTTGGTGTTCCAACCGCTTCAGGACACCTCCACAGGATATGTCAACCGTTAGACCAGCTAGCTCTACAGTGCCACTACCACCCCCTGTATCTTACAGTGGTGTAGGTAGTTTCTGGCAACCACTGAACATGACAACCCTAATTCCTCAGGGATCGTGGAAAATAGTACAGTACTTTTCGCTCAGTCACTCGTGCTCACTTATTCTCAGGAAGTACACAGGATGGCGATTAGGACATTTCAATAAGTATTTATTGGTCCAGAGTCAGTTTTGTGTAAAACATATTTGCTGCGACAATCAGGAGACAGAAGCATACGAAAGAGATTGCTAGTACCAATATAGTAAATAGTAGATACATTTCTACCATTGTGCTAATAAGATGAACATAAGCAGTTCAGATAAAAATAGTAGCACTTGCATATTCCTAAAATGCACGTCCTAAGTAATTTGCCTAAATGTACCTAGCCTAGACCTGTATCTGTATCATGTATATGCGTATATGTATGTATGTAGCCAAGAAACCCCTAGGGAAGAACCATCCCCCTCACCTGATGGTAGAGAACGAAGGACCCCGTCTCTGCTCCGAGTATGACACCCCACAAGGGATGTCAGACCGCTGCGTGTCGAAGATTCAGCATGCAGCACCCCGTGTCAGCATGGAAGGAATTCATCCTCTAATTTGCAGGGGGGGAATAAGGGTCTTATATACTAGAGTGGTCACTCCAGAGTTTCCTCTGTGTGTTCTGAAAACAGTCAGAAATGTTTTGAAAGCAATCATAAATGTTTTTCCAAACAAATGCGATCATGCACAGCTGGCTGTTGGCCAAGGGTGAAAAAAGTGGTGACCCTTATACAGAATAATTATACCGTGCCTAAGGATATGTTTATGTACGTCGGGTACAGCGATTATGGGAGCCTGGTGTCGAAGAGACAGGAGCAAGCTACTAGGTAAAAGGTCACCTGTTTAGAATCGTTATTGTTGTGTGGATGGGACACATGTATGTGAAAAGGTGTATACATGACTGGACTAGCCTAAAGGACATGACACCAAAATGCAGGAGCCGGAGAGGGGCTATAAAGGCGTAGGGAAGCGCACAAATCAGGAATCCGGCTGGCCCTGCCTCTGGGGCCGCTGGGAAATGTAGTGCGGTATTTCGGGGTGGAAGGCAGGTAGTCCAAGGCGCTCCCTAGCATTGACCAGCAGCAGAAGGAGAGAAACATCCTGTAGGGAAGGGCGGCAGGCAGATTCCCGTGATGCGGGAGCCACAGTGGGGGCTATAAAGGTGCCAGGAAGGGCGAAAATCAGGAATCCAGCTGTCCCTACCTCCGGAGCCGCTGGGAAATAATGTGCAATAGGGCAGTGGTGGGCGGGAGGGAGTCCGAGTCGCTCCTTAGTGCGTACCAGCAGCAGGAGGGGAGACACCTCCTGTAGGGAAGGGTGGTAGGCGGCTACCCGCGATGTGGGAGCTGCAGGTGGGCTATAAAGGCGACACGAGGCACGAATTCAGGAACATAGTTGACCTCCCCTCTGGGGCTGCTGGAAAATGTAGTGTGGTAGTTCGGTGGTGGGAGGGGGGTCCGAGGCGCTCCCTAGTGCGGACCAGCAGCAGAAGGGGAGACACAACTCCTGTAGTGAAGTGCGGCAGGCGGCCCCTCTTCCACTCTACCCCACTTCACTCCAATCTACTCTGCTCCAATCTACCCCAATACCCTCAATCTAGCCCAATCAAACCTACCCCACTCCTCCCCAATCTACTGCACTCCACTCAAATCTACCCAGCCTACTCTACTTCACTCCAATCCACTCCAGTCTACCTCACTCCACTCTACCCCAGTCTACTCCACTCCAATCCAATCTACACCACTCCACTGCAATCTACCTCACTCAATCTACCCCACTCCTCTCTACTCCAATCTTTTGCACTCTACTCCAATCTACCCCACTCCACTCCAATCTACTCCACTCCAATCTACCCTACTCCATTCAATCTAACCCAACCAACCCCACTCCACCCAATCTAACGCACTCCACTCAAATCTACCTCACTCTGCTCCAATCTACCTAGCCTACCCTACTTCACTTCAATCCACTCCAATCTACCCCACTCCATCCAACTCCAATGTACCCTAATCCAACCGACTCCACTCCAAACTCAACTGAAATCTATCCAACTTCTCTACACTATAATCAACCCCACTCCACCACAATCTACCACCCTTAACCACAATCTACCCCACTCCACCACAATCTACTCTACTCCACCACAATCGGCGCCACTCCAATCTATCCCACTCAACCCAATCTACCCCACTCCACTCACATCTACTCCACTCCAATCAAACCCACTCCACCCCAATACACCACACCCCACCCCACTCCAATCTACCCCACCCCATTCAACACCAGTCTACCTTACTCCAATCTACTCCAATTTACCTCGTTCCAATCTACCCCACTCAAATCTACCCCTTTCTACTCCATCTCCCCACTCTACCCCAATCTACCCCACTTTTCCCCAATTTACTCCACTCCAGCTCACTCCATCCCACTGCTATCTAAACCACCCCACTCTACCCCATTCCAATGAACGTCACTCCAATCCAATCCATCCCACTCCAATCTACCCCACTCCAAACTACCCCACTCCAATCATCCCTCTTCAATATATCCCACTTAATCTACCCCACACTCCATTCCACTCCACCCTACTCTAATCCACCCAATCTACCCCCTCCACTCCATCCTAATCTACCCCACTCCACTCTTCCCCTACCTATCTCACTCCACTGCAATCTCAACTCCACTCCAATCTATCAAACTCCACTCTACTCCAATCTACCCCACTACAATCTGCCCACTTTACTTCAATCTACCCAATATGCCCCACTCTACTCTACCCCAATCTAACACACTCCATTCCACTCTACCCTATCTACCCAATTCCATTCCACTCATATCTACCACACTCCAGTTAAATCTACTTTACTCCAGTCCAATCTAACCCACTCTACCCCAATCCACCCGACTCCAATCTACCCTGCCCGCCCTACTCCACTCCATACTACCCCACTTCTACCCGACTATAATCCACCCCAATCTACCCCACTCCACTCCAATCTACCCCAGTCCACCCCACTCCTCTCTTCCCCAATCAACCCCACTCCACTCCAATCTACCCCATTATATCCCACTACACTCCGCCCTAATATATTCCGCTCTAATCTACCTCAATCTACTTTAGCCCTATCTACCCGACTTCAATCTACCCCACTCTACTCTACCCCAATCTACTCCACTCCAATCTGCCCCACTCCACCCCAATCTACCCCACTCCACCCCAATTTACCCCAATTCAATTTACCCCACTCCAATCTACCCAACTCCAATCTACCCCACTCCAATCTACCTTACTCCATTCTACCACAATCTACCCCACTCCACCCCACTCCAAACTACCCCATCCACCCCACTCCATTCTACCCCACTCCATTCTACCACCACTCCACTCTACCCCAATCAATGGCGTACAACATGGCAAAAACACCTTTCCAAAGCCACAGGCGAGACCAATTGTCTTTGACAATACTTGTTCTATTTTGTCTCCTTATCACTGAGTTATACATACTCTACCAAGTGGTGGTGCAGACTCTTGTTGATATTTAGTTGAAGTTTCTTTTCTGCACATTGCCCTGGTGATTAGTGTAAGAGTTGGTATACACTGGTGCAGCGCACCATCCCTCCATCAGCACGACCATCCCCCAAAGTAAACTATTCTAGTGAAGCTGCTGGGCAGGAAGTGCATGGAAGGTGTTAAAAAGCATGATGCAGGCAGAAGTGCTGTAGTACTGCAATGCTGGAACAGTTTACGAAGCGCTGCAACGGCCAGTCATAGGTCTCTCATGACCCATGGCTGGTCATCTGCTGAGGGGCCGCAGCACTGTAACACTGCAACAGTCTGCACAGCGCTGCATCAGCCAAGCAAGAGTCTCCCATGACTGGGGGGCGTGGCTTCGGAGCCCAGGAAAATGGCCGCTCGTGTACGGAGCTCTGCAACGACGTGAGAGGCCGAGATTCCTCCGGGCATGTTACCGTCACTTTTGGACCCCGAATCATTTGGCAGAGGTGTGTGAAGACCAGCGCTACTGGTTGTTCTGCTTATTATAGCCCAGGGTGAGCGTTGTCCTCTTTTTATCGTCATTTTCGGATGCGCTCGCTTCAATGCGGCCGCCATTTTGTTTTACTTTAAGGCGCCGCCGGGGCTTTTCTCCTCACCGGTCACTCACTGCACGCTCATTTTTTTGGCTGCCTGCATGTATATCTTCATATTTCCCACATATTTTCATGCCACTTGGGAAATGTTCACATCAAATTTTATTTTTCAATGAGGTAACTCTTACTCATATTTGACCTATCTTCAGAATATTTGGGGAAGTTAAAGGCATCATTATTTTTTTTCGTTGCTCTTCTCATTTAATTGACTCTCCACAAAATCTCCTGTTAACGTTGTTCTATGGCAAAGGCTCGCTCTACACGCAATTCAGCTAATTCTCTGGACAGTGGCTCCGTGGAAGACTACAACCCCTTCAGTGTTTTGCAGGACAACATGGCAGACCCTAATCTCCCTCACACAGGTAGTGCGTTACCTACTGCGTCTCGCAGTACTCCCAAGCAAACGTCAAAAATGATTCCTGCCTCAACAGTAGTCTCCACTAAACGTGTCAAGAAGGATCCACCTTCACCTCCTATCTCTTCATCGCCATTATCCATGGAGTTACTGCTTCAGGAAATACGTGCCCTCAAGCCATACATGGAGGAAACCAATATTCGTCTCCAATCTCTTGAGGATAAATGGTCTCATATGGAGCAAAATACTTTACATTTGGAACGGCGTGTTGACTCTGTCCAAACTGTTATTAGCCAAATTCCTCCTATACAGTCGGAGATTTTACATCTTAAGCAACAAGTGGAGAACTTGGAAAATCGCAATAGGCGTAATAATTTACGCATTTATGGTCTTGTGGAGGGTCTTGAAGGTGCGGATCCACTCGCCTTTTTTCAATCTTTTCTCCCAACTCTTCTAGGTCTTCCTGATTCTCCGAAACTGAACATCCAAAGGGCCCATCGGTTGGGACAAGCACCAAAATCGACATCCTCCACCATGAAGCCACGAGGTGTTATTCTATATTTTTTAGAATATACAGATTTGCTCAGGGTCCTGCATGCTGCCAAGGGTAAGGGAAGAATTTCCTGGCAAGGTGCCAACCTCTTTTTCGCTCAGGACTATGCCAAAGCGACTGCTGATAGACGGAAACAATTCCTGGACATGAGACCGGCTCTACGCAGTTTGAATGCTCGTTATGGGCTATTTCATCCTTGTCTTATGAAGGTGACATTTAATAATAAAACAACGTCTTACGAAGATCCGGCCCGTCTAAAACTTTTCTTGGACTCCTGCAAGGAAGAAGACATGGAGATTCCTCGTTCATCGTTGTTTTGAGTGTCCTTATGTTGTTCTGTTATGACTTTATATTTCATGTACTTTAACATCTGTTATTGTTCACTATATTTCGTGTCCTAACTTTTCCCTTTTTTTGCTATTAGATGCGGTTTACTGTGGTCCTCGATTATGTGATCCTATTATCTCGCCTGGATGGTGTCTCCCTTCTCCGTTGTTGTCCTGGAGTTTTCCCGCTTGATCGTGCTGTTTTTCTCATGTGGCTTCACCATCCCCATGTTTCCGTTTTATTTTTTTGTGGTATGCTCTTTATTATTTTTTCATCCCTTTCTGTTTTGTATTTAATCAATTTCTGTCTCTTCTATTCTCTTATCTATTTGCTTCATTTCTTCTTTCTCTTTCTTTCCCTAATTTCCCGTTTCACCTCAATCGCTGGTCTTTCTTCTATCTTTTTAATTCATTTCATCTCTTATCTCATTTTCACTTCTTTTCCTACTTCATACTTTTCTTTTTCTATATTTACCATTTCTCTATGACAGTTCTTCAAACCAATAATTTGACATATGATGTATTATTATTTATGCATACGTATAACTGTTCTTATCGAAGTTTCGGATTTAATGTATATATTTAGATGTCGTTAAATATCATATCTTGGAATGTTAAAGGTTTGGGTTCTCCCATTAAACGTCAGCGAGTTTTATCACATATTGCAAATTTAAAAGGAGATATAGCTTTATTGCGCAAAATTCATGTAACAGATACTGAGATAACCAAATTACGTCGTCACTGGGTAGGCAATATTTTTGCATCACCAGGTTCAGGGAAGCGTAATGGTGTTGCTATTCTTTGCCATAAACGTTTGGATGTCCAGCTCATAAGTCAAGATAATGATTCTGAAGGTAGATGGGTTGCAGTGTCTTTACTGATTGACAAGATTCCTTTAACTATTTTTAATATATACGCTCCCACTAACCAAGATAAACTATTCTGGCCCCAAATCCTTTCCTCTTTGATGCAATATACTGATGAATATTTAATTGTAGGTGGTGATTGTAACATGATTATGGATCAGTTTATAGATAGAAGGTCTAATTCTAGATTCTCACCTTCTTCCATGCACACTCAATTTACCTCCACTATTTCTCAAAGGTCTGTTGTAGATTCCTGGAGACTTTGTCATCCTACGTTACAAGAATACACTTATTATTCACCTGCTCATTCCTCTCAATCCCGGATAGATTATCTCTTTATTTCCAAAGCCCTAACTCAACACATTTCCCAATCTGACATAGGCTCTATCTTAATCTCCGATCATGCTCCAGTTTCTTTAAGCCTAGATTTGCTCCCTCCCATCAAAGGTACTAGGCGATGGAGATTCAATAATTCTCTTCTATTAGATTCTAAATTTACATCAGCCTTTCTTGATTTTGCAACCATATTTTTTGCAGAAAATGAATCTCCTCTGTCATCCCCTCGACTTATTTGGGATACCTTTAAAGCTGCCTCTAGAGACTTCATTATTTCGTTCGTAGCCCAAAAACGACGAGTATCCTCTCGCACCATACAGTTACTTAATACACAAATTAAAAAATTGGAACATACTTTTTACTTAACAAAGAGACAATCTGATTTAAATGAACTTATTAAAGCCAAACTTTCTTTTAATAAACTTTCTTCCGAATCTGCAAATCTGTACTTACTTAAGTCCAGTGCTAAATACTATAGTGCGCAAAATAAATCTGGCAACCTCCTTGCCAACTATCTCAAGATCAAAATGGAACGCACTAAAATTGAATCTATTGTAACTTCATCCAATATTACAATCCATAAAGATGAGGATATTCTATTAGAATTCACCAACTTCTACCAAAACCTTTATACGCCTGAATTCTCCCCTCAACCGACTGACATTTCACAATACTTATCTTCCATCCCCCCACCCTCCTCTTCGGATGTAGATTTCTCCTCCACAGAAGCTGATATATAACCTAAAGACATTCTTAAAGCCATTCAAGCGCTTAAAAAAGGAAAAGCTCCTGGGCCTGATGGCTTTACAATAGAATTTTACACACATTTTTCTACCTTCCTCATTCCCAAATTACACCAGTTATTTTTATTCTTTATATCATCCCAGAAATCTGAGGGTTCTTTTCAAGAAGCTTTGATCTGTCTTCTCCCTAAGGAAAATAAAGACCATACACTGGGTAAGAACTATAGGCCCAACTCTTTAATTAATTTGGACTATAAGATATTTGCGAAAATTCTTGCTCTCCGTTTAGATAACATTCTCCCAAAATTAATTGGCAAAGAACAATGCGGTTTCATTAAAGGACGTCACTTATCTGATAACACCCGACTCTTTTTTAATGTTCTTAGTAAATCCCAATCTCATAGACAATCATTGGCGGCTGTTGCGCTGGACGCTGAAAAAGCATTCGATAGGGTTAATTGGCAGTTTATTTTTTCAACACTTGTTTGGTTTGGTTTTGGCCCCAAATTTCTTTCTTATGTCTCATTACTTTATTCTTTTCCTAGGTCCTTTATTCTGGCTAATGGTCTTGTATCTTCCTCTTTTCCTCTCTACAGAGGTGTCCGACAAGGTTGTCCACTTTCTCCACTTTTATTTATTTTGGCGTTAGAGCCCTTTCTAACAAAAATTTGCTTGAATAATAATATCACAGGTTTTCCATATGGCGATAAACATCTAAAACTCTCAGCATATGCTGATGACATTCTCTTATTTATTTCCAACCCTCAAACCTCCGTACCGACCTTTCTATCAGAAGTCTCAGATTTTGCTTTAGTTTCAGGATACAAACTCAATTTTGATAAATGTGAAATCATCCCTTTAAACAA
This sequence comes from Calotriton arnoldi, assembly GCA_963921515.1. Lineage (NCBI taxonomy): Eukaryota > Metazoa > Chordata > Amphibia > Caudata > Salamandridae > Calotriton > Calotriton arnoldi. The sequence continues at coordinate 1,971,229 of CAWUFW010001987.1, read as the reverse complement.
ACACTGTTACCATACCGATTTTTTGACTTCCTCTTTTCACTGGAGCCCAACTAAGATCAAATACTTAGGCTTATGGTTCACACCCTCTATTAAAGATACTGTAGCATTAAATTTTAAAAATCTACAATTAACTTTAACTAATTCCACGACACGCTGGCACCCCTATTTTTATCTTGGTGGGGTAGATTAGACTCTGTAAAAATGATGCTAGTCCCAATAATTTTATTTTTGTTATCTAATCTCCCAATCAATATCCCCAAATCCTCTTATAAAAATATCTACAATACTCTATCAAAATTTTTATGGCAAAACAAAAAAGCTAGGATGTCTTTTATCAAACTTAAACAACCTAAACATATGGGCGGAGTCAACTTTCCTGATTTCTCCTCGTATCATACTTCGTTTTTCTCAAACATTCTTCTTCTCTGTTATCTGAGTATATGACTGACTCTACCTCCCAACCTTTATGGGTAGAAATTGAAACCTCCTTCTTTCATCCCTTCACCTTTGAAGAATTTGTGTCCTTATCTCATACTCCAGCAAAATTGTCTCTCCCTATTCTTAAAAATACCCGTTAAGTCTTTCATCCTCTCATATTAGACGGCCTAGATGATCGTACTCGATTCCTACAATCCCCAATTTGGTATAATAAACATATTAAAGTTTTAAAAATAGGACTCTTTTTGGAAAGATTGGTTAGATTTCGGTCTTAAATGGACTCATCAACTTTTTCAGGATGACACTTGTATTCCCTTTTCTGTAATTCAGACCCGCTTTTCTCTACCTCCTTCCTATTATTCCAAATATATGTCATTGACTACAGCCGCTCAAACTTCCTATGATGTTTTCACATCCCCCTCTACACATACCAAATCTTCTCCTATCACACTCCCATTTTTGCGCACCTCCTCTTCTACATCTCAAATTTATAAGAGATTAAGAGATACCTCTATTACTCGTGATAAATCTAAAACAGAATATAACTGGGAATCTGCTTTAGGTGAATCTTTTTCTATTTTAACATGGGACAAAATTTGGACTAAGATAAGGAAGTCTTCTAGAGCAGCGAACACTACGCAAACTTTATTTTTCATATATAATAGACTTCTGATCACTCCAACTAAACTGCATCACATAGATCTTACTACTCCCTCTACCTGTTGGTCTTGCCCGGCCCCTGTAGCAGATCTTAAACATATGCTATTTACTTGCCCATCTATTCACGATTTTTGGATCAAAGTGTGGCAGCAAATTAACAAAATTTTCCATACCCATATCCCTTTTTCTTTTGCCCATATTTTTCTAGGTAGCATCTCAGAGGTATGGTCCTCCTCCAATACTAACGTCTCCATTGTTGATTTACTTTTAGCTGTAGCATTTCAGCAAATCACTAAGTCATGGAAAAACGCTTCAAATGTTTCATTTCAAGCCTGGTGGTATGGAGTTTGTTATAACCATAGATTACATAGGGCTTATGTTCACCCAGTTACACTTGCAATTAAACGAGATCTATTGTGGTTACCTATTACTAATTTCCTAAACGCATCTGCTCATTCCTTACCTCTGCATAATCCTTGCAATGAAGAAGTACCCAAACCTCCTTGAAATTAATGGTTATTATCTGTTATCTAATCTATTTATATCTAGGTCATAACATAAGTTACTATTATAGGAATTAATGTAATGCAACTGTTGTATTTTAACTATAAAACCAGCTATATCATTTGCTATATCCTTCTCCCTCCCTTTCTTCCCCCTATCCCCCCTCCTATTCTTTCTCCTATATGAAATATTTGCATTACATTATATTTATATATTGTATTTTACTGCTGTTATGTCTTATATTCATACTCAATAAACTCTCTTTTAAAACTTAAAGAGCCTCCCATGACTGGTCATTTGCAGAGGGGCCTCAGTACTGTAACTGCGACAGACGATGCAGCACCGCGTTGCCCAGACAAGGGTCTCTCATGTCCTCTGGCAGGTGATCTGTAGAGGTGCTGAGGTATTGCAGAGCTGCATCATCCAGGCAATGGTCTCTCATTAACTATGACTTGTTGTCTGCAGAGTTGCTGCAGTATTGTAACACTGCAACAGTCTACGCAGCGCCGCATCGGCCAGGCAAGGGCCTCTCCTGACCCACTACTGGTCATCTGCAGAGGTGCTGCATTACTGTAACACTGTAACAGTCTATGCAGTGCTGCATGGCCAGGATAGGGTCTCTCATGAGCCACGACTGATCATCTGGTGATCTGTATCATTCCTGTGGGTCAACACCAAAGTCCCACATCAAAACTTTTTTGTCCTTTAGGGTGGGCCTCCTCAGTTATATGTTATGATACCTTGATCCAATCCTGCCTTTTCAGCTAACAGCTCTCTGCATGATGAAACCTTTAAGCCTGTACCTGTAATGGTCTAATGTGAGGCTACATGTCATTAAATGCAAGAACTGATTGAAGTTGTCAGACATGACCTATAGTACCTGGCAGAGATTAATGAAATGCTACACCCAGGACTCCCTTCTCTCTGTCTGGTATTCTGTCTCCACAGGAGTTGGCATCTAACCCCTGTTGCTTTTGTTAATACTGCAGAGAGATGGAGGGATTGTTACATGCCGATGGACCAACACTCCCTTGTATGCGACCCGCCTTACCAAAAGTGGTTACCGGAAACATTTTGCTCACAGTATTGGGTGTTTACTGGTTTCTCGGCTAATAAATTTTAGGCTATATGCTTAAAACTAATCAGATCATTACGTAGCTTCTGTTGGTGGAGCAGGTGCAGTAACACCAGAACCCAGAGGATGCAGGGGACCCACTGAAACCTGATGTATTTTGTAGTTCACACAACACCAAACACACAAAAGACTACAGGAGGAATGGATGCAATAAGCCTAACCATTGGCAATCATTTGTGGTAGCATTCCAATCCATCGTTTTTTTGCCCCCAATGCCACCTCAGATTGGACCCGGCCATATGCAAATAATTCTTGACCCTGCTCGAAAAGAACAGTCCAGCCCAAACTGCCAGACCAGGTCTCTCCAAACCCGAAGCACCCCAAGACCCGTTTGACCCTGATTGGTCTCATCAGTCAGGTGTAGCTTGGTTCCAGAGATACAGCGAGCAAGGGACCCATGTATGGGCATTCATCTGGCCACCTAGGATGCTACATCAAACACAGAAAAGGTGATGCAAGGAATGCTTGCAATAACACTAACCACTGGCAGTCACTTGGTGCAATGTATGTAAAATACGCTTGCCACCCAAAAACCAATAACCACCCTAAACCTTAAATATATCCTTGCCACTCAAAAACACTCTATACCATAAAATTACCCTTGCCATCCAAAAACCCATACCCACTCTAAACCCTTAAAATTCCCTTGCCACCCTGTGAGAAGCTGGCCTGGTATATGATGTCCACTTATGTAAGTGGGTACCTTGCAGCAGTCCAGACAACCCTTATGGTGATTTAAGAGGTCTTAGACAACCTTAGAAAGCTCTCTAAGTGGTAGCTGTGGAGAGCAGCCTTCAGGCTTAGTCCAGAAGGAGTGTAAAGCAGCTTGTTTTACCAGAATGCAATCTCATAGTATAGATTAAGTGAAAAAGAACCACACAAGGTATTTATAAAAATATGTATTTATTATATAATATTCTCTAATACGTTTAGATATCACTTACACGGAGATAAACACAATGCACACAATACTTTGCCTAGAAATACAGTAAATAGCACAGAATACCCAGTGGGCCCCAAACCATATACTAAGAAAGTGGTAAAAGAACCACAACTTGGGTCAAGACAATGTCAAGAGGACGTAGAAGTGCTGGGGACCCAAGGAAACACCCAAGGTGAGTGACTAGGAACCCGACGGAGAGCGTGTGCAGTGTGGGAATACGACAGAGTGCTCCGTACAACTCTACGTGTAATTCGCGGTTGGATTTTTAAAGATTAAGGACCCTTCCCAGTGGACCCTAAAGAAACCTTATGGAAGACAGAAGGTTGGAGAACCACCCCACCCGTGGATACCCTAGTACCCACGTCACCTACACCAGGGAAGCCGGGTGCATAGGTGTAAATAGGTGTCGGAAACCGCAGTCTAACCCAATGGAGGACTTCAGGAAAGTGCCGCTGCTGAAGAAGGAGAAAGTGTCCAGTGGAATCCGAAGGTGGATTCTAGATGAGAAGTACAGAGTCTATGTCACTCAGGAGTGACCAGGAAACTTGGAAGACGAACGCCTTCCAATGTCGGGTGTTGCAAGAGACATGATGATGACCTTGACTCTGCAGCTGTGAGGACCAGGCGACGCTGAGGAAGACCAGGAGCCGTGCACAAGCTGTCCCATGAAGGATGTTGAATGCTGAGGGGTCTGTGTCTGGCAGGAGCACCAACAAGCCTTGGCAAATGCAACCAACTCAGAAGTTGAAGAAGGAGCAAAGTCGGGACCAGCAGGGTCCTGGGGACTCACCACAAGCAGGGGAGTCAGGGCAGGCCCCGAGCAATCAGGGGAGCCCAAAAGAAACAAAGGCGACCCTCAAATGGACCCACAGGCCGAAGGCACTGGAGTCGCAGGAGGACCTCAGCTCAGGATCAGCAGACCAGTCCACTTAGTTGCAGTGCCTGTGAATGCAGGGGAGTGACTCCTTCACTCCAAGGGAGATTCCTTAAGGTGTCTTTGATACCCACAGGCCTTGGAAGGTTCCTGTATGGTGCACAGGCACAGACGATGCAGCAGACTGGAAGGGAGAGGAAGTCGAGCCCAAACGAAGTCCAGCGAAGTCCAAAGTGCCCAGACGGTAGAGGAAGTGGTGTCTGATCTGAATCTTGTCCCACGACGAATTTAGGGGCCCATCCACAGGTAAGCCCTTAAGTAGGAATCAGCCTAATGGCTAGGGCGGTCGACCTCGAATCTGGGGAACTGGGTTCGAGTCTCGGCAATGACGCTCAATATCCTGTGATTCTGGGCAAATCACTTAATCTCCCCGTGCCTAACAAAAATGAATGTGTCCTCATGTAATGCAACTGGTGATATGTAAAGCGCTCTGATACCCGATTCGGGTCAAGTTTGCGCTATATAAAACTCTGTAAAAAAAAAAAAATTTATAAATACATTTTTTTAAAAGTACCCTTAGGAAAGGGTTGGGACGATTCATGGGACCTTCCCAGGGGAGGGTCTGGACAGGGGGGAGGTTACTCCCATGTCCTTTGTCCAGTTTTGCGACAGAGCGGGAGCCAACGGCTCCCAGGACTGGTTTGAACTGGACTATGCACGGGGACACCAAATGTGCCCCTCATGTAGACTTAGTGGTGCTGGCAAGCGCACCCACCTGGTCCCAAAACACTACATCCTGCCTGGGAGGTGGTCACACCTCCCTGTGACTGGATGCCTATTGTTCTGTCTTCTCCTGCTTGAGCGTGGCTCAGCAGCAGGAGGGCAGAAATGTGTCTTTGGTCGGCAGCAACGATTTTGTGCTGTCTGGGTCTAGAGGTTGGCACCGTGAACACTGAGAGCCTAACGGAGGGCTCTTCCAGTGGTTGGAATCATACCTCCCAACATGTTTGATACCAAACATGATAGGATTCGTTGCAGCCAGTTTCGAGATGGTCATCGCGTAATTACGCGGTGCCCCTCTATATGGTATATTGCTGCTTCACTGACAACCCAGGAAAATGGACTTTGAAGGCTGTAGGGGTGTCCTGCTTATGTATGGGCACCCTCTCACTTAGACCCAAGCACCCTGCCTTTAGGATTGCAAAGGCCTGCTAGAGGGGTGACTTATTGATTTTAAGTGCAGTGACCCTAGATATAGAAAACCTATATCTTTAGTAAGTAGTGCTAGCACCAGCTTACACAGGCTGTAATGGCAGGCCTGTAGTTCCATTTTGAATGGTCTCTCATGAGTGGCATAATACATGCTTCAGCCCATGGGAGACCTCTGGGGCACCTATGTCCTGGGTACCTTTAGTACCATATACTAGGGACTTATAAGGGTAACCCAGTATCCAATCTGGGATGTATCTAAGTACTGATCACAACAATTTAAGGGAGAAAGCAGATAGACTTAGCAGGATCCCAGTCAGAATAGTCAAAAACAGCTTAGCACCAGGCAAAAAGTGGGGGTAACCATGCAGAAGGACCCTACCTTCCTACACACCCAAAAACCCATACCCACTCTAAACCCTAAAAATGCCCTTGCCACCTAAAAACCCATACCCACCCTAAACCCTTAAAATGCCCTTGCCACCCAAAAACCCATACACACCCTAAACCGTATTCAATTCATTATTATTTGACTCATCATTCCAGTTCAATCAGCCAAGGGCACATTTCCTTCCTAGCATTAGAGCCCAGGACACACTGGCTGCGCCATTGAATCAGATTAAACTAACATGAAATCAATATTGCCCCTCCATCACAATCTAACATCCTCTATTGTAAAAGATTATAAATTTGGCTGCAGCTTGGATGTCAGTTAGAGGCAGCCAGAGGTAGAAGCTTCCCCTTTGGTACCACTTGCAGAGACCTTGCTACCCCTGCTCTCAGGGGCCATGCAGATAGCGACAGAACCAGAAAGTAAATAGTGTACTTGGAGCCACTAAGTAGCAAGTAGAGCTGGTGGGTCACTAAGGGTGGGACACGGGGTCAATCCTATGATGACATCAGGAGTTGAAGGTTGTATTGACTCACTTCTGCTACCCATGGCATTCATTGATTTTTTACACCTTTAATGAATGCAGGTCTTCCCAGTCTGTGGTCATTTCCATCTCTGTGTCAAGCTCTGGGTCTGGCATTGCATGACCGCCCTCCTCGCTGCCACAAACGACATCCGTGCCCTCCTCGATCGAGGCGAAACTGCAGCCCTCATCCTCCTGGACCTATCGGCCACCTTCGAAACCATCTCTCACTGCACCCTATGCTCAAGACTTCACAACGCAGGCATCCGCAACAAAGTCCTGGAATGGATCCTCACCGGCCGAACACATAGAGTCAGACTACCTTCGTTCCTCTCGGACCCCACAGAGACCAGCTGCGGAGTACCTCAAGGCTCCTCCCTGAGTTCCACGCTATTCAACATCTACACTGCTCGTAGCCATCGTCAGAAACCACGGACTTAACATTGTCTACTATGCTGACGACACCCAGCTGATTCTCTCCCTCACCAACAAACCCACAGTCGCCAGGAACAACTTTCACGACAGGATGAAAGCTGTCGCTGCTTGGATGAAGAACAGCTGGCTCAAGCTCAACTCAGAAAAGACCGAAGTCCTCATCATGGACTCCACCCCATCCGCCTGGAACGACCCCTGGTGGCCCGCAGCACTTGGAACCTACCCCACACCCACAGACCACATGTGGAACCTCAGCATCAACCTGGACTCCTCGCTCACCTTGAAACCCCAGATCAACGCTGTCTCATCATCCTGCTTCCACACATTATGCCTGCTGCTCCGAAAGATCTTCAAATGGATCCCCACCGAGTCCAGAAAGACGGTCACACACACACTCGTCAGCAGCAGAATCGACTACCGCAATGCACTCTACGCCATCATCACCTAGAAACTCCTCAAGAAACTGCAGAACATCCAGGACGCTTCCGCCAGACTCATCCTCAACATCCCCCTCTGCAGCCACACCACCAGCCACCTCAGAGATCTCCACGGGCTCCCAGTCAACAAAAGAAGCACCTTCAAGCTCCTCACACACGCCTACAAAGCCCTACACGATACGGGACCTGCGTATCTTAACCACCGCCTCGCATTCCATGTACCCACTAGAGACCCAAATGGTCCTGGCTACTGTCCCACGTATCCGCAAGACCACCACAGCAGGAAAATTCTTCTCCTACCTGGCAGCAAAGACCTGGAACACCCTGCCTCTCCACCTTAGGCAATCGCCGTCACTGCTTCAATTCAGGAAGGACTTCAAGACCTGGCTCGTTTACTGAACCAAAGCGCCTTTGAAGGACCAGCAGCTCCCCCCCCCGCCTTGAGACCCATACGGGTGAGTAGTTGCGCTTTACAAGCCATCAATTGATTTATTGATTGATAGAGTGTCTGAGCACTCCCACAGACATCTCATGAAGTTAAAAATATTTAGGTGTCACAAACCTGCTAACTTCTAAAACCTTTTCACCTGTGAGAGGAGTGGGCGAGCCTTCGGGAGGGCAGGTCTTTGTGCCCTGCACTGCCTGTGAGGCATTCTTACCCCGCCTTCCCAAAAAACAAAAGAAACAAAAGCCTCTGAGGCTCCTGCCGATGTGTCCTGCGGGGCTTTCAAAAGTGGTCCTGGACATTGGCTGCGCAGAGTCTCCAAACGAAAGCTGGAAATCTACTCGGTGCTGGGGTTACCAGCTCACCTAGTGTTGCGCAGTGTGATCCTTGCTCTTCATTGGGTGACCGAGTGAATCTGAACCTCTGTGGTGTGAGACACAGTGGCAGTGTGTTAGTCGGTAGTTGTGCTGTCAGTGCCACAAGTGCAGACTGTGGGACGACATCTGGGGCATAGCTATCACTGGTGCAGCAGGTGCCATGGCACCGGGGCCCATTGAACCCGGACACTAACCCAACAGCAGTAAAAAAAGGACCTTTTCCATGTTTGCACCACGGCGTCCTTGCTACGCTGATAGACAACATGAGTTAACATAACACATTCACCCAAGGGTATCTTGGTGCTGAATCACTGATGTTTTTTGTTATCCAACTCAATGGTACTCATTTTATCGACCTGAGAAGGATGAGAGGCTGAGTGAACCCACCAGGATTTGAACCTGTGACCATGCTGTGAACACAGGCCCCTTACACTGGATGTATTAGTCCATTAAGCCACCAGGCCTGACTTCCTTCGCATGTTTCTGGTGACCAACCCAGACTGTCCAAGAAGAGACAGTTGCCGCCATTCCAGACATTCCAAACATTCCTCCCAGTACCTGCAACAACACATCTCTGCTCCACACACACCACCAGCAGAATTCCCGCTGCCATGACTTTCCCCTCCCAGGGACGTACTATCAATAGCCTTCCTTTGTGTGCAGTGGCTGACAAAAAGTTCCTATATATAGTACAAAAACAAAAGTCACTATATATAGTACCCAATAAACAGGACAGCTCATGTGGCGTGGGTGGCCTGACGTAAATCTGAGAAAGGAAACACTGAGTTATGCTCCGTCTCATTCAGCAGCGACTGATTGTCCATTCACGTGAAATATGCAACTTATTCATTATGGTGCTTTCCTGGATTCAAAATCCTTCCTCGTTTCATGTGTTCCAAAGCTGCACAAAGGTGCACTTTATTAGATAATTAATGCAAAATTCGTGTTACTGTTTAGCAGAGCTCTGGCCTTGGCAGCGGTTCGAAAGGCTGCAGCGATATTTGTACTACATCCAGTGTTGTGCCTGTCGTCGTTATCTGAAACGCGCAGACTGCTGACATGCAAGGAGGGAGGCCAGAAATGCCATGAATGGTTTGCTTTTTGTGGTTCGAACAAACAAGCACTGCCTCGTCGCTGTTGCGAGTTTTCTTCTGTTCCAGTTCCCCGGGAGCGAGACGAGTTGAATGGATTCCTTTTCATCCTCCAAACCTGTTTCTGGTTAAAAACTGCCAAATTTAGAAGCCGCATATGTAGGTCAGCGAGCGAGCGAGCTGTTTATTAGAAACAGATGGCAACACCACCTTGCTTCAGCTCACACAGAGTTGGAAAAGAACCACAACAAGTGAAGTACTCCTCTTCAAGTCAGAGTGGTAACAAGCATTGGCAAAGCCAATAGGTCTCGCCTATGCCACATCTTTTGGCTTTTTCAATTTGTTTTTCACCCTGTTGTCCAGCAGCGCGGCTGCAACTATTGAATTAATCTGGTGCTGGAACTGGTCCTAACATGGAATAACATTAGAGCCCTGGTATATCCCATCAAATCGCCGAACAGTTTGCCATTTGAGTTTTTAAGATGTATTTTTCCGGTCACTAACTGTTTCGGAAGATTATATCTTTGCTGTGTTTTCATTTCTTAGACATGAAAACATATCTAGACACATATCAACGTTTCACACATAGGTCTACTTCTATCTAGGTTTAGAAGGCATTTTTATTCAAAATTTATCAGAGGGAGATACAAAGATTGATGGGTCCTTTCCTCCATTCCAATCTCTTGAATCTTCTAACCTACAACTGCTCTCTAGCCCCACTGAGGTTCCCTATCTTTCCTGAACCTGTGTATGACCTCTTTCTCTCCTCCACAAGCTCCTGATTGGCCCCGGCCAGGAGTGGGTCAGGAATATTGAAGCCAGAATATCAAAAGGTGACCATGTAGTGACCAAAATATCACGGGACAAAATATTGAAAGGTCGGTTTATATAGATTTTCTACACCTAACACCACATATGCGTACCTTGGTGACATACAAATGTTCATGGTACTTAGATGTGGAGATATGAATAGTAAATCGATAACTTCCTCTGTGCACCTACCTCTTTGGCATTTTGTCCCTCTATATTCTGGTCACAATATAGTGACCCTTCGATTTTCTGCCTTCGACATTCCTTCCACAATCCCCAGGCTATAAGTGGCTCTAAATTCGGTTTTCTCATTGCACTGTTGAGAGTGAGCTGTTTGTTATATAACCCCCCCCCTTTAGTAGTCTTTCGTAGTTCTCTGCCCCCCCTTCTCCCCAAGTTGTGTGTTGGTGTTGGGCGACTCTCCACCATGATCCACTCTCTTGTGTCAAATGCTGCCAATTCTCCCCTCTCCTTTAGTCCTGGAAAGTAGGCTGCCCTGGGGCTGCTCAGGAGTCTGAAACGTGTCCATCACTGGCATCTTGTAGTAAAAAATGCAGGTATGTATCCAGTCGTGTGCAGCTGTTTCCTGGCCTGTACTCCACAGTTCTGTTGCTTGATTTTGAAATCCCTTAAAAAAAAACGAAGACAAGAGGCGTTTGGCAAAACAGGAACAGTTTGTTTAATTAAACAGTGCGACCAGGAGAACAGTTACAGGCACCGGGTCTGAGGACTGTCTCAATTTGACGCGGTATATGTCCTTCTTTTATACAAAATGTGGACAGTTGTAAAAGTTTCTGGCGTAACATATATGGTGAGGAATGTTAGTTGCTGCCTTTGGAGTCATAAATTAATTGTCTAGTGGTTATCACAGGTGGGTACTCTATCTCGCATGGACACAATGTTGCCCAGTGGATACGTGTCCAGATGTCCGGCATAGGGAGCACGTGAAAACTACGCGTGCTGAGCCATGATTGGCTATGTGTTCCTAACTCATGTGGCATGTGACTTTTAAGGTGTTTTTAGAAACGTGCATATCCCCTCCAGCCAAGTGCGCTTTTCTGGGGCAATCTCCCTTGACCCTATGTAATGTCGCTACGCCTATCTGTGGGATTGATCAGGAGTTTCATGCCGGAGTGTTAGCCTGCCATCTACGTACCCTCCCATCTGCGACCTGTCAAGCAGCAATCCCGGGCCTTGGTCTGAGGGTTGTTTAACTACATATTTGCGAGTCAAGGTTGATGTGGAGCTCACAAAAGGCGGTTCTATTAAAATGGACAAGATATCATTTTTATTGATAAATGCATCCAATTCCCCCATGATACGTCGTCTGTCCAAAGCATCTTTTTTGATCTTTTTTCTAGTCTGCACCACTTTCCTCCATAGCGCATTCTCTGTCACAGGTGGAAGTGCCTGACGAATCTCTCTCTCCCTCTCTCTCTCTCTCTCTCTCTCTCTCTTTCTCTCTCTCCCCCCTCCTGTGCTCCATCACAGTATTGTATTATCCGTTGAAATAAATGGTAGCTCAATAAAGACACATTTTCAAAAACATCTTTTCAAATTTGGATCGCTGACTAGCCTCTTTTTCAGTAGAGAAACATGTTTAAAGTATTTCAAATGTTAATCATAGTAAGCTCATATATTTATTATTTACACATCTATTGCAAATAGTGAAGTGAAAAATATATTTGCTTACTATAATGAATATTTAAAGTACATTTACAATGTTTTTGCACTGAACAAGAGACTAGTATCCGATCTTTCACCAGAGATTGGCAATGCATGGGGCAATTATACATGTACCAGTATGAAGAAAAACACTTTTTCCAAATAAATCCCTGGTGAACCACTGTTTTTTCTAATAATTTTATATACCCATGTTCTCCGTCGGCACAGTAGGTAGCTCTTGTATTACTTATATAACCATCACTTATATAACCAACATTTATATAACCATCACTTATATAACCACCGTGCTATCATGGCAGCATAATGTAAGAGGTACCTGATGGTACCACACAAATAGAGGAAGAAAGAACATGACACAGTGGAAATAAAAACCAACAAGAATTAGAAATTAGGAAAGTTCAATCACGGTTTGTATTATTAATATTCACAAAGGATGAAAACAGTGCAATGGAAATAAGTGAAAGACTACATAATGCTAGTGTAATTCATTAAGCCTTTGAATGACATCCGGAAACAGGAAAACAATAGACAAATGATTACAGGTGAACACAATATAAAATAAGGGTAATAATAAACTGAAAGCTAAGAGTGGGTTTCAAAAACTCATAATGGACATTCCAGTTTACCAGACACAGAGAGAGTTTCTACTGCATCTAGTCTGTAGCTTACGGGTTTTGGGAAAGATAATGGCTGGAGGCAGTGAGTACCTCCTGGTGTCTGCCAACACATGCCCCATAGCTGCCAAGTTTTCAGTTTGCTTAAGTGTGACACTTCCATGTTTTCAGTGTACTTGTGGGTGACATTTTAATGCCATGTGTGTAACACTTAGAGTGTTGTAATAGAACAAAGCAATTATGTACCTGAAACAAGAAAAATATTAGAAAATATCGTGCAACATAATTCTCTCCGCTCTAAGGGTTGAAAGGAGGAGTAGGCCTTGGCAGAATTTTAACCTGTGACATTTAAATAACGAACAGCTCTTGCAGCCGGATCTGAAACTGCTCAGCTACTTTGCCACGAATGTATGGCATGCCAGTAATGTAAATGACCATCAGCGCTCCTTTCGTTTCATTGCGACTGACAAGGGGCTGTGGACTACACCTTGATGCCGGTGCCACTGAGAAAACAAACATGTCCAGCTTGTTGTTACTTTACAGTTTCTTAAGAAATAAACTTGGGAGTCAGGTGTTTTACTTTTCCAAGCTTTGTAGGAAAGTCATCTGTCTGTAGGCTTAAATGTACCCTCTCGTAAGTCCATTGAACACCTGTCATCTTACTGCTATTATAGCCTAGGGACTTGCTGGGTACTAAATGATCTCTGCAGCAGGCGCCTTAACCAGATAAACTATTTTAAAAATCGGGTTGTTACCAATTAAACATTACAGAACACATTCTTTATGTGGGGGGGAAGGGGTAGAGGTTTTAAAAAATAAAAGTACACATTGACTGTCAGTCTCCGCTCCACATGATGCGCTGCGCCTTGTGATTCTGCCCCCTTCCTGCTAACGCCCCCACCCCGAAAGTATGGGATCCCAGAGTTACTTTCTTCCATTTCCAGGGGGAGTGGCAGGAATTCCATACCCTCTCTGAAACGGAGCCTGTGATAGTGAGATGAAGGAATTCAGGGGGATGAATAAGAGATGCGAGTTAAGGAGCAACGTTGCATCCTAAGATACAGATTATACACGTGATCTTTACTTTCATAGAACATGTTGCACTTCTAACATCGTCATAATAAAAAAAACAGTATTTGCTTTAATGTGATAATGTTTTCCACACTCCATTTGGAAACCTTGCAACCACCCGGACCGCCTCAAGACGTTTTTTAACCTGGTAAAGAACATTTACCTATATTTGTCCTTTCCTTATGAAGCCTTCTGAGCCAGGATCTTCCAGTGCTGCAAAGCAGCTCTGTTCGCCTCGTGACTGCCACTCAGTGTGATCTTCGGCTCAGTTACAAAGGTGAGAGGGATCCCGGGTATTGCAGGGCACTATGTCCTCGAGATGCAGACACTAGTGAACCTCACTAAACCCTTTCTCCTGACAGCCAGTTCCCATCCGTGGGTGAGTGGGGCTGGGGAGCTGCCTCAGGCGTGGATTGGTGGGCCGCCAGCACTATTAACAACAGTCATTACCGTGCAAGGAAGGAGATGGCCACGATCCGAGTGTTACTGGCAAAAGTGCAGGAAGTTCTCAATTTGAACTGGGAAGTTGCAGATGGGGCCCACAGGCGCTCACTTTTGGAGGCCATCACTTACGTTTCCACATCAAACTTTGAACGAGAGCAAGAGAGAGAAAAAAACAAAAGGAAGAAATGAGACAGAAGAGAAAGACAGAAAACAGTGACAAATGGCAAAAGCAAGGCTGAGAGAGAATCTGCAAGGGTGAAATAAAGGAGCAGGGAGTGCATGGCGGGGGAAGAAAGAGGCATGAGGTGAAACCAAGATTACACTGTCTTGGGATTTGGAAAGCCCAACATTCATCTGCACCGGCTGCAAGCTTCTGAGAAATCCTTTGGGCACCAGCACTTATTGTTTTACAAATGAAGCATTGAGCACAGGCCAAAAGGAGCAAGGTAGCTTACATAACCAATGGCGCTGTAACCCTCGGGTGTTATCCATAAGCAAGCAGCAGAGCCGGTCAAGCAGGGAAGTGCTAACTATGTCACCGTGCAATTTGCTGACATCAGGACACATTCAGCTGTGCATCTTTCCATTCAGCACAGCAGCTTGCGAGGGTGAGGGAGGCCTCTCACTTATGGCTCCAGCTGAGCCGAATACAAATGTCTCACGTAAATAACACAGGGGCATATTAACAACGGCCAGCGATAATTATCGCTGGCCGTGCTTAGCGATAATTATATTATCGCAGGCTATCTCTGGTATTTATCGCCCTGGTAGCGCGTTATTAACAACGCGTTACTCCAGGGCGATAAAAATTCCAGAGATAGCGAGGAGATCGCTTTTGCAGGAACATCGCTGGTTTTCCAGCGATGTTCCCTGCAAAGGGCGATAACCTTGCTGATACGACCCACAGGGTCGTATCAGCATAATCCACCCCTATGTTAGGGATGGCTAAGTCAGGATTTTAGCAGACGTTAGGTTTTGCGAAAACGGCCGTTTCGCCAAAATCTAATGTGTGCTAAAATCATGTGGGCTGCCTTGTAAATATCGCGATGTAAACATCAGCGATATTTGCAAGGTAGCCCATCTTGGGTTTGCAGAGATGCAAAGTGAGGCGTTGTGAAAAAGGGTGCTAACATGCGATTATGCATGTTAGCACCCTCTTGTAAATAGGGCGCTGGTTTTGTCTCCGCTTTTTTGGCTTTGTAAGCCAAAAAAGCGGAGATAAAGCCCTTGTAAATATGCCCCACAGTTACTTACCAGTAATCTTCATTCAAAGTCATCCTTGTCCCTGCCCTTACTATATGAGGCTCCTCCATCTCAGACAGAGGGAGCTTTCACCATACTGTGTGGGGTTAAAGAAGGCTTCACCCCCTCACCACCCTTCCTGTGAACCCCACGCTCCAATATGGAGGTGCAATCCAGGGAGAAGGTGAGGGACGTAGACTAGGACAAGGAGGACTTTGAATCGGGGTATTGAAGATTACGGTAAGTAATTGTGTCATCAACCCTCATTTCGTCCTCCTTGTCCCAGTCCTTACAATACGAAGATGTATCGAGCTGTAATAACTTGCACCGACACTCCACTTATGCAGTCAAAAACAACTTGGAACAATTAATAAATACACCATTTCCGATTTCAAAACAGTAGATGCAAAATTCAGGTCAGTGTCTGAAAGAGATCCAATCCATAGTGTTTTACAAAGGTTTCATGGGTCAACCATGTCACTGCTCGATACATTTCCCGTACTGAGGCACCCCTAGTTCCGCCCAAGAGGTTGATACAGCTCTTGTCGATCTTCAATGAATCACTGGCGGGGAAGATTCACCTAGAGTTTTATACGACTGAGCTATAGCTTGACAGACCCACCTATCATCAGTCTGAGGAGACTCTTTTATGCCTTTGTTTGCTGTGCCATGTGAAACAAACTGAGAATTTGACACCCTAAAGTTCTTAGTATATTGTAGGTAGATGGGCATGGGCAGCATCACACTAAGGGAAGAGGGAATATCTGAATTAATCTTAGAAGGGAAAACTGGTAGAGCAATTTCTTGAGACAAATGAAAAAGAGAATTTACTTTTGGGACAAACTTAGGATCTAACTTAAGAACCACACTATTGGTAAAAAAATATATATATAAATTCGGGTAAGAAATTACTAATGACACAATTTCACACAAGATTTGCTGACATTATGGCAATTTTTAAGGGGGGTCATAGCCCTCCACCCCGAATCCGAATCCTCTCGGGGTTCCAAGGGTTGCTATTATAAATCTCTCAACACAATGGAGAGATCCCAGATCAGAGCTTGAGAGAGAGATGGAGATCTCTGTTCTGAAACTCTTGAAGAGCCTGACTACCAAAGGAGTGATCACGCTCCAGTCTGGATTTAATCTTAGAGCATTGACCTCTGACCACTGTGCAGACAAAGTAGAGGGCGCTATGTATTTCACAAACACTTCCCTTAAAAATCGAGTTCATACTGTTCGACTGACATAAGATCTGTCCCTTTTGCAACACACCAGGAGTGAAATGACTTCTGATGCTTCCTATAGGAAGCTAACGTTGAGGGCTTTTTGGAGGCCCGAACATCTTTCGCTACCTGTCCTGAGCAACCCAGTTGCCGCAAACCCACCCTCTCAAGCTCCAAGTTGTCAGCCTAAGATGTCGAAGCTGAAGTTTCAGCAGGAGCGGAAACTGGAGAGGAGATGGCTCCAGATGTAAGTAGAGATAATTCCCCTGGGCCAATGATAGAAGAAAAGAGAACCAGGGGTGGTGGGCTCCGAATGGGGCCACCAGAATTACTAATACCCTCTCTTCCCGAATCTTCTGAAGCACATTCGGTAGGAGGGGAATCAGATGAAAGGCATGCAGCAGGCCCCTGGCTATGGAACTGATGGTGCGTCCATTGCCCTTGGCTGGGGACATGCTGCTATGTCAGAATACTGGAAGCATCATGTTCTGTGAGTATAAGAGCAGGTCCATCCAAGGTGTCCCATAGGATGCACAAACACAATTGAACTCCCGAACAGACAAGTGATAATTCACTGCAAATGGAATATACCAGCTCACTCTGACTGCTTGAAAATTCAATCCTTTATCAAAGGAAGTATTGTATGGAGCAACGCCATCCGGAAAGTCTCTACTAGTAGGACATATATATTGAAAACCTTGAGATCCAATTCTGGGTGATACCTGCCACCTGTCTTCGAGACCAGAAACAAAATAGAGTAAAATTATTTTCCACTTTCATGCTCTGACACCAGAATCTCAGCACCCTTGTCCAATAATGAATAAATTCCCAGGAGCATAGATTGTTTCTTTAAGTTATCCTTCGGTAATATAGTACAAAGAAAGCAGCCTGCTGGAGGAGCAGGAGAGAAGGGAATGCGATAACCATCTCTTACCATGGAGTGGACCCAAACATCTGAGATGGACTTCCCCCACTGATGGGAAAAATCTCTCAATCTTGCTCCAACACCATGATAGCCATTTACTTGATTGTCCTTGATCTTGAGCAACCCCGGTGGGGGTTTTGTTGCAAGCAGAGCCCCCGACCACGGGCTCAGACATGAAAGGGACGCTTGTCCTGAGCTTTTTGCATTTGCACTTTTGCTAGAAAAGTCTTCTTGTTCCCAAAGAGTTTGAAGGGCTTAAGAATCTTCTTTTCTATGGCCACGTTTTGGGCTATGTCATCCAATTCTGGTCCAACCAGCTGTGGTCTTGTAAAATTACTGGAAATCTTTAGGTAGGACCTGTGTTGCGTAAGCAGCATATGTGTTTGCTCTAATAGAGAAATGGTCTACTGCAAATTATATCTTAACGTTAGCTTCCACCTTCCTACCAACAATATTAGGCAAGCTTGAGTCCTCTGAGGCTTGCGATAAAGAAAACGCCATTTGTGCCACAATTGTATTTACTTTGGGAACATGAGGGAAGTCCATCTCAAAGTTTTGCAGAGGAGATCTTTTATTAAGGAACCGAGGAATGGACGTTTTGTCTATATCCTTCCACTCCTTTAATAGTAATAGCTTAACGACCTCATGGATAGGCAAATCCTCCACCTGGGCTCCACAGCATTGCGAATAGAACCATTCTTCCTCAAGATGCATTTGTTCAAAACCCAGGGTTTCCGTGTATGACTAAGGAGGTCACGCTTTTGGGCGGGCTGCACATACTTGCCCTTCTGGTCACCCTCAATGTCCTCTTCCTGTTTCTCTCTTTGCCTCTTTGCTCTAGGCTCATCAGGGGGTGAGTCCACTGCCTCCTCGATTAGGATCTGTAAGTCTGCTTGTACAATTTGCAGTACCTCCTACTCCTCTGGGACCTCCATATTACACTGCTTGAAGCTTGCTTTTCTCCCTTCCATGTGAGTCGCTCCTCTAACAAAGAAGTGCTACAGTGGTATCTTTTAAACCAGTATTGCTCAAACCCCAATGGGGATTGCGTCAGTGGCAATGCAGAGACCGTGGCGCTGCAGATGTGTCAAGTAACTTTATACTAATTACTATAGGAAATGCAAAAAATGCATATTTAACACATACCATAATAATAATAAAAATTAAGAACAAAAATGCGCGGCTTTTCTCTGTCGAAGACATAGAAAACACAGTAAGGAAAGTGAGGGTGCGGAGCCTTCTTCAACCCCACATAGTGGAAAAAGAAGAAGGACTTTAGTTTGAGATCACAGATCTCAAAGCATGGTGAAAGCTCTGTCTGAGGCAGAGGACGCCTGATGAAGTAAAAACTGGGACAAAGAGGACAAGATGAGGGGTAATGTCTATGACAAATGTGTGACTCATTAGTCAGTCTTCATATTCTGCCAGGGGGCTTTTTGTTTTATGTCACTGACTCTCTTCAAGCCTTGTGAGATGCGGTGATAGGGTTGAACTGACCTATAGGGCAATCTAGCAGTGCCCGAAGGGCTGGTCGGACTGGTCAGTGTGTGGGACGGGGTTTGGCAGCTTGTGGCCTGTTATATGGAATGGTGGGCTGTTTTTTATTATTGATTTCCCTAATACTACCGCAAATATTACCTGCAAGAAGCACAAATGCATAGAGTCTCCCATACTTCGCAAAACACTTGCATGGCGTATTTACAAGTTCAAAACTGCTGACTAGCAAATGTGAGCCTCTTTTTTCGCTGTTTTGCTAATGAGGGCCCAGGCCTATTTTCTGTTCCAGTCTGACCCTGTGTGATGGCATTATCTGTGTGTTAATTTAACACATGATGCCTGACACTTGGCATGGCTGATGACCCAGCCTCAGACTGGGCCTCCCAAAATCCCATCTCCCTCATGGAGTTCCAATTTGTTTAGGGCAGGTCTTCATGCCAGCTCTCCCTGCGACAGTTCTCCTGTCTAGCTTGCCCTCGGTCTACTACCCTCTGCTGCCTGTCTACCTGCTGCCCTCTAGTTGTGCCTCCTCTGCTCGTTTCTTGCTTGTTTTTCTGCCCCCTGTTTTGCCTTTTTCTTCTCGATTTTCTGTCCTCTGTTTTGCCTTTTCTGCTTGCTCTTCTGTCCTCCGTTTTGCCTTTTCTGCTTGTTTTACTGCCCCATGTTTTGCCCTCTTCTGCTGTTTTGCCTTTTCTGCTCATTTTCCGCCTTCTGTTCTGCCTTTTCAGCTCGCTCGTTTTTCTGCCCTCTGTTTTGTTCTTTTTTGCTCCTTTCTTCTCTCTTCCTGCTGTTTCCTCAAGACCTGGGTTTTCGACAGAGACCTCGCACACCCTCGCCCAAATACCCCCAGGGGTAAACGTGCTGCTCTCTACAACTGCTGATTGATAGATAGGGCAGGTGGCATTGGGGGTAGGACTGGGCAGCAGGATGGTGGCCCCACGCCTCTCCGCCCAAGGTTAGCTCAATCGTGCAATGGTGAGAGCTGAGGATGGAGGGCCCAATTTTTAAAAAATCCTATTTTGACCGTCAACAGGCCCTCATAGGTTGGGTGGCCTGACGCCAATGCGGCCGGGAGCCTGAATCGGAGCTCCCGCCGGTGATCCCCTGTCCAGCGCCATCCTGCCCACTACAGGGGGGCCCCAGCCGCAGCAGTCGGTCCATTGTAGGTCGGAACCGCTGGGGAAGCGGCACTGAGCAGGGGCACGCTGTTCGCCGCGGAGCAGAGCCTAGAACTTGTCTGGAGCGGAGGGGCTGCGAGGCTCCACAAAATGGCGGCTGTGCATAATAAGCGGCGCTCGGTGCGCACAGCGGCGGCAGCCGCGAAAGGATAGCACAGCCCTCGGAGGGCCATCTATACCCGGTGAGGAGCTAGACCCGGGGAAGGACTGAGTGGCGGGGCACGAGAGAGCGGCAGAATCCCGGCCCACGGCGTGCGAGTGCCCGAGAGCCCGAGCGCATCGCCGGCAGCAGGGGGTGCCTACGCACCGGGCCGCGCACACGGGGGGCTCTGATTTACGACTGAGCAGGGCACGGAGAGGACTCTGAGGGTGCCTGGACCTGGGGGCAGGAGGAATCGCTGCACAGGTGTTGGCACCGGCCCGGGCAGCGCCCATGTCCCGGGGGTGCAGGCGCTGTATGGACTCACGTGGAGGGCGGCAGGGAGGCGCCCGGAGACAGGCCTGGGCGGCGCACCTGCAAACTTGTACACAAGTGGCGGCCGTACGCATGTAGGGGTGACTGAGCCAAACCCCAGGGGTGGACGCGTGGGCCCAGTAGAGGACTGCTTCCAGGGGCCGACTATGGGATGAGGCCCTGACGGACCACTGAGACCGGGACTGGGGCACTTGAGTGGCGGACCATGGACCCAGTGGTGCAGAGTGGCTGAGCGCTGGATGTATATGCTGGGCACCTTGCGCGAGGTGTAGAAGGTGAGCTGAGCTGGCCCTGCTGCCCCCGAGGAGTGGGAGGCATCGCCGCGGGGGCCACGGAGCAGCAGCGGACATAGAGGCACAGAAGTGTTGAAGCCAGACTTGCAAGTTGGGGGGCGCCGGGGATGCGTGAGTGGCCGGCCCCTCTGGACAGTGTGGAGACCACTGCACGGCAAGCCGGGGCTCAGGCAGGGAGAGACTGTTGCACCCCTGGGCGGAATATTGGTCCACGTGGCTGGGAAGCTATCGAAAATGGCGGGCGTGCCCCGGTAGCTGGGCCTAAGAGAGGGACGGCCCGAACTGCTGGACTTGAACGACCATCCAAGCTGTCAGTCCTGCAATTCCGCTGACGGAGCGCGTGGCCCCACGCGCGGGTGACCGCAGAGTAACAGAACCTTGTCGCGGCGCGGAGGCAGCAGCTGCACGCTCGAAGCGCGAGAGGCCCCGGAGATTTAGTCACCATGGGGCGGGTCAATAAGCGGCGTGATGCAGAGCAGCAGGAATCAGCGAGTGATGATAATGGGGAGCCCCGCGGCGGAGGAGCTGCACCCCCAGGTGAACTGTCGCTCCATGACATACTGCAGGCGATAGAAACATCGCAAACTGCGGTGGAGGCCAAGATCGACACCCTCCGGGAAGATTTGGGCCTCTTGCGGGCGGACCACAGAAAACTGGCGGATAGGGTCACCACTGCAGAGGAAGAAGTGGAGGAGCTGAAACCTCAAGTCGCTGCAAACACGAGCAAGGCCACGGACATTGAGAGAAGGGTCCGGATCTTAGAACAACGCGCTGAAGATGCAGAAAATAGGGCGCGCCGGAACAACATCAGAGTCACGGGGCTGCCTGAAAAAGTCGAAGGGAATGATATGGTGGCATTCTTGGAGAACTGCCTGAGGACGGAAGTGGTGGAGGAGGGCCTTTCGACTTTCTTCGCGTTGGAGCGGGCACACAGGGTCCCGGCTCGGGCACCGCCACCTGGAGGACCGCCACGGCTGGTGGTGGCCCGCCTCCTCTTCTACAAAGACAGGGACCATATATTGAGCAGGGCGCGCATTAAAGGGCTACTCAAAATGGACAACAGTGTAATCCGGATCTTTCCAGACTTCTCCAAAGAAGTGCAGAGACAGAGAGTGTCTTTTGTCTCGGCCAAAAGAAGGCTGCGCCAAATGGGGGTGTCTTACTCTATGGTGTTCCCGGCCCGATTCCGAATAGCACGCGCAGGGGGGACAGTTTTCTTCAATACCCCTCAGGAAGTTTGGGGCTGGATAGAGGAGCAGGACCCAAGAGACCAGCGGAGAGGGGGCACAGATGCGCCTGGGAGGGATCGCACACACTCCCCAGGTAGAGGAAGGAAATCCAAGAGACAACCGATGATGGAAGAGACTCTCCGGGGCAGAGAAAGTGCAGTGGCAGCGGTGGCTTCCTTGGGCGCGGCCCGCTCACGAGGGGACCCTTCCCTATCTGGGGAGGAACAGAGAGACTCGGACTCTGAGACCAGCTCGAGCACGCTGGGAGAGGCTGGTCAGATCCTCCCAGACATTACACCTCGATTGGCGGATGACTTGATATAAGCCACACAGGCCACGCAAGTACAACTGGGAAGCTTATTTGGCGGGATGGAGGGCTAAATTAGCGCTACCCTACACGGCTCCGTATGGGGCTCCAGCGCATAGATATGAGATGTAACTCTGGATGGGGAGGATTCAGGGGGCGGAGAGGACGGCTGTCTTCTGGGCGGATATTGGCCTAACCACCACTATCGGATATTGACTGTTATGGCACAAAAGTGCAAGGTTTGGATGGGAGGGACATTCTCTCTTGTCCTGGGGAGGGGGTGTTGGGATGTTTTCACTGTTTTAGTTGTACCAGGGGGGGCGCTGCTGTCGCCCGGGGAAGGGAACACATCAAGGGATATTACATGGGGTGCCCCTAGGGTTTACCATGCTGCTCGGGACACACGGAGGTGGCGGTGGGAGAAATGGTTCACCGATACCAATGGCAAAGGATAGCTATAACATAGTCTCATGGAATGTCCGGGGAATGCACTCCATGCATAAAAGGTATAAAATACTTTCCCAATTGAATCGGCGGGGGGTGCAGAGCCATGCTCCAAGAAATTCATACACTGGCTGCGGAGGGCACGGCACTACACAGACGCTGGAGGGCCAAGCTTTTTACACATCCTACTCGGCGTTTGCCAGGGGGGTGTTGATCTGGATAAGGGTGGGGATCCCCTTTCAATCTATCGGGCACAGAGTGGACCCGGAGGGACGGTATGTAATTGTATCCGGGCGACTGGATGGCCAGGACATTACCCTGGTAAATGTATACGGACCCAATACAGATCAGGCCCGCTTCCTTGAGCAGTTATCCGGGGTACTGGCACCGTCATTGACGGGCCCGGTTTTAATGGGGGGAGACTTTAATTATATTGCGGATCCCGACTTGGACAGGTCACACCCACCGCTTAGAGACTCCCCAGTGAACACCATGGCAAGATCCTTTAGGGAATGGCAAACCCGGTGGGGGTTGGTGGACACATGGCGCCGCACACATCCGGACGCTAGGGAATATTCGCATCTCTCCCATGTACACGAACTCCATGTCCGTCTGGACACTTTCTTGTGCACACCTGATATACATACGCAGCTCTGGGGGGCAGAATATCTGACACAAACGGTATCAGACCACAACCCACTAATGATTAAACTGCGGGGGGGGCGCAATCACAACCAATTCCCACCTGGCGCCTCAAGCCAGAGGCACTGGAGGACGAAGCCTTTCTGCAAGAAACCAGGGCCCATATTGAGCAGTATTTCGCCGACAATGCCTTCTCCACGGATTCTAGAAGTACGGAGTGGGAGGCATTCAAGTCTGTGATAAGGGGACGGTGCATGACAACATCTATAGGGGTCCATCGGACGATTACTGCGGATGTGGACAGGGCAGACAGGGGGCTCAGGGACCTTGAGTGTAGACGACCGGAACATCCGGAGCTGCGTCAGGAGTTGCTAGAGGCTAAGGAAGCAGTGGCAGAGCAGGAGGAGCGGTTGCGCTGCTTTGACTACCGGGCGTATACAGACAAGACTCATGCAGAGCGGGATAAGGCTGGGCGACTGTTAGCATGGCTTGCTAATCCGACCCGACGGGGTAACATTATTCTGGAAATTCAGGATCAGGCCGGGAACCCCTTGCACAGGCAGGACCGGATCAATACTCGCTTCCGAGACTATTATGCAGGCTTGTACAGTAGTTCGGGGCCTAGGAAGACGGAGGGAATCACGGAGTACCTGTCAGCACTTCCCTTACATACCTTGGGGGGAGATGAGGCGGAACTGTTGGGGGCCGCGATTATGGGGCACGAAATTAGAGCCGCCATTAAAGCCATGGCGCGGGGAAAGACTCCGGGCACCGATGGGCTCCCCCAAGAATTTTATGCTGCCTACTTGGCCGAACTGACGCCCAGGCTAGTAGAACTCTATGCGGTGGTCTGGGATGAAGGGATTCTGCCACGCACTGCCCGAGAGGCAGTGGTGATTCCCCTGCTCAAGCCCGATAAACCCCCGACGGAATGCACGTCGTACCGGCCTTTATCAATGCTAAATTTCGATTTTAAAATCCTTAGCAAAATATTAGCTACTAGATTGCTGCCGCATATGACCTCTTTGGTCCACCAGGATCAGGCGGGATTAATCCCCGGCAGGAATACGACGCTCAACATTAGGCGACTGTTCGCCGTCCTGGAGCGGGAGGGGGCAGAGGTTCAGGGGGGAGTGATTTTTGCTATCGATATCGAGAAAGCATTTGACAGCCTAGAATGGGGGTACCTGTACGAGGTGATGGCACATATGGGACTGGGGCAGGGGTTTGTCCGCTGGGTGAAGATACTCTACGGAGATCCGGTGGCAAGAGTTCGCACGGGCCGCACCATCTCGGCGCAGTATAGGGTGGAGAGGGGCATGAGACAGGGGTGCCCCCTCTCCCCCCTCTTATTCGCCCTGGCGGTGGAACCGTTGGCGTGTAGGGCGCGCTCTGGGATGGCCTATAGGGGGTTGCGCTTGGCCGACCAGTTGCACCATAAAGCGCTATATGCCGATGACCTGTTGCTGTTTTTAAATGACACAGGTACAGATCTGAGAGGCGCTAGGGACATGATGGAGGCCTTTGGGACTCTCTCGGGCCTGTGCGTCAATTGGCGAAAATTCCAGCTGTTTCCGGTGAGGGTTGGCACCCCTCCCCCTGAGGGTCTGGAGGGCTTGAAATGGGAATCCCGATGCTTCAGGTATCTGGGCGTGAAGGTGTACCATGATCTCGCGGATGTCCAGGATGGGAATGTAGGTGGGGCCCTGCGGGCGTTGAAGGGCAGCATGGCCTTCTGGAGTAACCTACCACTGTCGGTCGCGGGGCGGATCTCCCTCCTAAAAATGATAGCGCTGCCCCGACTGCTGTACTTTTTCGTCACACTGCCGGTGTGGATTCCAAGTGCATGGTTCCGCTCCTCGACTCCCTTATCACTGCTTTTATATGGGGAAATGGCAGAAGGAGGGTGGCCCTGACCACGCTGTCGAGGGCGACCCTTGAGGGGGCCTGGCGGTCCCGGAGATGGAGAGCTACTACCTCGCGGGACAGCTCCAAAGACTTACGCAATGGGTGGCTGGGAGTCTAGATCCGGGCCGGAGGAGACCTCCCTTCACCCCGGACAGAGCGGACGTGCTCGGTACCTTCATGGGCACCATCAGGCCGGGAGGGGTAGGTTCCTCTGAACATAAAGTGGTGAGGTGCTGCTGGACTAGATGCTTACAAAAAACATAGACCAGACGCCCCTATTCACCCGAGATGTCAGTAGCATTTCTCGAGGCACTCCCACATAGAGGTAACTGGAGGGGGTTGGAGGAATGGGTGCAGGCCTGGGCAACTAAATTGGGTGACTTCTATAGGGACGGAGAGCTGCTCCCATTTGAGGACTTCCGCGCTGCTTGGGACATACCGCAGGGACACTTCTTGCTGTATGGGGCTGTTACGGGGGACATACGTAGACACTGGGGGCGAGGGACAACTGAACCACCCACACATGCAACCAGTGAGTACATAAGCCTGTCAGGGGGGGTCATTAAAGCGGTCTCATGCCTCTACCGGGCAGTTAGACGGGACTACACGAAACCATTGGAAGGGTTGAGAGCCAAATGGGAAACTGACCTGGGAAATCCCCTAGAGGATAGGGACTGGGACAATACACTCCAGAGGGCCATCAAGGTGTCTCGCAATGCGCGGTTTCAGTTAATTAGTTTCTATACATTACACCGGGCATACTTTACCCCGGATAGGATCAACCGGTTCTTCCTCAGAGACGACGCGGGATGCCCAAGATGCGGGGAGGTGGGGTCAGTTATTTCCACATGATGTGGAGTTGCCCAAAGTTAGACATGCACTGGTGGGAGGTGGCCCTGGAGACAGCACGAATTACAGGAAGGGACATCCCATGCACTCCAAGTCGTGTGCTCCTCAATCTGTTCCTGCATTCGGCAAAGTCTAAAATGACGGCGAGGTTCCAGGACTTGGCATTTATATTGGCATAACGGGAACTAACGAGCAAATGGAAGGCCCCTACAGGCCCCAGTGTCACAAAATGGAAACGTGAGTTAGAAAAATGGGCAGGATGCGAAAACAGAATACTGCTCAGAAATGCCAAGCGGGGAATAGGCAGGCTGGAGCGGGCGCAGGCTTGGGGGGTAATGGTTGACGAATTGAGACATGAAGGGCAGGAGTCTGCACCCGGCACCCCGAGGAGCCTCTCCCGACCCGCAAGCCCTGGTAATCAGGACCACGAGAGAGAGCTGCGCGAGCACAGAGGGGAGCACTGACACGGTTCCGGGCGTCCGAGGGAATGGGTCTTGCTCCACTGCCCGTAGCTAGTAGCGAGGGGGACCCAGACAATCTACACACAATAGATGGGGTGCACTTAGTCGACAGCAGCGTGGGGTGGGTGGGGGATAGGTTGGGAAGTTGGGGGGGGAGGGTGGAGGGAGAGCATAGAGGCATCATTCAACAAAACTCCTTGGTAGGAATTGGGACGCCAATCCATAAGGGTAATAGCGCAGACTAATGAGACCACAGATTGAGGTCGCTGCTAAGTCAAGGAGTTAGGATACGGGCTATGATTACTGTTCTGAAATGAGTATACTATGCCATAACTGAAAATGTCAATAAAGTCTGTTTAAAAAAAACAGGGCTTCATAGGCATCCCAAGGGTTTCTCCTGCACCAGCACGGTCCTCACCAATGAAGTCAATTAAATTGTGGGCTTGCGGAGGAACATGACAGACAATTTGTCATCAGGACCGTGACTGTGCGAGCAACAAAAGAGTCCCGATCTCCAGAAATTAAACACAGAGTAAGAGCTTTGCCTAGTCAAGATGCAGTATTCTATCCCATCTGCAAAAAGAACAATTGATAGATGGAATGCTGAACAATGTCGAACATTCACCCCAGTACAGAGATCTGGGCCTAAATCCATCGCTGTTTTGCTCACCATGCCATTCCGGTTTGAACCCAGCCATATGCAAATCAGTCTTGACCCTGCTCCCCATGTGATATCCCAAAACCGGTCCCAGGATGCTTGTTTCCAATCCAAGGAGGAACTGGCCTGTTAGCTCGGGCTGGACTGTTCCCATGAGGAGCACGTCAAGACTGATTTGCTTATGGCTGGGTCCAAACTGGGGTGGTGTGGTAAGCAAAAAAATGTTAGATTAAACCCAGATCTGTGCATAGGGGTGAATGTTTGCATTCTTCATCATTCCGTCCCTCAACTCTTCTTTTTGCTTTTGGTGCCCTAAGAAGGAAGGGTATGCTCAGACGTGGGTCCTGTGCTCACTGTGCACTGGATTCAAGCTAGTCGGGCTGATGAGGGGTGATACCCCGAAACCGGTTTCAGGATGCTTGTTTCTGGTCCAGGGAGGACCTAGCCTGGCAGTTCGGGCTGGACTGTTCCCATGAGGAGCAAAGTCAAGACTCATTTGCATATGGCTGGGTCCAAACTGGGGTGGCATGGGGAGCAAAAAAACGATGGATTAAACCCAGATCTGTGACTGGGGTGAATGTTTGCATTGTTCATCATTTAGACCATCATCTGTTCTTTTTGCTTGTATCCTAGCCCATCTTCATTTTGGGGCTAAGTCTCATAAACATTTTTTATTGTACCAACAATTTGTTGCATTAATCAATATTCTACTCACTTAGACAATTACAGTTTCAGACATTTGGCTATCTGCTCACTTAGTGAAAAATGTCCTGCAGCTGCTCCATTAGCCAAGACCACAGGCAATAAAGGAAACTTTGCTGCTTTCTGCTTCGCTGCCAGAGGAGACCTTACCTTTACCTATGCTACCACCCTATCTGATACAACTTGTTGAACATTCTAGGCTGAGGATATCCTAGATAGAGCTGATTGAAATTTTGTAATCTGGGTTAGTTGCCAGCAACTCTCATAGCAAAAACAGTTTTGAGAGAGCCATTTACACTTGCCTCAGACTGCAAAACACCCACAGATAGCAAGTGATTTCCTACCATAGTCCAAGGATCTCTAAGCGATAAGCAGTTCTCAAGTGATTCACAGGCAAATTGTTCCACAGTTAGTCTATTATTCAACATGGACGCAATATGGGGTTGCCATGGTCGCAGCTGTGACCCCTACCGTACACCTTGCGACCCCTGGAACTGCCTTTGTGACCCTTGACCTCAGAGATGGCAAAATCAGTACCAGGAACACTTGGGCAGCTCGTCCTTATGGGCATCAGTTGGAGCTCCACTTTCATCTTTTTATGTCAGTGTTTTATGATACTAATAGTGAATAACATATTATTAACCATTGGTATAATAAAGAATGGACTACAATTAGCTGGAATATGACCCTCACTGGAAGTTGAGGTAAGTAAAACATACTTTTAAGTACATGGCGTGTGCGTGCTTGCGGTGAGAGTCTGTATATATGACATAGAGCTTGTGCCATATCACCGGGCTCACCTGGACTGACCACTTCATCCTACTCTTCACCATCACGGGATCCACTGGCACCACCACCATTCCACCCAGCACCCATCACAGCAGCTGGAACAAAGTGTCCGAGACCCAGTGGAATGGCACCTTCAGTGCCTCTGTCCCTGACACCCCCACCAACCTAGAACGAGCGGTCAGGAACCTCTTCACCTGGATCACCAACTGCACCGAAAAGATTGCCCCCGCAAGCTCACTAAACTCAAGAAACCCTCCATACAAGCCAGCTAGTATACCATGGAACTAAGAACCACCAAGCGTACTTGCAAGCGTCTTCAAAGACCAAGTAGCCCACGGACCAAGCTACCTTCAAGAAATCCTCAACCACTATCATCAACTCCTGAAAAAGACAAAAAAGAACGCCCTCGCCAATCGTATTGAAGCCAGCTCCAACCACATCAAAAAACTTTTCAACTTTGTCAGATAGTTCTCCAACCCCTCAACAACCAAAAACATCATCACCCCCTCCCAGGAACTGTGGAACACCCTAGTGAACTTCTTCCACGACAAGCTCACCACCATCTACAAACTCTTCGAACTCCAACCCACCGCCGCCGACACTCTCAACTGCCTCTCCTCCTCCAGTGACATCCCCATCCACCTACTTACCACCTGGGACCAGCTCACCACTCAAGACACCACCATAATCATGTACTTCATCCACTTTGGAGCACCCTTGGACCCCTCTCCCCATCACATCTTCAACCTTGGGAGCAAGATAATCAGCAAGGAGCTCACCACCATCTTTAACGCATCCGTCTCCACAGCCATCTTCCTCGATGAATGGAAACATGCAGAAGTCAAACCCCAACTCAAGAAGCATTCTGCCAGTCCTAGCGACATCAAGAACTACCTTCCCATCTCTCTGCTCCTCTTTCCGGCCAAAATCCTCGAAAAGACCATCAAACCCCAACTCACAGAACACCTGGAGAACTTCAGTCTTCTAGACACCTCCCAATTTGGATTCCGCACCTACCACAACACCTAGACCGCCCTGGTCACTGCAGCCAACATTGACAGAAACTCCTGGAACGGAGAGAAACAGCGGCCTTAATCTTCTTCGACCTCTCAGTGGTACTCGACACCGTATGCCACCACACCCTCATCAAGAGATTTCACCACATTGGAATCCAAGGAAACGCCCTCAAATGAATCACCTCCTTCCTCACAGGGAGAACTCAGGGAATCCGCCCACATCATTTAAGCTCCGAGCTCAAGAACATTATCTGTGGCGTCTCTCAAGACTCATCCCTCAGCCCCACACTGTTCAATGCTTAGATGACCCCCCCGGCCAACATTGCTAGATCAACAATATATTCAATGCCAACACCACCTAGCTCATCCTCTTGCTAACCGAAGACCCATCCTCCACAAGGGCCAACTTTCGCAATTGCATGAATTGCGTCAACGACTGGATGATAGGCAACAGCCTCAAACTCAACACAGACAAGACGGAAGTACTGATCTTCAGTAACAACGCCTCATCATGGAACGACTCCTGGTGGCCTTCCGAACTTGGACCCTCGCCGACGCCGTCTGACCATGGACGTAACCTTGGCATAATCCTTGATAGAAAGTTCACCATGAAAAACCAAATTAATGCAGTCTCAGCTACCTGTTTCTGCACCCTGTGCATGCTCCGTAAGATCTTCAAATGGCTCCGCATTGAAACCAGAAGAACCGTCACTCAAGCCCTAATCACCAGCCGACTCGACTGAGGCAACGCACTGTACACAGGAATCACCACACACCTCCTGAAAAGACTGCAGACCATGCAGAACTCAGCGAACTGACTCATCCTTGACCTCCCCAGATCAACACACATCACCCCCCACCTCAAGAACCTTTACTGGCTGCCCATCCAGAAGAGATGCCACTATAAGATGCTGATCCACACCTATAAATCCCTTCACAACCAAGTACCAGAATACATCAACTACTGCGTCAACTTCCACCAACCCACCAGAAACCTGTGCTCCGCCTCCCTTTCCCTCGTGCACACCCCCGCATCTGTCGAAGCAACAGTGGAGGCCACTCCTTCTCCTATTCCATGGCGAAGGCCTAGAACGACCTCCCCCTTGAACTCTGAACAGCATCCTCTCTGCCGGAATACAGGAAAGGACTCAAGACCTGGCTGTTCAACTGAACCCCCTCTACTGCATGATTCACAGTGCCTAGAGACCCTCACAGGTGATTAGCCGCACTCTACAAATCCTGTCTGTTCTGATCTGATATGTGTGAATTTGTGTGTATGTGTAAGCATGTGTGAGTAAAAGTAAAGGTCAAATAGCGTGTGAAGTCACTACCACACTCTTGGCATTTTGGCATTTTGGCAAAATTGACGTTCATGTTTGTCAGCTAACATCCAATCAGAATAGACCTAACAGAGAGCCCTATTCAGATTGATTTAAAGGGTGGCAATCTGATTTTCCATCCTGTCATCCAATCAGAATTGATTCTTCTGTCAGGGGCACTGGAATGATTGTAAGTAATCAACCAGAACAGCTATGGGCTGAATATTCCCTCAGAGGGAGGGCATCTTGAAAAAAGTTGATTTTTTTATATTCAGGACAAAATCTGCCCTATTCTGTAGTTCATACACCGAAATGATATTGTCAATTTTTAATACTTAATTCCATCTAGAGGTATACTTCAAAAAATGTTGCAATCTTGCATTTTGATTGTTGACGAAAAAGCATGTTCTAAAAACGTTATCTCGGCCTTATCAGAATCAAGCAAGACCACGGGCCACGCCAGGTCCAACCCGATGGCCTCACCTTGCATCCCATTCTATTACAGAAAGGTTGTGCAGTGCTCCATTTTGTAGCATGTGTCTGGTTGTGGCACCAGCATGTGATGAGTTCTGCACGCCTTCTAGTTTGGAAATTGAACATATCTTGGTTTTTAAATGGTTGCAGAATTTTTTCTACCTGGGAAACCATGTGTGACCTGCTACAATTGTAATACCTTTATCAATGGGACCTTGTACGAGCATGTAGCACTTGATCCATCGTTCTACTAGTGCTGTGCAAAGTTGCATCGTTTTATTTATTGGGAGTGCACATAGTATATGCGAGAACTACTAGTACTATATGTATTTGACATAAATATTGCCCGTGCAGAAAAATCTGTGAACAGCTATGTTTTGTTCTTTTGATCTTAGTTTTACCCCATCGAGCTGTAACTGATTTTGGAACATCAACTCCTGAATATTGGCAATGGAATTATGAACATTCACAACTCTTACCTCTGGGTATCGTCTACCACAAACAAACTTTTTGCATCATAGGCATACATCAAAGCTGTTATACAGTGGGCTAAAGGCCACCATATACAAATGAAACAGCCTTGCGTGAGTACTGACCCTTGAGAGGAGGCACAAGTCAAGGGCTTTGCCTCTGATAGATAAGGGCCAAGCTCTTCTTGAGCTGTCTGACCGACAGAAAACTCTGGCACCTTCCACAACCACATCCTTGATACCAAAGCTCGTCAATGTCGGCTCTCATCATATTCAAGCAATAAAGCCTCCCCAGGAGTAGTAGGCGCTATACAAATCTAAAACACACAACAGCACAATAGTGAGGATGGGCTTGATTTAGAGTTTGGCATGCAGGGTCGTCCATCACATACGTGAGAGATATCCCTTCCTCCTTATTATAAGTGCATTGTGTCCTGTGGCATTGATAAGGCAGACGGGATATCTGTCACCTTGTGACAGAGGAAACCATACCTAAAACTCTGAACCAGGCCCTACGTTTTTCAATAGCGCCTGACTGCTGAGTGGCCAGCGTGAGAACACCCGAATTGTTCAGATAAATACAAATGGAACCACGTGCATTTAACTTACTGGAAGAGGCTGTCTCAGCAGCTGTGCGTAGTCACCATAATTTATTAGCCTCCTGCCTTTTTTTGAGAAAAAGCTGCTTTTAGATAGAAGGAACATAGATAAGAGAGGGCAAGCAAAGCAAAAAAAAATGCAAATGCCTTTTGCGGTCAGAGTGATTGCTCAAAGTTACAAAGGTCAAAAAGACTGACTAAGAGGATTGCAGGAATGCTGCAATCGTGGGCCTCGTAGCGCTATTCAAAGTTATCCTAAAAAATGTATCCTCCACATTCCGGTCGCAGACCTCCCTGAACTGACCCTTATGCGCATCCATAGCTTGCTTCCAGAGGAAGAAACCACTCACTCCTTCGTTGAGTGTGAAAAGGCTGCTGTAAATTGCCTTATTAGGGGGTTTCCATCATTTTTTCTTGGTTTGCTCATTCAGGATGAATAGTGAAGTTTTATGTGTACTTTGATTCCTTTCACAGTAAATTCCTACAGTAATTTTGATTACATTTTTTTCCGATGAATAATCATGCCCTGCTCCTAGAAATTCATTAGTAAAGCACACGGTCGTTCGGGCGTCCGTGCAGCGTCCGTACCGCTTTGCCAAGCACTAGGCGCTATTTTCACTATTTGCACTTCCATTGTTTATATATACTTTTCATAGTTTCTAGTGTGTTTAATCTTAGGTGGTGTTCTGTTGTAATTTGAATTAATTCTTGTTCTCTGGGAACGTTCTGAGGGTTGGGTATTGTAGGGTGGGCACATGCTGGTAAGGAGAATTTTTAAGTTTTAGGGGGTTTCTAGGACCTTGTTCTTCAAGATTCTTATGTATGTTTGTTTTCTGGCGCCGGTGGTCGAGCAGAGACTTCCATTTCACTGTAACCGGAACAGAAAAAGCCGAGCCACAAAGAGATGACAGCTGGGTGTGGGGAACATAAGTAGAAAGTGGCGTCTAGGTCTCAGTGCATGTTAGAGGTGATGCCATCTGCATCGCTGCCCGGTGGAGGACCAACTGGGAATGTAAACATATCAGTCACCAGGCAGAGAGACCTGAAAATATTGCGCTTCTTGACAGGTACCCAGTGTAAGGACCAGTGGTTGTTTATTGTTTGCATGGGCACCTCCAGGTCCCAAAAGATCCTTGTCACCTGCGGAGGCCCCCTGAATTCCATATTGCCCTCTGTCATCTTTAAGCTCTACATCGAGTAGGTGTGAGTTCTCCTGCCAGATAACAGAATCAAGACTCACCAGTGTGCCGATGATAGGCAACTCTACTTGAAAGCCTCCTCTGCTCCTCTGAATTTAGCTTGCACTGTAGCATCATTGAGGTCGTAGATTCTGTAATGCCAATGGGTCCCTTTAGCACAAATTCACCTGGCACAGGGGACCACTCTGCGGGGGAGTTGGTTAGGCGCAAGCACCATAAAATACCATTTGCTTATGACCCTTGGAAGATCTACTAAAAAAAAAAAAATTGTCCTGTGACCGTCCTAGATTTTGCAGTGATACTTTGCACTTTAACCTGTGTAGTGTCCTTTGCAAATTAATTGTCGCACTTGCACTTAACCCCCACACTGTCTAAAGCAACTTGCAGGAGAGGTAGGGGTGCGCCTATTTGGGGAAGGCAGAGTATTTTTAGGCACGCCTGCTCTTCCTTTGAAGGAAGACCTATTAGAACGCATTTTCTATGGCCAATTCATAAATTGCAATGTGCATTCACACTTTAATTTGCACTTACCTGGCACAGTTGCACGTTAGGCCCTATTCTGTCCTATGCACTTTGGGAAGGGGGGCACATGGTGGGCAAGGCACTAGTACTTTAATGACACTTCTCTCTCTGACACAATGGAAGGTTGATTAGTAAGGCTGTCCTGCGGCCAACTTAGAACTTACTATGAGAACATGCACTTAGATCTCCACTTTCCCCTATGTATTCTAAACCCTATCCACTAGCTGCCAGGCCTCAGTGCAGATATGTTTAGGGGGCCAACAATATTGAGTAGTAGGGTCGGTAGAGGGGTTCCTCTCTCAACTTTGCTTAATTAATGCATGGGCAAGAGGCTTATAAGGTTTGCATGTGTCATTTTAAATGGACTTACAGATGATAAACTTTGCAAAGTATTCTTTTATGAAGACAGCTTTCATGTGTTTTATAATGTGTTTTATAGAGGATTACATTGTAATGGTTTTTAATAATCAAGCAATAAAGATATTTGATTTGATTTGGGTCTGACTTAGAAAGAAAATTTAATAATTCAAGGCAAACACTTCACCTTTCACAGCATAGATGAAGGTCCCTGGCCTACCTAAAAGTGCAAAGTATAACTTTCAAAATGTCTTTGCTTGCCACTGCTTCTCTTCATGGATCTTGATTCACCAAAATGTCAGGGAAAGCGGAAGTGACATCAGCAATCTTTTGATGTCAGATTAAATCACAAATATCACCCTGTCTCCCAGCCACAGGCCCTCATCCACTTCATTTTTATTGCTAAGGGGCTAAAGGAAGGACAAGGAATGGGAACTACAGAGTGTAAACATGGCTCTAAGGAGGCTGTTTACTTTTCATGCTCCAGGCATGGAGTACTAGCTGCTACCAGTTTCACTTCTTATTGACTCAATGTTGCTCCTATCTCTATTCCTGTGGCTTGTCCAAAGTATAAAAAATATATAGTTACCAAGTTAGTAAAAATGTGTCTTTACACGTGTATCTACTCTGTTGTTGTCACGTGGAAACCATGTTTGCTTTTGAAGAAATCCCTTCTACACATCCCTGAAAAATTAGAGATGCTGGGGTACTTTTCCTACACTTACTCCACCACTGTCCTTTGTTTCACAGAAGACCAGGAAGTGTAGGAAATTAATTTATAAATTTGCCTGCGGGTAAATCTGCTTTTCTTGTGTATTTCCTGCAGTCATAAGCGCAATCTCTCCACGCAATATATGGCACATCCTGAGTTTGCAAATTACGATGCATGCAAAATATTTTGTAAGTCAAAATCATATTACCCTGATCTCTAGGAAGCTTCTATATCTCTCTGAGGATTCACATTAAAATTACTAATACCTCCTTGGCCTGTGGGCCAATATATATCTATCTGATAGAAAGAGTAACAATCACGGATGGTTTCACTAATAGGTGATGATCGCACGAAACAAAACTGTATAACAGATAAAAATAATTAAAAACTGTAGGTGGAGATGCAGAGCAGTCAATCAATGACTTAGTATGCTTAGAAACAATGATATACCTCATTTATTTGGATGGGAAATGTGCCATAGTAAAATAGTGGAATGGAACTTCATTCTACAAGTGTCAATCAGTGTTTGAGTCCTATATGGGATAAAGCATCCTCTGCCGTACATTATAAGGATATTTTAAGTCACTGAGGAGTGAAGTGACCATATAGAGGAATGAGGCAGAGGGCTGAGTTCTTTTATAAGATCATGAACTCCCAGGTGACTTGAAATATCCTTAAAATGTACAGCAGAGAGTATTTTATTCCATATAATACATGGTCACACTACAATCCATCCCTCAAACTGCTTAAATCCTTGGTGCCATGCTCTTTCATGGGAAAGAAATGGTATCATTGCGGGCATGAAGAATAAAAGCAAAATCTAGCACGAAAATAAACACATCAAAAAGCAGTTCGCATTTTGTTGCAAAACAATATTAGAATCAGTTTAATGTAACTCAGATTTAAAAAAAATAGAGCTCTCAATGTGTAGAGCTATTCTATTGTTCCTTGAGTGACCTTTAGTGTGCAAAAATAAAACATATTTGCATTAATATATCTTTTTTGCTCATCACTGTTCCTTTGAGAAAAAACATCAGAAGTATATATAAAAAGCCAGTTTTCGTTATCGCTGCTATGTTTAAAGTGCAGCTGTAATGATGCTTTGTGACCTGCCTTTCATCTTGACTGCTGGCAGCAGGCATTATGATGTCACAACTTGACTGTAATAACTTATTACAGTTGAGCAGCGACGTCATTTTATTATCACAGGTGACTAGAGATGTAACAAGTCACCTGTAATAAGGAAATTAGAGACATGCTTTTATACATGGATAGCAAGCACCCTTGTAGTATGTATGGGCTAAAGTAATGCCTTCTGTACATTAAAAGGATACTGCAAGTCACTGAGGAGTTTCATGACGATAAAGAGGAATGAAGCCCAAGGCAGAGTTCCTTTGTAAGGTCATGGAACTCAGAAGTGACAAGCAATAGCCTTAACATATACACCAGAAGGTATTTTATTTCCTAAAATACATAGTCAAACATCCCCTTTCCTGAAAAACACTTGAATCCATGGTGTCTTGCTCTTTCATATGAATGAGGCGGTTGAAGACATGAATAAGAAAAGTGGAATCTAATGTAGGTTTTTTGATCAAGCCTGGGACACACCGAGACGTCATCCAAAGATCCTGTTCTGCTGCGAGGAACCGCGGCGGCAAGCGGGGAAAAGCAGAGAAAGAAGGGGGAAGGAGACGTGGAAGCCCGGGGACCCGGGAAGCCTGATAAAAATCATCACACAGCTCTGCTTTTAACCCGCTGCCACACAGGCCACACAGGCCCTCTTCTAGCGGTTCGCCGAAACCAGACGCCGACGCTGACGCCGAGAGTTAGCGGGCAGCGAGGAGCTCTGGGACGTCTCCCGCTCCTTGCCCAAGCCAAGCCCGGTCTGAGCCCCGGTCCGGTCTACTGTGATTGGACTGGGCGGCCAGGGGCGAAGTGAGGAGAGCAGAGTGCGGTCGAGTGCGAGTGCGCAAATGTGCTTGCCAGCTACCAGCTGAAGGGGACCGAGCGAGTCAGAACGAGGAGGAGGAGGAGAAGCGGCGCAAGTGACCCGGAGCGTGGGGGTCTCTGAGCCTGAGCCTGAGCTTGCAGAGTCGGGAGAGCAAGCACGTGGGAGTCTATCCTCATCTGGGTAAGCTCTCTAAAGACTACAGGTTAATTGCAAAAGCTCCAGTGGCATGGTGAGCAAAAGAATGATGGATTTAACCCAGATCTCTTGACTGGGGGTAAATGTTTTGATTTGTTCTGCATTCCGTCCATCAATTGTGTGTCTTTTGCTTTCTCGCCCTAAGTACGCCAGGTATGCCCAGACGTGGGTCCTGTGCTCACTGTGCCACTGGAATCAAGCTATCCTGGCTGAAGAGGGGTGAAACCCCGAAACCGGTCCTTGGATGCTTGTTTCCAGTCCAGGGAGGACCGGGCTTGGCAATTCGGGCTGGACTGTTCCCATGAGGCACAGGGTCAAGACTGATTTGCATATGGCCAGGTCTAAACTGGGGTGGCATGGTGAGCAAAAGAATGATGGATTTAACCCAGATCTCTTGACTGGGGGTGAATGTTTTGATTTGTTCTGCATTCCGTCCATCAATTGTGTGTCTTTTGCTTTCTCGCCCTAAGTACGCCAGGTATGCCCAGACGTGGGTCCTGGGCTCACTGTGCCACTGGAATCAAGCTATCCGGCTGAAGAGGGGTGAAACCCCGAAACCTTTCCTAGGATGCTTGTTTCCGTTCCAGGGAGGACCTGGCTTGGCAGTTCGGGCTGGACTGTTCCCATGAGGCACAGGGTCAAGACTGATTTGCATATGGCCAGGCCTAAACTGGGGTGGCATAGTGAGCAAAAGAATGATGGATTTAACCCAGATCTCTTGACTGGGGGTGAATGTTTTGATTTGTTCTGCAATCCGTCCATCAATTGTGTGTCTTTTTTTTTCTCGCCCTAAGTGCGCCAGGTATGCCCAGACATGGGTCCTGGGCTCACTGTGCCACTGGAATCAAGCTATCCTGGCTGAAGAGGGGTGAAACCCCGAAACCGGTCCTAGGATGCTTGTTTCCGGTCCAGGGAGGACCTGGCTTGGCAGTTCGGGCTGGACTGTTCCCATGAGGCACAGGGTCAAGACTGATTTGCATATGGCCAGGTCTAAACTGGGGTGGCATGGTGAGCAAAAGAATGATGGATTTAACCCAGATCTCTTGACTGGGGGTGAATGTTTTGATTTGTTCTGCATTCCGTCCATCAATTGTGTGTCTTTTCCTCCCCCGTGAGTCATTCACGGCTCAATTGACTGCCCCTCTCCCGGCAATTAAGGACCTCGCGGCAGTGGCAAGCGCGGCCGCCCTATAGTCGGCGGCTGCAGTGAGAGCGCCCCCAGTGGACTCGCGGAAGCGGCCTGATTAGATCAGGTGCGGCTTGCGACTCCACCCTGAGTGCCCCGCTTGCTCTATACCCTATGCCCCATACCCTATTCCCTTTACCCTTTGCCTGCATTCCTTAAGACTTAAGACAGGCCCATTGAAGGAACAGAAAAAGATAGAAAAAGGCCGGTCCCAGCAGGAGGGGTAGGAGGACCAACAGGAGGGCCAAAAGGAGAAACCTTCCAGCGCCTCAGCAAAGTGGTGGTGGTATTATTACTAAGTGCAGGAGCAACTGGGCCCTGCACACTACGGTCAGGCATACTAAGGTTAGTGGGTGCAGTTGTGACATACTTGTGACACATTTGGATTAAATCTGATTAATAGAGAAGAATCAGGTAACAGGTAACAGGATATTAAATACTTGAATTGAAAATATTTTTGAACAAACCCGGTATGCGTTCAGGAAAAGAGAGGGCACCGGGCCCCCCCACAAGACGAGCACGGAAAGTACAAGTATCAAAAGTAATAAAAAAAAGCAAAAGCATACACAACGCGAGTGAATCAATCATTAATTTCACCAATAGCACGGATGTTCGAAAAATCCACAAAAGTCCCACACAAATTCGATTTTATGAAAGACCCATCTGGAGCTCTGATGACAATGCAAATAGAGTCAGAAATAAGTAAACTACAAACACCGATTAAGCCAACGAACAACTTTGGAGGAATTACGCAAACTGCCGGACAAGAACAGGACCTGCCAACATTGGACAAGAGCTTCCATATTGTGGACATAGAGGGCCAAATTAGCGACCTTGAAATGCTAAATATATTATCAACTACTCAAACGGAACAAAACGATATGGATGTGCTGGGAATAATTGTAACTTCCTAACGGTAAAGTTACGATATAAAGCAAGCAGTCGAATAAAATTAAAAACCCTAATACTGATCAATGTATATATACATCCGACACAGAGCTCAAGGATCAATATGTGTACTACCCTTACCAGTTTTTTGCTGGAACAAACGATGGATGACCCTTTCGCAGATTTTATACTTACAGGTGATTTTAATTTAAATCTGTTAGTACCTTTTATAAGAGACGACATCACACGTCGTCAATGTCATCAATGGGCAATTCCTCAGCAGACACTAGATACAGAAATAAAGTCTAGACAAAGTAAAGTAGGAACACATTTTGTGAAGGATATAGAAGCAATGGGTTTACGAATATTTAATGGGAGATTCCCGCTAGATTCACCACCTGCATGGACGTTTCACTCACACAATTCGAAGTCACGAATTGACTATACGATTGTATCACTGAACATCTTTAATAATTTTACCTCGTATTGTCTGGAGAAGGTGCCTGATAGTGATCATAGTCAGCAAATAATCACCACAAATTTGCCTAGTAAAAAACATCAATCGTATCTGACAATGCAAGGCCAGACGGGAACTATCAACTATAGGAGACTTATCTGGACACCACATAATAAAGATGACACTAATGAATTGGCGCAAAAACTGGTTAAAGAATGTTTTGAAGATAAAATCTTGAAATCCCCAATTGATCAATGGGTAAATTTTACACTTAAATTAGTCAAACCGTATGATTTTGCACCTAAAGCTAAGAAAAAACAAATTATACAAATGGAGAAAAGGAATAACAATATCAAT
Organism: Calotriton arnoldi; assembly: GCA_963921515.1. Classification (NCBI taxonomy): domain Eukaryota; kingdom Metazoa; phylum Chordata; class Amphibia; order Caudata; family Salamandridae; genus Calotriton; species Calotriton arnoldi. The sequence goes on along the minus strand of CAWUFW010001987.1, from coordinate 1,930,615 downwards.
TTATCCTATACAATTAGGAAAATGAGAAGGACTCGTAACAATTTCAGGAGACAGTTAACCAAGTTCCCATATAATAAGGAATTACCCATCAAACTAAAAGACATAAATCAAAATTTGAGGAAACTAATTTGGAACGAAAGAAACCAAGCTAAGCATGATCTGTGGACAAAAATTTTTTATGCTAGTAACCAAACAAATTCAAGGGAATTTTGGAAAATGATAAATGGTCTAGTAAGACCTAATAAATCTGAGGTAGCGTCTGTATTAACTGAAAAAGAATGGGTTAATTTTCTGGTAAAACATTTAAACTCCGATGGGAAAATAATGAATTTGGATGGCAATCGGAACAGGAGGAATACACTAAGTCACGAAATCGACTGTGAAATCGATATAACAAAAACTCAAGTGTCTAAACTAATATCGAAACAAAAAGATGGGGCACCAAGTCCCAACGGTATTCCGTTTGCCCTTTATAAGGAAGAACCGGATTTATGGTCAGAACATCTCACGGAAGTTTTTAAAGAAGTAGCACGGACATGTACAATACCCGAATCTTGGAGAGGATCGCTAATATCCCCTATTTATAAGAAAGGAAATTGGGCCCATCTGGAAAATTATCGACTAATAACTCTTCAAGACACCGATGCCAAGTTGTTTGCGGGGATTTTACTTTCAAATTTATCTGAATGGGCAAAGGATAACCAGATACTCCCGCCTAATCAAACAGGATTTATTAAAGGACTTGGAACTACTACAAATATATTAGCCTTATCGGTATTAATGGATAAAACTATCTTAATGAAACAACCCTTGTATTTCTGCTTTGTCGATTTTAGATCGGCTTTTGATTGCGTGCACAGACAACTTCTGTGGAGAAAACTGCAGGAGCAAGATATCCCAGAGCCACTGTTAAAATTAATTCAACTATTGTATACCAACACCTGGGTTAGAGTGCGGATGGGGGATGGCTTGACACTAACGAAGGAAATTTTAACAACAGCAGGACTAAAGCAAGGGTGTGTATTGGCCCCTTTACTTTTTAATCTGTTTTTAGCTGATATTACTGATGCGCTGAATGAAATAAATGCACACCCGCCTAAACTAGCCAACAAACAAATATCTAATTTTCTGTATGCAGATGATGTCATCCTTCTAAACCAAACAAAAGTGGGATTACAACGGCTAATAGATCGAATATCATTGTATTCAAAAGAAAATGGGATGGTGATAAATGAAACAAAGACTAAAGTTATGGTGATTACTAAAAATTCAAGACTAAAACATAAATCCAAATGGTTTCTAGAGAAAGTCCAATTAGAACAAGTAGAATCATACAAATACCTGGGAGTTTTATTCAATGATAATGGAAATTTTCTCCCGCAAAAAATGGACATTCAAAGGAAAGCAAATGCCCTGACAGCAGCATTTAGGATCTTGCAGAAATCATTAGGTGATCTGACTTACCGCCCCTTCTTAAAGGTTATATCAGCAAAACTGCTGTCTACCTTAACCTATGGTAGTGAGGCTCTAACTGGGAAAGACGCTGTGATCATCAATAATGCGGTCTCAAAAACTTTTAAAACCCTCTTTTATCTGCCTAACAACGCATCCCCAGCGCAAATAAGGCTGGAGTTTGGTCTAACTAACCAGTTATTTGCGAGAAAATGTCAATTTATTAAGGTATGGAATAGAATAAAAAACGACCATGAAAACCAAATGTCCCAACTATTATGGCAGGAAATAAGTGAAAACAGGAAATCACAGGCCTGGAAATACTTAAATGCAGCGTTAGAAGAATTTGATGTGATGCCAATCTGGGGGACTACAATAACCCCGGGTTCGTTCAAAAAAGCAATCAATAAAATAACAAACCATCTATCGCTGGTAAGAGATAAAGACATACTAGCAAAAAAAAAACACGCATGGCCAATAATGAATGGGTTTTCAAAAAAGAAGGTATAAGCATACTTAGATACTCCATGGTCGTTGAAAAAGAAATATTCACAAAAGCACGTTTTGGTGTATTACCGGGCCTATGTCATCTTCCACCGTGGATAAAGTCAGAAGAGGACACACTATGTAGGCTATGTAAATCAGGAGAGGAGAACATTATTCACCTACTGTGTCTCTGCCCAGAACTGGAAATTGAAAGAAAAACCATACTTAAGAAACTTCTCAATGCTCGAGGAGTAAGGACATGTAGGCAAGCTTTGATAATATGTCTGCACTCCGATGATATACTTATGAATTCCGCTTTTGTAAAGTTTTTAGTAAGAATAGGATCAAAATTAGAAGAGCACAAGTTAAAACCTATAAGTACTGTATGATATATATTAAAATGTAATATGAAATGGATTTTATCAAATGTAACTCAGTTAAAAAATACTGCACTTTTTATTCTTGTTTTAACCGTTTTATATTTGATTATTATATGTATATTGCCTCATTGTAAGATTTTAATTAATCAAACAATAAAGAATAAATAAATAAATAAACCTGTAGTTAAATTTGTTCGAGACCTTGATGAGCAGTGCTGCTTCATGTACACCTCACTACAATTCATATCCCAACTCTATCATGGCAGCCAATTGAAGAAGTTCACTGAGCTACCATATCAGACATCCCAGAAAGAATTTAATAAATTTCTTCAAATTTAACAGTCTTTTTTCTTGCTGAATTTAAACAGAGTTGGTGTTCCCCTAACTTTTAGTTTCCCATCAGGCTATTACTATCTTTCATTTAAATTCAGTTTTTCTGGGTTCCCTTATTTTCGATATTGAGAATTGGGTAGGCAAGTGGAATGGGCAGCACTCCTCTTATATATCTTATTAGGAGGTCAATGCTTCTGCTGTAACTCGAATGGATGAGTATAGATTACAGCCATATAAAAATGTGTTTGACTTTTCTCCAACCAAGATACAGGTTTGAGGTCCCTCAGAGAGGTCCCTCAGACAGGGCACAGAAAGTAATTTCAAGGGTCTGGATACACATTCGCCACGTACCAAACTGAACATATTCTATTGCCTTCTAGAAGTCTAGGTCACCATTCAAACTTTTCAGGTAATATTATTATATTAGGCCATGACAACTCTAATCACCATGACTTGACTATTTTCAGTAGTTGTTAGGAAGTTAAGCATCTCACGGAGGCGGAAGGATCCCGATCCACTGCACCAACCTGCCTGCCCTCCGGACATGAGGGACCTCTGATATTTTGAAGCATGCTGGGCCAATTACAGAGGCAGTTGGTGAGGTAATATGCTATCGGCAGAATGTTATTTCTTTGTCTGTCGATAAAGCTGTCACGCTGTTACATCAGTTATGTTGGCCACAGAGATTGCCAGCCCTTGGGATTATTAACTCTGTTTTTGTTGTTTTTCTATGTTTCTTGATTTTTGTTGAGTACATTTTTGCCTGTTTCATCTTCCTATTCACATTATCTTTCTCTTGGGCTTCATAGTGTACTACTATGGCCTATGGACTGTCTATTCAACATTAAGGGTCTCATTACGATGGCGGTCGGACGAGCATCCCACCACCATTGTTTCTGGCACGGGACCGTCCGACAAGGAGTCGGCGATCCCGGCAGCCCAATTGGGATACGACCACCGTGCAGGTAGTCATAAACCTGCCTGTTTCTATTGTGGCTTGTGCTGCGGCCTAGAAAAGGATCACAGCACAAGCTGAAATAGAACAGGAATGTTTTCAAACATCCATGCACCGTTTGCCAGGCACCATGTGGTGCCTGGCAAACGGTGCATGAATGTTTGGGGGGCACCATATGTGCGTCCCAGGCCTATAGTGGAGGCCCTCTGGGACGGGGACCCTGCTAGCGGCCCCCAAAGTCCCTGTCAGTCTGCCTTTACATGGCGGTTGGACTGCCATGTAAAGGCATAGGGAAATGGGGCATTCTAATCCCAACTGCAGTGCCTCCGCAAGCTCCGTCCCCATTGTAAGGAATAGGATTCCAACTGCCACTCCAACGGGCTCCTTGAACCTGTCGGAGGCGGCGGTCTTTCTCCCCACCTGATGCGCTCCGACTGCTGGTATTCTAATCCGGCGGTCGGACCACAGCCTCAGATGTCAGACGGACCGTCACCGATGGCCTGTCCGTGGCGATCCGCCTGACATCATAATTCGACTCTAAGTATCAATAATATTTAGATGTCACTGGTATGTTCTGCTATGCAAAAAACAAATAAAAAAAGAAAAACTATGATTCTTAAATAGGGAAACGTTTGAAAACAATTCAGTATGTCTTTACGTTCTTCAGAAGCAGACCTCTAGCTACTAGAACAGCAGCCATCTCTCAATACGTCTGGTATACACACACACACAACATTCTGCGTTACATTTTTTTGTAGAAAATTGTTTTTTAAGGTTTAAGAAAACAATATGAACATGTTTAATTACAAAATGAAATAAAAAATGGATAAAAAAGGCTACATTTATCTGAACAAAACACTGAAAAGTGTTACAAATGCAGCTACAGAATGCATTACATTATAAGTGGCACAATATGTTTCCAACTAAATAGATGCCTGAATGTTGAGTGCATGCATGACTGAGCATGTAACAGTAGTGTGGTTGTGCCTGTTATTATTTAACTGCAATGTAGTGTAAGAGATTAATTCGGTGGAGAGAAGGAAAATATTTACTAGGCCAACCATTGGATGAAATCCATACTACACGGGAATGATGCCATATCCGTGAAATACAATTATAAGCCGGCAGTATACAGGTTAAAACCACTGCTTTTTGTGCAATAAAGTAAACCACCATGGAATGTGTCCATATACTTGAGCGATATACATCATATTTGCTCTGGGCTGTTATCTGAAAGTTCTTGGTCTTCTAGACATATTAGTGTCTTCTGCGAGCCTACCAAGTGTAGGAATCTGGTTATAATTATAGCATGATTCCTGGGCTGCTTTGGGTGAACTCTGTCTGGCTTGAGCAAACAAGCCAAGCACAAAAATGCCATAGGCCAGCAGCATAAAAGAAGCAGAAAGTGTTCACCCACTCAAGATGTGTCTAACCATACTGCCAAGAATTCATCAAGCCAACCCTGAGCTGCTCTCACAACTGTCTATTTCAAACCCACTTCAAAGAAATCAAAATAAGTTAGCGACCGTAAGTGAACTATTGAAAACCAAGAGGTCGCTGTAATAAGGTACGTGTAAAGAATGCATAGAATATCATGTTTTTACTAAAACAAATTCCACAACAAGGGGATGGAAAATAAAAGATTATCCTAGCTTTTCAAATAGTTCAAGAGAGAGGAGCATGTGAAAGTAGGAGTGCATGTTTTCTGCTCCTTGCAGAGTCACCAACATTGGCACATTTTACTGACTCTGGACCGCTTTCTACAGTTACAAAGAGTGAAGAGAGTTTGAAATGCCTCCATCCTGGATGTATAACATCCTGGGGCCTATTCGCAAAAGGTAAATTTACACGTGAGTAAATATACATATGCACTTTACTCTTACACCAACCACTTAGTAAGCATTCCACATTTTCCAGCCATTCCATCTGTTCTCTCCCTCCCACATTTACTACTAAGTTGTACATTTACATGTGTGAAGATATCCCCAAACGAAAGATAGGAGAAGTAGAGGTGGAGATTTACACTTGTAGGTTTGTGAATAGCATTTTGTAGTAAGTAAGTAGTATTATACTTTTAGCTGACGTTTTTAGGGGCTTTTTTAATTATTGTAAGCATTGTAAGCATTCGTGTATTTTAAAGTATTTTACGCTACCTGCACTCGTGCACTCTCACCCGCTCATTCTGGTGCTGTGGTCCGACCCCGTTCCGCCGCGGCTGATGTGCCGATTTTGCGGAGGGCGGATACTCCACTCCAGGGCTTAACTGCTCCCTTCCCTGTTGCCTGGATTCACTTCCGGTGTGGACGTGCTCCACTCGTCCACCGGAAACACTATTTAGGGGCCAGATGGTGAAGGCGCGCAGCGGACGCGCGCAGCGGGCGCGCCTAAGGCAAGCCCGTCTGCGCCCGTCCGTGCCTGTCCCGGGCCTGGGGCCAGAGCCCCTGGCCATTTCGCCACCCAGGCTCATACTTATACCCCTAAGGAGTTACTCTGCCTTAACACGCCCGTGCCATCATGCCACCGACTCAAGCCGGATGAGGGGGATGTTGCTTGCCCTTGCGGCTTTCTGCTCCCACAATCTCTGAGCACTAGCGCTTTCCAGCCCTTTAAACAACCCCTGAATCATAGCCCCCTCCTTGGCACAGAGACTGCTAAATTGAAGGGCGGACTCGTAAATGTCAGGTCTCTGGCCAAACATAAACATGAAATAGCACTCATGATTCTAGCTGACGGTATTGACATACTTTTTATGACTGAAACCTGGGCAGATGCTTCCTCTGACCCCGATGTCATCTCCGCTACCCCAGCGGGTTACCGGGCATTCAGGGTTGATAGATTTGCTAAGCGAGGCGGTGGACTGGCTATTATTTTGAGAGAACATTTTCCCATTACTTTTCAGCCGGCCTCCACGCCTGTATTCGAAGCCCTTCATTTCACGATTGAACTTGGTCCCAGGCAGACTTTTAAAGGAATTTTATTGTATCGGCCCCCCAACTCTAGAAGTACCTTTTTATCTAACTTAGACAGTCTTCTAGAACCCACCCTTATTAATAACGATTTTACCATCCTCGGAGACTTTAATTTTTATTTAGAAGATAAGGAAAATAGTGAGACAGATGCACTGCTACATACCCTGGGGTCGGTCGGTCTCAGTCAACTGGTTCAGACCCCCACTCATGAGACCGGCCATACTCTAGATGGCATTTTCACCTCAGTTCAGGGTCTTTCCTGTATAGAAACACTGCCTCTGGTCTGGTCAGATCACTCACTTATAAAATTTGACCTACCAGTAATGCTGTTTGGTCCTACTCGGGCCTATAAGATCCCTTCTAAAACCAAAAGGGACTGGGGTAATTTGGATAAATCCCTCCTTCGTACAATACTAGAGAGGACGCACCCCCAGGTATGTGGGCCTTCAGACGAATCTGCCCCTAATTACACAGATTGGTTAAATATGGCGTTTCTAGCCGCAGTACCCACCAAAATCATTACTGGCAATAGGAGAACCCCTTCGGCTCCTTGGTTCTCAGATGCCTTACGGGCAGGAAAACAAAAATGTCGCCGGCTGGAAAGACACTGGCGTGCTAAGTATGACCCATCTGAGAGGGAAACATATAAAATAGCTTTAAGAGAATACAAAAATCTCCTTACATCGGAAAAGAGAGAATATTTTACTAGAGTAATCTCGGAGGCAAAACATTCCTCTAAAGCTCTCTTTACAGCAGTGAATAAGCTTACCACCCCTCACAGTACAGGGCCAGAAAACAGTCAAGAGTCCTGCGATGCCATTGCTTCTGTCTTCAAAACTAAAGATTTGGACATTTAAAAAAATGTTGAGGACACATTAGCTCACGCCCCCGCCCTGCCGCTTTCACCAACTCCTCAGGGCATAAACACCCTACTCAGCTTTACACCAGTATCATCGGACATAGTGGCAAAACACATTCTGGAGGCTAAGTCAGGTTCCCCAGAGGACCCCTGCCCACCTGAGCTGCTGAAAGAAGTCTCTGATTTGGTAATCCCGGTGTTAACAGATATTTTTAATTCCATGTTCTCCTCCGGCAACTTCCCAGCCATTTGGAAGGATACGTCTATCCTTCCACTGCTGAAAAAAACAACTTTGGATGCAGCCGACCCCAACAACTATCGCCCCATAGCTCGCTTGCCGCTGCCCGCAAAGATAATTGATAAAATTATGAATATCCAACTTTCCCAGTTCATTGGTGAACATGATCTGTTGGACCATTCTCAGTTTGGTTTCCGTCGGGAACACAGTACCGAAACGGCACTTATTAAAGCCACGGAGGAAATAAGAGCGGTGATGGATGGAGGAGGGTCAGCGGCCCTGATACTCCTCGATCTATCAGCCGCATTTGACACGGTGGATCATTTCCTCCTACAACAGCGGCTGAAGATGCTGGGAGTCGGGGGTTCAGCACTGGCACTGGTGTCCTCCTTCCTCAAGGACAGAAGACTGGTAGTGTCGATCGATGGATACCAGTCCGAGCCATACTTCCTCCCTTGTGGAGTGCCACAGGGCTCCTCCTTGAGCCCCACCCTTTTCAATATATACGTCTCTGAACTAGCCCCACTTATCCGGATTTTTGGCTTCAGCCTTACTTCTTATGCGGATGATTCCCAGATTGTAGAAGCAGCATACAAAAATCAGACCTCCCCTGCTCTGCAATTTAAGAACTGCATGGGTGCCATCACTAACTGGATGAGCACACACTGCCTTAAACTTAATTCTGGGAAAACTGAAATCTTGACCTTTGGGAACCTGCAACCTAGTTGGGGCAGTGTGTGGTGGCCCGCTGACATGGGTGATCCACCGGAACCAGCAACCAAAGCGAAGAACCTGGGAGTATGGGTGGATAGTAAACCACACTAATGCTGTGGTTTCCTCTGCCCACTTCCTTATTAAGAAAATCAGGAAGATCCTCCCTTATCTTCCGGAGGACACGAAAAGAACTGTAGTCACCTCATTAATCCAGTCTAAATTGGATTATTGTAATGGGCTGTTTATAAACGTACAGAAGCATTGCCTGAAAAAACTAGAGCGTGCAAAACTCAGCCGCTCGACTTCTGTCAAACACCCCTTGGTTCAAATCAGTATCTGGAGAGATTCGTAATTTGCATTGGCTCCCTGTAGCGCAGCGAATAAAATTCAAGGCTCTTAGCCTGGTGTTCAGGGCCCTGAATCATACAGGGCCAGCCTTTTTGCAAAATCTTCTTGTTTGGTATGAACCAACTAGACACCTTCGTTCATCTGGTGCTAAACTCTTGAGAGTGCCCAGAATTCGTACCTTACTCTGGGGTGGTCGCAGCTTTCATTACTGCACTGCTAAACTCTGGAATTCCCTACCGACTGACTTGAGAAACGCCCGATCTCTTGTCTCTTTCAGAAAAGAGCTAAAAACCTGGCTCTTCCGTAACTAGAGACTCACCAGTGGCTTACCTTGTCCGTAGCGCCAAGACACCTCCGGGTATTTGTGCGCTTTACAAATCTCAATAACATAACATAACATAACACTACATTTCATAGTATAAAATGCAGTTTTACCTAAAGCACTGTAAATCCTCTCACCATTTCTGTCTAGGGAGATTTGGCTTGTCTAACTTGATTTAAACATTTTCTTAGGTTGAGGGCTTATAGGGACCTGGCTAACACATAACCTCAAAAACTAAGTGAATAGTAACATTGGGGGCACCCCCGCACACCTTTCTGATGTCACTAGGCTTAAGCCCCACTTCCCTCATGGGTGCACATCCTCATTCTAGCTATCCTTGCTTACTTTGGCCCTAAACTGAAGCTGTTTTCTGTTCCTTATCAGCAGTCTTTATACTAGTCACGCAGTTTGTGTGTGCATTATTATAATACAATGTGTCTCATTATTTACTATATATGCTTTTTGATAGTACAACATTTTCAAGAAGGGTAAACCATGACCTAATTACTAGCAAATGGATTCTTTTAAAGGAGTTTGACTCCCTTCTCAAATGAATTGTCCCATTGTACGAAGGCTATGTCTGTCTCATTATTGTCAGCAACATGTATGGATAACCTTCACATATCATAATGCTAGTCTCCAAATACAAAGAAATATGCAGGCCCTGCACTCAAATGGCCAGCAAGAGGCTGGACAGTCTTTACATGTCCAGCAACAGGTAGTCTGAGATTCCACATGCCCACCAGCATAAAAGGTAAGTTACACCCATGGCTACTGAGTACAATCTTCTACCCTGTGGTATACTGGCAAATCATAGAAGATGAAGCAAGCAAGCACCACAATGCCATGCCAATCCCTACACAAGGGAGGATGGTCATTGTCATTAGAATTTTCAAAATGCCTTCAAGTCCGCATTTGGAATAAATATGGACATAAACCTGCATCTACATCATACCAATGTTGATGCAGGAAAGGTAATACGAGCAGTAGGACTGTCATGCACACTTTTATTACATTTCTCTTACACCCATTTATGCGTCCTTCTATTGACAGTCTGTGGACAACCTCTACATTAAAGCAACAGTCTACATTAACACGTTCAACTCTGTCCATGATTTTCACAGGGATGGCTATAATAATAGGTACCTTGAGAGACTTTTTTTTTTTTTTTAAATGAACCTATTGGCTTTATTAAGGGGTAAGCATATCAACACATATAAAGCAGATATATCATTGTTGTCCAAAAATCACTAATATTTCTTGTCAAATGTATATTTAAGTAATTCCAACAATGAAATATTTAATAAAAGTGATTATTGTAAAACTGTTTAATAAAGTTTTAATTAAAAAAATAAAATAAATATGTCTGTGAGTCTTACTTTTAACATTTTTTGATGAATGCATTTTGTGGGCTGAAAAATATTAAAATCAAAAATAAAAGATATGTTGTTTTTTTCAAACATATAAGAGGGCCTTGCTCTCCGGCTGAAGAGCATAGAGCTCCAGCTAGGAGTGTTCTTCAAAAATATGGTAAGTTCTCCTTGGGTCATGTACTTTATCACCCAGAAAACTTGCTGCTTTTAAAAAAAAAAAAAAAATATTTAAATTGTTTTTAATACTTTTCCAGTAACAAAAAATTGCGTACAGTTACCGGAAGATGCCAAAGGATCAGACTCCCACCCTTCCTCTCCGACCCCACGAAAATCACCTGCGGAGTCCCACAGGGTTCATCACTGAACCCCACCCTCTTCAACATTTACATGGCCCCCCTCGCAGCCATCGTCCGACAACACGGCCTCAACATCGTATCCTACACCGACGACACCCAGCTCATCCTCTCCCTCACCAAAGACCCCACCACTGCCAAACTCAACTTCCAGAAAGGAATGCAAGACGTCGCAGTCTGGATGACCAACAGCTGCCTGAAGCTCAACGCCGAGAAGACAGAAGTCCTCGTCCTCGGTACCACCCCTTCTGCATGGGACAGCACCTGGTGGCCGACCGCCCTCGGAAGCCCACCTACCCCTTCAGTACACGCCAAGAACCTCGGCATCGTACTCGACTCATCACTCTCCATGAACCGACAGGTCAACACCGTCACCTCCAGCTGCTTCAACACCCTCCGCAAGACCTTCAAGTGGATCCCCCTGAGTCTAGGAAGACAGTCACCCACGCACTCATCACCAGCAGACTGGACTATGGAAACGCACTCTACGCCGGCATCAACAAGTCCCTATCCCGCAAACTCCAGACAGTACAAAACACCGCCGTCAGACGCGTCCTCGGCATCCCCCGACACGAACACATCAGCCAACACCTACGAAGTCTCCACTGGCTCCCCGTGGAGAAAAGAGTCACTTTCCAAATCCTCACTCACGCCTACAAATGCCTACACAACAACGGACCCAAATACCTCAACGACAGAATCAACTTCCACGTACCCAAAAGAAACCTCCGATCTTCCAACCTCGCACTGGCCGAAACCCCGCGCATCCACAGAGCCAGAGAGGCGGAAGATCCTTCTCTCACATTGCAGCCAAGACCAGGAACGAGCTACCGGCAGACATCAGACGCGCCGCCTCCCTGAACACCTTCAGGAAGGCCCTCAAGACTTGGCTCTTCGGCTAAACAGATCTGCGGACCCCCCTCTCAGCGCCTTGAGACCCTCACGGGTGAGTAGCGCGCTTACAATTCCCTGATTGGTTACATATTCTCGTTGGCTGGGTATAGAATTTACTACAATCAAAATAGTTATCCCTAACAAGTTCCATCGAGTAGTTAGTGAGTACATTTAATATCAATGATTTCTAAAATGAGAATGAATAACTTGTATATGTTCGCTTCACCATGTGTTTCCCATCAATCCATATGCTGCAGTCAGTGCATCTAGTCTATACCTAATTACCTTCACCTCACTCTGGTTCCCCTGTCTCCTTCCCCACTAAGTACTACTGATACAATCCCCAAAAGCCTTTGGGGCGATTCTGTGGAGGCAGTAACTCACTGTATGTGTCTGATTGTGTGTTGTAATAGAGCATATCTTTAGTGCAATCATCAATAGTCGGGACTAAGTTTGACCAACGCATTGTTACCCTATGTTTAGCATGTAGCTGACCCATAGCTACTAGTCATCTTACATTTTTGTCGATCCTTTTGTCATGTCCCAACAAAGCGAGAAGCGGGTCCGGTGTAAGGGAGAGATCCATAATCTCGTTCAAGGTATGAAAGATCTTCTCCCCAAAATCTAAAATTTTGGGGCAATACCAGGCTACATGTGAGAACCCAGTTTCCCGTTCTGCACAGCGGTGACAAGCTGCTGAGTCACTAAGACCATATCTGCATAGTCTTCCAGGTGTGTAATATACTCTATTAATATAGTTAAAATGGATTAGCCAGTGTCTACCATTAAGAGAGATGTGTCTTGTCACTTTGCAGCAATACTGCCAGGTATTGTCATCAATCACCATAACTAGGTCCTTCTGCCAGACCTGGTGAGCTTTCATTAAGTGTGGTCTCCTAGATTCCTGCGTAAGGCTATAAATTCTAGTTACCAGCTTAGCGGGTGAGGCAGAACGTATAATATAGGAAAGGGTTGGCATCTCTAGTGGCTCCTGCATGTCTTCGCATAAAAGGTCGCGTAGTGCATGCCGAACTCTAAGGTATTGGTATTGGGCAAGGGTCGAGGGTTCATGTCCTTTTTCTAATATGTCTTCCCACTTGCACACCACACAGTCCTGAAAAAGGTCCGCATTCTTAGTAATACCAAATTTCCGTAACGCTAGGGAAACCTCTCTTTCTCTCCCAGTCGGGAACCAGGAACACCATTCTAGGGGGGTCAGTGGGGAGTACATAAGAGCTCCTGACTGTCTATTCAGCAACTTTCGCCAAGCGTGTACCGTTGAGTTTAGAGAGTCTAGGGTGCCATGTCTCCTACTCTGAGTTCTAAAAGGCACCTGAGGGAGAGTATCGGGCCCAGCTGCATCTTTCTCAATATATAGGTGTGGTAAACCCTATAGCCAGTGTATCCAAAAGTGTATGTGTAAGCTCTGTGCTCTTCTATAATATAACTCAAGATCTAGGGCGTTTAGACCCCCTATAGAGTATGGCAGGGTGAGTGTTTTCCATGTAACCCTCAGCTACTTACCGGCCCGGGCCAATTTAATCAGCAATGAGCGAAGAGTATCAAATATATGATTCGGAAGAAGCATAGGAATATTCTGAAAAAGGAACAAGAATCTGAGGAGGACGACCATTTTCCTAAGGAAGATTCGTCCAATCAATGAGAGAGGCAGCCTTATCCATCAAGCGATATCCTTTTCTAACTTAAAACATGCCTTCCCGTAGTTGTCTGATAGTACTATCCCAGGGTCAGTATGAATTTGTATTCCTAAATAACGTACAGGAACTGTGGTCCATTGCAGAGGGAAATCCAATTTCACTGGCGCCATGGAGGGTGTCAGGGGGGAAATTATAGATTTGGCCCAATTAACCCTTAGGCCTGATAGTTGCCCAAAATGGACCACCTCCGTGAGCACAGGGTTAAGTTGTCTCTCGGGTTCCCAGACATAAAGGAGCATATCGTCAGCGCATGCCGAAACAATTAAGCGGTAACCAGGGAAGCAGGGAACCTTGAGAGACTTTTCAGAAGCCAGTGCCATAACTATGCTTCTAACACCTTAGAAATTAGGGAAGGTACAAAAACAGCTGCATGTAAATAAACAACAATGTCAAGGATGCATATATATTCATGCGGCCCCTGGGCATCCATCCTGAGATAGGCCAAGTTATAATAGTGGAGAACCGCAGGCATATGTTCAATCCTTCTGGTAGGTAATGCCCTTGGCAGTACATCAGGGCCTACACATCAGCAATGATATTAGGATACAGTAAAAGAGTGTCCTATAGTAAAGGTTCACACAAATATAAGAGATCCAAATACTTGACTCTAGTGAACTCGACCACCCCTTTATGTCTTAGTATACTCCACTTGCTCTCCAGACAACCACTAAGGTACACCTATAACTAATTAAAGTATCTAACACCCGAATGCACTATCGATCCTCCTCCAAGTCCCTAACGAAACCCTAAACTATACCTATGACTCATCAAACTATCTAACTCCTAGCTGCAGTAATCTACCTACTTCCCAGTCCCCACTATCCCTCATCCTTGGCTTCGTCAGCCTAGCTCCCCATGTCCCCAAACTAACACCTAAAGCATGCAGTCCTCAAGCTCAACCCTAACCAAAACTATATCTGCTGATGTGTATACCTCAGTTGGCCTACAGAGCACTCTGCTGACCAGAGGTATGGCCTGCCCCAATGATGTGTGGTGAACGGGTAGACCTTATCTGAGGCCTGATGGGGGATTACTCCTGGGAGGATAGAGGTGAGGGGGAGGGTATGGATAGTGTTACTGCTCATTGTCCAGGAGTATGTGAGGTAGGCATTGCCACTAATTGCTAATCTGTGCATTCCTTCAAAATGGCAACATGTCCCTCAGTAACCTGGCTGGTGAACTGCCAGACATCATTAGTCATTCAGCAAAAGGACCTCTTGTTGACTCTCTCCACGCCGTGTCCAGCACACTTTCTTGTTTTATTAACTTCATGTCTCTATGCATCTGAATATGATACACAACTGTAGAAACTCACAAAGAAGCAGGTTGCTGGAATTAGGTTTATTTCTTCATATATAAGTGATCTCCAGCTTCATCTCCTCAGCTGCAACTGGTCACCTGCAGAATCCCCTACTACATTCTATCTACATCAGAAATACCTCACAAATCAGAGTTCTACACTCTAAGATTTCACCAGGGGCGGCTCCTCCACTTGGGCGGAGGAGCGTCGCCCCACTGCTTTCTCGCAGTGCGAGATAGCCAAAACATAAAATGGTAATAACTTTTGGTTATTACCATTTTATGTTTCTTTGCGCATTGCGGGTGGGTGGGCGGAGCTGCCGAGGCAGGGCAGGAGTGGTTTGCCCACTCCTGTGTGCGCAAAGACTGCTTGGTCGGCCATCTCGAGCCGCCCAAACCCGTCATGCGCACTCTGCACTTCTCCACGCATGGAAAACATGCCTTCCCCTACAGCTCCTGGCTGGGCGGCGTCCCGACCAAACATAACGCTCCACTGGAGCATTGTGTTTGGCTTAGGGGAGGGGAGGGCGGCTGCCTGCTTCCTGTTCCTGTTGGAGGCAGGAGAGTAGGAGCAGTGAAGATGCGGGACCCGGCGCAGCGGAAAGTTACGTAATTTTTTTAAAATTATTGATCCCCCCACCCCGCGCGACCCCCCCTTTCCCTGACGACCCTGCGATCGCCCCCCCCCCCCACCCGTGAGTCATGCCGGCCACTACTGGATTTCACCACACATCCCCACCCTTGTATAATATTGCTTTATCAAGAGCAACAAAACAGACAATTAATGTTTGCAAAAACAGTAACATGCAAGTAATAATCAACAAAACATGAAACATTGTCTAATAATTTACATACAAATTCAAATTCTATTGTGCCAGTGAGGGCAGTTGGTGCCATTGTGCCAGTTATGACCAGGAAATAACACATTACTTTGGTCCAGCAATTTTACACACACTTCCAAAACTCTTTTGCTTTTTATCGGCCAAAGTCACTACAGAATTTCTCACCCTTATTACCCTCTGAGGTTGGGAAAATTTGCTCTCTCCTTCTTCGATCCATGTTTTCCAGTTCTTGTCAATATCTCCTTTAAAAGTTCATTGTGTTTCTATTCCGATCTCCTATTATCATTATATCATCCTGAAAACACAGCACCCTCTCCATTTCCTCGAATATTTTTTTGCATTATCCTGTGGGAGACAGTTGAGGCACTGAGGCAGATGCCAACGCAAATGGCATTCTGAAATCTTGGAATGCACCAAATGGAGTTGCAAAGGAGGTCAGTGGATGTGATTTTTGATGGAAGTTTAGTTGATGATATGCATAGACAAATTTATCCCCATTCTTTGGCGCCACCACAATAGGTGCCACTCACTGGGATGACCCGATGGGTTTATGATTCTCAGTGCATGTAGTTTTTCCAGTTCTTATTGTAGGGGCTTTCTCATCATAAAATTGCACAAGTCTCACTTTGTGCACTACTGGTGTTGCACTCTGCTTTAATTTTATTCTATGAGTAAATTCTTTCGGAAGCTCAGTTTGTCTGTGAAAACATTCAGATATTGTTTTATTATCTGCTCATCCCAATCAAACCCAGTAGTTTGGCTTTCATTTACTGATACTCCCATCATTACTGGTTCCTTCTCATTGGGATCTAACACTATGTTTAAGTCTTTTTGGTGATCTCCCAGCCTAAGAGATCAAATCTATTACTCGTTATATACACGCTTCCTTTAAAACCATTCCCTTTATATGTGATTCCCATACTTTTCATGTCTATTATTTCAATTCTGTTTCCTATATAGCCTACAGCCTTTATGTCTGCTTGTTGTAAGTCTTCCATGCGGCCTTGTAATCCTCTTTCATAGGTGCTTTTAGCTACTAAGACCACCAGAGTCAGCCACCATTCTTGTCTCAATCCCACATAGAGATAGGTCACAATGTGGTTTTTCAGGTTTGTCAAACCATTCTCCCATTATTACAATTGTGCTGCAAGCTTTGTGTTAGTATTGACATCTTCCACAGCATCACTTTGTATATTAATGGAAACTCTCACTTCCTGTACATCATCGCATATGTCTTCCACCACTTTTACACAATGGAAGTTTTAGTTAGTTCCACACATTTTTAGCTAGGTGACTTCTCTTTCCACAGCTTCTACGAATCACATTATTAGCCCCACACATGGTGCTTAAACTACTATGTCCAGGATTACAGTAACACATTATGGGTCTACATTAATTTGTATTGTTCTTCAACCCCAGTTTCGCTTTATAAGAAACCTGATTGATTGATTTTTATTGTCTCATATCTATTTTGTTTCTTCTCTTTTACTTACATTTTTTACCTTTTGAATATCTCCAAGCGGACCTCTTTGTGTGTCAATCTCTGTAAGCCGCATGGCAGTATGTCCCATACTTCTTGCTATTTGAATTGGTTCTTCTAGATTGGTATCGTTTGATAACAATTTTTCTTTTAACCTATTTATTATTTGTACACCTAACAATTTGATCCCGAATCAACGAGTCTGTTAAGTTCTCAAATGCACATGCAACAGCTAGACCTCTCAAAGAAGCTGCATAGCTCATAATGAATGAATGAATGAATGAAACAGGCTCTTATATAGCGCATGGCTACCCGGAGGCATCCCAGCGCTGCGGAGGTGGCTAGGAGGATGGGTGAAGTCATGGGAATAGCCAAGTTTTCAGATGTCTCCGGAATGTCCGATGGTTGACTTCCTTTTCGGATCGGGAGCGGCAGGGAATTCCAGAGCTTAGGGGCGTTGTGGGAGAAGAGGCAGCCGCCTGTTCTGGCTCTCTTGATTCTGGGGACCTCCGCCAGGTAGAGCGCGTCAGAGCGGAGGCTGCGCGTGGCCTTATATGGTTTGACCAGATGCTTAATGATAGGGGGACCTCTGCCTTGCAAACCTTTATGCGCAATGCAGAGAGCTTTGAAGTGAATTCTCTCCTGTACCGGGAGCCAGTGAAGAGAACGAATAGCCGGCTTTGCAGAGCAGCGGTTTTTTGTGCCCGTAAGGAGTCTAGCTGCCGAGTTCTGAACCACTTGCAATTTGGCAATGACTGAGTTGGGAGCGCCCAAATAGAGAGCGTTACCGTAGTCCAGCCTGGAAAGGATGAGCGCCTGGATCAGGAGCTTTCTTGAGTGGCTTGGTAGGAGGGGAAGTATTTTCCGGGTGGTTCTGAGCAGGCCGTAGCAAGCGGCGGCCGTTCTCATCATCTCTCTGTGAACAGGAAATGAATTGTGCCTTTCAAAAACTACGTTCACCTTTGGTGTGAAAAGGTTTTCTAGCATTTGTAAAGACATTTCGTACACATTTGTTGCTTGGCCATCACCCATTCCGAGTGATAACTGAGGAAGATCATTATACACTTTTCTGCCCTCAATTAGTATGTGGTGCAGCGGAATAGGCGGTTTCCTGGGCCTAACATATATATTAAAAAAAGTTTTCCGAGGAATTAATGGGTCACCAGACATAGATAAGAATGGTGGGGGCAGTCATATTCCATTCTGCCATATCTCACAATAATATAATAGCAAACCTGGATTACTATCACTGTTATGGATAATGAGTCATGTGCATTGATGATCTGTCTGCATCAGAGATCCAGCACTGCTCCCTTGCATTGAACGTCCTTCAGCTGTCTGTGGTTGTTCTAAATCCTCTGGGACCATGCCTCGCTGACTGTCCCAGGATCTGATCCTGGAATGATCTCTTTGTCTACAGCCCCTTACTAAAGCCACTGGTGGTGGCATGTGCCAGCCACTGAAGCCGTGGTGATGGTGGCTGTGAGTGCTGTTGTGTTCTTTGTAGCAGTGGAAAAGTATTTTTGTATGTGGAGCTGGTAGTTTGAGCCAAATTAATAGTAACCTCTACAACTATAAACCTGGCGATGCAGTACTGGTCCTGCTGTGTCTGGGCTATTGGCGGACAAGCAGGGAGGTGTCTGGGAGCTTGTCACAGGGGTGGTAGGGGATGGAGCAGTAGCTCCTTCGCTAATAGTGAGGGCCACTGCTGGAAATGAGGAGCTGGTGGTAGAAGTCAATGTGAGTTCTGTCCTGCCCCAAGGCTTCTTGTGGGCAGCTTTCACCCAAAAATGACTTGTGTGTGGTAATACTGACTGGCAGGTTACCATTTCTGCCTGTGCAGGGGACACAAATGAGAAGCTGGTGAGCTTCTGGTAGCTTGGCATGTGCCAGCAAGTAGTCCACAAACATGGGGCACAGTCTAGTAGGTCATGCAGATAGCTTTGTATTGAGAGGTGCTGCCTGGCTATCCAAACTCCACTGGCTACCTGTCGCCCAACGTGCAGCTTTTAAGACAGGGTGCTTAATTTTTAAGGCATTGCATTGCAGGAGCCCCAAATTTGTCAGCAGTATGATTGTGAAGTATGCCCCACTTCGCAACCTACGGTCAGCCCATTCTCATTTACTGACTACCCCTGCCATTAAACTTAAACGTCAGGGTGGGCGTAGGTTCTCCTACCTTGCCCCTAAATTCTGGAACTCTTTACCTCTGGCAATCAGGATGTGCGACAACCTGTTGGGGTTTAGAAAGGTGCTTAAGACCTGGTTGTTCGAGCAAGCCTACGCATAGTCTAGTGCGCTGCAATACTGTTCAAGATTAGCGCCATGAAACCTTCTGGTGACCGTGCGCTTTAGAAGTTCCTGCTAACATAACATGTTGTGGCCCACCTAGGTAGACAGTGTCCTTCTCTGGTATCTGGTGCCCCATTCCAATCCAGGGTTCATCTGTAGCAGAACAATTGTCTTTCTAGAAATAGTGATGGCCACCATGTACATAAAAGTGGTTATTGTGTGATAATGGTCCTTCTTGACATATTGTAGGCATCCTCTGATTAATCGTGATCTCCCACATAGTAGTATCCATTGCAGACATATTTTGAACATCCATGGAATGATTGTGGACACCTCATGGGTTAAAGTGTCAATTCTTAGCATAGTGTAGACATTGTTAGAATAAGCACAGTAATGGCCGGCCCGGCTTAGTAGGGAAAATCCATGACATACTGTAGGCATCGTTATCATTCTGGTGACCAGTTCTGGCACAATAGCTGCCCTGGCATAAAATTGGGCTTTCCTTAGCAGTTTGCCATCACTCTTTGGCATAAATAGTCACCCTTGTGGTGGCTAGTATTGGTATTTTGGTAGTCGTGACAGACATGTGATGATAATGATAATACATGGACTTGTGTGTGAGGAAGAATGAGTCCATTTGAGGCTTTTGTACGTGAGGTTACTTAATAAAAAGTATGTTTTAGTACCAACTGTGTAGTTGTTTAACATAAAAATGGGCATTTCAAAGCAAAATTGGTGTTTTTTTGCAGACGTTTTCAAGCTTTTGTATTTATGTATGTGGTATTTGTACGCCTGCATGCCGGCGTACAATGAATGAAACGAGTTTGTTTACCCAAAATGAAAACCCTTACTTGTATTTCATTGTGGATTGTGAGACTTTTCAGCAGCTAATCAGCTGATATTTCAATGCAAAATTATTGCATTTCCAAAATATATTTGAAGCTGATAGCTGATGAATAACCATGGAACTTTCTGGATATTAACAGCTGATGTGCCTGGTTTCAGAAGATGCTTGCTGCAAATGATCTTATGTCATTATCCCTGGGGACCCATTCATATTGATAATATGCTTTATGACATTACTGTTAGTAACCCTGCCTAATGTGGGAGGGGAGTCATTAATGTAAATCCTGAAAGGGTTTATCACTATTGTGACCTTGTCTTATGTGCTGAGTATTGCACACAAGATGTGATATTTGTCAATAGCTTTTCATTGATCAGAAGTTACTCTTGTTACAGAACATTTTGGAGACCCCTGCCAAGTGCAATTTCCTGTGTTTTAGTGGTATATAAACAATAAATCAGAGGCAGAATCTATAGAAAGGGTCACAGTGGCCGGGACTGAATATAGAAAGTGAAAGTTGCATACCTGCCAACTTACAAATTAATGCCACTGTGTGAGGAGGGGGCGGGCCTTGGAGGGGGAGTGGCCTCGTGCCGAGAGGTACCTAAGAGGCACTCTGCTCTCAACAAGCCCCCCACGCCTCTCCCCAAAAAATAAAAATAAAGGGTTGTTGAGGCTGTCGCGGATGTCCTGGGGTGTTTTACACCTTTTAATGGACATCAGCTGGTTACAGCCTCCGAAAACAAGCTGAAAATCCTCTGTTTATAGTGGTTTTCAGCTCATTTTCTCTGCCACTGTGTGATTGCGGCTCCTCACCCGGTGACCGTGTGACGGAAGCCGAAATTATGAGCCACATGGTGGCACTGTGTGAGTTGGCAGGTATGAAATTGTAAAAAGAGAAGAAACTTTTCACAAACAATGACGAAAATGGTGAATGTACTGATGGTTGATATACATAGAAATCGGAATCATGAACTGTGAGAAAACGTGAAATTTGCACAACATAATATCTTCATGCATTACCAGTAAGTTGATTACAAAAAAATGTTTATCGTATAGCCCCCGACTACCCTTTGATCAAATACAATAATTGTCAAGCTAAACAATATTATTGTATCATATGACATAAGTGCAATTTTAATATTGTCTTTCGATAAATTTGTTTCTGTTTTATTTTTGTCTGTGTATCTTGCTTTTAGCATGTGTACGAATCAAATGTGTCTGTAGACATGACTGAAGTATGTGTGTGATTCAACATGTAGCTTTCTTCACCTTGTACGTTTTTTTAAAATATATTTGAATAAAAAAATTAATTGTATTTGGTTTCACATGCGTGTTTGCCCTGTTTATATCTGTGTTAATCATAACATGTTGTAAATTAATATATGTGAGTTGTCCTAGGTTCTGTACATTTGCATTACGAGTGATGTCATCCTGCTAGCTTAATAGACATTTGTAGTTACCCCCCAGCACAAACTCTTTATGATATGGCCTAATAATGCTTAAAGTAACATAATGAAACACTTGAAAGCTGTGTGTCGGCCCTGACTCTTAGAAGGCACAACCAGGCTCAAACTTCAAGATTTTTAAAATGACTCTTAACTTTTCAAATCCCTCTTGGATACCAATCCTGTGCAAAATTTGTTGTCGACCATGATACGACCTGACTTACCTGCCAGATCTATACAAAAAAAAGTGATGGGTTGGATGCTTGAACTAATCTCAGCCACTGGTAATTACTCAGGCCACATTCTAGTCCATGATTATTTGTCAAACCATGCCACCTTACTTTGGACCCAGCCATATACAAATCAATCTTGACCCAGCTCCAATAGCAACACTCCAGCCTGAACTGTTCTTCTCTGAACCGGGACAAAAGTAATCTGAGACCAGTTACGCCCTGACTGGGGTTCTTCAGTCAGTTGTAGGTTAGTTCCAGAAGCACAGTGAGTACGAGGCCCACGCCTGTGCATACCCATCACACTTGAGGCATGTCACTGAACTATGCAAAAAAGTGATGGATGGAATGCTAGAATAAATTTCAGCCACAGGTAAATTTTCAGGGTCACATCCCAGTACATCGTCATTTTGCACGCAGTGCTACCTCAGTTTGGACCCAGCCATATGTAATTCTCTCTTGACCCTGCTCCAATAGTGTTGGATAGTTTTTTGGGATTATAGTTTGTGCATCAATAATGGTGATTGCTATGCTTCTATACACATGATTTTACATATATGGACTGAATTAACATAATTGAAATTGAAACACATTTTCTATTATGTGTAGAAGTATGTTTATTGATGTGTTTTAGTTGTATCTCATTTCTGTATTAAACGCCATTTTAGACAAGTTGGATGCCATCTCTGTCACTCACTCCTGCTCCCCCCTTACCTCTCAGGCTTTGTAGCACACAGTCAAACTGAGGTTATATTAGTTTATTTCCATTGATGCATTGTTTGCTTACATTGAACTTTCTATGGTGTGGATGTAAGATTGCAGAATGTATCTATATAATTTGTTCCTTCAACGGATCTATTCACTGAAAGTCTTATTGTTAAATGTTTCACATTTGTTCAAACATCCCCGAATCACATTAGCAAAGAGGGTGTTGAATTATATTTAAAGAATTGGGATGGTGTTTTGGTGTTAAGGTAATGATTGTATTATTCTTGCGTTCTGGTTTGCTAAAGAAATTATGCTTTTGCCCACATAACGATGAGTTTGCAGTATTACTAACTTCCTATGCAAGAATTCTTTATAAGAACCCCTCCATTCTGGGGGTGAGCCAGATTTTCTGAATAACTTTGCATCTGAGAGCCATCATGGCATTGACTCTGTATCACTTATTTTGAACTGTTGTTATAAAGCCTTTTATGTTTCCGTTGATCTAGTACTCAGCTATTAAGTGGACCCCATTATTTAATTAACTGTTTTCCCTCTGCTAATTTTATGTTTGTGGAGGTGCCTTAACGCAGGGACACATTGCCTCATGACATTGAGGTTTAACACTGTCTACAATCCAGTAAACTGTGGGAGAACCAAATGAGGTAAATTTTGGGGTGGCCAATTTTGGGGTATGGTTTTGCTGCCGCAATAGGAACAGTCCAGCCCGAACTGCCAGGCCAGGCCCTCCCTAACCCAGAACACAAGCAACTCAAGACCAGTTTCACCCTGAGTGTGGCTCCTGACTTGGGCGCAGCTTGGTTCCACTGTCACAGTAACCACAGGACCATCGACTGGGCATACCCTAATTTTATATCCACAATAAGGCCAGACTGCCAATGCACACTAGAGGTGAGCGTCCCGTGTTTTCTGTGGCACTTCACACCGCACAATGGTGTTCCCACCATTCAGGATGAAATGGTTGACTACTGGTCCACAGTCGGTTCAGGGCAAGCAGTTAATACTGAAGGCACCATGTTACACTGTGTCCTGCATGCGCATTGCTAGCATCCTCGAGGGAGTAGAGAGGATGGGTTGTGATTGTGTACCGCCCTGGCAACTAATTTATTAGAAGACTCTAGTCCTTTATTTTTAGTAGAGATTGCCTCACTTTACAGCATGATGGCTTGTTGAGGTCTTGTTGGTCTGCCCATCATCTGTAACTTCTGACTACTGTTACCCTTATTGAATGAGGATGGCTGGGTACCTTCTTAGCCTCTGGGTTTTTGCTGGAAAATCCTTGACAGAGCTAAAGAAGTTGTTATGTTTTGTAGGGTACCCCAATATAGGCTTGAGTAGTCCCCTAACCCTTCACCTACATTTACCGTACCATTACACTACATAACGCTGCATAAATGTTGTATGGTTTTCCCCGAAAACTAGCCTCATGAATTATGCACAAGGATTCTCAGAATCACAGCAGGATAACCATCTTCTGCATAATAACTATGTATAAGGGTCATCCCTTCCGTCATCCTTGCCCGACATGACACACAAGGTAGAATCCCCTGAGGGTACCTTTTGGGTATATATACATCACATCTTTGCCAGGGTAGGCAGAGGAGAAAGACTTCCATGCTGACACACTGACGCGAGACGCTGAGGTTCCTGCACACAGACACTTCAGCTCGCTGTGGTCTGACATCCCTTGCGGGGTGTCCATCTCAAGACCAAGACGTAGTCCCACAGTCTCTCACTCCAAGTAATGGGTTTGGCTTCAGCCTAGGCGATTCTTGGCTCTACACCCACATACATGTTAGGTACACTTAGGTACGTCTAGTTAGGGTTGCACTGTAGGAGTACGCATTATTATTGTCATGTATTTATATGCATGCATATATTCATTGTTTCTAACACAATGGTAAAAATCTACCATCCATTTACTCTGTTGGTGCTAATAATCATTTATATCCGTTTCTGTCTTACGGTTGTTTCAGCACACCTATTTTACACTAGAATGACGCTGGTTCAATAGATGCTTATTGAAAACGTCCCTACAGGTTTATTCTGTGTATTTCTCTGAGACAAAGTGAGCACGAGTGACTGAGCGAAAAGTACTGTACTTTTTCCACGAGCCCTGAAGGGACAGAGTTGTCATGTTCGATAGTTGCCAAGAACTATTCTCCCCTTGGTAAGAGAAGTTTACAGTGGCACTGTGAGCTAGCTAGGTATACAGGCGAACATACACGGTGGGGGTGTTTGGAATCAGTCTGGACACCAATCCCACAGTCTATGTTGTCTAAATGTGCAGATCCTCTATAGGTTTATAGGAACTACACAACAGAGCATCTAACCACTGGGGAGTACGAAAAATAGATTTATTTTATTTAGCACTTGCAACATACCCTAACAGCGACCTTAGTGTAACTGACTCTACAGAACCTTCCTACTGAAATCACAACATGGAAGGTTCCAAAGGTCTTAAACGACCCAGTAACAGTGGGGTAAAATGTGAATGCGATACAAGAACTGTGCATACATTTTTGATATAAATCAGGGTTAGCAGGGAGGCCAGGGCTGGCTCTAGAGCAGTGCGACTGGTGCCACTGCACCAGGCGCTGACTTCGGAAGGCGCCGTCGTGTTCCTTGTCTCTAGCAATATTCAGGCAACAATAAAAATGTCAAGTTAACTCCAGTGATTAATGTCCTTCCTGGAGAGAGATCTGGAATGTTGTCTAGTGGCAGTTTGACTCATCATAAAGGAGCGCAGAGGATTAATATGCATGCAGCAAACATTGTGTACCATGCAGATCACAATGTGCATGTAATGTAAATAGGTCAGTGGGTTACTGCTTTTGTCAGAGAGATCCTTTTGTTACTTGCAGTTTGTAGGTTAACATCCTAATATAGAATAGTTAGTTATTAGCTGTCATCAAAGAGCTGCATTCAAACTGCAAAGTATAGGTTAGAGAGCTTTGATTTTTCCCCTGTCTTTTATTATCATAATGTTGTAAAAAGGGTTAATTTGGGTAGAAATACATTCTTATTAGAAAAGACAACCAGCCACCAGCCATGGTGTTGCATTTTAAATTCTGCCTTTGTGCTACTCCAGACCAAGCACTCTTAAACTATACGGCCTACCAGATTGGATGACTTGTGACTCCTACACCTTGTAGTCCTCTGTAACATGTCCTATAATTTGATTTACACACAACTATGATTCATTGTCACTGTGTAATGTGTGTGTGTGATGTAAGGTGCTCTGAAACCCTACACTAGTATGAGTGGCACTATATAACAAAAGAAATGCATGTGAGAGAGTGGTTATGGAGACTTTTGGGGCACTGTTAAAGGATGGTGGTGAGGGAATCCATGGAGAAGGAAGTCATTGGGGGTGCCAACAAGCATTGTTGCACGGGGTGCCACCAGCGCTAAATCTGGCCCTAAGGGAGGCAGCTGCCGCCCCTGGCTTGATCTTCCCCGGCACTATTCTTGGGGTTTTGTAGATATAATCAGAAAAAGAAAGTAAAGAGGGTACAAAGAGCCTGGCTAATTTACTGTACTTCCCCCTCGCCCCTCAGTTTCAAACATGAGCCTCCTGAGTGGCTGTAAGTCGGACACTTTTTCAAAACTGTGACTTAATTAACCATCAAACTGTGTATGATGTCACTCCACTACTCCTAGTACTTTGATGAATTGGCGTCGAAGGACAGGCCTGTAGGGGGCACCATCAGCAAGCTTCTTTTCCACCGAGAAAACTCCTGTTGCTAACGCTGTCTGAGACCCACAGCATCCTGTAACTGGCTCCCTAACTAGTTAATTTCAGTAACTCACCCCTCTCCCCCCCCCCTGCCGTCCCCGCTCCCCCCCCCACCCCACACCCACCCAGAGCAGTCAAATCTGTTTACAGGGCTCCTGCAAAGAAAGATATATTAGACATTTCCTCCTTTCTCCTTCTCTGGCAGAGGGGTTGTGGCCCTTGAATAAACAAGTCATTACCAAGTGGATGGCATAATTAATGTACGTTCATTGGCTTTATTTGCTTTGTACCACACAAAAAGCCTGCTGTAAAACAGATGATCAGGCGTGCATAAGAACGTATAATGATCACTCCATGTACCACTCTAAAGAGCTAAATGCTTTCTTTACTTGGCTCACTCAACAAAGAAAACCCCTGGTCTGCAAAGGGAACTAATGCTTTGCAGGTCGCGCTCAGCCAACCAGAGCTATGAGGCATCGCTCAGCATCAGAGGAAGCTCTCCCCTCACCTCCAGCCTGCTGGCGTTGGCAGATTTCCAGGACAAATACACATTTCAGCACTTCTCAGAAAACAGCTAGATTTGTTCATACAGAAAGCACTGTACTCTGCAGCAAACACTGTGGCAGCACCTACAGTCGCAGGGAGCCCCTGGAGGCATTCCTACCCAGAATGCCATTCACTTCTGCCAATGTGATACTGAGAAAGCACAATTGTTGTGTGCAGTGCATAAAACAAAAATACTCATAATGTAGCACTTTCTGCTCCGATGGAAATACAGATGTATAGGCCACTCGCACCATTAGTCACAGTCATGGGCTTTAGGTATTTTAGGTGCTTTGAGCCTCGTAAGTGCTAAGAAAGCACTATATAAATGAGAAGACATTACAGAGTCGAGGAAAAAGAGACACAGATACTGGACAGAGAGATACAAACTTTGAAAGCAAACTCTGGGAGCTCAATAAAGGCATAATTACAGGTGAACCAGGTTAAAGTTAAAAGGTAGGTTGGCCCATTGTTTACACCTTGTTGGAAACAGTGACTTTTTAAATCAAAATGATCACAAAGATGGTACAGTATTTTATACTTCCTCCTACTCTCTCTGCTGTGCTGCCGCTTCATATTCCTCAGACCATGCACCATGTAGAATCAAAGATTGGACACTGCCAGCAATGGATATTTTATTTATGGCTCTCACTCAGTGGCCACTAGTGTGAAAACCAGATAACAAATCTGGCTATTTACAATTATGGGGCCGATTCTGATTCCGTAAGGAAGGCCTCCAAACGGAATTCGTAAAAAGCAAATCCGATTCGGAGCCTACAAACGACCAAGTATGATGCCAGATCGCGTCCGCGCCAACCGAATCGTTTATGAACCCGAATCTATCTGTCCGACTCCTACTGAGCCAAATCGTGCTGCGCAATGGAGTCAGATTCCGAACGGGAGAGTACGATGCACGTTTCGGACAGCTGTATCAACTCTGTCTCAGCGAGTGTAAGCAGCTGGCGGAATCGGACTTTGGGGTGCCAGAGCATGCCCCCCTTCACCCGGAGCACTCTGAATCAGTCACGGGGGATGCGCATGGGTCCCCCCGATCCAAGCATGCACAGTGTGGTGGGTAAAATGGGGTGCCCGCCACGGTGTGTACGCTTTTTTCCACCCTCCCCCTTTTTTGCTATGGGAGCCTGTGTACGCGTCTGTACACAAGCTCCCATAGAGTGCTATGGGAGTCTGGCTGAACCGAGTCCGTAACCATGCGGTTGCATCGTACTCGCTCGGTTGGACTCGCACAGAGCGTCTTCCTTGGAAAGCCCTTCGGATTCGAATCGTACGGAGGGCTTTCCTAGCGAGATCGGAATCGGGCCCTAGGACGAAAATGAGCCTTGTCTATTTACATGAAAATAATATAACGTGCAATATGTGTCACTTGGTCACTGAAAAGGTCAACGTGAGTACCTGCAGGTTGTTTATGGAAAATGAGCAATATCTGAAAACTGGGGACTCTGTTCTGCTTGATCACTTGGGTACTGTGGAAACTGGGTACTGTAGCCCAGGTCATCAGGTTGAACTTATGCCCACAAATGACTTCATGTACGACTGTAAACACGTGTAAACTCATGTTTGCTATTCTCAAACATTATTTATTTCATAGTCAAGCATATCATTGATTTTTTAAAACAGTCCAAGTTGTTCCTATGTGTTCTACATGTTAGCAGTGCTTTTTAAAATGTAACACTGATAATAGCGCTATTCATTATACAAACCATGTCAACGTTAATATACAAGTGACAAAAAGACAATAACACAGAGAAGAATATAAAGAAAGGCACGTTTAGAGGCCAAAATAATGAATGGCCATACACTAAAACGTAAATTAGTTTGATGAAGTACTTTTAAACCAGCTTTAATATGGTATCTTGAAATGTACTTCATGATGCTGACCCATTTAGAGATAAGTATATATGAAGAGCATACAAACAATTTTCAAATCATTGCACTTCATCATGAGACTATAGAATTCCTTTCCCAATGATGTATATACCAGTATTTCACTGGGAGAATATTATTATGGTGTTTCCATTTATGTGTGATTGTGGTAACACGTGCAGAAACCATGATATGACGTGGAATGTGTGGCTCTAAGTACCAAAACAATCATGCATAGATTTCCTCATAAGTAAAGTTACAATATTATGATGTAACTGTACATGTGAACAAACCTGTTCACATGGGATGCTGGGGATTTTCGGGTTAGGTACCTAAGTACCAGTTTGTGGGTATTCACAAACCTTTGACAGGGACATTTCCACCCTCGATAAGGTTGGAGATTTATTCCTGTACAGCATTACGTCCATCTTTTGTTCTTTTTGCATTTGTCACCCCGAGTGGGACGGATATGCCCAGACTTGTGTCCTGTGCTCTCCATGCCACTGGAATCAAGTTAGCCTGGCTGATGAGGGGTGATACCCCGAAACCAGTCCCAGGATGCTTGTTTCTGGTCCAGGGAGGAGCTGGCCTGGCAGTTCGGGCTGGACTGTTCCCATGGGAAGCAGGGTCAACACTGATTTGCATATAGCTGGGTCTAAACTGGAAAGGCATGGTGAGCAAAAACACGATGGATTTACGCCCAAATCTCAGTACTGGGGTTTAGTATATGACATTGAAAAGCATTCCGTCCATCTTTTGTTTGTTTTGCATTTTTGACCCCGAGTGGGACGAGTATGCCCAGACGTGGGTCCCGTGCTCTCCGTGCCACTGGTTTCAAGCTAGCCTGGCTGATGAGGGGTGATGCCCCGAAACCGGTCCTAAGATGCTTGTTTCTAGTCCAGGGAGGACCTGGCCTGGCAGTTCGGGCTGAACTGTTCCCAATGGGCGCATGGACAAGACTGCTTTGCATATGGCTGGGTCCAAACTGGAATGGCATGGGGAGCAAAACAAACTATGGATTTAGGCCCAGATCTCTGTACTGGGGGTGAATGTTTGACATTGTTCCGCATTCCATCCATCTTTTGTTCTTTTTGCATATGTGTTTAATGGAACATTGCAGGGAATGGGGTGTATGTGTTTACAAGAGTATTGTGAAAACTGTTGAGGAGTGCTTCTTTGGACATTGTGAAAATTACCAATGTTCTCATATTATGGCATTGTGGAAACTGGGCTTTTTGTGTTTTATTGATAGATTGTACACACTGTCACCTATCTCATGTCTGGCTGGTAGCTTACGTAATACGTATGACATCCTAAGCCTGCTTCAAACTGTGGCAGTAAAAACAGCAGAGGAAATGGGGGGGCATGAGATGGAGGGATGCAGAGGAAAGCGTGAAGGAGAGACTCTAGTAGAGCATCGTGTCTACTGGTTTGTACATCACATATGCTACGATTAGGCCACTTCAGCAATCTGAACAAGAACAAAAGCCGGGTGAAAGAGGGGAAGGGGACAATACATAGAAACAACGAAGGTGTAGGTGAGAGGGGTGAAATATAGTATTTCAGAAAATGGTGAAACGACCATGATGTTATGTTATGCTGATTGCTTGTGTTAACCTAGTTTTTTCATAGAGCAAATGCATTACACTATTGAAAAATAGAACTATAGCTAACACAGCAGTTGTGGGCCTCATACTCCATTTTGCTTGTGACATTTGCTGGCAATGTTCTGTATCACGTGGATAAACTCGTATTGTCATGTTTCTTTAAAATATCGTTTGAATTTCTTTTCACAGGCATGAAAACAACCTTCGCAAGAATGTTAAATTGTCCTTTCAGCAGAAGTTTCACCGAGCTGCCCTAGCAGAATCACATATAATGCAGAAGTTATGTTATGTTAGGTTAAAGGATTTGTAAAGCACCTGGTTACTCCAAGGAGTATCCCTGCGCTAGAGAAGAAGCACCAGTCTGCAGTCAGGTAGAGTCAGTGTCGTCTAAAGAACCATACGGTTCCACTTACTTTGCCTAAATAGCCAGGTCTTGAGATTTTTGCGGACACTTACTTTTGAGGGTTTGAGTCTCAGATCCAACGGCATTGAGTTCCAGAGTGTGGCTGCCAAAAATCCAAAGGAACTTTCCCCCTGGTGCATTCTGTGCACCCTAGGGATTACGGTCAAAGCCGCTTCACAAGACCTAAGATGTCTGGAGGGGGTATAGGCTTGAATCAGAGAATACAAATACCTTGGACCCCTCTGATTCAGTATCCTATGCATAAAACATAATGCTTTAAAAGAGACTCTGTGATTAATGGGGAGCCAGTGAAGTTCAGCAAGACCCGGGCTATTGGCCAGCCGTTTTGGAATTTTCAACAGTATCTGGGCTGCTACATTCTGAACTCTCTGTAGCTTTCCCAGCCTGCCCTTCGAGACCCCCAGATAGAGAACATTACAATAATCAAGCCAGGACACTAGAAGCACTTGAATTACCGTCTTTCTTGCTTAGTCCGGTAGGCACCCTAGAATCTTCGTTAGCAACTTTAATACTCCAAAACAAGTGCCAGTCGTGGCCTTGATTTGGCTCTCAAAAAATAACTGAGCATCAAAAAGGATGCCCAGATTTTTGACTTTTGGTTTAGGGATCGGAGTGGGGCCCAGTTCACACGGCCACATTGCAGAGGACCAAATTGAGGGCTGTTTCCCGATCACCTGACCTCTGTGTTGTCCGCATTTAATTTTAGGCAATTAGTATCCATCCATGCCGCAAGAGCTACCAAACAGGATTTGAAGTTCACTGTGGCACTGCCATCATCTTGTGCCAGAGTGATGATCTGCTGAGTGTCGTCAGCGTACAACACGATCCTCCCGCCATAGCCATCAATTAACCCCTTCGCTGCTAGGCCTTTTCCCCCCGCTGTGCTAAGCCTTTTTTGGGCTATTTGGGGTAGTTCGCGCTTAGGCCCCTGTAACTTTTTGACCACATAAGGTATCCACGCCAAATTTGCGTCCTTTTTTTCCAACATCATGGGGATTCTAAAGATACACAGGATTTGTGGATTCCCCTGGAGGGAACCCAGAAATTAGCCAAAATACAGGTAAATTATTTATTTTTTGGGGAAAAATGGGAAAAAAGGGCTACAGATGAAAGCGTCTGGATTTTTCCCTTCAAATGGTATCAAAAAAGGGGTTGTGGTGCTGAAATCACTATCTACCCAGCTTTCAGGGACAAGCAGACTTTTGTCAGAAAACCAAAATATTTTACACAGTTTTGGCATTTTTCTGGGACATAGCCTATTTTTGCTATTTTTTGTGCTTTCAACCTCTTTCCAGTTAATGGTAAAAATGGGTATGAAAGCAATAATGGATCCTGGAAAGCTATACATTTTAGAAAAGTAGACAAAATTCTGAATTCAGCAAGAGGTAATTTGTGTAGATCCTTCAAGGTTTCTTTATAGAAACTAACTGTTGAATATAGGAAAAATTGAAAATTAGTTGAAAAAAATAGCCATTTGTGTCAACGTTTTCACCTGTAACTTCTTCTAATTATGACAGCTGTTTGAAAGCAATATACCGTTACATCCGCTGGACCTTTCTAGTTGTGGGGATATATAGGACTTGTAGGTTCACCAAGAACCCGACGAACCTAGAGCCAATAACTGAGCAGTGTCTTGCAATGGTTTTTTATTATGTACCGGGTATATAGCAATTAATTTGGGAAAATATATACATGGAAAAATCGGTATGAAAGACACCTATGTATTTCTGAAATTGGAACAAAATATAGAGTTTAGAAACAGTAGATATTTGCACATTTCCGAAATTGTGAGTACCCATACTAGCATGAGAATTATAGGTCATATT
This sequence comes from Calotriton arnoldi, assembly GCA_963921515.1. Lineage (NCBI taxonomy): Eukaryota > Metazoa > Chordata > Amphibia > Caudata > Salamandridae > Calotriton > Calotriton arnoldi. Next base: position 1,898,037 of record CAWUFW010001987.1, on the reverse strand, counting down.
TCAAAATGACTTCTTTTTTATACATTGTCTTTCACTTGGAAGGCAGAAATGCATCGAAAGTCAATAGGTAATAACAGTTGCTCTACAATCCTGTGTTACCCTAAGTCTCCCGATAAAAATGGTACCTCACTTGTGTGGGTAGGCCTAGTGCCCGCGACAGGAAACGGCTCAAAACGCAACGTGGACACACTTTATTTTTACAGTGAAAACTGACCTTTTTTGTGTAAAGTGCCTAGCTGTAGATTTTGAACCCTAGCTCTGCCGGCACACCTATAGCAAACCTATACATTTTTGAAAACTAGACACCCAGGGGAATCCAGGAGGGGGTGACTTGACTGGCTCTCACCAGGTTCTGTTACCCAGAATCCCTTGCAAACCTAAACATTTGTCCAAAAAAACACATTTTCCTCACATTTCTGTGGTGGAAAGTTCTGGAATCTGCGTGGATCCATAAAATTCCCCCCACCCTGCGTTCCCCAAATTCTTCCGAGAAAAATGGTACCTCACTTGTGTGGGTAGGCCTAGTGCCACCAACAGGAAACGGCCCAAAACACAACGTGGACACACCACATTTTCACAGTGAAAACGGACCCTTTTTTTGCAATGTGCCTAGCTGTAGATTATGAACCCTAACTCTGCCTGCACCTAGGTAAACCTAGCAAACCTATACATTTTTGAAAACTAGACACTCAGGGAAATCCAGGATGGGGTGACTTGACTGGCTCTCACCAGGTTCTGTTACCCAGAATCCCTTGCAAACCTAAAACTTTGTAAAAAAAAAACACATTTGCCTCACATTTCTGTGGTGGAAAGTTCTGGAATCTGCGTAGATCCACAAAATTCCACCCACGCGGCGTTCCCCAATGTCTTCCGAGAAAAATGGTACCTCACTTGTGTGGGTAGGCCTAGTGCCGGCGACAGGAAAAGGCCCAAAACGCAACATGCACACACCACATTTTCACAGTGAAAAGGGACCCTTTTTTTGCAAAGTGCCTAGCTGCAGATTTTGAACCCTAGCTCTGCCGGCACCTAGGGAAACCTAGCAAACCTGTACATTTTTTAAATCTAGACACCCAGGGGAATCCAGGATGGGGTGACTTGACTGGCTCTCACCAGGTTCTGTTACCCAGAATCCCTTGCAAACCTCAAAATTTGTAAAATAAAAAACACATTTTCCTCACATTTCTGTGGTGGAAGTTTCTGGAATCTGCGTGGATCCACAAAATTCTACCCACCCCGCATTTCCCAAAGTCTTCCGAGAAAAATGGTACCTCACTTGTGTGGGTAGGCATAGTGCCTGCGACAGGAAACGGCCCAAAACACAACGTGGACACACCACATTTTACAGTGAAAACTGAAACTATTTTGCAAAGTGCCTAGCTGTAGGTTTTGAACCCTAGCTCTGCCGGCACCTAGGGAAACCTAGTAAACCTATACATTTTTGAAAACTAGACACCCAGGGGAATCCAGGATGGGGTGACTTGTCTGGCTCTCACTAGGTTCTGTTACCCAGAATCCCTTGAAACCTCAAAATTTGTCCAAAAAAACACATTTTCCTCACATTTCTGTGGTGGAAAGTTCTGGAATCTGCGTGGGTCCACAAAATTCCACCCACCCCGCATTCCCCAAAGTCTTCCGAGAAAAATGGTACTTCACTTGTGTGGGTCGGTCAAGCACCCGCGACAGGCAAGGACCCAAAACCTATTGAGGTGACTTCAAAATTACCTATCACAAAACAACCTGGTTTTGCAAGGGGGGGTCCCATAAGTTTTTGGCCCCGGGCTCGGCGGCCATCTAGGGAAACCTACCAAACCCACACATTTCTGAAAATTAGACACCCTGGGGAGTCCAGCAAGGTATGGCTTGCGTGGGTCCCCCAACATTTCCCTACCAAGAGTCCCGTGCAAACCTCAAATTTAGCTGAAAAAATCACTTTTTTCTCAAATTTCTGTGTGGGAAAGTTCTGGAATCTGCGTGGATTCACAAATTTCATTCTACACAGCATTCCCCCAGGTCTCCCGATAGAAATGGTACCTCATTCGCGTGGGTGGGTCAAGTACCCGCGACAGGCAAGGGCCCAAAACCTATTGAGGCGACATCAAAATTACCTATCACAAAACAACCTGGTTTTACAAGGGGGGGTCCCATGAGTTTTTAGCCCCGGTCTCGGCGGCCACCTAGGGAAACCTACCAAACCCACACATTTATGAAAACTAGACACCCGGGGGGGTCCAGCAAAGTATGGCTTGCATGGGTCCCCCAACATTTCCCTACCCAGAATCCCCTGCAAACCTCAAATTTTGTTGAAAAAATCAATTTTTTCTCACATTTCTGTGTGAGAAAGTTGTAGGATCACCGGGCTGACACAAATTTCCTACCACCCAGCGTTCCCCCAGGTCTCCCGATAAAAATGGTACCTCACTTGTGTGGGTAGGCATAGTGGCTGCAACAGGAAATGGCCCAAATCGTACTGTGGAGATTTCAAAATTACCTATAACAAAACTACCTGGTTTTGGGGGGGGGGCACCTGGGGTTTTGGCCCCGGGCTCGCCGCCATCTAGGGAAACCTACCAAACCCACACATTTCTGAAAACTAGACACCCTGGAGAGTCCAATGAGGTATGGCTTGCGTGGATCCCCCAACGTTTCCCTACCCAGAATCCTCTGCAAACCTCAACTTTAGTTGAAAAAAACACATTTTCCACATATTTTTGTGTGGAATCACCGTGGCGGCACAAATGTCCTACCCCACAGCGTTCTCCTTAGTGTCCCGAGTAAAATGATACCTCACTTGTGTGGGTGTCCAATGCAGAATTGGCTAAAAACGTATGTTTAAAAAAATGTAGCGCTTAGAATTCTCGGTGCTATACCCTTATGCCCTATGTTTTGAGCTCTTCCCAGTCACAGGCCCTTGCCCCACCCCCACAAGTGAGGTATCATTTTACTCGGGAGACTGAGGGGAACGCTGTGGGGTTGGACATTTGTGCCGGCACGGTGATTCCACCCAAAAATATGTGGAAAATTTGTTTTTTTCAGCTAAATTTGAGGTTTGCAGGGCATTCTAGGTAGGAAAACGTTGGGGGATCCATGCAAGCCATACCTCGCTGGACTCTCCCGGGTGTCTAGTTTTCAGAAATGTGTGGGTTTGGTAGTTTTCCAAGATGGCCGCCGAACCCGGGGGATTTACAGCAGCTGGGAGCGAAGTCCTCTGATACTGTCGTGGAAGGTGAGGACTTCGCTCCGGGCTGCTGTAAATCTAGTTGCCAATTGATTCGCCTCCTACAATAGCTCATCATAGATTAAGATCCTCCAAATATTGTCTTTACACCGCAACGCAAGTGCAGATGGCGATTATTTCACCTAATTTTCATATGGATTTATTAGGATTATTCCCTTCGATTTTTGGAATTTGGGTCTCTAAAAAAACGCAACGTGAATGCGGGTGGCTACCCCGGGAGCCAGACCCACATACACAGTGAATTAGTTGCTTCTCCCTTGTCCCTTGTCCTGAAGAAGACCCGCCGGCTGAGGCTACAATTACCCTCTATGCCTCTAAGTCGGGTCGAAACGTCGACGCTCACCCTTTAGCAGGCCTGGACCACGCGTCCCCTTCGCCCCGCCCTCACTACAGATGATATTTCTCTGTTTTGTTTGCAAATCAAATTGAATTAATGAATTGTACATTAATCTATACTGGACAGGCCTAACCTGGCTGATTTTTGTTATCAGTCATATTCAGAACAATTTGAGTGATGTTTGTTTTTTGATTTCTCTTGGATTCCTTTCCTTTCCTTACCTTCACTCACCTCACACTTGAGCACTTTTTCCATGCACCTTCCTTTGGAGCAACCTTCTTCTCCTTAAGTTATGAGTATGGTAGAGTGTCTACCATCTGTTGAAATGAGTTTGGGAATAATAAATATATGGGTTTTTTTCAAATCAGGAGATGTCAAGTATGTTTCTAGGTTTGTTGCACATCAAAGAAAAATTCTTTGTTTGGATTTACTAAACCTTGTGCTGACTGTATGCATGCATTAAGTCATTTCTAAGCAATAACCTTTCCCAGAAAGTGTTTGTTTTGTAAAAAGAAAGGTCCAGGACCAATTGTTTTTTGTACTAACCTGACAAGTGCAGCAGTTTTGCCTTCATCAGCCAAACTTTGTAGCATCTCTGAAGCTAGAAGGAGGGTAGGTTCCATACTATACTGTGGCCTAAATCCAGATTGTGTCTCATGGAGGAGGCTGTTCTCATCAATGAACTTCATTATTTGAAAATGTACATGTTTTTCAGCACTTTTCGCAAAGAATGGAAGCAAAGAAAGAGGCCGAAAAGTCTCTGGTTTTGAGGAGTCAAAAGAAGGCTTCTTCAGAAGGGGAAGCACCATTGCATGCTTCCACTCTGCTGGAAGTTGATCTGCTTCAAAGGATGAACTAAGCAGAGTGTATAGTGTAGTGGCAAGGGCGGTGAGCCCACGCACTAGAATAGCCGGCGACGCGGTGTCTAATGGGCAGCCAAATTTAATTTTGGCAGCTAAGAGGCACATTTTTTCCACTGAGATGTTCTCTATAGTGAAAGAGCCTTCTGATGAAGGAAGGAGAGTCATTCTCGCAGGAGAGTGTCTATGAATCCTAGCGCTTACCGAGAGAGAGGCATAAAGAGACGATATTTTATCAGAAAAAAATGAGCAATCTGGTTACAGCTACTGATAGTGGAAGCACTAACCGCGGATACAGCATCCAAAGACGTGAGAGATTTAACTATTCTAAAAATCTTACGGGAGGAGTTATTGGCCTCATCTATTCTCTGTATAAAAAATCGGGACCGAGCTAGTCTGATCTCCTTATAGTATTCCTAGTGTAAGTAGATGTCTTTGTCTAGGGAAGAAGATGTCTTTGTCTAGGGAAGTAGATGTCTTTGCCTAGGGAAGTATTTGTTCTAGTGCAGGTGGTACCAGTGAGAAGCTCTATGTTGTAGAATTATGAGATACTTTCGAAATGTATTTTCTTGCCAAACAAATTAACCTTTAATGTTTAAATCTTTCTTGTCTGTCCTTCTTGTAGGACCAAATGGGTTCTCTGTGTCTAAATTGAGATTGTCATTTGGAGTGCTTTACAGAGAAACAGGTCCAATAAGGAGCACCAAAATCCGATAAAGAGTTTAACACTGCTCCCGGTATCATCAGTCGGGCAAGAGAAAGAGAGGGAGCGTAATGTCACTTGCATGGTGCTCATGTCACTCTAAGGCCTCTTCAAAGTGCTGAGGGGAGAGAGAAGAACGAAGGGGACATTAGAAGAAAAAGGGAATGATAAAGAAGGAAGATGTTTTCAGAGAGGGGAAAGTAAAGAACACAATGTTTTTCAGACTACAAAAACCCTTATTGGGATGCAATGCTTTAAGTGGGATGACAATGGTGGGCAGACTCTATAATGGGTGTGGCCTAAGAAGCATATCCAGATAACCTGCACAAGAGGCATGGCCTATGTGACTAAGAGTGCAACCTATTACATGTGAAAGAGAATCCTGTGATTCACAACTTCATGTATAGAGTCTTACTGAACAAAGAATAACCAATATCTGCAGGCAACAGTACATTCTTTCAACGTTTTATTTAGCACCGTTATCCTTCGCCATAGGCATTCAAACACTTGACAAGGTAAATTTAAATTTAATGCCTTGACTGCTCACTATACTTGGAGGGTCAATTCTCCAAAGGAGATAAGTTGGTTATGCAATTGGAGTGATATAGTATCTGAGACCCTGGGAGAGAAACAGGGGCTAAGGCGGAGGAGCGTCGCCCCACTGCTTTCAGAGCAGAGCAGCAAAAATAAAATGATAATAACATCGTTATTATCATTTTATTTTTTGTAGCTGAGGGCTGGTTTAGGGCGGGCGGGGCTGATGGCACAGGGGTAAGAGTGGTGCACATGACTGTTTGCCCGGCCCTTCTGGGCCGACCAAACAGTCATGCTTACTTTGCATGTTCCCCACCAGGCTTCATTACACAGCTTGGTGAGGAACATGCAAAGACTCCCTGTGCCCCGTCTGAGCGCCGAACCACAGCGACCAGACCAATGCAGCGTTGTGATTGGCTCAGGGGAGCCCGGAAACCGGGAGCTTCCTGCTGCCTGGATTGCAGGAAGAAGGAAGCTGAACAAGACGGAGGAGAGGTGGCGGCCGGCGAAAAAATAAGTGGTATTTTTTTATTTTTTTATTTCTCTATTGCTGATGTGACATCTGTAATACCATGGTGGTAGTGAGACAAGTGCTCCCATGCTCAAAACAAAAGGCAGATGCAGCTCAACACCCCAGGTACTGCTTGTTCTTCTGGGTGAAAGAAGCATGAAATAGGACTAGATATTAGAGAAAAATGTAACTTGATAACGTTTCAAAATGTTTCTTTTGATTGGGCTACTTCTTTGGCAGGAATCCTTCCAACCAACTCCTTGGGAACTCTCCTGCTCAGTTTTGGCAATTTTGACCTGTAATAGCTTTAGACACACACTGCCTTAAAGTTTACACTGGATCATGACTCTTTTATTGGAGAAACTCTGAGCAGAGTTTTTTATTTAGACTACTTGATCGGTAGGATCCTGCTAAATCATTCACCAGTGGCCTCCAAACTCCACAAAGCGTTCTATAACCAGGTTTTTGCTTTTGACACACACTGACTTTCACAGTGTATGTTCTAAAAAACATTTGTAATTAGCACAAGCTATTTTACCATACTATAAAACAAAAGCTGCTACTTCTGGCTACGTGAGTATATTGGACTACAACTCTGAAAGGTCTCCTACTGACATCCTCTTAGACTCTTCCTCTTGCTTACCAGCAGCAGTGACTCCAAATAAATTCGGATTGGTCCTTTCCCTTTTGGTGAGATTGCTCTTGGTTCTTGAATCTGTTGAAAACTGTGAAAGGGTGCTACTCTGACATGTCTCCTTTTATTAAGATATGGTGTCTTTGGGCACATACTTTGTTCATTTACAACCACTCTGCAGTGACAAAATTGCATTCAAAGATCAGAAAACAGGAACAAAATGTGCCAAATTGTAACCACCTCTACTAGAATCTCCTAATAAATCAAAACTAGACGCCTCAGGTTCAATGGACATAATTCTTAAGAAATAGGAGGAAGTCCATTATTTATCCAAATCAACCAATCTAAACACTCATAACATGCAAACTGACATCAGTACAATAAGAGCTGAGGTCTTTCAATTTAACAGAAGAAATGTAAAAAAAAAAAAAAAAAAAATTGAGGTCCGTTTTTATATGGCGCAGCTACTCACCCTTACGGGTCTCCAGGCACTGGGGGCCGTAGTGGAAATTAAGTGAGCTATTGCCCAGAGTCACATGGTGCTGAGCTGAGCTGCCGCCGGACCCGGGGATCAAACCGTGAACCCTGTGCTCCAAAGTCAGCTTCCCTGGCCGCTGCACCACACCTCTCCATGCAGAAACAGAGAACAGAATCAGCAATTTAGAAGACCATGAATCATCTCACATGAGAGAGCTCTCCTCATGTATGTCCCTGACACTCTCCCTACAGAAAGCAGTTTCAGAGTTAGAGGATTAAAACAGACGTGGCAATCGAAGGATCTTTGGGTTTCCCGAAAGTTTAGAGGGCCAATTATGTGATGCTTGCATGAGATTCCTCAAAACATAGATGTCTAAAATGACTGGAATACACTTTAAGAAAGAATTCAAACTAGAGCGAGGACACAGAGTTCCATCGCGCCCACATGGAAAGCCTTCTAGAACCATAGTATATACCACTTAGATTTCAACACGCAGATGACATCTTTCAATACAAAAAAACAACAATATCATCTGGCAGGGTAAAAAGATCTTTGTATCTCAAGACTATTCCAAAATTACTGTGACACTACGCAAAGGCTTCCTAGCTCTGAGTCCTAGACTAAAAGCCAGACACCTTGACTTTTAATTTGCAGGTCCATCACATTTCAAAGACTCCCTCAATGGCTCACCTTGTCTTTTCCATTCTGACACTGACCTCAAAAGGTTCCTAGATGAACATGATGAAACTGAAATGGGTACCAATTCCAAAGGGCCTCTCCTCACACATAACCGATATAGCAATGCTCCAGTGCCTTGAAGAGGCGCTAACTTTAGATTAGCATTGTATATCATATGTGTATACCACAATTATTTATCACAATTGTACTCTTTGTGGTACCTAATGTTTCACTTTAAACGAGTACGCATAAGATAGTTCCAGCTCATTAGTATTTTTTACGCTGAACACCCGACGACTCATAGCAGCTGTAGTGGCTCTAACACTATTTATTTCCAAATCATTTCTGTTTCCCATACCATCAGCAGTATGTTTCTTATTACGACTATCATTCCTTAATGCAAAATGTTTGACACCACTGCCTACCAGTCGTCTACAATTGGTAATGCCTAACTAACACTTTTTGTGACTATCACCATCCTTGTCTTTTTCTTTGTTCACTCTTTCTGCACTCATTTTTTTATACCTAAGCCTAGGTTTCTCCACCCAGAATTTACCAATGCACAATTGATAAAATGCGTCATCAGTATGAGATCCTTTATAATTTCTTTCTAGGTGATTTGGGAAAAGTGGGGTTTGCTCTTCTTGTTTGTTTAATTCTATGGTGCCATAACACTTATACACTCATTCTCTCCAAGGCCTCCTTGTATTGCCTTTTTGTCTTCTAATATATTCTATTTTTTCTTTGACTATCGGTTATGTTTTTATAATTATTTTATCTTTATATACTATCGAATTGAGAGTGATATCCAGACTTTACAATATTGCGAAGGGACACCTACCTGTACATAAACAAACTATGGCATTTTGCTTTTTCCATGTGTGCGGCACAAGCCAGCACACATGGGAAAAGCAAAAACGAGGAGAAATAATGCATTTCTCCTCGTTTCGCCAACTTAAGACCAGGATTTTCCTGGTCTTAATTTTGGCGCTGCCTTCTATGTACGCCACACTTGTACATAGGGGGCAGCGTCAAATACAATGGGTGTTACGGTGGAACGCCCACCACAACATCCACTGCACGCCCCTTTCACGCTAACCATAGCGAGAAAGGGGGCCTTATGTACAAGGCAGCATTAAGCCACGTTAAGTTGCTTAACGCTGCCTTGTACATAAGGCGCAGCCCCTATCGCCACAACAACGTCCGTAAAAGTGACGTTGTGGTGGCGATAAGGGCTTGTACATCTGCCCCTATATTTTTTAACAGAGAGGGATGAAATCACCTGGTGAAACTTTGTAAACACAGATCACAGACTATAAGTATAAATTGAAAGGTGAATTGGTCCTCTTGCCAGAATGCACAATTGCCCAAAATGAAGTACTATCCCTTCTGAGCAGCTGGATAGGTGATGTAATTTTTTTCTCCTGCTGATGGTAAAAAAATGAAGTCATAATCCTGCTACCTAAAAAAGCAAATATAGCCGTTCTATTTTCTACTACAGATACAAAAGGTAGATGGATAATTTCACATCTACACAAAGAGAGTGAAGATTTTTATATAATTAATATGTACGTACCAAATGGTCTAACCTGTCTCAAAGTTTGAGCAACGCTAGAATTGTCCTGTGTGGAGACTTTAACTTACCAATGGATTGTACTCTAGATAGATCTTCTGAATGCAGATGCCGTTCTCCTAAGGTACATAAGGAGTTGATCAATCTCTGCTAGAGATATGAGCTAAAAGATGCTTGGAGACTCCACACACACTAGACTATACATTTTTCTCTCCGCCTTATAACTCATACTCCAGAATTGATTATATTTTGATTTTGAGGAATCAACTGCAATCTATTATTGACACATCCATACAACCTGGGCACATATCCAACCATTCCTGTATAACATTGTCTCCTTCTTGGGGTCGTGCACTAAAACACAAAATGTATGGAGATTTAATGACAAGATTACACAAGACCAAACCCACATAAAAAGGTACAGGAGGACCTTGAGCATTTTCTGCAAAAAGAATTTGACTGAGGACACCGCTCCCCTTACTAGAAGGGAAGCCTTGAAGACTACAATGAGGGGAAGTTTAATTAACATAAGGTCACAAATTAATAAAAAGCAAACTAATCCTTACTGTCCTTAAAAAGAAAACAAATTGTTAAAATATCAACATAGACAAGCCAAAGATTCAGCCATCTTAAATGCTCTAAATAACAAGAAATAGGAATTCAACAACATCTTAAGTACACAAGCAGGCACAAGGATCAAAAAACATGTAAGCATAAAGTGTGTGTAGCTAATAAAGTTGGTAAAATGTTGGCCTCATATCTAAAATTTAAACAAACAAATTATGTTTTCCGTGCAATTAAAGAGGAAAACTGCACCACACTTTTAAAATTGGATAAGATAACTGAAATCTTCAAGACTTTTTACTCAAAGTTATATGGCAACACAAACTTAGTGAACTCCCAAACATGCCCCACATTTCTAGACAGCCAGGATCTTCCATCTATTTTTGAAAAAGATAAATCCAAACTTAATGCTCCCATCTCTGTGGAAGAAAGAAAGGTATAAATTAATAAATTAAACACAAATAAAGCCCCTGGGCCTGATGGTTATACAGCCACATTGCATAAGACCTTCGGGCCCTGTCTACCAACCCCACTTATTAATCTGTTTCATCACTTTACAAAAATAGGAGTGGTTGGGGGTACCCGAGCAGAAGCAGCCATAGTTGTTATTCCTGAAGAGGACAAAGATCTCACTCAATCTAAAAAATATAGGCAAATCTCATTGATTATTTACAGTAAGATATATGCAAATATTCTGTCAAATAAACTGGAGTCAATACTATCTGATCTCATTCACCCCACTCAAGTAGGTTTCGTAAAACACTGCCTCTATAGTGATACCACCAGACTGTTCGCCCACATAATAGGAAATAGCTAACTCAGCCACCACCCCAGCTGTAACAATCGCTCTTGATGCTGAAAAGGCTTTTGATAGGGTGCGGTGACATTTTTTTCAAGCAGTTCTACACACAGTCCAGTTTGGGTCGGGCTTTATACGAATGGTAATGGCCCTTTGTGCTAAACCATCTGCAAGGCTCTGTATGAATGGCACACTCTCTGACCCGTTTGATCTAAAACAAGGAACCAGACAGGATTGTGCATTATGACTGGCTCTATTTTTGTTGGTTATTAAGCCCTTACTTTATATGATCAGATCTATTGAGAACACGTCTGGCATTACTCTAGACTGTATTGTGGTTAAAGCAATGGCCTACGCTGACAACATCCTAGTATTTAATGAAAATGCCGAACAATCTATGCTGCTTTATCTCCAACTATAAACACCTACTCACACTACTCTGGCTGTACTCTGAATAGAGACAAATCAGAAGCTATGGCACTAAATAAGATCTTTTGGGCACTTCGGGACTTCCGTGGAAATACAAATTTATAAAGTATAGTTGTCTTTTTGAGACAATAAAACAAAACATAATGAAGATTTTTGTGAACGACAGGAGGCACGGACTGAAGTGAAACTTCTTTATTGCATATATGAACGGCCCCTGGGAGCTCCAGCAGTTCCTCCGCAACTGTCCTCCGCTCCTCTGCTCTAATGTTCCCAACAGGAGCTCGAGACAAAGATTGCCTTGGGACATAGCAACAGTCACCAGGATACCATAATTCTATGGTTACAGAAAATAACATATCTCCTTTTCTTAACAAAAATAACTAAAATACTTACAACGATCATATATTATTAATATTATAGCTTAGGTTAAACCAATATTTCATGATAAGTTGAATGCAACAATGTGATGTGCATCCCATGACATAGACTATGCAATAGGTACCCCACAAGTTACATGCTGACGTAGTCCTTATGCCATGCTGGTTTTTACCTCAAACGTCCACTTACTCCCCTACCACTAACATGAAGATTTCCTTCCTCACTCGTGCTCCCTCTTCTTAACCAATTACGAACCTCCTCATCAGAACACTTCGTAACCCTCCTGGCATTCCACCATTTAACCTCAGACAACAATACGGAATCTCCCCTTGCTATCATCACTTTCCTGGGATCAGACAACTTGGAAAATCCTTTCTTCACCACATTTCCTGGACATACTTTTACCCACATACCTTCTGAAAAATTCCTATCTGACTTGAACACTCTTTCATTTTGTCTCTGCGTGTATTGTGCCTGATAATTTTCCATTTTCTCACGCAAAACTTCCTTTGGAATACTTTTCTCCCCATATCTCGCCATCCATGCAGGAACAGCTACAGTACACGGCACTCTCCCCTTCAACAAACAGAAAGGCGTCTCCCCTGTCACAGAATGGGGTGTTGTTCTGTAATTCCACAACATCTCTTTTATTTGTTTCCTCCAACAAATGTTATTCACCATGGCCAATTGCACACTTTCACTCAAAACACGATTAAAGCGTTCGATAAGGCCATTCCCCAAGGATGATAGACAGGAGTCTTGCTATGCTTGATGCCCCATTTCTTGAGGAAACCCGCAAACTCTGCTAACACAAATTGCGGACCATTGTCCGAAAGTATTTCCGGTGGACATCCTTCTCTATGGAACACCTCTTCACAAAATGCAATGATGTTTGCAGTCTTCACTTCATTCACAAACGTCACCTCTGGCCATTTAGAATAATAATCCATTAACACAATGGCATATCTTTCCTTTAAACCCAAGCATTCAAACAGCCCACATATGTCCATGCCTACTTTCTCCCATGCTTTCTTTGGCCACTCCACAGGATTAATAGTGGTTTCCCTTAGAGAATGTGATTTGTCGCTACACATGCATGAAACACAGTTTCTAACAAATCTTTCTATCTGCCTGTCCATCCCAGGCCACCAAAAATCCATCCTGATCTTCCTCTTCATAGCGGCCATACCTCCATGACCTTCATGCATTATTCCTAATAACCTACTACGGAAACCCTCTGGAACCACCAGTTTGTCATTCCTCCTCACAATGTCACCTACAACTGATAACTCCTCCCACACATTTTTATACAAAATCAAATCCTCATCAGATTTCCATCCCGCCAACTCTGGTAACTTATCCTTAACTATTCTTAATACAGGATCAGCCACCACATCCTTTTTCCATTCACTCTCTACAATGGCCTGGCACACCTCTGATATTTCCGCCACAACCCAGTCATCTTCATCCTCGCCAACATCATTCTGTAGCCGCAACCTGGACATGCAATCTGCATTTTTATTTCTTATGCCCGAAACATACTTCACAGAACAATCGTACTCTTGTAAACGATGCAACCACTTCGCAATGCGTGGAGTAGCTTTCGCAGCACCTGCCGTGGAGAACAGCTCAACTAATGGTTTGTGGTCTGTTCGCAGTTCAAATTGAATGCCCCACCAGCATGCTAAAGCTTCTTTTTCTATTACAGAGTATGTTCCCTCCGCTCCTCTTAGAGTCCTTGACACAAATGCAACAACCCTTTCTTCTCCAGCATTCTCTTGCATAAGAACCGCACCTAGTCCATACCCACTGGCATTAGTGACCACAATGGTCTTATCTGCAGGATCAAATGGTTTCAATATCACAACCCTTCCAATTTCCTTTTTTATGTAATAAAATGCATTTTGACACTCCTCCGTCCACACATACGTCACACCCTTTTTCAGTAACTCTCGTAAAATGTGCACTCTTTCAGCAAAATGATGTACAAATTTGGAATAGTACTCTGCTAGCCCTAGAAACGATCTCAATTGATCCTTACCTCATGGTGCGGGAACTTGTTTATGGCCTTTATTAAGTTGTGTTTTGACTTGACACCACCATATGTTAAGGTATGCCCTAAATATTCTACTTCAGCTTGACCAAACCTACATTTTTCCAACCCAATCGTGACACCTGCATCCTCCAACCTAGACAGTACATTCCTCAATACCTCATCATGCTGTTCCACACTCTTTCCCCACACCAACACATCATCCTGAAATACTAATACATTCTTCATATCTCCCACAACTCTCTGCATCACTCTCTGAAACGCTGCAGATGCGGATTGCAGACCAAATGGCTTTCGAACAAATTGAAATGCTCCCTCTGGAGTAATAAATTACATCAAATGTCTAGACTTCGCATGTAACCGCACTCGATGGTATGCATTGGATAGGTCCAACGTGGAAAAACACCTTCCTCCAGAGACACTTGCCAACATTTCGTTGATACGGGGTAAAGGATGACGATCCACCCACATACATTTGTTAAGGTCCCTCAAGTCCACACACATGTGGATATGGCCATTGAGTTTTCTCGCGATAACGATGGGACTAAGCCATTCTGATGCTTCTATGGGTTCTATGACCCCATTTTTACATAACCTCTGCAACTCCTCTTTAAGCGCACACCTCAGTGCTAATGGCATATTTCGGACTTTATGCACCATAGGCTTGGCATCCTTCTTAAGAATAATTCTATGTTCAAATTTTTTGAACAGCCTAATTCCTCACCAAATAACTTGGGAAATTTCTTTACCCACTCACAATAATCTTGGGTTAACAACACTTGTTGTGGATGATTGGGATCTAAAATCATCCCCAATGCCCGCTGTTCTTTCTTGTTCAACAAAGATTTTCCTCTTTCCACTACATAGACCTTAGCGGATGTGCACCTACCTTGGAACTCCAATTCTGTGACAAAATAGCCAAGTATGGGTAATTTGTCGCCACAATAGCATTCCGGTTCCACATCTTTAGGAGTTAGTGCTGGGGAATTCAATATCTCCCATATAGGTTTGTCAATAATCGTAAAAGGTAAACAAGAATCTGCCCAAAATTGTACTTCCTTCCCATTTACCCTAATGCAAGATCTAGGTGGATGATAATTATCATCAGACACAGCTGCAACCACACTTGACTGTTTTACACGTCCATTGATCATCATTACTTCCACTTCATCTTGATCACTATCATCAAATTCAGGTTCTTGGGAACATTGACCCATGTTTCTCACGATATTTATTGAGTTTTTCCCTCTCCTAATTGCGCTCAGTTTGCAAACTCTTGCAAAATGTCCTGTTTTATTACATTTAAAACATTTACTCATGGTTGCAGGACAATTATGTGCCTCTGCAGTGTGTCTATCACTACCACACCTACAGCACATTTTCTTCCTCATTACATTTCCATTTCCCTTTCCCTTGAACTAGTTCCTTTGTTTCACCTTACGAGTAACACCATTTTCATTTTTAACTTCACACACTTTCTCAGCATCGGACATATTTTTAAACTTAGCACCGCCCAATTCTTTTACATAACTTGACGTATTCTCCATGTGTTTAGCCACTTCAATAGTTTTGTCTAAAGTGGGATCTTTTAAGACTAGCAGTTTTTCTTGAATTCTTAAATTAGATAATCTGTTTATCATTTGATCTCGTATTATTTCGTCTCTCAAATCTTTAAATTTGCATGTAACAGCTGATAAGGCCGAATTTTGCACCCTAATTTCACTTACATATCTCCGGCCGATGATCTTTTATTGCCTGCTAAAAAATGTGGAGGGAAGAATACACTTTCCAATTATACAATTTCCCTACCATCCGTGTCCAATAACAACGAACTCCGAATTTAGCTTTTGTAGATTTATTACAAAGCCAGAAACAACAAAATATAGACACACCTCAAAATCAAGGTATAGAGATACATGAAAACTAATACAGAGTCCAATCTACGAATATATATTTCATACGACAAAATAGGCATAAAATGATGAATTCAAATATGAGAACACAGCAGAGTATAGATGCTGCATCCAAATCTCCTTTCATTTGTATTTCGGAATTTAGAATAATCTGTCCCTACTCTGCATCTAAAGTGGCATCTCTTTTCTTACCTTCCTAGCAAATTCCCCAAAAGGTGTCAGCACGTGTTGACGTCCAAAGAAGTACACTCACGTCAAATGGGACAGGTAGCTTAGAGCTACAGAGCTCGTTCTAAGATGCTCTCCTCTCTTAGTCAAAAACAGAAGAAGTCCTCCAGATCTGTCCCTGTACCTAATTCAAAAAGGCAAAGTTACACCCCTGACGAGTCACATGGTACATTGTTCAGTGAACACCTTCTTCAGTAACCTTCCACAAACTCAATTAAATTTACACGACTGTCCGCCGACCTTGGCTCCCACGTTCTCCAGGCACAGAAGGTGTCCTCACTTTCTCTTGTTCTCTTGTCCGTGCTCTTCAAAGACATTCCTTTCCTCCCATGTATCTTCTTAAATCTGAATGAACGAGGTCAAATTCCTGCACCTGCAGTAGGGGTGAAACGAAAACATTCTACACACATAAATTTTAATTAGCTCCTGACCTTAAGAGCAAACGAGGAGAAATGAAACCTTGAAGGAACGAAAGTCAGGCCTACGATTCTGGCTAACTTAAAACACTCTTTAATATGCATTCGCTACACAGGCCTTTAATATGAATCTTATAACAGTGAATACATCTGGTTACTTTTCATCAACATATACGTGTACAATTACATGATTTCTCTAAATACACACGAAATATTAATCAGTTCTGTAAAGCACGTCATGATTTTTCTTCACAGATTTTCAAACGATGATATATAAACTTCATTTTAATATGCACGAAGTTCAACCACACATTGAATATATACGAGTGCAATTCGTTGATGAGTATAATGCACCCCTTGCAAATTTTAAAGCACCGTGCGCTCTATCATTACCCCCCTCTGATGACAAGTGTCATCAACACAAAACCTTTCCATAGTATGTTCTCCTCGCAGAAAAGACCGACCTAAACAGAAGTTGTAGCCTGCCTTCCCTGCCTGAACTTCTCCAGATTCTTGAGGTTCTGATAGTGACTGTCCTGCAGTCTTTCCATCTGCCTTTCTCGTCTCCTAAGGGAACTCTCTGCCTGTCGTGCTCTGTGCCATTTAAAGGCTCTGAAAGCACCCAACAATACGATAATACAGATTACAACTATTATGATGGGTTTCAGAATGTAACCAACAATTCCCTGCCCTAAATTTCCAAACCAACTTCCAATCTTTCCAAATCCTTGGCCAATTTTGTCCCAAATCCTATTTGTTGACAAATCATGTATCTCATGATGTATCTCAGTGATGTTACTTATATACTTCTTTATATCCTTGATATTGTCTGATATATAAGTACAGCACTGTTGAACCCTCAATAATCTACAGACTCCACCTTCCTTTGCTAGTAAAACAACTAACGCAAGACGGTTCTGAACCATGGCCTTTATAGAGACCATCCCCCCATCAACAAGCAATAAAGCTTGAGCTGTATTCACTGACAACTTGTCCACTAATGTTGACAACCTTCTAATCTTTACAGCATTCAAAACCACTCCCAAACTTGGTATCATTGCGCCAAACACATCACCAACAATTTTTCCTGCACTAGTACCACGTTTCTCTCTACGTGATCGTTTCCCTTCCAATGGCCACAAGTCTTCCACATGGAATATTTTAGGAAATACCACAGCCAGATAACATGTTCCATACCAATTTGGAGGTAATCGAACATAAGCATTCCTTCCACATACAAAATATACATTAGGCACTATGGTTAGCGCCTTCTTTATTGACTCCTCAATCAAGAAAATATGTTCACATTCACTCTCTCCTACAAAGATTTTGTCATAATATGTCTGTGGTTGTCTAATGCATAATTTCCCTTTCTGCTAAAAGTCTAAAGCTATTGGACCAGAACTTCCCTTTGCCTTATGATCTAACTCTTCCTGGGTCCATGGAATTACTTCATGTTTGGGATCAGGCCTAAATAATGTCTGTCTATGTCTATCCTCTATTTGGTCCACGAATTTCTTTTCTGTTTCAGATAACATGCATATCAAATTATATATATTGTATCCAAAGTCACTGTGGGTACGAAATATTTTGACATCCTATCTTCCTTTTTGTAATAATCATACTTATTCAAATACTTCAACACAGGAACTTCAGGGAGCACTACATCATAATTAGAGAAATAGTACTCAAAATGGGCCTTACCATAAAACATACTTAGAAGCACACTGCATGTAATTCCATAAGTTAGGGGCAAGTGATGATATCTAACGCCCTCTTCAACTTATGCTGGCAATTGCATACACACATAGCAATCCTTCGCTTCCATCGTGTCCACATACTCGTACAACAACCTCGCATATGCATTCAACATAAAATCTCCCTTTGAAAGATCTACGTGTGACAAACGACTGGTTTCTCTTATCATGTCCTCATCTGATTCTGATGCGCCCTCTCTTATGTTTGGTGTAGGAGGTATAGATGTCCCTTTTACCCCTTCTTCCAATTCATTGGACTCAACTATGGATGTGATAATCACTACTGTAATAATTACTATTACTTCCACTAGGAGTGTGCCTATCATACATTTCTGCCTACGGCTCGAATTTCCGGACTCCATGTTGAATCAGTTTTCCAATTTGGTGCAGGAATGAAATAACAAAGTCTCTTTTTCTTCCTCTTTGGATTTATACACAAAGTTCGTAACAGATTTTCTTTTTGATGTTGAATTCTTCTTTATTCAGTTTGATAATGATAATCTAAAGTTCATGAATAGTCATCCCTATCCCTCTTTCTTCTTCTATTGATAAGTCCCTAAATTTACTCTTCTTTCACTCTGGCCTAGGTTATCTTCTTTAGACAATGTTCATATGCTTTCTTTCTCTTTATTTAGTTCAGTTTTCATCATAAATTATATCAGTGCCCAGAACATCAACATCAAGTTCCAGGATTTCCATACGAAATGCTGCCAATTCTCGAGCTGTGGGCTGACAACCAAACGTTGGGAATGTAAGTCGATTTAGAATTAGGAGTCTCAGTCCACTTAGTCTTGGAGGATCAGGTAGCGTCAGAGTCAGAATCCCGAGAGCCTTAACTCCTGGTATCAGCAGTTCTTTCTTAATAACCAGTGTGTTCTCCCCGCGTAACACTCTCCGGACCTCATTCTCCCGGACTTCACCGGTTTCTGCATCTGTGACTAGGAATGTCCACTCGGGAGCAGCGTATTTTCGACACGGCACTCGGTTTCTTTTTGATCTTCGTAAGCCTTTTTGATTTGATTCTGTTTCACTTTGCTCAGATTCAGAAGTTTCAGAGATGGGAGTAAGATCTTTTTCTGATGTAAGCCTCAAATTCAGTCTTTCTTTTCTCACTGGCCACCCTTCACTTCCAGCCTCTGTTCTTCTCCCCACTCCGTCCTGTTCCACTTCTGTCTGATTTACCAGATTCGATTCTGCTTCGATTCCAACGCTTTCGTCATTTTCAATGTTTATGTCAGAATGTAATGCAGCGTGATTTCTTCCAGCATGACCCAAAGAATGATCTACTTCAGTAGCAACCCTCACAGCTTGCCTTGTCCCCTCTTCCGAGTTTCTACTCTCTGATGTGTTTCTTTGATCAAGGGGAGCTGTTTCTTCCAAGGGAGCAGGAACTCTGCGAGTGTGAGAGGCGTGGATCCAGTTCGGTAAGCCTCCACACTTTACAGCTGTGCTTGTAACCAGGATCACTTGGTAGGGTCCGCGCCAACGTGCATCAAGGCAGCTCTTCCTCACGTGCTTTCTGACCAAGACCCAGTCCCCCGGACTTAGGTCATGAGGAGTTCTCTCGAGGTCGAAGCAGTCGCAGCCTCGACCTGGTGGGACACAGAATTAACCACAGCAGCCAACCCCTTGCAATAGTCAAGCACCAAATCATCGGTGATGTTTATCAATGCTGTCGCTGGCACTGCAGGCAAACGCATCGCCCTTTCCATCAATCTCTCGTGGGGGGACAATCCTGTTCTCCTTTCAGGAGTGCTACGCAAACTCATCAGCACCAAGGGCAGCGCATCTGGCCATTTTAAAGACGTCGACAAGCAAACCTTTGCCACTCTCATTTTGATCGTCCCATTATCTGTTCCACTAGAAGCCTCTGGCCTATAACTACAATGCAGTCTCGAATCCACTTGTAAGGCAGCACACAACAGCTTCATGATCTCACTATTAAAGTGAGTTCCTCTGTCCGATTCCAATGAGGTCGGAAATCCGAACCGTGTGATGACCTCCCTAAGCAACAACTTTGCTACTGTGAGACTGTCACACCTCCTAGTCGGATACGCGTCAACCCAACGTGAAAAGACACACACCACCACCAAAACATATCTTAGTCCATTGCACCTGGGCATCTCTATGAAATCTAACTGCATTCGATTGAAAGGCCCTCCTGACCTTCCAATATGACTCAAAGCAACCACAGTTTTCTTTCCTGCATTCATTTGCTGACACGTAACACATCTATGACACACTGCTTCAGCATACACACAGAACCGTGGATTGAACCATGTCTGACAAAACACCTTCACCATGGCATCTCTTCCAAGATGAACTGCTCCATGTATCTGCCTTGCCATAGGACTCAATAGACAGTTAAGTAAAACTGTTCTCTCATCTGTTGACACCCAAATGTCATCACCTCTTCTCTCACAACCTGCTCTAACCCATGCTGCTTCTTCCTCTTCAGAAACTTCTTCTTGTAGTCTTTTAATCTCATCCCAGGTATCGGCCATAGCCAGCATCATGCTGAGCTCGGTCTCTTCTGTGCTCTCCCTCACATATTCTCCATTGAATATACAAGCATGTATAGCACAAAAACGAGCCACTTCGTCGGCGTAGGGGTTTCCTTTGGTGACAAGATCCTCCCACCTTCCCGTGTGCTGCACATTTCACCACCGCTATTTCTTTTGGTTTCTGTAACGCTTCTAACAACTGTCTCACATATTCTCCATTTCTGATAGGAGATCCTGATGAGGTTAGGAACCCTCTCTGTGACCATAACTGCCCAAAGTCATGAACTACTCCGAACCCATACTGGCTATCTGTAAAGATAGTCACTCGGACTCGATCAGAAATGAAACATGCACGTATTAGGGCAATAATTTCCGCCACCTGTGCAGAATATACTGCTTGTAAACAAGCGGCTTCCACAACTCCAGAAATAGTACAAACAGCAATAGCTGCTCTCAAACAACCTCCATTGTCTCTTAAACACGAACCGTCAACAAAGAGGACCAGATAAGATTCAGGTAAAGGCTCATCGACAATGTCAGGTCGGGCTTGGTAGAAAGCTCAGTCACATCTAGGCAGTCATGCTCCTCACAATCTTCACCTTCTACAGGTAGATATGGCATCAGTGTGGCAGGGTTTAACATAGAACATCTTTTCAAAGTCACATTTTCAGATGCTAGTATCACTTGCTCATACTTGGTGAGCCTGTTGTTAGTCAGGTACTGTGTTTTGGTTCTCGTCATCAGGAGTTCCACTGAGTGCGGCACATATACTGTAAGGGGATGACCCATCACAATGCTTTCACATCTCTCAATGCTGACACCAGTTGCAGCAACGGATCTGAGACATCCGGGCAACGCAGAAGCCACTGGATCTAAAGTGGCTGAAAAATAAGCTACTGGCCTACGGGCACCCCCATGTGTCTGAGTTAATACTGCCAATGCACACCCATCCCTCTCATGACAGAAAAGCGAAAACGCTTTCTTATAATCAGGCATTCCAAGAGCTGGAGCACGGCATAAGCTTTCCCTTAGCTCCTGGAAGGCCCTCAAACAATCGTCATCCCATGGTACCGGATCACTGATGTCCTTCCGTGTTAACCTTAATAAAGGTTTTGCCTGCAGAGAAAAATTTGGGATCCACTGTCGACAATAGCTGACCATTCCCAAAAACATTCGGACTTCCTTCTGCGTTTTTGGAGTACCCATTTGAAAAATCGCCTCTATGCGATCTGGTGACACCTTTCTCTTTCCTTTTTCAATTAGATGCCCCAAATACTGTACTTCAGACAAACAGTACTGAAGTTTGCCAGGTGACACCTTATGTCCATTCTCTGCCAGATGATTCAACAAAGCCACAGTATCTATCCTACAAGCATCTTCGGTCTCCGAGGCAACCAAAAGGTCGTCTATGTATTGCACAAGAACCGAATTCTGTGGCATTGTCAGACCCTCAAGATTCTTTTTCAAAATTTGATTAAAGATAGACGGACATTCTGTATACCCTTGTGGGATACGACACCATGTTAACACACTGTTCTCCAGCCGGAAAGCAAATAAAAATTGGCTCTCCTCGTGGAGGGGTATCGAGAAAAATGCTTGACATAGGTCAATGACCGTAAACCATTCAGCTTCACAGGGTATTTGAAACAAAATCACAGCTGGATTCGGTACCACAGGACAACATGGAATCACAATCTCATTCACCCATCTGAAATCCTGTACTATTCTATACTTGCCGCTGGGTTTCTGCAGCCCCTTTATAGGTGAATTACAAGGGCTTCCTCTAATCTCCTTCAGTACGCCTTGCACAATCATGGATTCAATCACTGGTGTTATTCCCGCCACTGTCTCAGGTGTTAACTTATACTGTGGCATCCTTGGAAAGTCTGCATTTGGTTTGACCTGTATCTTGACAGGTTCGACTCCTCGAATCAAACCTATCTCCGCCCTGTAAAATCCCACACCACGGGATTCACAGAGTCCCTCAAATCCACTGGTAGCTCGTCTTTGGTCAGTACAATGAACATCTCCGCACACAAATTTTGACTTGCCATTTTAAAAACAGCATTGTTGTCACAGGTCTGTAGTTCCACTCCCTTCGGAGTACAATAGATGGTACAATTTAACTTGCACAAGAGATCACGTCCTAATAGACAAACTGGCCTCGAATCACACACCACAAATTAGTGTTGGTCCTGAAAAGTTCCGATTCTCACAGGTAACTCATTAGTTAGAGGATTAGTCATCTTCTGATTCGTCATTCCTACCACTTGAATTGACTGTCCAGAAAGTGACAAATTTGGAACTACCGCTGACCTCACAGTAGATCGAGCTGCACCAGTGTCAATTAAAAACGTGATCGGGTGACCATTGACATCACCCTCCACAAAGGGTCCCCTCTGATCTACTTCTAATACTGCTCCCAAGGTGCAGTCCTCCTCCCCCTCTCACACCTTCCTCTTGATGTATTTGGATCATAGTTGTCGGTCAATTCAATGAAAGGCATTTGCTGGTACACATAGTTTCCTGTAGCAATCCTAGGGGTTGAGGCACCTGCACCTGAACTTGAGGTTCCAAACCTCCCCCATACATGGACTTAAGTCTAGTCACCGTGTTCAGTCCATCAGATACCTGTACAGTTTCCTCATTTTGTATTTGATTGGTAGGATTTGAGCAACACTCGCGCTTCCAATGCCCGATTTTGTGACAATAATGACAAGCAGTGTTTCTCCTAGGGTTAACCCATTCAGTTCCTGTACCTGCATCCATTCCTCGTCCTCTTCCCTGTTCCTGGTAACTTGTCATGTTTTGTCCCATTCCGCGACCACTCCCTTGCCGTCAACCCATTGTACCTCCGTTTCCCTGTACCTGGTCTGGTCTTTCAGCATTCCTCAACTGCACAAACATCAACTTATCCTTCATTTTCTTATGCGTGGACTCTACCTGATCACTACATTACTTAGCATAACGCAGAATTTCATCCACCGACTTATTCTGCCAACATATCAGATGTTGCTGAATCATCAAACTTATCTCAGCTCTCAATCCTAACACAAATTTTGAGACAAACTGTCCCATGTCTTTTTGTTCGAGGGCATCAAGGCCACTATGCTGTTTGAAAGCCAACAAGAGCCTTTCATAATAATCATGCACTGATTCCTTTGGCTACTGTGTGGTACGATCTATCTTGAACAAATCAATAGTTCAAGGGGCTACTTTGGACTGCAGCCACGTAATTGCCTGTTCATATTTTTTCATTACTTCTGCCGATGGGCCATGAGTTACGGGATCCCTAGTTGGTTCTGAAGTGGGCCACTCAATTGCGATCTTACAAGCCGCCCACAAATCCCCTGGGACTACTATATCAAATAGGGTATTCAAATCTATCCACAGAACCTTGGAGATTTTCACAAACTGATCAATTTGTTTGTACCATTCCTCAGGCTTTTCCCTCAGCCGAGGGAAATCATTTGTGAAGGATGCCAAATCACCCCTGCTCCAAGGCACATGAACGTACCCTCCATTCTGTACTTCCCGTAACGGAAAATTTCCTACTCTCTCTGTCCCCCCTCGAAGGCGGGGTATCTCCTATTCCTCTCCTCAAGGTCTTTTTCTTAGACCACTTCTCTTCCCATCGATCCAGTGCTTTCCATGCCCTCATTCCTATGACTAATTCTCGAATGTGTGCTTTCAACCCTACTACTCTCTTCTCCTCTAATTCTTGGTCTGTGTAATTCAATCTGTGATTTCCCTGTAACATTTTTGTTTTATCAAATCTACAACATACTTCCGCGCCAGCTGGACCAATGCCTCATGAGCTCTTTTTGCCTTTCGAGTGACGTCTTTAGCCACAAACAGCAATTCATCTGGTTCATATGAATCTATTCTTTCCAATGGTAGATTTCCATCTATCACCTCATCGACCTCTGCCTTCAGTTTCAGTACATCCAACAATCTTGCCTTCACTGCAACTTCAATTCTTCCTTGATTTGTCACATTGCATGGTCCCTCTCTATCACAACTTCGGCTTCTCCAACCTTCTCCCGTCGCCTCATCTTGTCTGATGGGCCGACCTTCTCTCTCACAACTCTGACTCCTTAATCGACTTTCCAATCCAACATTCGGGGCACTAGGTCTTATTCTAAACGCCTCTTGTCTCATTCCTATTTCAGCTGTACTCCTCATACTTTCCCGTACCGGTGGAACCCACATTCGTATTTCTGATCTAGAATTTGCCAGTGCTCCTGTTCGTCTCACTTTTGATCCTGTACTCACCCTTGAAGGGTCTGCCGTTGCTGCCAACGGGGTACTAGTCTCCACAGGCCCCAAGGGCACACTTGTTCCCATAGTAAGACTCCCTCCAGAGATGGTAGCTTCACTTCTTCCCATTTGTTGTTGCCTCCCACTATCTCCCATACTCGGATTGAATATTGAGACTACGGGTCCAATGGTAACCGGTACCGTAAGAGCTTCTGACAACCGTATGTCACTATTAGTTCCTCTCATTTCAGTATTTTCAAGTTCTGATCCTAATGAAATTCTTCCCACTACTCTTGAACCCGTTCCCACTCCTTCTGGGCTTCCCTCTACTATTTCTCGCTTTCCCTCTTCAGACTGAGGATTGTAAGGTGGAGGACGCTCTGCCAACAGTCTATCCAACAGACTGTCATCCGTTTCGCTGTCATCTCCAGTGTTTCCTGTCTTTGCACTATCTCCCTGTAGGAACAATGGATACAATCTCTCTCCCTCTATGGTATCTACCCTCCATCTCTTCAACTGTACATCCCACCTGGCATCCTGATATGACTTCATGGCTTTTCTCATCCTTCCTTGAGAGTTTTCTCTTCGCCTAGCTTGTGCTGCCCGCATCCATGCATCTAATGCCTCAAATTGGGTGGGTCTAGGTGGAGGTTTTAATGAAGACATTACACCTCTCAATTGATACAACACATCCAATCGAAATTACTTATATGGTGGGAAAGCCAATTCTCCTTCCTTTTCTGTAATCTTATGCCAGTTTTGAAGCCACACTATTGTATGCAATCCTACATTCGTTGCCATATAGTGTGCTGGGGTATCCGCTGACGGGGCTTCTTCTCTGACTCGAGTCACTACTCCTGAATCTCCTCTACAAAAATCTCGCAATACCTTAAAACATCTCATTTGGAACTTAATTCAATACAATACACAATTTTCTTTCCCAAACTTTTTCGCCGAGAACCCACCAATTCCCAGCGCGACATTACACCAACCAGCCTACCCCAGCGCGGCACACTCAGACGTCACCGTTCCCTCTCCACAGCGGTTCACCCTCCTTTACAATTTCAGCTCGTACATTCGCTCTCACATTCACACAACCAAGTAACTGATTACAAAAAGCTACTAAACCAAGTAACTACCTATCAGGCAGCCACAGCAACTTACAGTTACATAAAACCAAGTAATCGTCTGCCGTCTAAAAGATCGATACTCTCACCCAAGAACATTCACACTCCGTGACCCACACCTGCGTCAGTCACTTGAATCACTGTGGTCCACCCCTGGCCTGAGGTTTTCCACACGAGGCTCTATAGAACCCACTCACACAAAGTTCCCTACCCCAAGTGAGCCGTCGATAGCGCTCCATGACACCCACATTAATGATCAGACGATTACAGCTACAAAACTATCCCGGGATCTTGGACTTCTCTTGAGTCCGTTTACCAAACCCTCCTGATCCGCACGTGTTCGTACCAGTAAACAAATAACCTCACTTTCACTCGACTATCATTCCAACTCCGCAAGACATCACACAATCAATTCACCGCAATCTAACACACACACACTATTCATACTCACGCTACCGCTGTTTCCGCCGCACCATCAGCTTCCGCCGACCTCCGTCAACGCCCGCCATCCTCTGCTTTCAATCATTCATTCTCTTTTAGGCTCTGTAAGTCTAATTCTATTCTAAATTTTCTAAAATCTCCCCTCACTTCTAGAGGCAACCATCCTCGTTCGCTACCAATTGATAAGGCCGAATTTTGCTCCCTAATTTCACTTACGTATCTCCGGCCGATGATCTTTTATTGCCTGCTAAAAAATGCGGAGGGAAGAATGCACTTTACCAATTATACAATTTCTCTCCCATCCATGTCCAATAACAACGGACTCCGAATTTAGCTTTTGTAGATTTATTACAAAGCCAGAAACAACAAAATATAGACACACCTCAAAATCAAGGTATAGAGATACATGAAAACTAATGCAGAGCCCAATCTACGAATATAGTTCATACGACAAAATAGGCATAAAATGATGAATTCCAATATGAGAACACAGCAGAGTATAGATGCTGCATCTAAATCTCTTTTCATTTGTATTTTGGAATTTAGAATAATCTGTCCCTAGTCTGCATCTAAAGTGGCATCCCTTTTCTTCCCTTCCTAGCAAATTCCCCAAAAGGTGTCAGCACGTGTTGACTTCCAAAGAAGTACACTCACTTCAAATGGGTCAGGTAGCTTAGAGCTACAGAGCTCGTTCTAAGATGCTCTCCTCTCTTAGTCAAAAACAGAAGAAGTCCTCCAGATCTGTCCCTGTACCTAATTCAAAAAGGCAAAGTTACACCCCTGACGAGTCACATGGTACATTGTTCAGTGAACACCTTCTTCAGTAACCTTCCACAAACTCAATTAAATTTACACGACTGTCCGCCGACCTTGGCTCCCAAGTTCTCCAGGCACAGAAGGTGTCCTCCCTTTCTCTTGTCCGAGCGATTCAAAGACATTCCTTTCCTCCCATGTATCTTCTTAAATCTGAATGAACGAGGTCAAATTCCTGCACCTGCAGTAGGGGTGAAACGAAAACATTCTACACACATAAATTTTAATTAGCTCCTGACCTTAAGAGCAAACGAGGAGAAATGAAACCTTGAATGAACGAAAGTCAGGCCTACGATTCTGGCTAACTTAAAACACTCTTTAATATGCATTCGCTACACAGGCCTTTATATGAATCTTATAACAGTGAATACATCTGGTTACTTTTAATCAACATATACGTGTACAATTACATGATTTCTCTCAATACACACAAAATATTAATCAGTTCTGTAAAGCACGTCATGATTTTTCTTCACAGATTTTCAAACGATGATATATAAACTTAATTTTAATATGCACGAAGTTCAAACACACATTGAATATATACGAGTGCAATTAGTTCATGAGTATAATGCACCCTTTACAAATTTTAAAGCACTGTGCGCTCTATCACAGCTAATCCTCTTAACGTAGCTACATATTGGCTTATTGACTCCCCAGCTTCTTTCCCACATTAAAAAAACATGTGCCTTTCTACTACAACACTCAATTTTTTTCCATAGTTCTCTTCCAAGGCAGAAAGAGCATCCCCATATACATCTGCATCTTCATCATCTGATCCGTCAACATTCCTGTTCATTGGACTTGGTAAGGTTTTTAAAACTTTCCTCCCTTCCACACCTAGACAGTTCTTTAAAATGGCTAACTTCCTTTTCGCAATATATACATCCCACCCTATTGCTTCAATATATGTCATAAATGTCTCCTTCCAGTCATCCCAATCCATGGAAGGCAGACCTGGGTCTTGTAAGAAATAAGGTGGGAGAGCTATATTTTGTACAGCCATTGCTTTGAAAACTGTGCTGCCGTGTACTTCACTCCCAATCCACTTCCGATCAGTAAAACATACACGCAGCACTGGAATCACAAGTTCACTGCAATCACAACCAAGCTGACAGACCCCAGAAAAGTCAACGTGGTTCTAAATAGGTACCGCAGAAAAGTCAATGTCAAATGGGCAAGGTATAGTCATGCTGCTCACAACGGACGCCTACCGTCTCCCTGGATCAGTATCCGCATCCGCATTCCATTATCCGCATCCGCAGCTTTTTAATCTTCTCCTCCTGTCCTTCGTTCTTGCCGCGATGCACTTCCTAAAAACAAAATCGTGGCACGCAGCGTAGAGATGTGATCACGTTGCATCACGTAACAACGTCGTTGATGCACGTAATCCGCTCACCTCCTCTCAAGACAAACACCGCGGCTTCCAGGAACATGCCGAATACCACACGTCATCTGTGGATCCAGTAAGTGCATGCGATGTCTCTTGCCGCCTCGCGTTGTAATCCAACGACTTTCCTCGTGACACACACAACGATTCATACAAAAATCATATAATTACGATTGACACCACTCCAAGTGTTGATTCTAGTGCCAGGTCTCAGCACCGCTTCAAGCGTAGATTCTAGTGCCAGGTCTTAGCGCATCACAGTTTCCGTTGTTAAAGCTAGGGGCCGCACGATCCCTTCAGTTTCCGCTTCCGACTCTCCAAATTTATTTCTTGTGCCTCCTAGTATTGTTATCCCATCTTCATCGCCATTTTTGTGAATGACAGGAGGCACGGACTGAAGTGAAACTTCTTTATTGCATATATGAACGGCCCCCGGGAGCTCCAGCAGTTCCTCCGCAACTGTCCTCCGCTCCTCTACTCTAACGTTCCCAACAGGAGCTCGAGACACAGCTTGCCTTGGAACATAGCAACAGTCACCAGGATACCATAATTCTATGGTAACAGAACATAACATAGATGTTGCTTTACATAAAATAACAACCCTTGAAGAGAGTTGGTCGCCCAAATTCTTAAATTGGTGGGGCAGGATAAAAACCATTAAAATGATGTTCATTCAAATAATTGGCTATTTAGTGATTATGATCCAGGTAATGTTATCAGATGATTTTTTTATCCAAACTTGACAATATCTTGAATTCTTTCCTCTGGAACGGTAAACATCCAAGGATACCTACGGAAAAACTCAGACTCCCCAAAGAACAAGGTGGTTTAAAATTGGCAAATTTTAAAGATGACCAATGGGATTTTCTCTTTAAACAAGGATCTAGATCAGTGATGCTCAAACTACGGCTCAGGGGCCGCATGCGGCCCTCCTGACCTTTACATGCGTCCCTCTGAGTAGCAGCAGCACTGGGCTACTGTTTACTCGTCTCAGCACTAACAATTAAAAAAATGCTAAATATACAGCAAGCACTTATTTAAAGGTTAATTGCAGTTAAACAAAAGGAAATAACTAGGCCCTTAACTTTAGGAATACCTTTATTTTTAAAGACAGCAAACATGTAGAAATAGGATAGTCTTTTCAAAACTCAAAAAGTGTATTTCATTGACTTGTAGAACCATTTCAATCAAATTATAGCAGTGCATTTAGAAGTATTTTTTTAAAGTGATGGTTTTCAAACATTAATTTAGAAACGTTCATGCTTCCCCCACCCACCTTCCCACTCCCCCATTCTGACAACAATGCCATTAGTGATTACATCGGAGCCCCCGAGGTTGTTTTGTACAGCACGCATCCTGAAGTCATGTATTTCAGGGTCCTCTTATATGTGACACTGAAGACACAGATGAAAAAGGAGGGTAATAGAAATAAAACAATTGCCCAGGGTCACACAATTTGGTCAAGTGGAGAAGCCGGGATTTATCCCACGCTTTCTGGTTTCACATTGCGCAATTGAGTTCAGCCAGTAGATATACATGCTTCGCTTCCCCTATACCCACTTTACACCCCCTCACCTGCTGGCATCAGTGCGGCCGTCAGGCACACCAAAGACCAAACTTTGCAGCCCCTGGGAAAATGTTTGTGAGTACCCATGATCTAGATGGTTAACTAACCCTGACTCCTACGGCTCCATATGGTTAAACGTGGATTATACAATCCAGTTAAATGCTTTCCCCATTTCAAACCGGACATCCACTAACATCGTGTTCTCATTCTGACGATATTCTCAGAGACACTAAAAAAGCTATTTTACGAATTGGCAATATGCTATGTGTACGGCATAAAGATTCAAAGATAGCCTTTCTTTGGCATAACAGGAGTATTAAAATTGATAGGCAGTCTATAAACTGGGATGCATGGCAATCTAAAAGCATGTAAACGGTGGGACAATTAGGGTCGGACTCAGTACAACTAACCTTTGCGAACATATAAGATATATTCCATCTAGAGTATATTGTATTTTAGTGTTTTTTTTAAATTAAAAGCATCTATTAAAAAAACACACTTAAGGGCATATGTACAAGCCCCTATCGCCACGGGAACGTCATTTTTTGTGACGTTCCAGTGGCGATAGGGGCCTTGCGTTATATACAAGGCAGCGTTAAGCCACTTAACGCTGCCTTGTACATAAGGCACCCTTTCATGCTATGTTTAGCGTGAAAGGGGTGGGCAGTGGGGGTTGTGGTGGGCGTTCCACCGCAACACCCATTGTATTTGACGCTGCCCCCTATGTACGAGGGTGGCGTACATAGGAGGCAGCGCCAAAATTAAAACCAGGAAAACCCTGGTCTTAAGGTGGTGAAACGAGGAGAAATGCATTATTTCTCCTCGTTTTGCTTTTTCATGTGTGCTGCCTTGTGCAGCACATATGGAAAAAGCAAAATGCCATGGTTTGTTTATGTACAGGAAGGTGTCCCTTCCTGTACATAAACAAACCTTTTTAAAAAATGCCATTTTGTAACTTTCATGTGTGCTGCTTCTTGTAACTTTCATGTGTGCTACACATAACCAATCCTCCCCTGCACACAGACACCCTTGTACTCTGCAAGGGTGCCTGCGTTGGCGCTAAGTTGCTAAACTTAGCGCCATCGCAGGGGGAAACGCAAGGCTGCACCACATTCTTGTAAATATGGTGCAGCCTTGCGTTTCCGAAGTGGCTGAGAGAGGCGTTAAGCTCAGGAGGCGAACGACACGCTCCGCCACTTCTATTGTACATATCCCCCTTAGTTCGTGCAGATCCTTCTATATCCCCATTAATAACCAACTTGTATAAACTCAGACAAATGGTCGCTAAGTTATACCCAACGCTCGTACCGAAAACCACTAAACTGACCCAAGCAACTCAAACAAAATG
The DNA here is from genome assembly GCA_963921515.1 of Calotriton arnoldi. Taxonomy (NCBI): domain Eukaryota; kingdom Metazoa; phylum Chordata; class Amphibia; order Caudata; family Salamandridae; genus Calotriton; species Calotriton arnoldi. Next base: position 1,866,504 of record CAWUFW010001987.1, on the reverse strand, counting down.
GGAATCAGAATGAAATCGGATCACCCTTCCCCTCAACTGGCCCCAGATTTGGTCCCGACCCTTTAAAAAGAAATACAGCCCCTACCTATCACTAACAAAATACAACCCCTCCCTATCACTAACAAAAAACAACCCCTTCCTATCACTAACAAAATACAACCCCTCCCTATCACTAACAAAATACAACCCCTCCCTAGCACTAACAAAAACAACCCCTCCCTATCACTAACAAAATACAACCCCTCCCTATCACTAACAAAATACAACCCCTCCCTAGCACTAACAAATACTACCCCTCCCTAGCACTAACAAAAAACAACCCCTCCCTAACACTAATAAAATACAACCCCTCCCTAGCACTAACAAAATACAACCCCTCCCTATCACTAACAAAATACAACCCCTCCCTATCACTAATGTTAGACCTGGCACTGTTGGGGTGGGTCTCCCTGCCATTTTTTGCTGTTGCCTCATGTGTTTTTGCTGGTTATAGATACTTTGGGCACTCTGCCACTGCTATTCAGTGCCACAGTGCAAGTGCTCCCTATGGTAAATTGATGTATGGATTAGCGACTCCATGATTGGTTGGTTTGGTTTACTTGTCAGACCCTAGTACAGTGCACTGAGTGTGCCCAGGGCTTGTAAACCAAATGCTGCTGGTGGGCTTGCAGCACTGGTTGTGCCCCCCACAGAAGCAGCCTGTAAAAGTGTGTCTCAGGTCTGCCATTGCAGAGCCTGTGTGCAGTCTGGTACTGCCATGTTGACTGGGCAAGTGCACCCACTTGTCTGTCCCTAAACCTTCCCTTTTCTTCATATCAGACACCCCTTAGGTAGGCCCAAGGGCAGGGTGCATTGTAAGTATAAGGTAGGACATGCCCTGGTGTGTGTGGCATGTCCTAATAGTGAATTACAGCCATTTTCGTTTTTCACTATTGCAAGGCTACCTGTTCCCCATAGGCCAGAATGGGCAGTTTGATTATTACATCTTATAATCCTAACTGACCCCGGGAACATGGTAGAAAAACGAATTTAGTATGCCTGAACTCAGAATGATAAAATACATCTTTTAGTGAAGTTGGTTTTAACATTCTGTGTTTGAAAATACCACTTTTAGAAAGTAGGTATTTTCTTGCCTAACTATCCAAGCCTGCCTCTGCTAGGTTGTGTATTCCTTGTCTGGTTTGTGAGTGATAGGGGCTGGGGGATTCCAGGAGACAGGGTGAGTCAGCACAGGGCTGAATAGAGAGATCTGCATGGAGATGGGTGGGAGGAGTTGCACCTGGAACCTGAATAGGGCTGTGCCTTCCCTCCACAATGCTGGCTCCACCTCCTGTGGTGCGTCTGATGTCCCTGGCCTGCACTGTGAAAGGAAAGAAGGAGTCTTGTCAACAAAGTGCTCCAGGACTGACCAGAACTGGTTTGGACTAGGCAAAAGCCTCTCTGCCTTCAGAGAACAAAGAGAATATGAGTATAAAAGAGGGGACCCAAACCCCAGAACTTTAGATCACTTTGGGAAACAAGAAGAACCTTTGCTGAGGAGAGGAACCAGAGAAACTGACGAAGAGACTATCCCTAAGCTTAGTGCTGTTTGGGGGATTGGCCTGCAGTGGTTGCCTGACTGCCAAAGAAAGGAGAAAGGAACTTTGTGTGTACTTTCATCAACTTGTAACAGATCTCCAAGGGCTTGAGAGAAGAGCTTGCCTCCTGCTGAAGTCTCAGGGAGAACAGACTTCACCAACCAGCTCCCCAAGAGTCTTTCTGTAAAGTGCCTGCTGCTGAACTGGACTTTCTGAGGGACTGCGTGTCGCAAGGAGCTGGAAGCGTGACTCACGAAGGAGAAGTGTCGCCGCCGCAGCCGTAGCGCCTCGCATCGCCGAAGAAGAGGATCGACGTCGCATCAGACGCCGCCGCATCAACGGAGAAGAGTGTCGCCGCTGCTGCCGCTGTCGCATCATTGCCGAAGCGCCTCGCATCACCGGAGAAGAGGACCGACGTCGCATCAGACGCCGCCGCATCACCGGGAAGCGTGTCGCAGGGCCTGTCGCGGCTCAGAAGAATCGTTGAGTCGCCGCACGGCTATCGTATCAGTGCCGAAGCGCCTCGCATCGCTGGAGAAGAGGACCGATGTCGCATCAGACGCCGCCGCATCACCGGGAAGCGTGTCGCAGGGCCTGTCGCGGCTCAGAAGCATCGTTGCCGAAGCGCCCCGCATCGCCGGAGAAGAGGACCGACATCGCATCAGATGCCGCCGCATGAACGGGAAGCGTGTCGCAGGGCCTGTCGCGGCTCAGAAGAATCGTTGAGTCGCCGCACGGCCGTCGGGCGTGGACGAATCGTGTCGCATCAAGAAGAAGACGCCAGCTTTGTTCATTGCACCGGATCTTCATCGCATCATGGCGTTGCTGGTCGCATCGCCATGAAAGCGCAGAAAGAAACCGACGCATCACCTCCCCTCGCAGAGAAGAACCGACGCATCCCCTGTGCATCAGTAGGGACCCGACACATCACCGTTCTTGCGTGTAAGGAACCGACGCATCACCTTCCCTGCAACACTTTCGTTGTATAGCGTTACGCATCCTAAGGTACATTGAACTCAAAGTGTCACATTTACCAACTTAAGAGAACTGAGCTAATTCTACCATTTTTGAAGTACAGTATTGTGGATTTTTGTCGTTTGTGGTCTTGTGTTAAATCTATATAAAAGATACTTATTTTTAATATACATCTGGTGTGGTGTCCCTCTGTAGTGTTGTCACTTGATTACTGTATGTGTTCACAAAAGCTTTACACGCTGCCTCTGAGATAAGCCTGTCTGCTCGTGCCAAGCTACCAAGGGGGTGAGCAGGGGTTATTTTAGGAGTGTACCCCCTTACCCTGACTAGACGCAAGGGTCCCTATTTGGTCAAAGGTACCCACCTCTGCCAACTAGAGACCCCCAAATCTAACATTGGTGGTCAGCGTTGAGGATTCTGGACTTGCATTTGTGACTCATGTACAGTGATTGGTGAACACTACTAGTTAGTGCAGACCAAAACGCGACCACATACTTTTGGTAGATTGTTTTTCCTGGGATTTTCTATTTTTGCCAAGAACTGCCAAGTTTAACCACCATGGATAAAGCAGCATCCATAGCATCTGTTGATTTTGATTGGGAAGAGGAGAAACTAGAATGCTACAATGTGAGACAGCTAAAGCACTTCTGCAGGAAATTTAAAGTTGCTATGACCGGTCTCACCAAGAAGGATGAGTTCCAAAAGGCACTGAGGGCCTGGGTCGAAGCAAGGAATACCCCTGAGAATGAGGAAGGGGCTGAGAATGCAGATGAGAAGCTGGAGGGCCATTGGGTCCAGAGGGGAGGAGAGCAACTTCCCCAGTAGGTAGCAGTGTTTCTGCCAAAGGCCTGTCCCCAGAGGAGTTGGCGGACAGGAAGGAAAACAGGATGCACGAATTGGAGCTTGCCAAGCTCAAGTTGGGTGGGCAACTGGAGTTAGAGAATAGGAGATTGGCCCTGGAGGAAAAGAGAATGCAGTTGGAGCATGAGAAATATTTGAGGGAGTTGGAGTTGAAAGCTAGAAGCTTAGAGATTACTCCCTCTGGTGGCAGCACACCGTCCATGCCTGTTGAAGCAAGGGTGTATATTCCTAAAGATGTGGTGAGAGAGTTTTATAAGAATGATGATATTGGGCAGTGGTTCAAAGCCTATGAGGTAGCCATGTCTTCCCACCGGGTCCCTGAGAAGGATTGGGGAGCGGGGTTGTGGGGGCGGTTCCTTAGTAAGGGGCGGGACACACTGTTAGACTTGCCTTCTGAAGTCCATAATTCTTATAGCCACATGAAAGATGCATTGATGTCCAGGTATGGGTTGACTCCTGAATTGTATAGACAGAGGTTTAGAAATTGCAAGAAGGTGGAGTCAGGTACCTGGGTAGAGTATGTAACTTTCTTTTGCAGAGCATTGGATGGTTGGGTGAAGGGTAGCAAAGTGAATGATTTTGAGGGGCTCTTTGATTTAATTGCATGGGAGCACTTGTCAAGTAATTGTTTTCCAGAGCTACGCCAGCACCTGATTGATAGAAGGCTGACTAACCCTAGGAAGCTTGCTGAGGAGGCGGACCACTGGGTGAGCACCCGGGTCCACAAGGGTCACGTGGGAGACTCCGCCAAGAGTGGGCAGGGTCCCCAGCAGAAGAGTGGGGAGGACAAGGGTAAACAGAGGGAGTTCCAGAAAGGGCCCCAAAGTAATCCCCAAGGGAACCAAGGGAAGGGTTCCCAGCCTCCCCCTGAGAAGAAGCACAGGGCCCCGACAGGTAGGCCTGTTCCCAGGGGACCCCTGAGGTGCTACAAGTGTGGTGAAGTGGGTCATAAGTCGGTTGATCCCCAATGCCTACAGTTTGGAAAGACAGCACCCACTGGTGCTCCACCCCGGCAGATGGCGAGTGTAGCCCTGGGGGAGGAGAGGGGTGTCCAAGGTGGGTGGGGTCCCGCAGAGATGTCCCTTGTCTCTTTAGGAGACTGTGAGGTGGTCCCCAGGACCCAACTGCCTGATAACACTAAGAAGTACAGGCAGTGGGTGACCATCAATGGCCATAGAGTGGAGGCTCTTCGAGACACAGGAGCAAGTGTGACAGCTGTCAAGTGTCACCTGGTGTCTGAAGAGCAGGTTGTCCCCAATGCATTTTACCCAGTTGTTGCCGCTGACAACACAGAGAGCCACTGCAAGGTGGCTCAGGTTCCCTTTGAGTGGGGGGTCTCTGGTACTCTTCAAGTAGCTGTGAGGCCAGCCATGCCTGTTGACTGTTTGTTGGGGAACGATTTGGAGAGCTCACCTTGGGCTAAGGTGGAGCGAAGTGCTCATTTGGAGATGTTGGGTCTGCCTGACTGGGCGTGTGTGACCACACGGTCCATGGCAGCCAGTAAGGGTGTTCAAGAGGACCTGGAGCCTGAGAGGGGGCCCAGGTGCCTGCCTTAAAGAGAAGAGGCAGGGGCGCGGAAACCGGCCCCGAAGTTCCCACGGTCCAGGAGGAGGTAGACCCTGAGGGGGATGCCCTGGAACCTACAGGGGAACAGGTAGCTGAACTGGGGGACCTGCCTGAGCTGACCCATTGGCAGCAGAAAAGAGGACCCTCCAGGGAAGAGTTCTGCGTGGAGCAGAAGAAGTGCCCTTCTCTTGTGGGTTTGCAGCAGCAGGCTGCAGACCAGGCAGCAGGTGATCAGTCTGGATCACATTGGATCTACTGGGAGAATGATCTCCTGTATACTGAGCCTAAGGTTGCTGAGCCTGGGTCAGCCTGTGTGCTGGTGGTACCCCAGCGCTTCAGAGCCTTCCTACTGGGGCTGGCTCATGATGTGCCATTAGCAGGACATTTGGGGCAGGACAAGACCTTTGAGAGGCTTGTCACCCACTTTTATTGGCCCCAAATGCACAGGAGTTCAGATACTCACTGCAGGACCTGTCAGACTTGCCAGGCAAGTGGAAAAAGTGGGAGGAAGCAAAAGGCTCCTCTCCAGCCATTCCCTGTGGTCAGCACCCCCTTTGAACGGGTGGGTATTGACATTGTGGGGCCACTGGACCCCAAGACAGCCATGGGCAACAGGTTCATCCTGGTCTTGGTGGACCATGCCACCCGGTACCCGGAAGCCATACCTCTGCGGACAGTGACGGCCCTCGTGGTGGGACGGGCCCTGATGGGAATTTTCTCCCGAGTGCGATTCCCTAGAGAGGTAGTGTCTGACCAAGGTACAAACTTCATTTCCAAGTTTATGAAGTCCCTGTGGCAGGAGTGTGGGGTAACTTATAAGTTCACCACTCCTTACCACCCCCAAGGAAATGGTTGGTTGAGAGATTCAACCGGACCCTAAAAGGCATGATTATGGGTCTTGAGGAACCTATGAGGCGTAAGTGGGACGTCCTCTTACCATGCCTGCTCTTTGCATACCGTGAGGTGCCACAGAAATCTCTAGGGTTCAGTCCCTTTGAGCTTCTCTATGGACACCCAGTGAGAGGACCTCTGAGTCTGGTCAAGGAAGGCTGGGAGCAATCTCCCAGGAAACCTCCCCAGGATGTATATAGCTACATGCTGGCCTTCAGGAACCAGACTAGGCGTTTCAGGCAGCTCGCTGAGGCGAATCTGGAAGCCAGCCAGGAGGAGATGAAGCGGTGGTACGACCAGAATGCCACTCTGGTAGAGCTTCAGCCTGGTCAGAAAGTGTGGGTCATGGCCCCAGTGGAGCCTTGTGCGCTCCAGGATAAGTGGACCGGACCATTTGAGGTGGTGGAGCGCAAGAGTCCTGTTACCTACTTGGTGGACTTGCGGTCTCCCAGGAACCCCTTGGGTCCGGCATGTCAACCGCCTGAAGCCCCACTTGGAGAGGTCCGAAGTGGGCATGATCTTAGCGACAGATGCTGGAATGGAGGAGGAGACTGAGCCTCTTCCTGACCTCCTGTCGGCGACAGAGCGAGATGGGTCAGTGGATGGTGTGAACCTCTCTTCCACCCTGACCCCTGAGCAACAGAATGACTGTCACCAGTTGCTGGGACAGTTTTCTGATCTGTTCTCCCTGATCCCCAGTGTCACTGATTGGTGCATCCATGATGTGGACACTGGAGACAGTTCTCTTGTTAAGCACAAAACTTACAGGGTAACTGACAGGGTGAGAGCTTGCATCAAGGAGGAGGTCTCCAAGATGCTTGCGTTAGGGGTGATTGAGTCCTCTAACAGTCCTTGGGCCAGCCCAGTGGTCTTGGTCCCAAAGGCTGCCGCACCGGGTGCCACACCAGAACTCCGGTTCTGTGTGGACTACCGAGGGCTCAATTCAGTCACGAGGACTGACGCGCACCCCATCCCCAGAGCTGATGAGATCATCGATCGGTTAGGGGCTGCCCGGTACCTCAGCACGTTTGATCTAACGTCTGGGTACTGGCAGATCGCCTTGACTGATGGGGCAAGAGAGAGGTCAGCATTCTCCACACCAGATGGGCACTACCAGTTCCGGGTTATGCCCTTTGGGATGAAGAATGCCCCTGCAGCCTTTCAGAGGTTGGTCAACCAGGTGTTGGCTGGACTGGAAGACTTCAGTGCCACCTACCTGGATGACATTGCAGTGTTCAACGCCAGTTGGGAAGAACATCTGCGTCACCTCTGGGATGTGTTGATGGCGCTGCGGAGGGCAGGCCTCACGATCAAGGCGAGTAAGTGCCAGATCAGGCAGGGTTCCGTGGTGTACTTGGGACACCAGGTTGGGAGCGGCCAGGTGGCGCCCATACAGCCCAAGATTGAGACCATCCTGGCTTGGGAGCCCCCCAAGACCCAGACAGAGGTGAGAGCCTTTTTAGGACTCACTGGGTATTACAGGAGGTTTGTCAAGGGGTATGGCAGCATCGTTGCACCCTTGACAGAGCTGACTTCCAGGAAGCAGCCCAAGAAAGTGATTTGGACTGACACCTGTCAGAAAGCTTTTGAGGCCCTGAAAACTGCCATGTGCACGGCGCCCGTGCTCCTGGCAACCAACTTCTCAAGAGAGTTTATCGTTCAAACAGACGCTTCAGAGCATGGTGTGGGGGCTGTTTTGTCACAGATAAATGAGGAGGGCCTAGATCAACCCGTAGCCTTCATCAGTAGGAGGTTACTTCCACGGGAACAGAGCTGGAGTGCGATTGAGCGTGAGGCATTTGCTGTGGTCTGGGCGCTGAAGAAGCTGAGACCATACCTGTTTGGGACTCACTTCCGGGTTCAGACAGACCACAGGCCCCTCAGATGGTTGATGCAGATGAGGGGTGAGAATCCAAAGCTGTTGAGGTGGTCCATTTCCCTACAGGGGATGGACTTCACGGTGGAACACCGTCCTGGTACAGAACACGCCAATGCTGATGGTCTGTCCAGATTTTTCCGCCTTAGTGAAGAGAACTCCCAGGAGGTAGGGTAGTTCTCCCCACATTTCAGCTGGAGGGGACATGTGTTAGACCTGGCACTGTTGGCGTGGGTCTCCCTTCCATTTTTTGCTGTTGCCTCATGTGTTTTTGCTGGTTATAGATGCTTTGGGCACTCTGCCACTGCTATTCAGTGCCACAGTGCAAGTGCTCCCTATGGTAAATTGATGTATGGATTAGTGATTCCATGATTGGTTGGTTTGGTTTACTTGTCAGACCCTAGTACAGTGCACTGAGTGTGCCTAGGGCTTGTAAACCAAATGCTGCTGGTGGGCTTGCAGCACTGGTTGTGCCACCCACAGAAGCAGCCTGTAAAAGTGTGTCTCAGGTCTGCCATTGCAGAGCCTGTGTGCAGTCTGGTACTGCCATGTTGACTGGGCAAGTGCACCCACTTGCCAGTCCCTAAACCTTCCCTTTTCTTCATATCAGACATCCCCTTAGGTAGGCCCAAGGGCAGGGTCCATTGTAAGTATAAGGTAGGACATGCCCTGGTGTGTGTGGCATGTCCTAATAGTGAATTACAGCCATTTTCGTTTTTCACTATTGCAAGGCTACCTGTTCCCCATAGGCCAGAATGGGCAGTTTGATTATTACATCTTATAATCCTAACTAACCCAGGGAACATGGTAGAAAAACGAATTTAGTATGCCTGAACTCAGAATGATAAAATACATCTTTTAGTGAAGTTGGTTTTAACATTCGGTGTTTGAAAATACCACTTTTAGAAAGTAGGTATTTTCTTGCCTAACTATCCAAGCCTGCCTCTGCTAGGTTGTGTATTCCTTGTCTGGTTTGTGAGTGACAGGGGCTGGGGGATTCCAGGAGACAGGGTGAGTCAGCACAGGGCTGAATAGAGAGATCTGCATGGAGATGGGTGGGAGGAGTTGCACCTGGGACCTGAATAGGGCTGTGCCTTCCCTCCACAATGCTGGCTCCACCTCCTGTGGTGCGTCTGATGTCCCTGGCCTACACTGTGAAAGGAAAGAAGGAGTCTTGTCAACAAAGTGCTCCAGGACTGACCAGAACTGGTTTGGACTAGGCAAAGGCCTCTCTGCCTTCAGAGAACAAAGAGAATATGAGTATAAAGAGGGGACCCAAACCCCAGAACTTTAGATCACTTTGGGAAACAAGAAGAACCTTTGCTGAGGAGAGGAACCAGAGAAACTGAGGAAGAGACTATCCCTAAGCTTAGTGCTGTTTGGGGGATTGGCCTGCAGTGGTTGCCTGACTGCCAAAGAAAGGAGAAAGGAACTTTGTGTGTACTTTCATCAACTTGTAACAGATCTCCAAGGGCTTGAGAGAAGAGCTTGCCTCCTGCTGAAGTCTCAGGGACAACAGACTTCACCAACCAGCTCCCCAAGAGTCTTTCTGTAAAGTGCCTGCTGCTGAGCTGGACTTTCTGAGGCACTGCGTGTCGCAAGGAGCTGGAAGCGCGACTCACGAAGGAGAAGCGTCGCCGCCGCAGCCGGAGGGCCTCGCATCGCCGAAGAAGAGGATCGACGTCACATCAGACGCCACCGCATCAACGGAGAAGAGTGTCGCCGCCGCTGTCGCATCGTTGCCGAAGCACCTCGCATCGCCGGAGAAGAGGACCGATGTTGCATCAGACGCCGCCGCATTACCGGGAAGCGTTTCGCAGGGCCTGTCGCGGCTCAGAAGAATCGTTGAGTCGCCGCACGGCTATCGCATCAGTGCCGAAGCGCCTCGCATCGCCGGAGAAGAGGACCGACGTCGCATCAGACGCCGCTGCATCACCGGGAAGCGTGTCGCAGGGCCTGTCGCGGCTCAGAAGCATCGTTGCCGAAGCGCCCCGCATCGCCGGAGAAGAGGACCGACGTCGCATCAGACGCCGCCGCATCACCGGGAGGCGTGTCGCAGGGCCTGTCGCGGCTCAGAAGAATTGTTGAGTCGCCGCACGGCCGTCGGGCGTGCACGCATCGCGTCGCATCAAGAAGAAGACGCCATCTTTGTTCATTGCACCGGATCTTCATCGCATCACGGCGTTGCTGGTCGCATCGCCACGAAAGCGCAGTAAGAAACCCACGCATCACCTCCCCTCGCAGAGAAGAACTGACGCATCCCCTGCGCATCAGTAGGGACCCGACGCATCACCGTTCTTGCGTGTAAGGAACCGACGCATCACCTTCCCTGCAACACTTCGTTGTATAGCGTTACGCATCCTAAGGTACATTGAACTCAAAGTGTCGCATTTACCATCTTAAGAGAACTGAGCTAATTCTACCATTTTTGAAGTACAGTATTGTGGATTTTTGTCGTTTGTGGTCTTGTGTTAAATCTATATAAAAGATACTTATTTTTAATATACATCTGGTGTGGTGTCCATCTGTAGTGTTGTCACTTGATTACTGTATGTGTTCACAAATGCTTTACACACTGCCTCTGAGATAAGCCTGTCTGCTCGTGCCAAGCTACCAATGGGGTGAGCAGGGATTATTTTAGGAGTGTACCCCCTTACCCTGACTAGACCCAAGGGTCCCTATTTGGTCAAAGGTACCTACCTCTGCCAACTAGAGACCCCCAAATCTAACAACTAACAAAATACAAACCCTCCGTAGCACTAACAAAATACAAGCCCTCCCTAGCACTAACAAATACAACCCCTCCCTAGCACTAACAAAATACAACCCCTCCATAGCACTAACAAATACAACCCCTCCCTATCACTAACAAAATACAACCCCTCCCTAGCACTAACAAAATACAACCCCTCCCTAGCACTAACAAATACAACCTCTCCCTAGCACTAACAAATACAACCCCTCACTAGCACTAACAAAATACAACCCCTCACTAGCACTAACAAAATACAACCCCTCCCTAGCACTAACAAAATACAACCTCCTCCACAGGATATACTGGACTCCACAAAGATTGCAGAAGTTTCAACTCAGAGAAAATCCCTTATGTTGGAATTGCAGCACTTCTAAGGGAGATCTTCCATTGTATTGATATCGTCATACAGATTACTCCAACTATACATTTCCTTTATTTACTTACTGGCAACACAAGCTTCAAACCCGACAACAATAATGCCTATCGTTTAGATCTATTCCTCACCTTAGCATGTAAAACTATCTTATATTTTTGGGAAGATTTCTCAAAAGTTTATTACCAAAAAGGAAAAGGATGGTTAATCCTCATTAAAGGGGCTGATAATATAATCCTCCACCAATCCCCATGAAGATCTACAACTCACACTATTTGGGGCAAGCTAAACCTTTATCTCGCTATTATTAAGCCCACCATGAATACGCACACCATTTTTGATATAATCTCAAGTAATATTGGTGACTTTCGCTTATTTCTTTTATATGGTCATTTCATTTCTCAGTACGTAATTGATTATACTTTTCTCTCTCTTTTCTTCACACTGTATATGGTAGGCCTACCTAGAGGCTTTGCTTAATATGTTTTGTGTGCTGTATATGTCATCAATGTTCAAAACTACTACTGTATTATAAAACAATAAAGATTTTGAAATTTTAAAAAATTTGAAATTAAGTTTTGAACATTATTGGAACTGAACAATGCGTGCTTTACTATAGCAATATAGCTGGTGCCAACAAGTATCTGTTATTTTTATGTCCTCTCCTCAAGTTAAAGCCATGATCCACCGCCGAGGGCCTATAATGATGGTGTAGGCATTTAAATCCGTGTTATTGCCCGCCGGCAATAAAGACCATTAATTACCCAAGCATTACAATTGTTTACGTCAGCCGTATGAGACCTATCAGCAATAGAATGCTTGTTTAGCCTGCTAAGAAAGCATTCTGATTGGCTGCCCATCTCCCAACCTTAGGAATGGTAGTGCCCCAATCAAAAATGCTTTTATACCATTATACCATTCAACCATTAACATCAGAATATTTTAAATTAGACAGGGAGATACGGAAAAAGAAACTCTAGAATGCTGAAGCATAGGGCCTATACCAGCCATTACTTTACCTAAGGCAATCAGTTGTCTTTACTGGAGTCTCCATGGGTTGTCAAAGAAATCAAACACAAACAGTGTTTTGCTTTGAAGTTCAATACCCGTTTGAAAACTTTATGGATTATGCAAATACCTTAAAATGTATCAGTTTTTCCTGTTTTCACTAATGCTACTGCCTGAACAGGCTTTGAGATTAACTTTTTTAAACAGATGTTTTAAAACATTTCGTGGCAGAGAGGCAGGAAAATAAAAGCCACACATAGGCTCTCTTTACGAGGGGAGAAATCGTAGCTCAAGCTATAACTCCGGGTGAAATTCCGCCACCCTTACTTCCAAGACTCTCTGAGCCCAGAATTACAAGGAGGAGGAAACAGTGCTCCTCCTGGACTCACACATGTTTGCAGTTTTCTTGTCAAAATCAGGGAAAAAACACAGTAAAAGACCCGGTATTTCCATGTCCCATTGTCGTTATTCCCCATTCCAGGGAGAAACCTTTCACTGGAATTTGGTGCAGTTTTACCAAGGGTTGGTGGGTCACTGGTCCCAACAGAGCAATTCAAAAGCATACAGCAAGGCTTTAAGTGGGCCGAGCCCCAATCTCAGTCCCTGTAGTAATTAAAACCGGTCCCTATTGGGCCCTATATTCATGCCCTTAACTGCACTGGTAAAAGTCCAATCGGTATCAGAACAATGATTGTAAAAAGCGTTAAGGGTGATCCTTGTCAGTGATTTAGTTCCTGATTAAAGTTCACGTTTCACTTACTCTTGCATTCCATAAGAGTATCAGCTATTTCCAGGATGTTGTGTTTCTGTATGTGTTTGTGTGCAGCATGTGCATACTGTGCAGTGAGACACTCCAGGTGTTGATAACGGGCCGTGTTTGACAGCTCTGGAGTGGAGGCTGAAGGCATAGTGAGTGTCACACAAGGCCTGCGAGTTGGTGAAAAAGGTGTTCAGTATAGATGTCATCCAAGCCTTGGCTTCACAGAGTGCACAGAACTATGGTCAAGTGTTCCAGCTGCAATTGGGATCATGTACTAATGCACGTGAATTTGGTATGCAGGGGTTTATTTATGAGAGCCCTGCGTCTCTTTTGCACCACGTTAAAGTGGTACATACGTGACGCAGGGCACTCAATTCGATTTATGAAGCCACGCAACGCCAGCCTGCATGGCTTTGAGTGGCCTCATAAATCATGAATAATGCCACACAGTGCAAATCGCTGCACCGCTCAGGAGGCATTCCATGGGCGTTGTGGTGGGTTTTCCCGCACAACATCCATGGAATTTGATGCGGCCCCTGATTTATAAACTCATGTAAACCTGGAGAAGCGCCAAATCCCTACGCCTCCCGAGGAGAGGTTTAACAAGGAGAAATGTGTTTATTTCTCCTTGTTACTTCCTTTTTAGGTCGAGCCTAGCGCAGCGCGCATGCGCTGCTCTAGGAGATGACCTTTTGGAATCGGTCTGCACTTTTTAACACTTGTGCGTGTTGCGGCATCCACTTTGCGGGAGCGAGCAGCGGCGCGCAGGGGCCATCTGTTTCTAATTAGCGTGGCCGCGCTTGCTTACATTTGCCTGTCTCGCGGTCGTGACCGGCTCTTCGTGCACGTTCATGCGCTTCCCGTCATCAGCGCAGCACCCTATTTCAACTTTAACCATGGTGGCCGCTTCAGGAGGCCCCGGGACTGCAGGTAAAATTTTAATTATAATCAGTGCGGCGGCCGCCCCAGCCTCATCTAAGTATTGCGGCCACACGCATTTCTTTTGTCTTTTGTCCATTCCTGCATGTTTTTTCGAGGTCGCACCGAGGTCCGTTTCCAAAATGTATTATTTTTTATGTTCTTGTACAGGCGTATGCTATCCCACAGTGTGAGTAATACTCTAAGCTGTGATGTCGGCATTGCACATTTACTTCACAACATAGTTGAACTAATATTGTACTAATTATTTTGATTAAATATTTTGGTGGTAAGACACTGCTGCTTCTGTAATAACCTGTGTATATTTTATTAAACGTATACGTTTCTTGTGAAAGAATGTTGCTGCTAACCGTGAATGTATTTCTTCTATGTCTATCCTTAAGTTACCTAGCACTTCAGGGGCATATCTCTCGGGGTTCTGTCATGGAGACGTCAGATTTTGGGGCTGACGTGCCGGGTTTGGTATTTTGCCACAGCTGTTGGAGATGAGGCTGTGAGCAGGGCGGAAGGGAGCCATGTCTGTGTGCGCTCAGTGTCAGGCCACCCAGCGCATGACAAGGCAGTGACCGCAGCTACTAAGGCAGACAAACCAGCCAGCAGATATGTGCTACGGACCAGTGCACTGCCACAGCTGCTGCCGTTCTGACATCCAATGTGCAATCGAATGTTGAGCCAACTCCCTGGTGTGGCACCACATGCCCTGCGGCCAGCTGCAGCAGTGTGAAGGGGCCTCTGTAGTGTACAGAGGTATGTTTCATTCTTTTCTGTTTTTATGCGTGTTGCTTGTTTTATTTCCTTTAGGCATAAAATGTGTTCAGATACAGGTTCGAGTGAGGTTCGCATATTCCGCCGGGGCCATAGAAACAAAACTGTCTCTCAGTCGGTTCTAGGGGTGCATAGAGGCAGCCGCCCCACTCTCGCTTCTCACCCACGTGTTTATGCAGACCCACCATTTAATAGCATTAATTGCCTTCAAGTTAAAATGGCCTGATTGCAGAAAGGGAAGCAATTTGGCTGAGCGTTATCTGAGCATCAGCTGGATTGTTCTCTCCTCACCTCTGCAGAAAGGAGAGGGGTTACGCCACCGAGCCTTGCACACAAATTGACCCAGGCTACCTGGCATCATTCGGGGACTATAAAAGGGCATTATTCCGACCGCTTTTAATAATTTAATGCGCCGATTGAAAGCCACTCTCCCGAAAATTGTTTAATTTTTAAAAGGATTAAGAGTTTTTCGCAAACCATTCATTTGTAGAGGGCGTAACCCTGGTAAGTGTGCTGCAGCTGCCATTTCTTCCTGCTTGCAACACACCTCCCAGCAGCTTCAAAAGCCCCTTTTCCCAAATGCCACTGAAGGGTGTGTTCTGCTCCTGCCTTACCTGGCACTCTCTTGGGCTCCCTCCCTCACTCTAACCTCACTTGTACTTATTTTGGCTCTTGCGGGCAAGCACGGCCATCGCCATCCCTGGCACTGACCTCCTTGTGGGACAAGCACAGCTCAGTGCCCGTGCCCACTCCCACCCCCCAGTAACCAGCAAATCTTCCATCCCTACATCCATCAGCACCCCAAGTGCCTCCTTTATGCTAGCCTCCCTAGCTCCAGCTATCCCCTAAACTTAATGACAAAAAATCAGACAAAAAACTCCCATACTGATACTGCAGCAGTGGCTGCGTCACCTTCTCTCTAATGATGGACCCTAACTCTCTGACCATCACCTTTACTCTCCAAAGACCCGCACTCTAACTTACAGTACCAAATTGCTACTCTCGCAGGCCTTTGCACTGCACCATGCACCCAACCAGTCCGGGGGAACAGACCTCCCAGTACACCTGCCTCCCCCCCCCAGGCTCCTATTATCACCTTGCTTACGACACAACTGTGCCTTTGTTGCACTGTTACTCACCCTGGCCCCAATTTTGGTGACTGACACAATTCCAATGCACCTTGATTGAGTTTGCACCTTGCATGAGTTTGTATACACATGTATTTTGTGTTAACATCAAGATCGCGTCAAAGAGCAGGTGTGAATGAATTGTGCTGCCTCTGGTCCGCTAACACCCACAACAGCAACAAGGGAATAAGTATGGATGGATGTCGATGGGGTGCAGTTCAGGTAAGATGGAGTACACACAGACACTGGAATAATGTGGGAAAGGATTCTTTAATGAGAGAGGTCTGCACTATCGATGCTCAACACTTACCACACCTTACATCCTATAGCTCCTGCCCTCACTAACAAAAGCATAGCAACCAACAATCCAATCTCCCGTAAGTTTGCACGTAAAACTACTCATCACAAAAGACCTTCGACTTAAACTCTGATGTCCAGAAAACTGCCCTAACATATTCTCCCATTATTATAAATCTGCTACCCAGATGACTAGAATTTGTGAGTGCTTGGCCACTGTAATCACGCTACCAGCGCAGCACCACCTCAGCACAAGCGCAGCAACACCTCAGCACTAACACAGTGCAGTACCACCTAACTAACAACGCAGCACTACCTCAGCATCAGTACAGCACCACCAACTCAGCGCCATGACAGCGTCACTCAGCACCACCACAGCATCACTCAGCGTCACCACAGCACCACCTCGGCATCACCTAAGCACCATCACAGCATCACTCAGCACCACCTGAGCACCAGAACAGCATCACCGGAGCACCACCTCAGCATCACTAAATAACACACCAGTATCACTCAGCACCACCTGAGCACCACCTCCGCACAAACACACCACCTCCTTAGCACTACGTCAGTTTAACTCCGCATGACCTGAGCATCAGTGCAGCACCAGCGCAGCACCACCTCAGCACCACTTCAGCACCAGCAGAGCACCACCTCAGTACCAGCACAGCACCACCTCACTACCAGTCCAGCACTACCTCAGCATCAGTGTAGCACCACCACTTCAGCATCAGCGCAGCACCACCACCTCAGCATCATTCAGCGCCACCACACCATCACTCAACAACACCTCAGCACCAGCGCAGAATCTCCTCAGCATCACTCAACACCACCACAGCACCACCTCCGCATAAGCCCAGCACCACCTTCGCATCAGTGCACCACTGCCAGCGAAGCACCAACTCACCACCACTTCCTTCATTTCCTTTAGGCATAAAATGTGTTCAGATACAGGTTCGAGTGAGCACCACTTCAGCATTAGAGCAGCACCATTGCAGCATCACCTTAGCACCAGCACAGCACCACCAAAGCATCACTGAGCACCAGCTCCACACCAGCACACTACCACCTTAGCACCATGTCAGTATGACTCAGCAACACCTGAGCATCAGCACAGCATCACCTCAGCACCAGGACAGACAAACTAGAAGACATTCTATATGGGGTTTTTTAGGGTCAATCAGTTGTACATAATGTCTACTTGCTTATATATAAGGTGACATAAATGCTTATAACACTTTATTATTACTTTTCAACATGCTGCGCAGAAGCCATACTGCTCCACAAAATAGCTTAAAGACATTGGTAAAGCCAATAGCTCTGGCAAAACACTTATAAGGTCCCAAAGGCGAGACCTATTGGCTATGCCAATGCTTGTTCTATGTGTGCTGCGTTCTGCAGCACACATGGAAAGAGGAAAACGTCTCTTAGGATTATTTTTGTGCAGGAAGGTGCCCCTTCCTGCACAAAAACAGTACTGGTTACAACGGAGGCACCCTTGTACCATGATGCAAAGGTGCCTAAATTGGCGCTAGGCTGCCGAAACGGCGCCAGCACATAGAGAAAGGACAGGAATGCAAATGCACTGTATTGCTTAAATACGGTGCATTCTGCGCCTTCACTTTGCCGTAGGGCATGGTAGCAAGTTGCCTTGCTGCGCTGCGCTGCCCTACACCAAAGTCCCATTAATGGGGCCTTCAGGTGCCAAAAGATTGACCAGGCGAAAATGAAAGGAAATGCAATTCTTACAGGTGAGTGGGTGTGTTGTGTGTTTGGAGGAGTGGTGAAGTGAAGGAGACATGAGGAAGGGCCTTCAGAAGAGAGTGAAAAGAGGGTGCTGAAGAAAAAAGAGTTGAGATGTGAGATATGCAGATGAGGAGATGCGGAGAGAAAAAAGACGCACACGAGTGACGATCAGGGCCGAACTGGCCATAGCGGGTACCGGGCATTTCCCCGGTGGGCCGCCAGGGTTGGGGGCCGGTTTTGGGCCCCTGGGGGCCGATTTTGTTACAGGGCCGTTTTTGCAGCATAGCTGCAATGTCGGCCGCTGTAACGAAATCGGCAGAAACCGGCCCTGGTAAACAGCTCGGCCGCACCCCCAAACCCCTGGGGGGCTGGCCAAGCACTTTGCCAGGGCCGGTTTTGGGTCCCAGTCCGGCCCTGGTGACGATAATGGGAGTGAATGAGACACTCTGAAGACCCCCACCCCTTCCACAGGCCTCGCTAGTGTTTAAATCACAGTCACACTATTTCAGAATTAACACATTTTTAATATTAATTATTTACAACAAAATAATTGTTGTTACTCATTTATCATAAGTAGCTAACGACCATTGACAAAGTCAATAGTCCTGTCTGGTTTTAGGTGTATGTTGGTGGCTGTGTTGTATATTTAGATGCAAGAACAGGTCAGCGAGAAACCAAAATACTCTTCGGGTGGTACACTGTGGGAATCACAGAAATTCGATTTTTTGTGTTCAAGCCTTGCCTCTTTTATAGAGACCCACACTTTGTTTCGCCCCATTTAAGCCCCCGGAAACAGGATGAACCAAAACCTCTTTCTTATTAAAAATAACGTGAGGCACCGGTCCTCTGGTTAAGGCCTTGGACTCAGCAGGTTTAATAGTCTTAAATGTGGTTTGAATAGTTTATTAAGAGTTGTGTAATGTTTTCAAACAGACCTAAGGGAAAGAGACTTAGCTGGAGCAAAGAATGCTAAAAAATGAAACATGAGGGTGATGATTAGCCTTATATAGCGCTCTCCTTCCTATATGAGAGGCCTCTAGGTGCTGCGGGCATCACATTTTTATCTCAAGCATGGGTAGCTCTTTTCCCCTGGGTAAGATGCTGCTAAATAACTCAACCGGATGCGTGCCAGCTGCAGAGATCTGTGTGTAACCTGTGAATTACGTGTTCAAATAACAGCAGGACTGATTCAGTTGTTTGTTATTGATAAAATGAATAAAAATAAACTAACACCATCCACAGACGTCTTAGCTGACGTCTCATCTGCGTCATTGTAAACCATCGTTAAATGGTATCGCTGTGCCCTTGCCCGCTGAACAATGCTTCCTTGTTCCTCAGCAAAATTCACACTTCATAAATAGTTACATTACTATGATTAAAGGGCCAGGAGATTTTGATTTTTTTTTAAAAGTCATATGGAATATTACTATGTAGTTTGCCATGTTTTACTCCTATCTTCACTTTGTTTCTTTTTCTTTTTTTCTTGTTTTCTTCATTACATTTCTTCCATCCCTTCGTTTACATTTTTCCCCTACTCTCTTTATTTCGTTGTCCTTTATTTTATACTGTCATTTCTTCTTTCTCTCTTATTTTACCCTTTTATCTTTTCCCTATATCTTTCCCATCTTTTCAAGGGGTGTTCTCCTTTTCCTTTTCAGCTACTTCTTTTTCCACTGTCAGGTTCTTATTTTTCTATCATTCATTTCACGACTTTTCCTTATTTCTTTTACGTGGTCGTTCCCCTTTCTACCTGAATTAATTTTTCCTTCTCTCTTTCTTTTCACCTTTGTTCCACTCATAACTGTATCACTTTAGATAGAAGAGGTCGAAATAATTCCAATAAAATTGAAATGTGTTAAGACTGTATTCCCGTGAGATCAAGCGATAAGGTTTATTTTTAACATAAGTGTACAGGGAGTCTTTTTAGTGCGGCATTATGGCAGTATCTAGGCACATACAGTGCACGGCCCGTGGGGTGGATGTCCCGTGATGATGCTCCGGTGACTGCTCTAGAAATCCTGGCTTCGCACAGCCCGAGGGCTCCTATGCATTATGTACACTCCCTGTGTGCACACACTGCCTTCACATACCTCCGCGAGCACCATCATCTGATGCCTTCTGACGTCTCTTCTTCTCCCTGCTCCCTGGAGTGCGCCTCCTGTCACTCCACCAGCATCTTCTGCAGACACGGACAAAAACAATGTCACCTCCAGAGCCGGCGTCGGAGGGATGAGCTCAGCTTGTGGCAAGAATGTCATTTCTGTCCCCCTCCCCCCTGATGCTCTCTCCTGTCTGTCCCTTGCTGTCTCTATTACCCCCCTGATGCTCTCTCCTGTCTCTCCATTGCTGTCTCTATTACTCCCCTGACGCTCTCTCCTGTCAGTCCCTTGCTGTCTCTATTACTCCCCCGACGCTCTCTCCTGTCTGTCCCTTGCTGTCTCTATTACTCCCCTGATGTTCTCTCCTGTCTGTCCATTGCTGTCTCTATTACTCCCCTGATGCTCTCTCCTGTCTGTCCATTGCTGTCTCTATTACTCCCCTGATGCTCTCGCCTGTCTGTCCATTGCTATCTCTATTACCCCCCTGATGCTCTCTCCTGTCTGTCCCTTGCTGCCTCTATTACTCCCCTGATGCTCTCTTCTGTCTGTCCCTTGCTGTCTCTATTACTCCCCTGACGCTCTCTCCTGTCTGTCCATTGCTGTCTCTATTACTCCCCGATGCTCTCTCCTGTCTGTCCCTTGCTGTCTCTATTACTCCCCTGATGCTCTCTCCTGTCTGTCCATTGCTGTCTCTATTACTCCCCTGATGCTCTCTCCTATCTGCCCCTTGATGTCTCTATTACTCCCCCGACGCTCTCTCCTGTCTGTCCCTTGCTGTCTCTATTACTCCCCTGATGCTCTCTCCTGTCTGTCCATTTCTGTCTCTATTACTCCCCTGATGCTCTCTCCTGTCTGTCCCTTGCTGTCTCTATTACTCCCCTGATGCTCTCTCCTGTCTGTCCATTTCTGTCTCTATTACTCCCCTGATGCTCTCTCCTGTCTGTCCCTTGCTGTCTCTATTACTCCCCTGATGCTCTCTCCTGTCTGTCCCTTGCTGTCTCTATTACTCCCCTGATGCTCTCTCCTGTCTGTCCATTGCTGTCTCTATTACTCCCCTGATGCTCTCTCCTGTCTGTTCCTTGCTGTCTCTATTACTCCCCTGATGCTCTCTTCTGTCTGTCCCTTGCTGTCTCTGTTACTCGCCTGACGCTCTCTCCTATCTGTCCCTTGCTGTCTCTATTACTCGCCTGATGTTCTCTCCTGTCTGTCCCTTGCTGTCTCCATTACTCCCCTGACACTCTCTCCTGTCTGTCCCTTGCTGTCTCTATTACTACCCTGATGCTCTCTTCTGTCTGTCCCTTGCTGTCTCTATTACTCTCTTAATGCTCTCCCCTGTCTGTCTCTATTACGCTCCTGATGCTCTCTCCTGTCTGTCCCTTGCTGTCTCTATTACCCCTCTCATGCTCTCTCCTGTCTGTCCCTTGCTGTCTCTATTACTCTCTTAATGCTCTCCCCTGTCTGTCTCTATTACGCTCCTGATGCTCTCTCCTGTCTGTCCCTTGCTGTCTCTATTACCCCTCTCTTGCTCTCTCCTATCTGTCCCTTGCTGTCTCCATTACTCCCCTGGTGCTCTCTCCTGTATGTCCCCTGCTGTCTCTATTACTCCCCTGATGCTCTCTCCTGTCTGCCCTTGATGTCTCTATTACTCCCCCGTTGCTCTCTCCTGTGTGTCCCTTGCTGTCTCTTTTACTCCCCTGATGCTCTCTCCTGTCTGCCCCTTGCTGTCTCTATTACTCGCCTGATGCTCTCTCCTGTCTGCCCCTTGATGTCTCTATTACTCCCCCGATGCTATCTCCTGTCTGTCCCTTGCTGTCTCTATTACTTCCCTGATGCTCTTTCCTGTCTGTCCCTTGCTGTCTCTATTACTCCCTTAAGGCTCTATCCTGTCTGTCTCTATTACTCCCCTCATGCTCTCTCCTGTCTGTCCCTTGCTGTCTCTATTACTCGCCTGATGCTCTCTCCTATCTGTCCCTTGCTGTCTCCATCACTCCCCTGATGCTCTCTCCTGTCTGTCCCTTGCTGTCTCTATTACTCCCTTAATGCTCTCTCCTGTCTGTCTCTATTACGCTCCCTATGCTCTCTCCTGTCTGTCCCTTGCTGTCTCTATTACTCACCTGATGCTCTGTCCTATCTGTCCCTTGCTGTCTCTATTACTCCCCTGATGCTCTCTCCTGTCTGCCCCTTGCTGTCTCTATTACTCCCCTGATGCTCTCTCCTGTCTGCCCCTTGATGTCTCTATTACTCCCCCGATGCTCTCTCCTGTATGTCCCTTGAGGTCTCTATTACTCCCCTGATGCTCTTTCCTGTCTGTCCCTTGCTGTCTCTATTACTTCCCTGATGCGCTCTCCTGTCTGTCCCTTGCTGTCTCTATTGCTCCCTTAAGGCTCTATCCTGTCTGTCTCTATTACTCGCTTGATGCTCCCTCCTGTCTGTCCCTTGCTGTCTCTATTACTACCCTGACGCTCTCTCCTGTCTGTCCCTTGCTGTCTCTATTACTCTCTTAATGCTCTCCCCTGTCTGTCTCTATTACGCTCCTGATGCTCTCTCCTGTCTGTCCCATGCTGTCTCTATTACCCCTCTCATGCTCTCTCCTGTCTGTCCTTTGCTGTCTCTATAACTCGCCTGATGCTCTCTCCTATCTGTCCCTTGCTGTCTCCATTACTCCCCTGGTGCTCTCTCCTGTATGTCCCTTGCTGTCTCTATTACTCCCCTGATGCTCTCTCCTGTCTGCCCTTGATGTCTCTATTACTCCCCTGTTGCTCTCTCCTATCTGTCCCTTGCTGTCTCCATTACTCCCCTGGTGCTCTCTCCTGTATGTCCCTTGCTGTCTCTATTACTCCCCTGATGCTCTCTCCTGTCTGCCCTTGATGTCTCTATTACTCCCCTGTTGCTCTCTCCTGTCTGTCCCTTGCTGTCTCTTTTACTCCCCTGATGCTCTCTCCTGTCTGCCCCTTGCTGTCTCTATTACTCGCCGATGCTCTCTCCTGTCTGCCCCTTGATGTCTCTATTACTCCCCCGATGCTCTCTCCTGTCTGTCCCTTGCTGTCTCTATTACTTCCCTGATGCTCTTTCCTGTCTGTCTCTTGCTGTCTCTATTACTCCCTTAAGGCTCTATCCTGTCTGTCTGTCTCTATTACTCCCCTGATGCTCTCTCCTGTCTGTCCCTTGCTGTCTCTATTACTCCCCTCATGCTCTCTCCTGTCTGTCCCTTGCTGTCTCTATTACGCGCCTGATGCTCTCTCCTATCTGTCCCTTGCTGTCTCCATCACTCCCCTGATACTCTCTCCTGTCTGTCCCTTGCTGTCTCTATTACTCCCTTATTGCTCTCTCCTGTCTGCCTCTATTACGCTCCCTATGCTCTCTCCTGTCTGTCCCTTGCTGTCTCTATTACTCACCTGATGCTCTCTCCTATCTGTCCCTTGCTGTCTCTATTACTCCCCTGATGCTCTCTCCTGTCTGCCCCTTGCTGTCTCTTTTACTCCCCTGATGCTCTCTCCTGTCTGCCCCTTGATGTCTCTATTACTCCCCCGATGCTCTCTCCTGTATGTCCCTTGAGGTCTCTATTACTCCCCTGATGCTCTCTCCTGTCTGCCCCTTGATGTCTCTATTACTCCCCCGATGCTCTCTCATGTCTGTCCCTTGCTGTCTCTATTCCTTCCCTGATGCTCTCTCCTGTCTGTCCCTTGCTGTCTCTATTGCTCCCTTAAGGCTCTATCCTGTCTGTCTCTATTACTCGCCTGATGCTCCCTCCTGTCTGTCCCTTGCTGTCTCTATTACTCCCCTGATGGTCTCTCCTGTCTGTCCCTTGCTGTCTCTATTACTCCCTTGATGCTCTCTCCTGTCTGTCCCTTGCTGTCCCTATTACTCCGCTGATGCTCTCTCCTGTCTGTCCCTTGCTGTCTCTATTACTGCCCTGATGCTCTCTCTTGTCTGTCCCTTGCTGTCTCTACTACTCATTACCTCTTTTCCTCTCACTCTTTTTTCACTCTCCCACAATCGCTCTCTCTCTCACGCTCTATTTTTCTCTTTCGTCCAAGCTGAGCTCCCCTCCTCTCGGTTCTTCTGCCTCGCTCCCGACCTCTTTTTCTATCAGTTTCTCTCTCTCCTTCTCTCTCTCTTTCTCCCTCTACCGGTCTAGCTGTCTGTCTTTTTCTTTCTCTACCTTCACTTTCTGTCTCTCTTTCTCAATCTCTCTTTCTGTACCACACTCTTTCACTTCTTTCCCTCTTACTGTCTCTAACTCCCCCTCTCAATCTCTCTCTCTCTCTCTTTGCCCCCCTTTGCCCCCCTCCCTTTTCTCCCGCCTCTCTTTGTCTCACTCTCTGCCTCTTACATCTCTGTTTCTCTGTCACTTTCTCCCTCTTTCTCTCTGCCTATCTGTCTCTGTGTGTGTCTCACTCTTTTACCATCTCTACCTATCCCTCTCCTGCCTTTCCTTATCCTTCTCTCTATCTCTCTGCCTCTCTTACCTACCTCCTCCCTCTTTCTCTCTCTCTCTCTCTCTGTTCATCTCTCTATTCGTCTCTCTTTCTCTCTCTCTCTCTCTTTCCCTTTCTCTTGCTTTCTCTCTTGCTCTTCGACCACTCCCTCTTTGCTATCTATTGGCTTTGACAAATCCTTAGATGTGAGCAGAACATGTGCACGATGAGTCGAAATCTGACAAAACAGGCAAATTAATTGAACCGCGCCAACTTTAGTATTTTGTCCCCTTTTATTAATCACGAATGCACGCAAGCTATCCATATCTAAGACGACCAAATTCACTTAGGGCCACATATCTTTCTACGAAGCCTGTAGCCGAGGGTAGAGAGGGTGCTTTGATGCTGGAGGTTCCGCAGGGCCTTTGTAGTTCTTTATTTAAAGTTTTTTTATAGCGCTCTGTCCCAGAGGGCGTCAAAGCACTGTACTGCAAGAGAGAAACAAATGGTAAATGAAGAACTAATAATGAGAACATAGTAAATACAAAGGAATAACTTAGTTAAACCTGGAAAGATAAGTGCATGCAGGAAAAAGCAGAGGAATGGCTTTTTTTGAGAAGAGATATGGATATGTTGGGACGGGGATGTACCCTGCATGTGGTACTGTGTGTGCCCTGCTCTGAATGT
This sequence comes from Calotriton arnoldi, assembly GCA_963921515.1. Taxonomy (NCBI): domain Eukaryota; kingdom Metazoa; phylum Chordata; class Amphibia; order Caudata; family Salamandridae; genus Calotriton; species Calotriton arnoldi. The sequence continues at coordinate 1,841,784 of CAWUFW010001987.1, read as the reverse complement.
CCAACTGAGAGTACCTGCTATTCCGGTTTTTGGATTTTTGGCCCCGGCCTCATGCTGTACTAGCGTGTGTGTGAAGGCCTTGGCCAGTCCCTTGATGTGAGGCCGGTCCTGGACCTCCAGTGCTGCGCCAAGCACATTCTCGATAGTGCCAGAGGACTTCTGCCATTGTCACAGGTCCAAGCAAGCGTGTGGTGTGGTGGTGAAAAGCATGCCCTGTTTTAGTGATCCCAGTGTGAGCGGACATTTTTATCTGTGTCGCAGGTGTGTTGGTCTCCTGGCACACTCGTGTAAAGTTCTGCTGCTACAGGTGAACCCAGATCCCTGTAGTGATATTCCAAGCAAATGAGTGCGTGTATGTGTCTGTATGCGGTTCACTGACAGAATATCGAAAACAAAATATCGTGTGGACAGAATATCGTGTCCAAAATATCGAGGACAAGAATATCGAGTAGGTAAGTGCAAATAGATAGGTATCAATTTACTATTCTTAACTCCAGATCTACGTACCTTGAAGATATATATATCGTCAAAGTACATATATGTGGAGTTATATATAGTAAAACTTTACTTACCCATAGAAAATGACCTTCACGATATTCTTGTCCTCGATATTTTTGACACGATATTCTGTCCGACGATATTTATGTTTTCGATATTTTGTCCACCCACCGCGTAGGAGAACACTGAATTTCTGGAGGGGACAAGGACAACCTTTTGGACTTTCCAGTGACCCTATACAAATCGCTGATTGTCTGTGAGGTGTGTTCCATTAAACTAATACAATCGCAAAGTTTTGTAGTGAAACATTGATAAAGGCAGGCACGTAGTCACAGTTTGCAAATATGCTTTAATATTATTTACATTCACGATTTAATTAGACTAAATGTGAAAAAACATGTTTTTGAAACATTTATCTTCATGCACCAAGCAAACAAAGGTGGGGTGAAAAAAAGGAAGAATAAACTGAATGCTCTTCGCAACATTCCTAAACCTCAAAATGCAATTGGACTAATATTGGAGTGTATTGTAGACATGCTGCAGCCACACAGAGCTGTAAGAGGAGAGAAATGTCCACTTTCTAAAAGTGTATCTAAAATAGTAATGTGAAATCCAACCTTACCAGTAAAGAGGATTTATCATTACCATTCCAAAGATATAAAACATGACACAGCTGCTCCTTTCTAACATCTTAAAAGAGTGTATTAAGGAATTGCCAGTGTTAACCTGTGAGAGGAGTGAATAGGACACATTACAACGCAAACATTTACAACGCATGCCTTTACAACGCGGTTTTTACATCGCAACATCCATTACAACGCATGATTTTACAACGCATGCCATCACAACGCGTTTTTAGAATTACATTTACAACGCATTCCATTACAACGCAGACTATTACAATGCAGACCATTACAACGCATAATCCTTTTAGGGCAACAGTAGGGTAAGTGTTGAATAGTGTAGGAGTAAAAATTACTATTCCCACTCCAGTGAGTGCAACAGTAGGGTAAGTGTTGGATAGTGTAGGGGTAAAAATTACTATTCCCACTCCAGTGAGTGCAACAGTAGGGTAAGTGTTGGATAGTGTAGGGGTAAAAATTACTATTCCCACTCCAGTGAGTGCAACAGTAGGGTAAGTGTTGGATAGTGTAGGGTTAAAAATTACTTTTCCCCATTACTTACCTTATAATGTGTTGTAATGGCATGCGTTGTAGTGACATGCGTTGTAATGGCATGCGTTGTAGTGACATGCGTTGTAATAGCTGCGTTGTAATGGCATGCGATGTAAAGGCAGTTGCGTTGTAATGACTGCGTTGTAAATGTAGTGCGTTGTAATGACTGCGTTGTAATGGTTGTTTCCTGAGAGGAGTAGGCTTCATAGTAGTGAAAAACAAATGTAGGTGTATTTCACTACGAGGACATGCAATATTTAAAAGACATGTCCTACCTTTTAATTACACAGCACCCTGCCCTATGGCTACCTAGGGCCTACCTTAGCGGTGACTTATGTGTAATAAAAGGGACGTTTAAGGCTTAGCAAGGGGGTTTTAATGCCAAGTTGACATGGCAGTAAAACTGCACACACAGGCTCTGAAGTGGCAGGCCTGAGAAAGGTTTGAAAGGCTATTTGTGTGGGTGGCACAACCAGTGTTGCAGGTCCACTAGTAGCATTTAATTTACAGGCTCTGGGTATATGGTATACCACTGTACAAAGGACTTACAAGTAAATTAAATATGCCAATTGTGTATACACTAATGTTACCATAGGGGAGAAGCACATGCACTTTAGCACTGGTCAGCAGTGGTAAAGTGCTCAGAGTCCTAAGGCCAACTAAAAGAATCCGCAAAAAGAGGAGGTAAGCAGGCAAAACGTTTGTGGAAAACCACCCTAAGGCTGACAGCTTTAATAGTATGGTATAGGATTCTGTGTGTCTGTTTGAGAATTGAAGTCAGTCGGATCCCTTTTGGAAGCCCCTGGTTTAGCGGGGCACAAGAAGGAGAGCGAGAATAGATTCTCAAACACAGGAAGTTTATCGCCTGCATTCCTGTGGCTGGAGGGTGGAGAAACTCTTAATGTAACACAATACAGAAACTTTTGTTGTCTAATCTATGAGAAGCGTTATTGCAGATGGATGATATGAGTGTAGAGTGCACTCAAACTGCATTATCTTGCACAAAAATATAAGAAGCCCTATGAGATAAATTTGCAATAAGAATTAGCTTTATGTGGTATGCTCGCAAAAATGAGATGTACAGTATTTTTGTGGAGGAGAGATGCTTACCAGTGTAAAAAAGCCTGCTGTGCGAGACACAGATGCTCACAGTAGATAGATATAGTGAGATATGCAGAATGAGGTGTGTGGGCAAAGCTTAGATATGAGGTGTTAGTGATGAACAACAGAAACATAGCAGTTGCGTGTGAAGCTTACAAATGAATACAGTGGAGCACAAAAACTTTATTATATGGGAGGCTCACAAAAACTATATAATGCTCAAAACTAGCAAATTTGCCTTGTGCTAGGATTATTCGAGCCAAAATATTGAGAATTTAATTCAAACAATGATTGAAGGTGTGGAGGCCTTGCTCAAGAGTCTTAGGATGATTTATATTTACAAGTGACATTTGGAGAGTTGCGAATTAACGGTGAAGTAATCTTTGGGGAATAGTTATTGCTACAAGAAAATGAGAGACCTGGTTTGGTAGCTCTGATGCGGACATCATTTTTTTGAAGCGTATGTATGGTTGGTGTATTTGCTTCTATGTTTAGAAGCTCAGAGGAAAAACACACCCTTTGTGTGATAACATTGACAATATTGGAACGTGAGGGAGAGGATTATTGGTGCCTGGACTCTTTGAGGACAATATTTGCCCAAAGGTTATAGAATTTAGAGATGCATGTTTTGATTGCTTGAGTGAAGATGCCCTTGATCAGGTAGAATGGAAAACATTGAGCCATGGAGGGGTTACTGATTCACTATGCCATTGTGAAACACAATTTCCCATATTTTATGGAATAGTGCATTATAGATACAACCAAATAACTTCTCATTTGTGGCTCCAGAACTTTATGACTGCTTGTATTTAGCCACTTCTTTGTAGAACTGTGTGTGCTGCACTTAGGCTGGTGATTTGCGTCTTGTGCGGCGAATAATGCGAATGCGAATAATGCGAGTTTACTATGAGTAAATATCATATATATGTAAACCTGCCACATTTGGAAAGTGTGAAGAGGGAGTACCAGGAGCAGGAAGAGAAAGACTTGTATTTGCCTTTTGATAAGCTTTACAGTATAAAAAAAAATGTTTGTAGGGGGAGCTGGGATAAGAAGAATTGAGAAACAGTACTTGGGCCATGCTTCAGGGAAGAAAACAAAAACATGGAGACGTAGTGAAGCCGGCATGCATAGAGATGTGCTCATCAATGAAAAAGAAGATAAAAATGGTGACAATGAAACCAACCAATGGTAAGTAAGGGGGGCTAAAAGACACTTTATATGTGCCTCCTAGTAGCCACTTTCCAAGCGTTTAGCAGTGCCAGAAGCTACGTTAGATTGAAGACGTGTCCAGGATCACACTACGTTGAGGGGGAGGGGGAGCCATAATTAGAATAAAAATGTTCACCCTCACACTGGCTGTAGTGAGGACCTTGTCTTCTCCTCTCATTAAACACTGCATTTTTCAGACACACACAGCAACAAATAAGGGAAACTCTTGGAAGTATCAAAGGAAATAACTTCCATTGTTTGGAAGCGAGCAACTAAAATATGAGTTGTCTGAGGAGGAGCTGTCGCACAACACAACGTATTATTTTTAAACAAACATATCACATCTTCTAAACACCTGCACAAAGAAAAAGCACTTAAAAACACCACAAAAGGTTAACAGACATTGGCAAATGTGAAGTTTACAGTATCACTGTGGAAAATGAGAAAATATGTGCATTACAGCATCACTGTCAACACAGGGCAAAAGAGTGCCCTACTACTCACCTTTGGATAGTGTAAACGTAGGTAGAAGTGCATTCATATAGGATTCTAGAAACATACATACTATGGTGTGGTACTCTGTTCAGACTGTGTTCAGAATGTGAAATTATGTTTTAATGATGCGGCTTGTATTTATTATGGTTGTGTGCTAACTTGAGCCATCATGAACACTAATAGCAAAGACAATATGATGTGCTGGCGGTGACATCTATTATATCTAATCTTAAGTAAATGTATGTCACTGCTGTCACCTCCTGTGAAAGGCAGACTTGTGCGGAAAATAATTTTGAGGAAGGTTAAAGAGTAGCAAGGTTCGCTGAGCATTTGGGACAGCTATCTGGTGGGTGGGGTCTCATTTTATGTGTTTGCATTAGGGCCCCTGGTCACCAAGTTATGTAACTGGTGAAAAGAGATAGCTGCATCCAACAATACCTAGACAACACCCTAAACTATCTTAACACATCTTCACCACTGGACTTGCCCGTTCTGTACTTGTAGACATTTACAACATTTAAAGAACTTCTTTATTCTAAATCCACTAAAAAATAATTCATCCTGTTCTTCTACAAGGACAAAAAGTATTCCAACTCTAACCTGCTGAAGCAATTAAATATTATTATTATTAGGACCCGGACCCCCCAGGTTGTTCCCGGCCCCGCCCCCATCAGAACCCACAAATCAAGACTTGACGACCAGAGCTGTGGGTAAAAGAGGCCATGTTTATTATAAACCATCACATATAAACATGACAATAACTCATCCATAAGATTCAAATTTCATACGACATAGATTTATCAACTTTGATCACTGAACGATATTTTCATTTATGTTGAGCATAACTTCATAATTTATCAGTAGAAATGACAGAACTTAATTTATCGACAAAGAATGTTCTCTATCGCTCCAGCACTAAGGGGCCTTCTGGATCGCACACCCCCAACTGAGAGCCACGCAAGGCGCAACCCACCTGCGTCCTTGAGAGGTGAGCCCCTGCCATCTGGTCCTTGTCCGCCACCTGAGGGGCCCACCCCTCCACCACCAGGCTGCCCATCGGGGCTCGTAGGGAATAACCAGGGGCTGATGCCCCATGCCCTAGATTGTAAACTGGCGCCCTTGCCCCCAGCCGGTGTCTCCATTCTCTCAGGGGTGAGCTTACCGTATCTCCCCCTCAGTGCTGGCCTAGGGTGTATGCAGGCGGACTCCCCTTAACAATGTAAGGCAATTTATGTGGCCTCATTACCGCCACAAGGGCGACCAGGGCCAACCGCCCTTCGCCCTCCCCACCACCAGACCACTCCTGAACCACCAAGTTCAACGATCCACAGGCTCAGAGCCATGTCCAATTCAAATGCCCGGATCCATCAGTCCGGGTCCCAGGTAGACATGTGTCCACCATTGCAGTGAACCATACGATTCCCTTGCCCGATTTGTGGGCACAGTACCAGGTAGGCCCCAGCCCCGGGCTCCGCTAGGCCATTCCGGCCTTCCAGGCACTTGGCCGAAACATTAAAGGGGGGTATTTTGACCTTAGTCCTGGCCCCCAATTTCGTCCTGGCACTATGGGACCACGCTATCTTGGACACATCCTATCCCATTGTGGGCAAACCCAGACAGAGCTTCCCTCGCGGCCCGGTGACCCAGTCCACACCTATCATTACCTCTTAAATGTAGGATAAACCTGCTCAGGGAACTGCAGTCCCCCATGGCACATGACTTCTTCCATCAGCTGTTAATGTGTGGGATCTGAAGGTCACCAACGTCACTCAGCCGAGGGAGGCATCCTCCCAGCCCCCAGCTTCAACTCACGCCGCTGCTGCCAACGAGTGATACAGGCCCAACGCATGTGCAAGTGACCCAGCACCTACACCACTTTGGCAGACATATTACCTCAATCTCGCCCGGCGAAATAACCAGCTTGCTGCGCATGACACAGCCCCAATTCTGATTAGAGTGACCAACTACTTCGGTCCCCCGCTGCGGTGGGTGGACCAAAATGTGCAATGCACACACCATGCACGAGTCTGCTATGATGACGGGTGGGCATGTATGCCCCCATGAGCCGAGTCGGGCTCAACTAGAGTCCCCTCCTAGTAAGCTCAGGTTAGAACCTCCCCGAGGGAGTGAGCTTGTCTGCATACTGTGTCCAGGAACTACATTGCCCGGAGTCGCTGTACCCCTACCTGTTTGCTCCCCCTGAGGGCCCCCTAAAATGACCCTGCACCTGTTGCAGGAAATAAGGTACTTCTGTCGGAGGACTGCCCCCAAGTGGAGGGCACCCAACATGCATCTTGCTAAGACCTTACTCCTCAAGAAGGAATTGCCCTCATTCTGAGTCCCCTAAGCTTGGCGAAGAAAGTGACCCCATTCTGTTGGGCTCTCGCGTCAGATACAAGCCTGCTTTGTGATCCCCAAAATTCGCCGCCCCATGTGGGCCTCCAATGGGACGGGGGGGGGGCTTTCCTCCTCCGCTCACACGCCCGGGCCCTGGAAGGCCTAAGCACTGTCGGTCATGACTTCTGAGTGCCCTCACAGAGCCAGGCCCCCACCGACTGTGAAAGGGCCGGACCCCTATCCACCGAAGAGATGGTGACAACCTAGCTATCTGAGCTGCTGCCTGAATGGAGGCCCGATGGACCCTTGAATTCGTGCTTGTCATGTGCTCAGCTGGAATCAGCTAAGCCTCTTCCCCGACCGACATTGCTGCCCAGGACCAAACATCAAAAACCGCGGGCGTAGCTGAACGTGGCCCAGTGCCCAACACCTATACCCGAACAGGAACGTTCAGCCTATTCTTGTGGGCCCCCCCCCCTCTCGGCCGGGTGGACCGCATCCACCATACGCAAGGAATGGGACGGCACCATCTACCCGCGTGCGCCCTACTTGTACCCTAGTACCGGCTAGCAGCAGCTAATCTATCTTATTGGTTGACCCAGAGACTCACCACAATTAAAGGGGTATGTAAGAGTGCATCGCATGCACCGATAAACTAAAGGAAGGAATACTGGCCCGGCCATGGTAAACTACCTCAAGCCATAAATCCTTAACATGCCTGATCCTGTAGTAAGCTCGGTTAAGCCCTGAAACTACTGAACACCGAAGAGGTGCGGCTCATCACCACAAGATTAACTGATGTCTAGATGAGTGGCATCGCAGGACACTACCTCCCCAACTATCCAACGAAAGGTACACGACCAACCGGCATTCTGAAGGTGATAGAAAAGGAATCCTGCTACCTGTCTGTATGCTGCCAACACTGGAACGCATGGCGGACCCTGTGATAAGGGCGCCTCTGACTTATGAAAGAAAGGGACAAAGACGTTCCAAGCCAGCAAGTGTGCCTGCGTAAATTATGCAGCGCCACCCCTAGCCCATGCACGCTCTCCACTGGAGGGAGTAGTGCCGCAGAGGGGTAGGGTGCCCAGGGATGAACGGGCATTGTATTGTAAGCCCCCTGAAGTGTCCATCTAAGACATTATCCCCCATTCAACACTCCCCGGGCTGTGTTCCTTGTCCCCTCTGATCTCCCACGCATCCTCATCACCTGCTGCCACCTTTTGTGCCCCTACTGCCCTTTCCTCCCTCTAGTGTTATAGATGCCATCCCGGTGCTGGAGACGCCCCCCACAGAGGCCTACGATACCAATTGCACCGCAATCCCCTCGAAGCGCGCACCGGGCCACGAATCGCACTAAAAAGTCTTCAGATGAATTTGGCTCACGCAGTCCATAGCACACGGGGCCGGCGCAGTAAGGAAGAGAGGGCGAGGCCAGGGCAATGTGCCCTAAATAGGCCCGCTGCCCTCTCCTCCCCCTCCCCCATTACCGGCCCCGGCCGGAAGTGACGTCGGTGTTGACCCGGAAGTACTTCTCGCCGATCGCGGTGACCAATCACTCCATCAAGAGCCACGAGGGCGTGACCGGGATCCCGGGGGCCCGCATCCTAATGGCGCGCTGCCTTATAGTACGCGCTTTTCCATATTATTGAAAGATTTGTAAAGCACAACAGCTACTCAATAGAGTGTCCTGGCGCTAAGTAGCAAGGATGACCTCTAAATAACAGAGGTTCTACAAGGCAGAACCAAAGAACCAGGTCTTAAGAAGTCTCAGGACAGACTGTCCCTTTAAAAGGGACTGAATTGGGAGGGCATTCCACACCCTGGCAGACAGATAAGAGAAGTTGCTACCGCCCCACTTTTTTCATCTGAAATTAGGAATTACTACCAGCAAGGAGTTAGATGACCGAGGAGACCTAGCTGGTTGGTAAGATGTGAATCTGTTGAGAAATACTGAGGGCCTTTGTGGTAAAAAGCTCTGTGTGCCAGAACCAAACCTTTGAACCTCACACATTTGTTTATGGGTAACCAGTGCAGTTCCTTTAGGCCTGGCTGAATGTGGGCTCTCCTGGGAAGGCGTAGTAGAAGCCTGGCAGCAGCATTCTGCACCAGCTGTAATCTCTTCAGGAGATAGGCAGGTAGGCCCCAGTACAGAGAGTTAGCATAATCTAGTCTTGAGGTGAACAAGGCCTGGATCACTGTTTTCTGCAGCAGGAGTGGGAGGAGGTAGAGGAACTTTTTAAACGTTTTTAGCAGGTCAAGGGCCTGTGCATTGCCCATAAAGCACTGTATGGTGCGGCACCTTACTACATCAAAGATCGTTTGCAGCCCTATGTGCCCGGACGGTGCCTCCGGTCATCCGAGGCTAGCCTGTTGGCCTGCCCACGATTTCATAGAGCTACATTGGGGGGGCGGGCTTTCTCAGTGGTGATTCCCCAGATCTGGAACAAGCTACCGGATAGTATGCGCAGGGAAGCCATCTTACTCCCGTTCAGTAGGAAACTTAAGACCATCCTGTTTACTGAAGCTTTCGGATAATCCATCTTTTGGTGTGCTGTGGGTCGGCGGGATTAAGGGATCCCCGGGCTTTTGGTCTATACTGCTAGCGCCTAGAGATCTTCTGGTGATTTGGCGCTCTACAAATATAAACTAACATAACATAACAGGTCAAAGCAGGTGCCTACTACAACCCCCCCACCCCACCTGGGAGGCGTAAGAAATAGTAGTGTCGAATTTTATCCCATGATTGCACGCTACCGTGATAGCTGAAGACATCCTTGGGCCAATGGTCATTGTCCCAGCTGGGCAGAGGGACTCCAAAAGAGCAGAATTTCGGTCTTGTTAGTATTACATTGGAGGCCACTATCGCGCAGCCACTGAAAAACAGAAGTCAAGCAGGTCTGGAGGCTACACAGTGCATTTCTGTCAAGGGTGAGGAGCAGTTGCATATCATCTGCAAACAATATTGTCTGTACTTCAAAGATTCTATCAGAGGTGCCAAAGCGGTCACATACACATTGAAAACAATATGAGGCTTAGTGCAGACCTCTGAGGGGCCCCATAACCCAATGGTTTAGGATCAGAGGCAAATGAAACCATCCAGACTGACTGATACCTGTCTGGCAAAAAGGAACAGAGCCATGCAATAGCAGAACCACAGACACCTATGGTCTCGAGGTGCTGCAGGAGTGTCGAATGCGAAACCATGTCAAAAGCCGTGGATGGATCAAGGAGGATCAGTGCCGCCTGCTTCCTTTGCTCTACCGCTAGCCTAATTGTATCTGAGACCTCTAACAGTGTGGTTGTGGTGCTGAAACCCGGGCGGAAGCCCGACTGGGTAGTGTAAAGAAGTGCATTCTGGTCTAAAAAACAAGCAGTTCTCTGCTTGTTTTTGAGCTTCTCTAAAATCTTGGTAAATGATGGCAGCAGAGAAATGGGACGGAAATTGGCAAGATTAGTTTTGTCTGCCGAGGGTTTCTTTAAAAGAGGAATCAACTTGGCCTGCTTCCAACCAATGGGCACTGTGGTCAAATGAACGGACTGATTTAGAAGCTGGTTTAGAACAGGGTTGATGGCCGTACAATTGGCGGCGAGAATGTGAGGTGGATAGGGGTCATCTGGTGACTCTGCTTTGCAGGCACTCAAGGCCTGAGCTGTCTCCTCAAGTGAAATCAAGGTGAATTCCTGTAGCAATTGGCTACGAGAGGGCGCTATTTCTACCTGCAGTGCCCCATGGTCACTGATCCTCATCGAGGCGGCGTCCGTGAGATGTAAAGCATCCACGATGGTTTGGATTTTAGAGTAAAAAAAGTTATACAATTGGGTACATAAATTAAGAGAATGTGTTAAAGGCTGAAGTGAGGCTTCTGGGTGCGTAAACCTTTTGATGATTTTAAATAGCTCCCGGACTTGTATTGAGATATCTCAATCTGATCTGTAAAAAAGTCAGATGGTAGATATTTATAGCCTTCTTGTAGAGCGCTTTATCATTAGAAAGGTAATGACACCTACAGTCCCTTTCCATTTTCTTACAGAGCTTATGATGCACTTTAAGCTCCTCACTAAACCAAGGAGCTGACTGTCTTTTTGCTGGGTAATTAGCATCTCTGTGTTGCATAGGTGAGATGTGGTTGGCTACCTGTGTAAGCGAAGAGTCGACTTATCTGACATCGACCTTCATGTCCCCCCTTCATAGGTGAAGACTTCTTGCTCAGGGCAAGACTAAACTCCGTAGAAGAGATAGTGGCCCAATTACGATGCGGTAGAGAGGAGCAAAACCTGCGTCCATGAGGGCCGAGGTTCAGTGACCAATGGATGTGAATAAGAGCATGATCGAACCAAATCAGGGGACTAATGTTGAGTAACGAAACTTGAGTGTTACAAAAAATTGTGTCTAAGGTGTGAGCTGCGATGTGAGTTGGCTGAATCACAAAACTGTAACATATCCCAAAATGACATACGCTCCAAAAGATGTTGACCATGCGGGTCAGGATATGATTCCAAATTCAAGTATTTCAAAACATACTTTGAAAGGAACTTGTCCAGGGAATGCAGAAACTCCCCTACTTGCCTGGAGGAGGGTGATAGATTAGCACACCAGCCAGGATTTTATTAGCGGACAATGAAATGCAAAAGCCCATAGGCTCATAGACATTGCTGACTTCCTATCAATCTCACCCGCTGTTTCATCTCTCATCATCACGTTTGACTCCTCTGTACGAACAAAATCTTTAAAGTGGCAAACTATTACCTCTGGGTCCTGAAAAGATTAAGCCATTCCTATCTCTTTTCTACACAAAATGGCAGCACAGGCCTTCATACTGTCTTAACTGGACTACGGCCACGCTGTCCTTGTGGGCGTCTCACAAGCCTGCCTCTTGCTACTGAACACTGTCCTACATGCCAAACTAGTCATATGTCATTATCTCTGAAATTCAGTCACATTACTCTAATTCTCATCGAGTTACATTAATAAGGCAAGGATAACATTTAAATTTAATAAGGCAAGGATAACATTTAAATTTGATGCCTAGCCTACAAAGCCAACAACACCAGTTCTCCATTATTCTTCTCCCACCAAGGCAAAAGTCCTAAAAAAAGAAGTGGGGGACTAACCAAGTTAGGCAGTATGTAGGTGACATGTTATGTTATACACATTTATAAAGCGCATGGCTGCCCCAGCAACAGGGCGTCCCAGCGCTAGCAAACAGGTAGCCAAAGAGAGAGAGGCTCGATGGAAGAGAAAAGCCAGGTTTTAATCAGTTTCCTGAATGCCCAATGATCCTGTGGACTGCGGGCAGCCAATGGAATAGAGTTCCATAGAGCAGGGGCCTGAGCCTTGAAAGAGCGTCCCCCTGCTCTACGCCTGCGCACCCGGGGAGTGCAAACCAGATGCAGGTCAGCGGAGCGCAGTGCTCGCGATGGAGCATATGAAGTGCACAGCCCCTGTAAAATTTGGGGACCCTGGCCATGTAGAATCTTATGTGTTGTGCAGAGGGTTTTAAACTGGACCCTCTGTTTGATTGGCAGCCAGTTAAGACGACGGAGAAGATTGGAGGTGTGGCAGTACTTAGGTAGGGCAAAAAGAATGCGTGCTGCCGCATTCTGTGCCCGCTGTAGTCTTTTAATAACTGTTTTATTCACGCCAAGCAGGAGCCCATTACAATAATCCAGACGCGATTGGACTACAGATTGAACAATCAATTGGCGGGTAGGGGCATCAAAGAACCCCAGAATAGGTTTTAGGTCACGTAGAAGGCCAAAACATGTACCAGCCACTCTTTTAGCGTGAGGCTCAAATGAAAGGGCATTATCGATCAGGACCCTCAAATCCTTGACTGTGGTTTTCGGTTGGGGCGGTGTACCCAGAGCCGCGGGCCATCATTGGTAGTCCCATTTATGGGTATCTCGGCCTACAAGGAGCACCTCTGCCTTGGCTGAATTAAGTTGAAGATAGTTGTCCGCCATCCAATCTGAGATGGCCAGGACATCATCACGGAATTTCAGTTGGTCCTGTGCAGAATTGTTAGAGAAAGTAAATACCAACTGGGTATTATCAGCATAGGATACCAAGTTAATGTTCCGTGCGTTGGCCAGGAGCGCTAGTGGGCGGACATACACGTTGAACAACGTGGGACTCAAGGCAGAGCCTTGAGGCACACCACAGCTAAGGGGGTGGACACTAGACAGATAAGGTGGGGCGTGGACCTGAGCGCTCGGATAGAAAAGAGGCAAACCAGGCCAAAGCCCTTCCTGTAACCCCGATCTCCTCTAGCCGTTGAAGAAGGATCCTATGGGAGACCGTGTTGAAGGCCGCACTAAGGTCAAGTAAAAATAGTGCCGAAGTGTTACCCTCATTTAGCGTGGCCCACAACTGTTCTGTGACCACCAGAAGGGCTGAGTCCGTACTGTGTCTGGACCGGAACCCATTTTGTGAACTGTCTAGAATCTCATTGGCTTCCAAATATTTGGTCAGAATGATGTTAACATGGGACTCCATAATCTTTGCCAAATATGGGAGCAGAGAGATTGGCCGAAAGTTCTCCGTCAGGAATATGTGATGTTACAACGCGATCAAAATGATCGCGGTATGTAACATCGCAGTTTTTACAACGCAAGTCGTTACAACGACTTGCGCTGGAGGGCGCTGGACTTAGGAGTAGTAAGATTTACTATTCCAACACCAGTCTAGGTACAGTAGGGAAGGTGGAATAGTAAATCTTACTATTCCTTAGGTTATAGCGCCCTCCAGTGCAAGTCGATGTAACCCTTGCGTTGTAATGGCAGCGTTCTAAATGCATCGCAATGTAATCACCGCGATGTAAAGGATGTTTCCCCTCCGGCAGGGACGCGTCGAGTGTGGGCTTTTTAAAAAGTGGAACGACCTTAGCATGCTTCCATGTCTTAGGGATCACTGCGGACCAAAGCGATCTATTGATGAGTTCCCTGCCCTCAATCATAAGACAGTCGTAGAATTTCCTGAAGATGTCTGGTTTTATGGGGTCGTCAGGGGAGCCTGATTTGACCTTTGCAGCCAGGACATCCAAGTCTTTAAGAGACTTGGGTGCCCACATGGCATGTGGGTTCACAGCGCGTGACATCACAACCCATGACCTCACAGGAAGTGATATCACAAGAAGTGACATCAGATTCTTTGACCTCACACATATGTTAAGCAGGTCTATCATGAGTACATTTGAGCGCATTACAATATTTAACAAATTAGATTTTGCGTCGGAGTTGTGCCAAAAAAGTTATACAACCTCGGCGCAAGATCTGGGCATCAACTTATACATTTATTTAATAAAACTCTGCCAGAAAGAAATTGGCAAAAAGGAGAAACGTAGCAGAATATCTGTTCTGCTTAAATGGATGCAAAGTCTGCATTTTAAAATATATTATGGGGTTAAGGCACCTGCTGCATAGATCTTTATGTACCCAGTAAATCTCTGGAAATAATAATAATGGTAAGATAACTCTGGAGGTTAATGCATTTTCCGGAGAGATGTTTTTTTTTGCCTAATCCCAGTTTTGAATCAAAGAAGCATAGAGGGTTAATGTGTCTCCTACAAGACACATCATGTGACACGCAGATGACTGTTTTTTATTTTAAGTAGATGGGTAAGTGGGTTACTGTTTTTAACACAGAGATCCTTTTGTCACTTGCAGTTCATAGATTGTAATCTTTCTAATATAGCACAGTGAGCTATAAAAGAAAGGACATGTGACTTCTACACCTTGTAACCCTCACTGTCTTATGTAACACATCCTTTAAATTGAATTAAACACATGATTTATTGTCAATGTATTATGTATTTGTGTGTTGTAAAGTGCTGCAACACCCTGCATTAGGATGAGTAGCGCTATAAGAGAAATAAAACAAAATAGTGGTATATTAATTGTTATTTGTGTCAAATACTAGGACAGACCAACACATCTGACATTCTTACTGTGCATGCATTTGTCTAATATATAGGGACTGAACAAAGTTAAAAGCATGCCTCTTTTAACTACCTGTGAAGTAAAACCTAAATGTGTGCCTTTGTTTCCCCTCCATTGCATTTCCAGCTAGGCGTGAGGTTCCAGATAGCTCCCAGCCAGGATACTCAATCAAAAGGAGGCCTGATGGCCTCTTAACTTGGCCTGTGTTTTAGGCTCAGTTGGAATTTTAAATAACCAAGCTCCCTAGCCCCCTGTACATTGCTGCTTTGAACTAAAGCAGACTAGGTGAAGGCCCTGCTGAATGTATCCGGGTGTCTGAAAATTACACTGGGACCAGTTCAGCATATTTCTGTGGGGCACAACTTCTTGGCAGGGGAGACAGCATCCACCCTGTGAAAAGAGTGGGTAAACGCAGTCTACTTGCGTGTACCCTTGACTTGTGCCCTGTCTCCCACCTTCTCAAACTTTTTTGGAGTCCCTTAGCTTTAATGCCTCTCACACACCAATTCTTTTCAGGAGCTGCCATGCTGTTATGGAACTTACACTCTCTCGTTGCTGACCTCAAGACAAAATCCAGTTTGCAGTATTTTCGCCTACATATAAAGATACCTTTTTTATTGTACTTCTACTGCACAGCAGAGCAGACCCTATAAAAAGACAACACAATGTAATGCAAGATGTGTGCTAAATTGATTTAAGTTGCGTAGGCTATTTCTAATACTAATTGCTCTTATGTTCTGGGGAGAGGTTCAACTGCTCAAAATAAACCTTTCTACAAACACTAGCCTTTAAGTGGAAGAACTGCACAGTGTGAAACAGTCAAATAAGGGAGAGTCTGGCTGAGGACGGGCAGGATGCAGACAGCAATCAACAAACTATCTCTCTCCCTTTGTTCTGGAAGTGCAGACTGCAGGCAGGCATGGCGGAGAGGTGAGAAAAAATTCCTGGAGGTTTCTAGCACAACAAAAGGGAAGGTCACTGGTCAAATGGAGGGCCATTTTAGGTAGTGCTTTGGCGTCCCCATTGCCCTGCAACTTACAGAAGAGAGAAGGGAATTCTTTTGTCCCCTCGTCCCCCCCACCCTTTTCCCCCGTGTGCCCCCACTACAAAATCTGGGGGGATATATGCCCCGCCTCCCCCACACTTCCTTCGCCCATGTCTGTATGGTCTGCATATTGTGCACATTGAGTGAACGTGAGTGAAGGAGACCTGAGTTTAATTTTAGAAGCCCATGGCCCAGTGATGGCTCCTCCGCAAAGGCAGAGGAGCGTCGCCCCCTGCCTGGCACAGACCCAGCAAATGAAAAATAAAATGATGTTCCAGCATCGTTTTATTTTTTGTTTGCCGAATCTGAGCCAGCTTGTGCAGGGAGGGGCTGGACATGGGGAGGAGGAGTGCTTGTGCACTCCCTAAGTACGCATATGTGTTTGGCCGGCCATCTCAGGCCGATCAGAACACACATGCGCACTTAGGTTTTTCCAGCCCGGCTGCATTCAGCAGCCGGGCTGGAGAAATCCCACAGACTCAATGACCTGAGAGGTGCTGCTTTCCTGGCCGCTCAGGCCAATCCCCGCACTGCTCTGCAGCATGGGGATTGGATGGAAATCTGTGTCCCAGGGGCTGGTGGGACCAGGAAAAAGCCAGCAGAAGCGACACGACGCGGGAGGCGGCCGGCAGCTTCAGGCAAATTTTATTATTATTAACGCGTCCCTACCCCACACCCCCATGCGCTCTCTCCCACCGCGCTCCCCCCACCCGCCCTACCACCCTTTGTTAGTGGCGGCCGCCACTGCCATGGCCCATTCATGTGTGCAAACTGGAGTTGAGGTTACTTTCACAGACAGTGGAAGTGTATAGCTAATGTTTCTGAGACTGGAGGGAGTGGACCTGGAAAATGAATTTGGGACCGATAAGACAAGCTCTCCTTTGAAATTCAATGAGGTCATTTTGCTGCAGAGAGCTTTTCATTAGTCCCTCTAAATGCAACTATTTTGTGGATGGTAGGGGTGAAGGGTGGGACCGCAGTACCTTTTGAATGGTCCTTTATAAAGGCATCAGCTTTTTATCTCTGTTCTAGATTACTGTCAGGGTGGCTGTGATAGCCAGGAGCAGACTGCTCATACCTCTTTGTGTCTCTCTTGCAGGTCCTCCAACCTGGAGATGGCCCCGCTGTGAGAAGCATCAATCACAAAGCCGAGACAAAGGCTGAGTCTGGAAGACAGCCTGAGAAGGACACATGTAGGAAGACCTACCTAAACTGGTTCTGGAAGTGTAGACAGAGAAAACACGACCCTGCCTGCTGTGACTGTATAAGAGAAGGCGCTATTAACCCACTTGTTGTTCCAGTTCCAAGTTCTTTTCGACAAATGAGGGGGTGCTCTGCAGCGTACCTAGAGGACTACTGCTCAACTAAGGCTGGTGTCTGTCTAAAAGCTGGCTTCCCAGAAGTATGGGACATCACCTAGAGTCTGGCCTGAAAGAAGAGCTGTTCTTTGTTCTGGAATGCTTTGAGGATCCTGCTTGAAGAACAGGTAAAGAGCAAACAACCCTGCAGTGCTGTGGGTTCCGTCTGACAGACATTTGTGGCAGCATGCTCCAAGCTCAGAGCAGTCACTATCGCCGAAGTGGAGGATTCACAGCATTGCTAATGTGTATCCGTGTGGATCACCCCATCGACCCTGGTATCGCAATCAGCTGCTCCAAAGTGTGCCCAAGTGTAGAAAGCTGGCTTTTTATGTAGTGTACAAAATTGAGGTACACTATGTAGAAATTTCAGGCAACCCTTATTGGTTTACAGGGCTTAAATGAATAATCCCAAATGCACTCTTTTGTGGTAATGTGGGAGAGCAGATTAGGCTTATCAGAGGGTAGTGTTAAGCATTTGTTGTACACACCAAGGCAATAAATGAGACACACACTGAAGAAGAAACTAGATACCAATTTAGAAAAATAACATATTTTTATATAATTTTAGACACGAAGATCATCGGAATCAGGTAAGTACTTTAGACGTTATCAAAATTTACAGTAAAAACAGTAGAAAATTACAGCTTTCAGATTTGAGGCTTAAACCTCGAATACAGTAATGTTATTCTATGTGAGACACCTTCACTGCATAGCTACTCTTACAGACGACTTACAGGACTGTTCTTTTGGACTTAAGGTAAGTAGGGGTCAAGGTCCAAGAAAGCACCAACAGTTCAAGTTTACCGGTCCTGGGGTGTCCAGGTTCAGAGGTGCTTTACGCGGTGGTAGCCTCAAACGCTACACGCTAAAAGCAATGGGGGAAGAAGTCCGGCAGAACCCAAGGGGGGGCTCAGTTTTTGAGGGTCTCAGGATCACAAAGACACCATCGGTTTATGTGAGCCCGGGTTGGGGAGCTCAGTGCAGAGGTGTTTTGTCCAGTGGGTAGGTGAGTTAGAGGCTTTCACGGTTCTTGGTGTACCTGCAGCAGAGGGAAAAGAAACACAGTAGGGCCACTCTCAGTGTGGAGCTGGCCTCTCTCGGAGTCCCTCAACGTGCAGGTAAGTTTTGGTGGCAGCGCTGTTCTGACTGAAAACAAATAAGCCTTAGTGCTTGTAACTGGCTCTGGTACCTCTGGTATTGGTGCAGGGCGGCTCCTGGGGGTCCTGGCATCTCCACACTTAGCGTGAAGACAGATCTGATCTCCTGGAGCAGGAAGACCTCCTCCTGGAGTGCTGCTTCCTCAGTTGTCCCTGGAGTCAACAGAACAGTGTACCCGGCAGCTGCAGTCGGTGCCGGCTGGTGCAGAGAAGTGGCTCCTCCACTCCAACGGAGATGTTGCTGGGTCGAGGAAGTGCTAGGCAGACCTCCAAGGTTTTGGGGAGGCAGTTCTGCTTCTGGAAGAGTTGGTGTCGGTGATTGTCGGACAAGCAGCAGTCAGGCAGGGTTTTGCACCAAGGTAGATGCTGGTCCACATTTCTCACGTAACCGGCTCTTCTTTGTCCTTTTTCTTCTTCAGGCAGAGGAATCTGAGCGTCTGGTGTCAGGGGGGGCCACTAAATACTACATTTAGGGGTGTTAAGGGGAGTGAAGGGTAGTAGCCAAAGGGCAACTCTCCTCTGAGGTCACTACACACCCTATATGACCACTTCCTGTGAGGAGTGGGCATAACCCTGTCCCAGAATTCCTAATTCTACCAAAAACAAGATGGTGGTACTCTACCTTCGCAGAACACCTCAGGTAGCCCACCTTAGGGGTGTGACTAGCCTGGAGATGCAACACGCCTACTGCATAGCTAATTTCCCACCTGCCCTGGTGCCAAATGGGGCTCAGGGCAGAGGGTGGTATCTCCCAGGTCAAGGGGAAGCCGGGGTCGCATATCAAATGACGTAGGGGCTTTGAAGCCCCTGGCCTTGATATGCTAAGTCACTATCTATCCTGCTGGAGGAGGTGTGAACACCTTCCTCCGGAGCAAGAATTGTTTCTGACGTCAGAGAGCATGGGCTCTCACCTGCAGGGGATAAGAAGCTTGTCTGTGGTGGCAGGCTGGACGATACCAGTCAGCCAATACACTAGATACTGGTAGGTTTTTTAGGGGGCATCTCTAAGGTGCCCTCTGAGCGTATGTCATAATGAATTTAGTACTGTGCCACAGAACAGATTTTTTAAAACAAGCTGTTTGATACCAAACACCATAGGTTTCTGTAAAGCCATCATGTAGCTGGGGAATTCGTAATGACCAGTGCCCAGCACGTATACTTAAGATGGCTTCCCTCTTCACTTGTACTACCTAGTAATTTAACTAGATGACACAGGGCTCATGCAGATATGCCCTTACATATAATATAATGCACTCTGCCTAAGGGCTATAAGCCTGCTATAGGGGTGACTTACATAAATTGTATGCAGTGACTTTGGCATGGCACACAGTGCTTGTGCCATGTTGTGTCTTCACACATGGTTTGCACCATGTCACGCAGCCTGCAATGGCAGTCTGCATGCAATTTGAATGGGGGTCCCTTAGTTTGGCATAGTACATGCTGCAGCCCTTAGGGACCCTCTTTAGTACCTATGCCCTAGGTACCAGGGGTACACTTTACTAGGGACTTACAAGTCCTTGCCAATTGGTTTACAATTGAACTTGTCGGTTTTAGGGGAAAGAACACTGGCATTGGAGCCTGGCTATCAGACTTCAGTGCACTGTCAGAGTCGAAAAACCAGCATTGAGCAGTTCAAATGGGGGGCAAAATGTGAGTGTGGATCTTCAAAGAAGACCAGCTTTCTACACCAAGTTGCCTGTGCTGCTGAAGAAGAGACCTTGGTAAGCCTGTGACACTTGCCGCAAGTGTGCTCGAACTGATTGGTATCATGGCTAGCCCCATGGCAGTTGTCTAACGTGTGCTTGAAAGGACTATGACACTAGACGTGAAGCTGCTGCATCAAGTCACTTGCCAGTGTGTGCCAGAATGACAACGTGGCCACCTACAGATCAGACCAAGCTGCCATTGCTGAACTGAATCACCTTAAAGCAAATTAGCTGCTGTCTCTGGACCTGCAATCAGAAGAAGACCATATTGCTGCATCGAACCAGAGAAAATCAAGCTGCTGAATCGAAGACTTACGCACTGCACGAGGAGGGAATCCCTGCCACTGACGCTTTCCTGGAAGTGGGCACCCAATTGAAGACAGCTGCACGCCTACCTCTGCCTCCTATCACAGACTCGAACTGTCGGTGAGACAAACACTGTGAGGCTGAGTGCCTGCTAGTGCCTACAAATACAAGACTAAAGGGGTGGACTGATGCACCTTGCTTAAACCTACACCATGGTACATTAGACTAATGGAGGTGGAAGGGGCCAGAGGGGTCATCCTTGCCAGGTGGCAATTGTCACACATCAGAGACTGCGAGTACCTGTTACTTGTTCTATAGTATGTAGCATTGAGATTTATATTGTATTAAAGGATTTCTCCTTTTACAAAGAAAAGCACGGAGATGGACAGTGACGTTATTACCCTGTTGGGTGTCTGTTGACTGCTGAGCCTGTCATACCCTGCATAAACCTCTATGAGATGCCTGTGACTGCTCGCCATCGCTACCAGTCAGAGTCCAGTGCTGAAGGGTTAGCAGTCCCTGCTTGCAGATCTATAATAGAATGGATCCCAGGACATCAGAGGCAACCAACCCCAACCCCCATGGCTACAGCCCAGTAGCCCCTGCTTGCCCAGGGCCCCCGAACGGGGTCTGGCAAGAAATGATCATTCAACAGCAAAAAGGTCGGAATAGAACCACTATAGTCCCAAAATTCCAGGGCAACAAGGTAGCGAAGTGTGGAAGGATTACGTGAAGGAAGTGAAGAATGAAGTGGTGCATTGGCTGGTGGACGGGCCTGTTCGAAGTGTTTGGGAATACTAATTATTAATTGTGAGTACACAACCTGTTGGCTAACAGTGGCTTCGTAAAGCGCCTAGACACTCAGTTGGAAATAATCCATGCTGTAGAAACCTAGCCATTACTATTCTTGTATGTTTAGATGCAAAGAAATTATCTCCCGCTGAGGTAAACCTGACTGCTGTATAATGGTCCCTTATAGCGGGAATCATACATCAGGCATGTACTTTACAAGCAGCCATGTTGCCTGGTGCAATGCACGTATGCAGCATAGGTACTGAAATCGCCGTTTTCACACTTCAACCAACACCCTTCTGAGACTTAAACGACCCATGTGACAGACAGCATTCATTCCACTCAACGTCCTCACTACTGTCTTTTTGTGTATTGAATCAATGTAGAGGCGCTTACAATGGGCTAGACTCCCAAAGCTTTTTCTATTAGTGGGTGTGTCTTACTCCTGTCTTAGAAGTGAATTATTCCTGAATAGCCAGGCCTGATTCCCGGACCATTTTCAGTGAGTAGGTGCTTCGTATTCCAGGCTTATGTGAAACACTTACGTATTTGATGGAGTAAGACACGCTTGCCCACAGAACAGTGTTTTGTGAATTTGTCTTGGATATCAAGATGTATTTTACATCATAGACAGAAGTAAGACATGCCTACTCATAGACCATGGTGGATCAGGTCTGGCTATCCAGATGTAATTCACATCTTGGACAGGAGTAAGTCACGACTACTCATATAAACAGCTTTGCGACATGTCTTTCTCTTGATAGTTTAGCTACCTTTACGGCATCATATGGAGAATGCAAGCCACCATGCTGAAGAAGTCAAGAGCACACAAATCAACAGAGGACAGAGCAAACTATGCACAAATCACTTTTGTGCAGGAGCACGCACAGTGATGGAAATTATTTATACTGCACCTCATGGACACTGTTGACCATTGGCTGCCTGCCAACGGAAACTCCTCTACCTCGAACCCACTACCTCGAGGTGCCACTACATTGATGTCTCTACCGTGAAATTATCACTAGTATGATTTCTGCGACCGGGGATGCAACCCCATTGAATAGGATAAAGTCAAGGCTCTGTATAAATGTTAGACCTACAAGACGTAACTAATTTAATTTAAAATAATGTTAATTAGAGTCAGCATTAGCAGTAGGGTAGTGTCAAGGTTACTTATTTAATTTAATGTAATATTATTTTATATAATTTTATTTCATGTAATTTAAGGTTAGGGTTATCATTGGAAATTTAGGAAATTAAGGAAAGAGTTGAAGACACACCTCTTTAAAGATCACAGCATCACAATCCAGGTACAGTCCACTTCTGCTCTCAGAACCCAGCTACCTTTGACCATACCTGTGCCTTCACCCTGGACAGCACTCAGCTGCCTTTTGGTGCAATCCCTCCAGTAAACTGAATGTGTTATTTCACGGCACTAATATTGCCACTACCTCGACCTAACACCCTCTTTGCAAGGTAAACATAGATGGAGGTAAGAATAATAATTTTATATTTACCATGGGGGAAACAGCAACTACAACGACGGCCGAACCACGTGCTGCCTTTGCAATGCGGTCAGAATTACGAATGCGTCTTAACCACGCATTCCTTTACCCCACATGTCGTTACAATGACATGCCTTAGGTAAAGCGGCGTTGGACTTTAAAGTTCAACACTTTACCCTGCTGTTGCGCGGACTGAAGTTGGAATAGTAAATTATACTGTTCCAAAGTCCAGTACTTTCCCTAAGGCAAGTCGTTGTAAAAACTTGTGTGGTAAAGAAATGAATGGTTAAAAAGCATTCATTGTTCCGACTGCGTTGTTAAGCCAACGCGTGGTTCGGCCGTCGTTGTAATTGCTGTTAACCCAATGGTAAATATAAAATTATTATTCAGGCATGCGTGGTTGTGTTATACAACCATACCATGGTGATGTAGTGGTATTCAATGGAGTGGGTGCAATATTATTGTAGGTTAGTATTACTGACCTCATTAAAGTGACGTATAACCCTTTCAGCTAGGTTCACACTATAAAAATACATACATGAATAGCATTGAATTATATGTAGTGTATGGGGTAGCATTAGGGTTAGGCCTCACGGTTGATGTAGATGTAGGGCTGATGCACTATGTTCATAGTAGTGGTAAATTACATTAAATAGTACCTTTTTGAAGTAGTGATTGTTGATCTGGTGACTTTGATGTAGTGGGAGGCTGAGGCAGTTTACAGCGAAGTAGAAGCATGCTACCATTCTACATGGGCCGCGAGACACTATCAATGGCGCTATATTACAATGCACATCTCTGTTAACATAATATATAAATATATAGCAGTTATTGTCCTTTGTCCTTTGTCCTCCAGAACTCTTAATAGTACTAGATTCTGCAATGTAGTACTTTTTATTCTCAATACGTCGTCTTATATATTACGGATTACCTGATACTTTTTCTATAGATTGTAGCATTGGGTTTTACATGTTATTAAAGTATTTCTCATTTTACAAAGATAAGCATAGGGCTGGACAATGGCGTTATTACCCTGCTGGGTGTCTTTCTCTCTCCCCTCATTCTTCCCCAACTCCCAACAGACCCCTAGACCTCATCAACCTCATCCACCCCTCGATCCCCTCACTTTTTCCTTCACAAATGTTCCCAAATAGTTTTTTCCCAATTAATAATTCTCTCCACCAGCTTGTATCTTCTTCAAAGCCTGTTGCTTCACATCTAAGGTCTCTAGACTAATCCCTATAACAAACAATAACTACACTGGAACAACCACTAATTTTGTGTTCTGGAGCAGCGTGCTGCCCGACGTAAAGTGCTTCAACACCTCATCAGGGGTAGTAAGCTATATACAATTACAAAGTACAAAGTAAAGCTCCCCCGGTACCTGGCAACTAAGATCAGTCCCGGCACTTCCCACAATGCCACTGTTGTACCGCTTCACTCCTAGGTTCCTCAGTTACTGCAGCCGCGTTCCTATGATCTGCCGAAAAGGGGTGTAGCTACCACTGGTGCAGCAGGTTCAGGGGCACAGGAACCCAGAGAGAGATACCCATTGAACCCTGATAATTGCTGTATTTTACTACCTCAACAACAGTCAAAGGGGCCATTTCCTTGCTTGCACCAGGGCCCAGACATCATTGCTATGGTAGTGCTGCCAGACTTGGCACTTTGAAAGGAAAGTCACCTCCGGAGTGGGCTTTACCCTGTTACAGCAACTGCCTTCCTGCTCCTGGTTCCACAGTTCGTCGTGTTCGAACCCTCAGATTCCACCACACCATTCTGCTTCCACTCAAGCATTCACCACTTACAATTCCACCCACTGTTCCCTTCCACGTATTTCACTATTTCCCAAGAGCACTTACAACCTGACTGGATCTGAAACTCCATCCTCATACAGATCCCACAAGCTGCTTCCTTCCTCCACTCCCGGAAAGATTTGACGCACCAACTTTTTGTGCAACATCTCATCCTTATGTAACACACTTCCTGGTATCGGCTGGATGTTGAAGGGCTCACCTCCTTCTGTGTCAATGATACTCATGCGTCTGCATATAATGCTTTGTATTGTATTTCTGCTACTTATAAGCACTGTCAAATAATATGTGTTAAACTATTCTCATGCACAGTGCTAACTGTACTTAGGTTTGCTTTCTGTAAGCATCCATACATAATATCAAAAAATATATATTTTTGTATAAAGATATTGTTGGACTATCTGTGAATCATCTGCTAATTCCTGGCTATTGTCTTATCTCTTTAAAACTGACATTCTCTCTGCTGTTGTTAAAGTTTTCTGTCCTGAGGAAGGCCCTTAAGAATAACATTTATGGCCAAACATTACACAGGTGGGGGATGTGAGAAGTTGGCCTGGTATATGCTGTCCACTAATTAAAGTGGGCACCTTGCACCAGTCCAAATGACCCTTATTGATGATTAGGTTAAAGACAACCTTTATTGAAAGCTATCCTAGTGGTAGCTATGGAGTGCAGCCTTCAGGCTAAGTCTCGAAGGAATGTAAAGCAGCTTGTTTTACCAGTATATAACCTCCTGAATGACCAAATGAAAGGAGAACCACACAAGGTGTATATAAAATATATGTATTTATTACTAAACACTCTCTACTAACCTCTTTTATGAGATTAGAGAACAAGACACACAATATTAAATCACTAGAACGACAGTAAATAGCACAATACACAGCGGGCTCCAGGGGAGACCGAACCATATACTAAGAAAGTGGTATAAGAACCACGACTTGACTAGACACAGTGCCTAGAGCATGTAGAATCGCTGGGACCCCATGGAACCACCCAAGGTAGTGACACAGGGGACCCACGGAGGACGGGTGCAGTGTGGGAACACAGACGCAAGCTCCGTACAACTCTATGGGAAAGTCACGGTTGGAAACTTAAAGATTAAGGACACTTAGGAGAGGACTTTAAGCAAACCCAGCTAAACATAGAAGGTTCTAAGGCCAGCACCCTTAAGAGTACCGAGGTACCCGTGTTACCTATCCCAGAGGAGCCGGGTGCATAGGGGTCAAGTGGTGTCGGAAACCCTCGTCGTTTTCAATGGCGTGATGCGAAAAAGTACTGCTGCCGTGGAGAAGAAAAGTGTCCGGTGTGATCCAAGCCTGGATCGGAGATGAGAAGAACCTGAAAGCAGAGTGGACATAGTTTGGGTCACTTCACGTGACCAGGAGCGGAGAAATCGAATGCCCACCGATGTCGGGTGCTTCAGGTGAGATGAGATGAAGCTTGACTCTGCAGCCACGGGGACCAGGAGATGTCTACGACAACCACAGTCCGGATTCGAGCTGTCCCACAAAGGATGTCGAGTGCTGGGGGGTTAGTGTCCGGATTGAACACCAAGAAGCCTTGGCAACTGCAACCCACGCGATCAGAGGAAAGATGCTTCTGTGAGGACCAGCAAGGTCCTGGGGACTCTCCAAGTGATGGAGAGTCAGGGCACGTCTGGAGCAACCAGGGAAGCCCACTGAAAGTTAAATTTGCCTTCTCAAGGACCCACAGGCCAACGGACCAGGGATCACGAAGGGACCTCGAGCTGAATCACTAAATACCAGCCCACCGAACACTCGTGGAGTGTAGGCCGGAAATCTTTGGTGGAATTACTGCTCGGGGTCAGGACTACAAGTAGCCCAAAGTGCAATCAGGGATTGCCGAAAAGCATATGCTGCTGCAAATGTACACGGTGCCCAGGGGTACGGGTTTCACGGTCCCCACGAGGGATACGGGCCTCAGAATTGCTGAGAGTGCAGATCGACCTCGGAGACCTCGGGAACCCACCTCCTGTGTTGCAGAAATCTTCGGAGTCCTTCGGGAGCTTCGTAAATGCAAACCGGTCAGATGCGTTTTGGTGCCTGCTCAGCAGGGGAGTAACTCCTTTACTCCAAGGGAGATTCTTCAATCGTCCAGCAATGCGTAGATCGTCGAAGGATACTTGGTTTCTGTAGCAGAGTTTAGTCCAGGTAATATCTAAAGTCCTGTAGTCAGAGGTTCCTACTTTATACCCAAGGAAGGGGTGGGACAAACTCTGGGGACCCACCTATGGGAGGGTCAGGACAGAGGGGTGGCTACACCCATGTCCTTTGACAAGTTTCGCGCCAGAGCAGGAGCAAATGGCTCCTGCAACCGGTTTGAGCTGGACTATGCACAGGGACACCAAATGTGCCCCCAGTGCAGACATCAAAGCACCCACCCAGCCCCAATACACTAAAGCCTGTCTGGGAGGTGGTCACACCTCCCTGTGACAGGAAACCTATTGTCAAGCCTTCCCCTGCCGGAGTTTCGTCCAGCAGCAGGAGGGCAGACTCGTGACTGTGGCTGGCAGCATCCATTTTGTGATGCCAGGGTTCTGTGAAGCTGGTACCGGGTGCACCGGTGTTGTCATATTTCTCCCTCTAGGAGGGTGGAATCATACCTCCCACACCAGTTACTGGTGTGGAGGTATGATTCCAAGGTGTTTGACACCAAACATGACATGTTTCCATGCAGCCATTTTAAAGTTAGCATTTACTGCAAGGTTATAATGCACTTAAGTATATATGGGTGGCTGCATCACAAACAACCCCGGAGAATAGGTTCCGAAGGCTGCAGAGGGGCTCTGCTCATGCATGGGCACCCTCTCACATAAAACCTAGCACACTGCCTTCAGGATTGATAAGGCCTGCCATAGGGGTGACTGATAGGTTTATATGTGCAGTGATTAGGATAGATATAGGGAACCTATATCTAAGTTAGGGGTGCAGGCACCACCTTACACAGGCTGCAGTAGCAGACCTGTGGTGTCATTTTAAATGGTCTCTCAGGGGTGGCATAATACATGCTGCAGCCCCTGGGAGGCCTCTGGGGTACCTATGCCCTGGGTACATAGTATACCATATACTAGGGACTTATAAGGGTACCCCAGAATCCAATCTGGATTGTACCTAAAGTACATGCACAACCAATTTAGGGAGTAAGCAGATAAACTGGGGTCCTGATTAGCAGGATCCCAGTCAGACTAGTCAAAAACCAGCAAAACACCAGGAAAAAGTGGGGTAACCATGCAGTCAGATTCCACCTTCCTACATAACCCCCCCCAAACGAAAGGAGATAAGGCTAACCTTGTCCAGTTGAGCCTTTATTGACTAAGTGGCCATATAAGGAAGATCCTGCACTAGCATGGATACCCCCTGTCTTATGGTCCACTAAGCAGTCCCTACCCCTAAGGGTATGGGATGGTCTCCAAAAGTTGGGATTTCTACCTGTAGGGTGTTTTGGCAAAGTAAAAGGCTGGTGGGGTGGCTGAGTAGAGAAGTGAGGCCCTAATAAAGTTGGCCTCAGCTTCCTCAGATCACTGGTCACCATGGAGGCCTTTCTTTCCATGACTGAGTTGTATCTGGCCCTAAGGGTCAACCTCTGGCTGCCTACAGCTGGGGGTTGGGTCCCTCTGGTTGGAACACTGGAGGGGCATGGTAGGTTTCGAACCACTTGGTCCCAGGTTTGCATTTGCCCAACAGAATCCATCTGGGGGAGGTCCCTATCCAATGGTAAGAGGGATCCCTCAGTGGGTTGAGGAATTTTCACCTGGCTAGGGCTACTAGACTGGGTGCCCCTAATCTGTGGATGAGGGGGTTCCTCTGGACAATGGGTCCTAAGGGGTCCACTGACCTCCCTGACCTCTGCAGCCCTAGGCTGAGTGAGGTAGGGTAGAGAGGGGTAGGATACCTGCTCCAGACTGGGTACCACCTTGGAAGGGTCCCCTGCCATCAGGGGTGTTGCCAGGCCAGACCTGACCACCTCTGGGGCAGTCCCTTCGCTAGGGGTAGGATCAGATCCCTGAGGAAGTTGACCCTTACCAATAGTCTGGGGGTAGAAGACTTTTCTTCCACCCTTCTGCTCTCTTGTGGAGTAGAGTGGGCCATTCTTTCAGGCTCCACCTCTTCAAAATTTCCCTGGGATGGGGCTGAGGCCCTAAGAGCCCCACCAACTTTCTCAGGGAGGCCTAACATTCTTAAATGGGCCTGGTATTCAACTTCAGCCCAGGCTGAAATTTCCAGATCATTGCCCAACAGGCAATCTACAGGCAAGTTTGGGGACACTGCCACTCTCTTTGAGCCAGTGACCCCTCCCCAGCTGAGATTGACTATGGCAATGGGATGATCTGTTTTAATACCATCAATGCTGGTCACCTGGTACTTAAACTCAGGTAAAAGCTGTTGAGGGGGGACTAGTTTCCCTGTCACCATGGTGACACTAGCCCCTGTGTCTCTGAATGACCATTTATCAGTGGCTCCTGTCTGTACTTGCCCAAAGAATTAGGACTGACAGTAAAAGTGGCAAATCCCATGCCACCATCACAGACTAAGGAGGCCTGTGAGGAGGACCTTGATAAGCTGGGGTCCACCTCAGTTCCCCATACCAACCCACCTAACTTTTTGGGTGCATTACTACCACCTGGGGGATTACTACTTGTAGTACCAGGAGGAGTGGTAGTATTGCTGGGAGGAACATTTTCCTTATTGCTGGCCTTAGGGCAACTGGGGTCATTTTTCCAGTGGCCAGGCTTCTTACATATATGGCAATAAGGTTTCTTTTCAGGGGAGGAAGGAGTTTGGGACCCACCCCCAGAAGAGGACTTTTGGGGCCCTGTAGTGGATTTATCTTTTGATATATCCCCACCTTTCACTTGGTTTTTGGAAGAATCTTCTGGTCACCACCCTGATTCTTTGGCTTTACTCTGGTTCTGACCCATTTGTCTGCCTTCTTTCCCAATTCTTGGGAGAGGTCAGATCAGAGTCCACCAGGTACTGGTGTAAAAGCTGGTTTTGACAATTATTAAGGATCTGCTGCCTCATAATCAAATTGTACAATCCTAAAAAGTCATGCACCTTGCTGCCATGTATCCAACCTTCCAGAGCCTTAGTAGCACAATCTACAAAGTCAACCCAGTCCTGAGTCTGTGCCTTTTGGGTGTCTCTGAACTTTATCCTGTATTGTTCAGTGGTTAAGCCAAACCCATCAATCAGAGCACTCTTCAGGACTTTGTAATTATCAGCATCCTCTTCTCTTACAGTGAGGAGCTTGTCTCTACCTTTGTCTGCAAAGGAGAGCCACAAGATTTCTGCCCACTGTTCCTGAGGGACCCTCTGTACCTTACAGGCTCTCTCCAGTGCAGTTATCCATTTTTGGATGTCATCCCCACTCTGGTAGGGAGGGACAATCTTGTTCAGGTTCCTATGGTCATGAGTATGTTCTCTACCTCTAGGGACACTGCTGCTGCCACCATGGGGCTCTAGCCCCAACTTCTGAGAAGCTCTCTGAAGCTCCAGGGATTCCCTATCTAAGGCCAATTGCTCTCTCTTGATTCTGAGCTTAGCTCTCTCAAACTCAAGCAGTTGGCACTTCTTCTCATAAGAGGACTCCCTTTTATGAGAAGCAGATGTCCTATGAGAAACAGAGCTCCCTACAGATGTACCAAAATGATTAGATTCCTGAGAAGGAGATCTTGATCTTCTTGGTAAACTGTTAACCCTTCCAGGTGGGGTAAAGAGAGGTCCACTGAGGCCTCCTTCCTCACCTTCAGGAAGAATTGGATTGTCCAGGTTAGAATCATTTTGATCCTCCTGGCCAGCATCAGAGTCTAGGTCATTGAAGTTCTCACTTCCTGGCCTTTCCTCTTCTGCTGTCCCACCTAACTTGCCTGCCTCATCAGACCCTGGGGTCTTTCTGAGATCATCTAAGATCAAACTCTCTATGAGACGTTGAGTGTTTGGGTTTTTCCCTGTCTTCAGTTTCCTAGATGTACACATGGTTCTCAATTCTTGGAATGAGAGATGGTCATACTTAGTTGGCAAGGAGCCACCGGCTTCAGGCCTAGAAGACATGCTAGTGTGGTGTGGTGTATGCACCTACCTACCCTAGTGGGAAATGAAACTCTCTTGAGTTGGAGAAAGGGTGTGCTAAGCCCTTGACTTACCCAACTCTAAGTTCAGTAGAACTTACTTTATTCTAGTCTTGATTTATATGTACCTAAGTATCTTTAATGGTTTTCAGTTAGTCACTCAATGAGATTATCTGTTAAAACAATAGCAAGCTTGAATCCCAACCGCTGCACACCAATGTGAGAAGTTGGCCTGGTATATGCTGTCCACTAATTAAAGTGGGCACCTTGCACCAGTCCAAACGACCCTTATTGATGATTAGGTTAAAGACAACCTTTATTGAAAGCTATCCTAGTGGTAGCTATGGAGAGCAGCCTTCAGGCTAAGTCTCGAAGGAATGTAAAGCAGCTTGTTTTACCAGTATATAACCTCCTGAATGACCAAATGAAAGGGACCCCAAGGAACCACCCAAGGTAGTGACACAAGGGACCCACGGAGGACGGGTGCAGTGTGGGAACACGGACGCGAGCTCCGTACAACTATGGGAAAGTCGCGGTTAGAAACTTAAAGATTAAGGACACTTAGGAGAGGACTTTAAGCAAACCCAGCTAAACATAGAAGGTTCTAAGGCCAGCACCCTTGAGAGTACCGAGGTACCCGTGTTACCTATCCCAGAGGAGCCGGGTGCATAGGGGTCAAGTGGTGTCGGAAACGCTCGTCCCCCAGTGCAGACATCAAAGCACTCTGAGAGTGCACCCACCCAGCCCCAATACACTAAAGCCTGTCTGGGAGGTGGTCACACCTCCCTGTGACAGGAAACCTATTGTCAAGCCTTCCCCTGCCGGAGTTTCGTCCAGCAGCAGGAGGGCAGACTCGTGTCTGTGGCTGGCAGCATCCATTTTGTGATGCCAGGGTTCTGTGAAGCTGGTACCGGGTGCACCGGTGTTGTCATATTTCTCCCTCTAGGAGGGTGGAATCATACCTCCCACACCAGTTACTGGTGTGGAGGTATGATTCCAAGGTGTTTGACACCAAACACGACATGTTTCCATGCAGCCATTTTAAAGTTAGCATTTACCGCGAGGTTATAATGCACTTAAGTATATATGGGTGGCTGCATCACAAACAACCCCGGAGAATAGGTTCCGAAGGCTGCAGAGGGGCTCTGCTCATGCATGGGCACCCTCTCACATAAAACCTAGCACCCTGCCTTCAGGATTGATAAGGCCTGCCATAGGGGTGACTGATAGGTTTATATGTGCAGTGATTAGGATAGATATAGTGAACCTATTTCTAAGTAAGGGGTGCAGGCACCACCTTACACAGGCTGCAGTAGCAGACCTGTGGTGTCATTTTAAATGGTCTCTCAAGGATGGCATAATACATGCTGCAGCCCCTGGGAGGCCTCTGGGGTACCTATGCCCTGGGTACATAGTATACCATATACTAGGGACTTATAAGGGTACCCCAGAATCCAATCTGGAGTGTACCTAAAGTACATGCACAACCAATTTAGGGAGTAAGCAGATAAACTGGGGTCCTGATTAGCAGGATCCCAGTCAGACTAGTCAAAAACCAGCAAAACACCAGGAAAAAAGTGGGGGTAACCATGCAGTCAGATTCCACCTTCCTACAGGGGACCGTACCGAGACCTATTCAGAACCACACAAAAGGCCTAGCGCTGCTCCCCCATGTGAGGTGGAATCCGCCCCCCTACCAGATAGATAGAGACTCTAACATCGTTCTTGCGTTAGAGAGCATAACACCTCTCTGGCCATATTTATTAAAAACCATAAACATGACATTAAAAACATTTTTTACGTTATTTAATTCTTTTCTATTATTTACAATATGTACAGCACTTCATTGTGGATCTCTAATACATGGAATCTCCTAACAATACCTCTCGAAGGAGTCATGGTTGACCACCCCCCAGGCACCTATGTCATCGACTATTCCAAATGGTCTCGGGGGCCCTGATCCCCCCCAACAACTTGCATTTTTACAAGGCGAACTCGCCTGCTCCTTCAAAATAGAGGAAGCGTGGTCCAGCATGAAAACTGGACCCCCAAAACAACGATGCCAGAACCAACCCAAAGAAGGGATCCCCCCTGGCACCCAATGGGAGATGGTCCTGGGCAACCGGGCCATACCTTGGTCCCCTGGCGCAGTCCCCATCCCCCGACATAATCCCCAGGGCAAAGTAATGGAGTACCCTGAGTGGCTCAAGACAATCGCTGTAACGGGTGTTCTGAGCCGTTGTCTCTATACCGCGGTACCCCAGCCCCTGTTATGAGCCAAAGGCTTCCAATTCCTTCCTGAATTCGCCTGCACTTCTATTCCTGATGCCAAAGTTGTCCACCTGCTTTGTATCCAAACATTACTCCTTCCCTGCCTAGGGGCTATCCACAGGGATTGGTGGGCGGGCAAAAGAATCTACCCAGCAGTCCCAAGAAGATGCGGGCGGATCCCAGGAGCATCGGCGGTCGTAATGGGCAGCCAGGCAGGAAACCAGGTAATGTGAAAAGAAAATTGTGCCTCCTTTTATCCTACCTTTCTGCCCCTGCCGCCCCCCTAGGCGACCCCATCCTTCTTGCGAGCCAATGGCTGATGTGCCAGGGTGCCCGCGAAAATTTGGCCGCTGCCCTAAACCGGTCCGATCCGGCCCGCACCTGTCTTTGGGGTCCGCCATTCTCGGTGTTGCCCCTAGTCCACAGGTGGGGGACCGTACCGAGACCTATTCAGAACCACATAAAAGGCCTAGCTCCGCTCCCCCATGTGAGGTGGAATCCGCCCCCCTACCAGATAGATAGAGACTCTAACATCGTTCTTGCGTTAGAGAGCATAACACCTCTCTGGCCGTATTTATTAAAAACCATAAACACGACATTAAAAACATTTTTAACGTTCTTTCATTCTTATCTATTATTTACAATATGTACAGCACTTCATTGTGGATCTCTAATACATGGAATCTCCTACCAATGCCTCTCGAAGGAGTCATGGTTGACCACCCCCCAGGCACCTATGCATCGACTATTCCAAATGGTCTCGGGGGCCCTTATCCCCCCCCAACAACTTGCATTTTTACAAGGCGAACTCACCTGCTCCTTCAAAATAGAGGGAGTGTGGTCCAGCATGAAAACTGGACCATCAAAACAACCATGCCAGAGCCAACCCAAAGAAGGGATCCCCCCTGGCACCCAATGGGAGATAGTCCTGGGCAACGGGGCCATACCTTGGTCCCCTGGCGCAGTCCCCATCCCCTGACATAATCCCCAGGGCAAAGTAATGGAGTACCGTGAGAGGCTCAAGACAATCGCTGTAGCGGGTGTTCTGAGCCGTTGTCTCTATACTGCGGTACCCCAGCACCGGTTTTGAGAATCCTGAATTCGCCTGCACTTCTATTCCTGATGCCAAGCTTGTCCACATGCTTTGTGTCCAAACATGACTCCTTCCCTGCCACAGGCCTGGGTGGTTTGGCGGGGGGGTCCGTCAAGGAAGAACAGCCGGCCGTGGATGGGAACAAAAGAATCTTCCCAGCGTTCCCAAGAAGATGCGGACGGATCCCAGGAGCATCCGCGGTCGTCAGGGGCAGCCAGGCAGGAAACCAGGAAATGTGAAAAGAAAATTGTGCCTCCTTTTATCCTACCTGGCTGCCCCTGCCGCCCCCCTAGACGACCCCATCCTTCTCGCTAGCCAATGGCTGACGTGCCCTAAACCGGTCTGATCCGGCCCGCACCTGTCTTTGGGGCCCGCCATTCTGGGCGTTGCCCCTAGTCCATTTGCCTAAAAGAGAATCTCTGATCATGGACCTTATTTACATGATGTCTGCGATTTATTATTAAGTTTACATTGATCAATGTCAGTCTCATAGCACTGTATCTTCATGCAACTATTCATATTGGCGAGTAATCACACAGTATACAACGTGAAGGCAGTGATGGCGGGGATTACAAGTCTGGCCAGCCAGCAGCTGATGTAGCTGAAGTTCTGCCTCTTTAAAGCACAGTCATAGAATCAGTACATTTCTTTGCCAGTTCCACCACATGGCTGCACACATAAGATTCTAACGCCGACTCATGAAGCGGGAACTGGTGCTTACTAAGATACCGTCGTGACTCAAATATTCGTATAAGGAATTTTACTTAGCCATGGAAACATGAGGGCCTGGGGAGGTTTTTTTTTTTTTTTACAGAGTTTTATATAGCGCGAACTTGACCCTAGGGTATCGGGTATCAGAGCACTTTACACGAGCACCAGTTGCATTACATGAGGACACATTCACTTTTGTTAGGCACGGGGAGATTAAGTGATTTGCCTAGAATGACCTGATGTGGCACGTCCTTGCAAAGACTCGAACCCGGTTCCCCAGATTTGAGGTCGACCGCCCTAGCCGTTAGCACCACCAACCGGAATACTGCAGGCTTGGAGATGATGACTCTTGATACACTGGAGAAATCAATACGATAAACTATTATGCCCTGATGAGGTCCACAGGTAGTGGACGAAACGTGCTGGCTGTTTTTAGGTCGAGACTAGCGCAGCGTGCAGCGCTGCTCTAGGAGATGACCTTTAGAAATCGGTCTGCACTTTTGTTACACTCGTGCTTGTACTGGCATCCACCTTGCGGAAGCGAGCAGCGGCGCGCAGGGGCCATCTGTTTTCAATTAGCGTGTCCGCGCGCGCTTGTTGACATTGCTCTACTCTCGCTCCCCTGCCTGTCTCACCCTCGCCCTCCCTTGTTTTCAATGCTTTGGTACCTATCACAGTCACTTAATATCCCATGCCGTGGTCCCCTCTCTCCCCCGCCCATCGCTGCCTGTTAATTTTAGTGCTTCGTGCCCGTCGCTGCAGGTTCCCGTTTATTTTCATTTTCACAAGTACAATCAATTTCTTTTCTATTTCTTGTTTCACCCAGGCCGCCGCTCTCTGCTGTCCTCCAGGGCAGCCAATGCTGCCTCAGAGCCCTGCCAATGCTGCAGCTGCTAGGCATGGCATGCCCGTGCAGACTCCACCCGCCATACCCCCAGCTCCGGCATCCTGGGAGCCACGAAATACACATGATCCAAATTTTTTAGCTACTGTTGCAGGCAGAACAGCTACATACTCTACAAAGCGCATTTTCACAAGTATAATCAATTTAGTTAAACACGGGCCGCCGCTCTCCTCCAGGGTAGCCGATGCTGCCTCAGAGCCCCACCAGCGCTGCAGTTGCTCAACATGGCGTGCTCGTGCAAGCTCGACCCGCCATACCTCCACCTCTGGGTCCGACATCCTGGGAGCCACGAAATACGGCACTGTCCCCAAAGCGCACTCAAGGCCGCCGCTCTCCTCCAAGCCAGCGCCACAGCTGCTAATCAGGACGTGCCCGTGCAGACTGCACCCGCCATACCCCCTGCTCTGGCTCCAGTATCCTTGGAGCCACAAATCAAGTTTTCAAGTTAATTTGTAGGCAGAATTCGCTTCTTGCCCCAAGCCTGCATGCATCCTGGCTGGGACTACCTGTTTCATTAAAAGGTAGGCATATTTACTTTTTAGCAACTGTGTTTACACAACACAGCTCTGCAGTGCTGGCAACAAAGTGTTTCCTTTTGTAGCTTTAAAGTAACCGTTTTTTTTTACTCAATGGACTCATATCAGAAAGCAAACGAGGACTCATGTTATTTTATTGTTTGCACTGGCTAAGTTTTGTGCGCTCTGCTCAACAATTCTAACTGTCTACCGAGCTGTTTTTTTTTTCTCTTTCTCGGTTCTTATCAATGCAGATCAGCAGTTCATAGCCACATATGATAGAAGCTCTCCAGTGGTTAAAGTGTATAATTTCAATCAAATATAAAACAAAGGAACTATCTGTATAAATTAAAACAAGCACAGGAATGTCGCACCCAGAAGTTCCTATCCCCGCCAACCAATACTCCACTAGCAGTTATTGCCCTCATTCAGCTGTGTTTTATGAGTTTAAAGTGTGTAATTTTTGTGCCTAATGTCGGTTGTTTGATTACACTATTTACTTTCCTTTTTGGGATGTTTATGAAACATGTTTATCTTATATTGTCTTCTATGGTCCCCCTCCTGATTCATTACAAACCCGTAGCATAAGTAATAAAACAAAATTCCATGAAGCAAGGAAAGGGTGCAGTACTACAAGCTGTTACTAGGTGTCCCTATGGAGTTGTAAAGGGATCTCTACTAGCCACATAAGGTACTGCACCCTTAATGCAATTATAAAGAGAAAGATTACAACTGATCATACGTTTCTATTTGTTTTTATTAGAAGTAAGATTTTTGTTAACTTGCGTTTCAAAAATGCACCATTGTTGTTTATTTAGCTTTGTTTTTTAAATAAAGCTAAATAAACAACAAGGGTGCATTTTTAAAACGCAAGCTAACAAAAAACACACTTCCAATAAAAACAAATGGAAACATATGCTCAGCTGCAATCTTTCTCTTTATAAGTGCATTAAGAGTGCAGTACCTTGTGTGGCTAATAGAGGCCCCTTTAAAGCCCCACAGGACACCTGGTAAAAGCCCGTGGTATTGCACCCTTTCCTTGCTTTGCGCATTTTCCTTTATTACTTATGCTACTGCTCGGATATTTTTTAACAAAAAAAAAATCTAACAAACATTATCATTTGCAACGCCAACAGCTCAAACTTTTACTAGTGCAAGACCATGGGTCAAAACGATACAGTGTCTTCCTACACTACACAGGCCATAAGCGCAGGTTAATATCACTGTCTGCAAATATATATATATATATATATATATATCCCGGAAAAATGATCTTTTCATGATCACAGATTTGAGGCGCACACTAGGAATGCTGGTTTCTTCAAAGTTTTATTGCCAACATGAACAAAACACCGAACTTACGCGTTTCGGCACAATTGCCTCCCTAAAAAAACAAGTATTGGCATAGCCAATAGGTCTCGCCTTTGGGACCTAATAAGTGTTTAGCCATGCAACAGTTGATGTTGTTGCACCAAGGATATTGTGCTGGATAACTAAACACTTATAAGGTCCCAAAGGCGAGACCTATTGGCTATGCCAATGCTTGTTTTTTGTTGTGAGCGTTAGCGTTTGGAAAACATTGTGTATTTCTGGGCAAATCACTTAATCTCTCTTTTTGTAGCACGTTAACATTTGTATCATCACCAAGGCTAAATTTTTACTGCTATTTTATCGGGCTCGATATATAACCATGGGCGTATTTATATAAATTTTTAAAAAGAAATACACTGCGCTTTATATTTTATTATGGTTGCATTTCAACTTAAGTTTGTAAAAAAAACACACCGGGCTTTTTGCATCTGTTTGTTTTTAGTGGTCTCATATGTGCATTTTCTTTTTATTCTATAACACTGTTAATTGTACATTTTGTGTCTTTACACTATAAAACACTGTGCATATATTATCATGGCTGCCCACAATTCTACTTATGTTGGTCCCTACCTAGCCTTAGTCCTCTCACCACACCAGTAAACAAAACAAACCTGTTTTCACGCTGCAACACCATTAATACAGCATGCCCCCCTTTTATACAGCCCCCCTCACAATATCATGTCATAGTAATGCTGCCAAGGTCAATAGGGGCAGGTGCGCGCTCGTCACCATTACACCTACCACGTCCCGCCTTGGCACCCATACTCCAGGCATGCTGCCATGCTGCTCATTCATCACCATCGCATCCTGGCTCATTTCACATCGACTTTAAAAAAAAATTACGATTATTCGAAAATGTTGAGAGTGTGTGGGCATGCCAATAGGTGATAATCTGCTGCATGGCTAAACACTTATAAGGTCCCAAAGGCGAGACCTATTGGCT
Organism: Calotriton arnoldi; assembly: GCA_963921515.1. Lineage (NCBI taxonomy): Eukaryota > Metazoa > Chordata > Amphibia > Caudata > Salamandridae > Calotriton > Calotriton arnoldi. The sequence continues at coordinate 1,803,440 of CAWUFW010001987.1, read as the reverse complement.
ATGCCAATGCTTGTTATGTTATTCCTGTGAAGAATAAAGAATACTTTGGATACAGTATGGACGGAATGGACTAACTTACTATGGAAACTTCTTGCGGTGCACTTCACATTTGTCGTCGAAATTGCTTTGGTCCTTGGATCACTCTCTGGAAACAGCGGGAGTAGTGGCTGTGCACGCCAAGTTGCTTCAAACTATTGTACTCTGGACTAATTTGGGAAACTGAGAGGGAGGTGCGGTTGCTATATAGGCTCGCTGTTTCATTGTTGTTTGTTCACATAAGATTCAATAAGAAATTCAGGGAGGCAGAAGTTTTCAGATTGTGAGCACACAATTCTGGCACTCACTATACACAAACCTGAGGAAGTAACCGAACCTGACAAGTACCAAAATACCTCTGAAGATTAGCCTCTTGCTAGAGGCCTTCTCCTCCTTTCCAGGTGCCACCGGGACTAGCCCTTTTCCCTATTTTGATTGACAGGGACCCAAAATAGTTTCCAACCGCTCTTAGCTATGGCTTTTAGGAGTCTTGTACCTTCTCTCTCTCGTGTTTTCTACAGCTACTAAACTTGTCAAGAAGAAATGGGCTAATAACGCACTAAGACTGTAAAGTAGCGCCTGGTCACAAGCCAGCGCTCTAAAAAACAATAAAATATGTCAATATAATTTTTTGCAAAACAAATAGCAAATAGGAAAAAGTAATGGGATTCCCACTTTTTCTTTACAGTTTACAGCCCATAGTCCCAACAGAATACAAGGTTGCTCTCTAAGTATTAATGGTTTATAGGAGTAAGCAGGTCTCTCTTAACCGTTTCTGTGTCATTAGTAATTTCCCGTCTGGGGCCTTATCACAGACTCCATCCTACCTTTATAAACCATGGTTGATTATGTCAAAGGCAGTAGCCAGGGGAAAAAACAGGATTCATGGAGAAGCATGGCCTTTTCTGAGACTTGGAGGAGCCGAAGAGTTTCCCAAGGCTGAGACAACCATCCTTTCCTGTAATCCCAGAAGTGAATACCACCACCTCTAATGTCTACCAAGCACCTTCAGAGAAGCTCCTTCCAACCTGTAGTCCCAGCAGTGCACATGTAACGGAAGAGAATGCTAGCTGCTGCTCCTCCAATGTTTTCCAGGACTGTTTTGGAGGATGTCAATCCCGCTAATAGAAAAGCAAAATGTAACAGTGTAAACCTGCATGCTTAGGCAGTGCACAAAGGTATTTAACAATGTGCAGCATAGTGCACTGTCCTCATGTTGTGGTGATATTTCAGCAAGAGAAAACAATGATGGAGTAGAGATGGGTCTGCGTGGTGAGGTATTGGGTGACCTAGTGAGAAAATGGGAAGAGGGTAGTAATGCCTACTATTGGTGCACATTTGTGCGGCCTACAAATCATCTCTACCATGTGCCTACTCAGGGAAGACTTCTCATGTGGTGTTAAAAATGGCTGGGGCTTTCCCCTATATAGATTTCACCGACTTGCACTATCATAAAATCTCTAAAATCCTTCCCGCTCAATACTCACTTTAAATAGTAGTTGCGCTCTATGATGCTCCCTGACGCTGCGTAGTACTTTTCAGGCACTTACTTTGTACAAGTGGCTACGAAGAGAGGCACTCATATTTAGGTACAGGGACTTATTTTATTTCATCATTAGCAGGGCACAAATCCTAAAAAATATTAGTGGGGGGGACTAATAAGCAAATGCAAATACATCAGGAGTGCAGTGGGTGACGTCAGTTGGGAGCCCCCTCACCATCAGAGACAGTGGAGGGCAAACTCCTAAGAAAATATTTGGAAACCTGTTTATTTATTTTTTTCAATTAAGCACTGTAATAAAGTCAATAATTTGGGACACATTGAAAATTATGTCATGGTGCACGAGGTTTATAATCTGAACAGGCCCTCTGAAATAATGTGCACTTAAAAAAAATGCTGTCACAAATAAACTGGAGAAATGCGTTTTTTAAGTCGATTCTAATTTTTGTAAATCACACATATATAAAAGCATAAATGAGCATAGAAATGGCTGAAAGTGACAACATTTTTACAAAAACTTGTGGGACATTGTAATTACATTTTGAGCGGGTTTTACAGAATTCGATGAGCCGGGTGTTTGTTTTTTCACAGAGTTATTCAGCACTTTCTGTTTCCCCTGCATTAGCACCTCCTGCATACAGGGAAGGGTTAATGCAGTGTACTTAAGAGATTCAAAGGAACCTCCCTGCTGGGTCATTAGCACAGATAGAGAGATAAAGCTGACGGTGGGATGTAGAGGCCCTGGGGTATCATTACAAGTGTGTGCCAAAGCTGTTGGAATAGAAAATGTAAGCAGACAGGTGGGGAGGCGCAATGTGACAAAACAAACACCACTCAGCATCCCTAGGCTGCAGGCTAAGGGGACCTGAGTCCACCCTTTTCAAAACAGCTGGGGGGGGAGGGGGATTGCAGGTGATTCCACCTCCGACTTGTGTCCTAATCTTCAGTCTGTGACGCAGAGCAAGAGAGAGTATGGCACCAGAATTGGAGAGTTAAGGAGGAAGACGAATACTTACAATGGAATGAATAAGGAGTAAAAAGAACCTGCGAGAAGGAGATAAAGAGAGAGGAAAGGTAGGGAGGCGGAAGAAAGACTAGGCAACTGTGCGTCATTCTGCCCGGCAGCGTCCATTTTGTGAAGGACCCGCGATTGGCAATAATCGCCATACATCCCCTGAACAAAATTCGACTTTTTGGACGACTAAAATCAACAGTGGCTCGCCGCGCTAACTCCGACTACAAGTCGGCCCAAGAGTGAGAAGAAGGAATGAAAACACAGGAATAAAAATGCCTCTGGAATGCTAAGGCGTGACCAGTTCTCTTGTGGAAAAAAATACAGCTCATCCGAGACATTGCTGCTCGAGCAGTCCCTCCGGCCTTCTCCGCGGTGAAAATGAAATTCACAAATACAAGCTGAATTAGCAATTGGACCTTTTGGCAAGCCACGTCTGTCATGGAGCGCCATCTCCTCTCCGATAAGAATCTTGTCTGACCATATCTGATTCACCGGCTCGCGCCCACTCCATGGCAGCTTTTCAACATGTTCCACAGACGATATGAAAACAAACTTGCCTGGCTCAGCTCAAACTTTTTTTTCTCTACAAAGAGGGCTGGTTCCAGCAAAGGACGAAACAGTAAATGAGAACAGAATGTTTCTTTTGTCTAATTACACGCTCAGGGTTGGCCTCTGACCTTTGCCTGGTACTATCAGCTTCTGCAATTATACATTCCTGTAAACACCAGAGAAGAATGAACACATATAGAAAAGCTAAAGAAATGGGAGTGATACATATATATGTTTTCAGTCAGCCTCTTTATATGTTAGTCTGTTCACTTGCCATTTCAATGTTGCTTCCGCCTACCACAGCACACAGCAGGGTAAGTGGCTCGGCCCACTATCTCCATTGCTTATTGCTCTGTGAGGGATGCCGTTTTGCATGGCCACTTGTGCAGACACCTGGAATGTGTCCAACTCACAGGGCACACCCAAGTGTGACACGACATCGGAGCTCTTGTCTTCATATGGTCATCCAGTGAAGAGCTGAAATCACACAGGGTGAGCTGGAACCCCCTGCACAGAGCTGTAAGGTGGGGCTGGGTTGGGTGCCACGCTCCTTACAGGCCTGTAAAGCTTGAATGGAAAACGCCATGTGCGATCCCGGAAAGGGGAACCTCCCAATCTCCCCTCTGCTGGCAACGGCCGGTGGTCCAACCCAGTCTAGCGTCATTGTGATGATAAATAAGAGAGCGCGGACTACGGGCGGCGTGTGGGATTCACAAGCATGCAGTGCGTCTTTTGCCAACTCAAAGCACAACTGCGGCCTCTCCGTGTCATGCTGACACTACATAGGCCCCACCTGCACAGGAAGGGGTGAGATACTGTTTGGCCACCAGACACAGACAGGAAAAAATATCCAAATGTCCACCCGTCCCAGAAAGCCTGAGAGCCATTTGTATATCATGGAGACATCCCCTGGCCAAGAACAGGTCAAAGGTCAAGTGAGTGATGAAACCGAGGCTCTGAACAGTGATATCAGCCAGGAGCCTCGATGACCCGGCCATCCAGAGCAAGCGGCTGGGGGAAGGGCTATTCATCCTGCCTTTAGTTCTGCACCCTTCACTGCTAGTACTCTCAAATGTGAGGAATGGTGAAGGCGCGCTTCTGCACAAGGAGATGATGGACGGAGCGCTGAAACTTTTCAGACCCTCACCCCCAGTCACATATCTGGGTTGTGTTGTGTGTGTGGTGTGTCTAGGATGATTCAGCCTATAATTCTAATGTGCAACGAAAGTAGTATGCACACCACACACCAGGATTAGTTACACTCTAAGGGAAACGCCCCGGAGTTCCTTTAATTAAACCTTCTGTCCCTACGTCACGAGTTGTGACTATGAGGACTCAAATAGGAGGGGTTGCCCACGGAGCACCCCTGCAGAGCAAGTGGACATAGGCTGAACCACTTCCTTCAACATAACAGGCTGAATCCATCATCTTTCTTTAGCTCACTTTGCCAACCCAGTTCATACCCAGCCATACGTAAATCAGTCTTGACCCTGTTCCTCATGGGAACAGTCCAGCCCGAACTGCCAAGCCAGGTCCTCCCTGGACTGGAAACAAGCATCCTGGCACCGGTTTCAGGGTAACACCCCTCATCAGCCAGGCTAGCTTGAATCTAGTGGCAAAGTGAGCAAGGGACCCATACCTGGGCATACCCTGTCAACTAAGGTCGAACAAAGCAAACACAAGGAGATGATGGACAGGAATGGTGAAGGCGAGCTTCTGGTCAGTTCCAGAAATCACTTGGCCTTGATTCTAGGACGTTCCAGCGACTGTCAGGCCTCAATAGCAGACCATGAGTATTGTACTTAGGAGGCACGGGGAACAAATGCAAACCCCTGCTTAGATAAGAGTGTTAGGTTTTAGAGTGCTCATCAGAAAGCGGGAGGAGGGGTTGAGGAGAGCAGAATTGCCATTGAACAGAGCATACCTTTCTCTTCACTGATTGGCTAACTACCTTTTCAGGTTGTGTAAGTCAGTAATGCAGCATGCTGTCTAATTGGTTAACTGAGAACCATCTCCTGCTCAACACCTCCAAAACTGAATTCCTGCTCATCTCTCCTCCGAACCACATCCCCAAGCTAGACCTTTGGCTGAATCACCTCACTGCTTTCAATTTCACCCCTCTCATCATAGACTCAGCCAAATCTCTCGGAATCACCCCGGACAAGCACCTGAATATGAAAAATCATATCAGCAATGTGTGTAAGGGAGCTAACCACTTGATGAGGACACATAGAAACATCAAACCATTCCTTCCACAATCTGATTTCAAGCAGGTGGTCCAAGAGCTTGTCTTGCCGAGGCTAGACTACGGCAGCGCTACGCTCTGTGGCCTTCCCAAATACACCCTGGCTCCACTAAGGGCATCACTGAACGCTGCGGCTAGACTGGTTACAGGCACCAAACGAAATGAGCACACATCCCCAGTCCTAAAATCTCTTAAATGGTTGCCCTACGAAGCTCGAATTCAGTTAAAAATTGCTGTACTGGCGCACAAAGCCCTTCATTTAAAAACTCAAAGGTACCTAGCGCAAAAGCTTGAATTATCCTGTGGTGGTAGAGCCTTAAGAAGCGCAAACACTTTCCTCTTGAAACCTCTCATCCTGAGCAAAAAGAGAACTTGTCACCGAGCCTTCTCCGGCGCTGCCCCAAAGATATGGAACTCTCTTCCACCGGAAGTACGCAGAATCTCCTCAACAACTGCTTTCAAACTGGAAGCCAAAAGATTCTTAATGAATAAATTCTTACCTTAATTGGACTAGGTTCACCTGCTCGAAGTCATTGAACCTACAACCGTTGTACCATCATTTGATACTGCTCTCCTCTACCGCATGCCCCCCTTCGTAGCCCGCTATATACCTGGTTTATGTACTACTCTCCTTGCCTCAATTGTCCTGTAATTATGCAATCATTCTTGTTTCCTATTCTTCGGACCAGGCTCTCCTGTTTCAGCTCCTTCCTGTTCCGGCCGTTGTTGTTCCGTTGTTGTTCCGGTTCCGGGTTCTGGCCAAGGCTGTAGCTGCGGCTGCGATCACCACGATCCCCGGTGCTCCTGCTTCGGCGGTCCCAGACCTCCAAACATCTGCGCCGCACTGGTCCCGCTGCACACCATCTGCCGCCCGCCGCTCCCGCGTAGCTGCCATCTCCATCACCGCAGCAGACGCGGAAGACGCGAGGGAACGGCCCGGTAAGCTAGCGCAAGACGCTCCGGGTCCGCGGGCCTTGCCGCTTTTCGCCTGAGCTGGCGGTCGGTTGCTGCAGTGGTTGGCGGCGGCTGGCCGCTTGTGACGGAAGGGACTGGAGGAGGTGAAGCGGGCCAAGTCAGACTGTGGCAGGGGCTGACTTGCTCGCTCATCTTCACCTGCCCGCCTTGCGCCGTGTCACTCCTGTTGCCCCCTTGTCCTCTCCTGCTTGCCTGCTGGCCTTTGCAGTTGCAGTTTTATCTGCACTTTACCTGCGCTCCTGCAGCTACACCTCTACACCGGCTGCCGCTGCCACGACTGGTTTGGCCTGGTTAGGCCTGCCTCTGTACCAGCTTATTTCTCCCTGCTCCTGGCCGGGGGGTGGACCCGGAATTTCCAGAGCAGTCCCGCAGGAGAGGGGGGGGGGCTGGTGGCAAAAGACGGTGCACGGGGGCTTGGCGCAGTGGATTGTGCACCGGTGCGGAGGGAGCAACCTGAGCCTGAAGTAGAGACACTGACCTCCTCCAAGTGAAGGAGGAAGGAAAAAAGAGAAAGGGAGAAGGAAAAAGCAAGGAAAAGGCAAGGAAAAAGCAAGTAAAAGGCAAGAAAAAGAAAAAGAAAAGGGCTAGGAAAAGGCAAGGCAATAACCATCGGATCAGCTGAGTTACGGCCAAGGACCAAGCCAAGGAAAAAGTGGGGAAGAAAGCGGGAAGGGCGTCCACAACTTCTACTTCACAATGAGATCAGGGAAGCCAAGACAGCAGCCGGCGCCGAACCCCAGTAGGAAAACGCGCAGGACTATAAAGAAGTCTTCCGGAACTAAAAGCCTTGAAAGCACTGAAGACCTGGTAACAAAGGAAGAGGTGATCTCCTTGATCTCGCCCCTTCTCAGCAGCCCGCCGGCAAAGCCGATAGTTAAGACAAACAATGCAAATAATGAAAACAACACAACCACCGGGGCCATCAAGACTAAAGGACATCAACCGAAAATATACACCAAACTCTCCTTCCTAAAAGATGCCGGATCGGTTCTATATCTAGTCCGCAATCAAGACAGCAATCTCCCAACCCCACTTCAACCCATCAAAACACTTCAAACTATGCGACAGCAGCCAAATGGAGACTACGAGGGGATCCTGGCAGGTGGAGAAACGTTATGCGCAATAAGATCTTGCAAAACAAGCGCAGAAGACGAGAAGTCTAATGAGGAAAAGGAACAGGGGGACAACGCCACTAACAAAAACTCAACCAACCAACACATCAATAAAATAAACGGAAGAGAGACAGATGGCCAAGCTGGACAAGCTCAGACTAACCGCTTCACAGAGGCCACGAAAGAGGAAGCAAACCAAAACATTAACAAACACACCCCTCTCAGCGACAGTGGCAACAAGGAAGGAACCTTACTCAATTGGGCAACACATAACCCAGGAAAAGTGGGGTCGATATCCCATGAAAGCCAAGAATATGGAAACCCGGCTAATAATAATAATAATGCCAACAACACCAACAACGAAAACAATGTTCAATGGGAAGGATCAGGTACCCCCGAACACCACCAACAACAAAAAGATAAGGTAACGGAATCGGTATACCGAAGAAAAGTCAACAACAAGGCAAAGCAAATCTCCCCCTCAGTCCCGCCAGGGCCAGAGCCCTCGACGGCAACAGCGGGGAAGTCCGACCACAAGCATTCGTCAATCGAAACGGTGGTAGGAGAAATTCAGCTCACCTCCCAGACATCTCCGGGAAGGCAGATCCAACCAATTCAGGAACAATTGCATGGCAACTATGGCCAACTACCTGCAGGTACTGCACAAGATGAACAAAAAATCAAAACACAATGGGACCATGCCTTAACAACGCAGGAAACAGAACCTGAATCATCCTACCTTACACCGGAGGAATAGGAGGAACTGGTTGCCTCATATTCTCTCGCACCCATGGCAGAACCCCAACGAAGAAACAGATCCCCAAGGACCAACACAACACACACAAAATTGCAGGAAAAAGAAGACATTTGGACCACTTTGCTACACACAATGCAAATGTCAGTAAACGCCATGCAATATCAGTCCGACAAGATGGACATCCAATTGTCAGTTCTCAACTCTCTTTCGATCTTTGTCACGAACATTGACGACAAACTGGCAGATCTCAATAATCTGATCAGAAGAGCACAAGCGGAGACACAAATAGTACAGGCTAGCTGCACCTGCATATCCATAGTAGATAAGCTGGCAACCCTTCCAAAGGCAATGGACAACCTTCTAGCTAACATAAGAACCGCAGTGTCACAGAAATTAACACAAAAAGAACTAGTCACAATGGGAACTGCCAAGCGACAGCCAACACAACTGAAATCCGAGGACATGTCCAATGACATCATGGCCCAGAAACCAGAGATTATTCTGCCTGAGGATGGCACTACAAGACCTGAGAAAAAAAACCAAATAAAGCATGGATCACCGACCTCAAGGCGCAACACGCCGCCTAATAGCAGACTCCATGGAACAAACCTTTCTCCAACCAGCTCGCTTACATCGAAACAGCGAAGGAGGCTGAAAAGAAAGGGGCGAAACCAAAAGTTGACTCAATTAACTCAACTAACATCTCCTTACAGGACCGCGATCCAGGAACATGGGAAAGACCGCAAGGGGGATCCCCTCGATACTTCAACCCAGGTGGGCGACGGGACAAAGAGCCAACAGGAACTTCCAGAAAACCTGCCCTAGGAAGGGGGGACAGATGTAAAAGGAGGCATTGCACCCATAAAAAACAAAAGCGGTGGAGAAGCCCCAAAGGGCGAACCCTGTGAGAACAGAGGACGCATTCACGAGGGCACAACTGACGGCACGGTAATAATCACCTCAAGCGAAACCCCAGAGCCTGCGGACATATCCATAGTTAATCAGGAACCACATGCAGAACAAACGGCGCAATCGGACTCCACAATAATCATATTCCACCCCGAATATAAATCAAAGGGTCGGATCAATATATTAAATAGAGGAAACATCCTACGTTTAATAAACTCTATCAATAGCCTGAAGAACATAAGAACTGATGATCTAGAGTCGATAGAATTTATGGAGTCTTCGGAACATCCGGGAGTGGAAGCGACTAAAACAGTTTGGGCCACGCCTGGGATAGCAGACAAAGTCCTAAAAGAATATACTAAGTTTAACACCTGGGGCATTAAGCTACGGCCCTTCCTAGACCAAGATACCCGGAACCCCTAATTATAAACTCGGAAAATCAAAAAGAGTCTGGAGGGACCCAACCAATCACACACCTGTACTCCGTGCTACGTGGAGCCCGCAGCAAAACCCCAGAGGGCAAAGAAACTAGAGATCAGCGGCTCCATAGATCTAACGCAATGAAAAGCATCGCCCCACAAGAGTGGAGCTGGCTATCAAGGACCATAAATACAAAAAACCGAAACCTGTGACATTCCAAGTTCACTGATCATAACACTGAAATCAAAAACTCCCTTAAACTTTGCTCGTGGAACATCAACGGGGTGGGAGACAAGACCCTGGATTTGGAATTGCAACAATACCTACAAAGCTTCGACATAATTTCATTCCAAGAAACTTGGAGTGAATCGCCGCCTGCTCTGAACGGATTTAATCTGCTCTCTCTACCTGCCATAAAGAGTGCCAAATTTGGTCACAGCAAGGGAGGTCTGGCTACATATAGCTCTATAAAGAGCATCTATGCTACAGAGTCAATGACGCACAGCCTAGCACCTCCAAACGCTATGCAAGCGCTTAGACTAACCTTACAGGGGAGGAAAAAACGTGCAGGTAATTCTTATAAATCTCTACCTACACCCCCGCGAAAGAACCAAAGGCATCCTGCAGCTGAAAGAGAAGTTAGAGGAAATCTTAACGGAAGAGCAGACCAATAGTCTGATTATTACCGGAGACTTCAACGCAAACATGTTCAGGAGGACATCAGAAGACATCGACACGGAAGAGGACCCTTTTCTGTGGACCGCAACACCACAAGATAATAATGCAGGCGGGAGACACACGAAAACAGCACAGAGGCTTTTAGCAACCTTAGAGCAGCTAGGTTTCCGATCTCTAAATGGAAGATTCCCAAGAGACCGCCCCCAGACCGCAACTTTCCACAACACAGTAGCAAGCACCACAATAGATTTCACATTTGTTTCCTGCTGCAAGTTCCCAAAAGTAATGGACTACCACATTGGAACCTCTGAACACAGCGATCATTTACCCCAGGAAATAACAATAGGTTCAATTTTCATGCCACAAACACTGCCAGCAAATATTCATGATTCCAAATTTACATCAAATGAAAAGAGAATAAAATGCAAAATGGATGATCCAGAAGGCTTCCTCATCTTTGCAAAACAACTTGTGGAGGAAGCACAATCTGCAAACTCCGATGACCTGAGAAGCTGGGAGGTGTTCACACGAAATCTAGGAAGCAAATATGGCGTAAAAAAGGGACCCCCACTTAAACAGGAACTCAGGACCTGCTCGAACCAAATGCCCCTGTCCCAACATTGGACATAATGTGCAAATGAAAAACTTTAAAATGTTGATAAACCGCACACTCTGGAGATTGAAGAAAGGCAAAGCTGATCCTATGACCTTACAAGAACTGAGGGCCCTGAAAGCTAAGCGTAGAAAATAAATTTGGCGCCTCAAAAAGACACTGAGGAGGCTTTCTGGGCCAAACTTTTGCATGATATAAAAAACAATAACAGTGCCCAATTTTGGTTAAAGGTCAACACTTTTGCCAAACCATTAAATCAAGGCATCAACTCTCACGTAACAGAAAAGGCTTGGACAACCTATCTACAAACTCATTTTAATAAAGACTATGTACTCGAACAGCATACCAGTACTCTCCCGCTTGACAGCGATGCTCGAACATCTCAATCACCACTTAACACAATTTCGGAACAGCCTCTTATAATCTCTAGCGAACAAATCTGTAAAAGAATTTCAAAGGGGAGACGCGAGGGAGCCCCAGGACCAAATGGGATCCCGCCCATATTATTCAAACAAGACCCAGAATACTGGGCATCCGTATTAAAACCGACTTTTGAATCAATCCTGCGCACATCGACGATACCATCCTCATGGAGGGGCTCAATCATCTCCCCCATCTATAAAAAGGGCAATAGGGACAATCCAAAAAACTACAGATTGGTAGCTCTCCTTGACAACGATGCTAAATATTACGCAGGATTGCTCTTACAAGAATTAACATCATGGGCGACAGGAATTTCTGCAATCCCGATAAACCAAACAGGTTTCTGCAAGAACATGGGTACTACCACCAACATCATGACCCTCTCACTAATGATAGACGCTACACTTGCCATAAAGCAGCCCTTGTATCTATGTTTCATCGATTACAGCTCAGCGTTCGACCATATAAACAGGAATTTACTGGGGCAAAAACTAAAAAAGCTGAATATTCCATCGCTATTACTAAAACAGTTAGTCCTCTTGCGCAGCAACACCTGGGTACAAGTAAAACTGGGCAAAGGAGACCACCTAACAAAAAAGATCCCAACCACCAATGGGCTAAAGCAAGGCTGCGTGCTCGCTCCTCTACTCTTTAATCTTTTCATGGCAGAGCTTTCAATTTCCCTTAACGCACCCAAAACAGGTGGCCTCCAGTTGTCTAACCTTTTCTATGCAGACGACCTGGTCCTCATAAGCCGGACACCAGTGGGTTTGCAGCGTCTGCTTGATACCACATCTCGGTACTCAAAGGAGAACAAACTCAGCATTAATAGAGAAAAAACTAAAACTCTCTGTGTGAACTGGCGCAAAAAAAGACACAACCTTGTTGGCATATGGCGTCATGTAAACTGGAAGCTGTACAAAACTACAAGTACCTTGGAATCATCGTCGATGATAGAGGGAAGTACACAGCTCAACTTGAGGCCATAAAAAAGGGGATTAATGACCGCTGTGGCACTAAGAAACCTTAAAAACAACATCTCTGGCCCAAATCTAATTCCCTTAATTAGAGTGATCCAGGCAAAGCTTATACCATCGATCAGCTATGGAAGCGAAGCTATGAGAGGGAGAGATGCTGAAACTCTGGATCGCACAATAACAAGAGCAATTCGGCTGATTTTTGGGCTACCAGGTTATACTTCTCCCGCACAATTAAGGCTGGAGTTTGGGATACAGAGGCAAGAGCTACTCCGCAAAGGGGCATTCATCAAAAGCTGGTTTAAAATCAAAAGGGGACCACCGGATTCGCTAAACACGCATCTGTGGAAAGAACTGAACATCAAGGGGGCATGCCCAGCCCGAAGTTATCTGGACGATTCACTCAATCAGCTGGGCCTGCAGGAACTTTGGGAGGTACCAGCGACCGTTGCGAGCTTCAAGAAAATAGTAAATAATGTGATCAAAAAAGAATCACTCATACAGGACAAAGCCGCCCTGACAGAGCGTGTACATGGCTGGTTTACCTTGCAGTCTTACAACAAGGCAATTCCACAAGCCTACCTCCTCACCAGCTTCTCCAGAGTAATAAAAGAGAAATTCCTGAAAGCCCGCCTAGGCATACTACCATCTGCATATCACATGCCGCCTTGGCTTCGTCCCCCAAGGCCAGCAACCTGCCGACTCTGTGGGGAGGGGGAGGAGGATATACTGCACCTACTGACTATATGCAAGGCCCTAAAACAGGAACGATGGACCTTGCTAAGACCTTTCTTCAACAAAAAATCCATCCGAACCTGCAGACGAGCAGTGCTAGCATCCTTCTCTGGTGAGGACATCCAACTAAGCTGTCCTCTGGTAAAATACTTATCCGCCGCAGAAACGATCATAAAAAGACAGGCTACCCAGGCGGCAGACTGCACTACAATTGAACGGACCACGGTGCCTGCTCGGCTGCCTTAAATAGAAACTTCAGAACCGTTAAGGCTGGTACTTCATGCACTTTATAGACTGTGCTGCTGCCGTATTTGGGAACTTTATTAATGCCAAAGATGTACTTTATGCACCTTAAATGTCTCGTACGAGGTAGAAAGCCTTCTCCAACCTTTCCCTCTAAGATGACCAATCTACCCCTTCTAAGTCCTAATGCATAACTTTATTGCAAGCCCTCGTATATACTATTATACTTAGCATCCAACGAAGATTATAACTTCAGTAAGATTCTCAAAAAAACAGCACTTTTAGCACACAGCACTTTACCCTTCCCTATAGCAAGATTCTGAAAAAAACAGCACTATTAGCACACAGCACTTTATCCTGTCGCATGTTAGGCCGAATACTAACGTTCGCCGCCAATATCTAGAAGAAGCAGCTCCCGCTGCAAGCAATCCGCACCCTTTATCTGCAAGAAGCATTCTTTCTAGCTTTGCCCCCCAATTTAAATTGCTGCTAGGCACCAGACCAATGCCGTTGGGCACCTTATGGTACCTCTTAGGGTACGTACTGCTCCACAGCTACATGCTATAGCAAGTCACAGCCACAGCTACCTAGCTTCAGCTCCCCCCAGTACTCAAAGGCTTTGCGCACACCGCTTCAATTTATTCCTTGCATCCTGCACTTTACTCTATATCCCTAGCCTGCCTGATACTTCTTACTTTTGTTGTACAACACTTTTGGGTCAAATTTTACCGTTTTCTTTCTTTTTTTCTTCTATTGTGTGTTTTTTTATTGTGTTTTTACAATGATCTATTTTAAGTCCTTACAAAAAAAAAATGTCTTATTGCATGATTGTAAAGGTTTTAATTAACTATACAATAAATTCAACTTCAACTTCAACTATTCTTACCTGATGTCGATATTGCATTTATGTCCTTCCTTCCATCCTATTGTAAAGCGCTCTGATATCCCTCGGGATCTTGTTCGCGCTATATAAAACTTTATAATTAAATAAATTGAGCTCTGGGGCCATTTTGAGGGGAGAGGAGCTCAAGAATGTGGCTCTTTGCCTGTGCTCCTTCACATGCCCTAGCATTTTCCTGTTTATTCCAGAGCAAATGGAGGGCACTAGACATAGCAGACCGCTTTCTGGCCTTCTCTAATCTGAAGCTAGCACAAGCTAGCAGAAAAAGCTTTCCGCGCCCAGCATATGTTCACAGCACAGCTCTAAACTTGCACTGGTAATCTTTGAGTTGACAGTGAAGCAAGCAGACACAGCTGCATTTTGTTTTCACCATTAACGTTTGATATTATTGTATTTTACTGAAATGGCACACAGATGAATGCATATCTGGCGATTTGTTCCATGCCTTAATGGCGAATTTCAGACAGTCTTGTCAATTCAACCAATATCAGTATGCATGCTGGTATTTCTAGGCCCATACTTGCAATGGGAAATGAGAAACTTCAACTCCAAGCTGGCCTAATTCTATAGCCTGAAAAAGAGCACTTACTAGAAGTCAATCACCTGGGTGGGTGCGTATTAGCACTCAAAGCAAGAGTCAATAAAAGAGAAGACAGAACCTCATTACTCACTTAAGATTAAGAGCCTTTTAAGGCGCATGCATCCTAAACAACTAAAATAAATAGCATGTTATACATGTGATATGAAAAGCCCCCTTGTGCAGTGTGCAGAGGCAGTAATCCTCATGATAGGCAACAATGTACCATAGAAGCAGCTTCCCAAAATTTTAAATATGTGAGGTTTTTTAATAAACTTTAATGATAAAGTATTTCAATAACAAAAGCGACGTACTCATCAAAATTGCAATGTAGCGAGCTATTTAGAATCAAAATAAAAGAAGAGAGAATGTTGAATAAAGGAGTAATAACATGACTCACAACAACATATTCTACTGAGAAAAGCAACATTTGCTTTTTAATAAAGATAGTCAAAGGCAGAATGAAAAATATGAAGCTCTGTTAACTTCTTAATATGCAATACCATTCCTGCATGGAATTTTTTTTAAAAGTGTCAGTAGATTTCTAGTTAATTTTCAATTTGTTGCTGTACAATTCCTCTCTTTCTGTCACACGGAGGAAGATAATTGCGTTATGCTCTTCTGAACCAGAAAAGGAATGTTGTAAATGTTATGCCATTGGCTTTTTCCACGTCATATCTAAGCAAAAAAACACCATATCCCAGAGCTTTTTTGTCTGTAAGAGCTTATGTAATAGTAACTGTGAGAAATCGGGTGTATTATACGGTGTGGTTGTGGGACCTCACCGTGTAATACACTACCAATTCCTTTAGGACAAGTCTGATTTCGCTTGTTAAACCTTAGCTCAAGCCTGGGTAGCTGTGGCTCTGAGCAGTCAGGCTTAAACAGAGGAACACGTTTAAAGCGTTTAAACAGCACCAAAACAATTGCAGAAGAAATACATGAGACACTCAAGAAATCCAACACCAATTAATAAAAATATATTAGATTTTTATGAATTTTAGACACAAAAACAATAAAGATGTATAAGAGGGTTCCAGAGATACAGATTTTACAGGGTATAGTTAAAACACCACTTTTCACTTAACCATGAACAAGCAGTGGCAAATTCAACACATTTGACAGAAACTTTTTCAAGAAAAACTTGGGAAGTATGAATGCGGTTACTTGGAGTTACTTTAGGCAACCAACTCTGGCAGGGAGTAAGTTAGGGGAACCAGCAAGGTCAACAAAAACAGTTAACTTAATAAGAAAGGCAGTCTCCAGCCCAGTTCCTGCATCAGTGACTCCTTGTCATAGACGTTTATGTAGTGGTCCTGATCCAAGGGATACAAGATGCTCAAGAATGCTGAAGATGCATGAACGGGGGCCTTCATGGGGCTAATCCTCGAGCCGCGTACTTGATGTGACAATCCTGGCCACAGGGGTCGATATACCCCTTGAAGTCCTCTCGGGCTTGGCAGAAAGCCAGTCGCCACTGGGCTACTGGTCGCCCGGTACAGCAGTTTCAGCTGTTTTCTTCTTTTGGCGGTACCTGGCCTTCTGGGAGACATAGCAGCCCTCCAACAACTCTCCCAGGTCCAGCAGAATCCGGGGCAGCTTTTGAGTGTCAGGTCTTGGTCTCTTGGGCTGCAGGGCTGCAAGTAGCAGTGACCAAGGAGGTAACGGTCACTAGCCATTGGACTACCAGGATCCCTCCTGCCCGATGACAACTTCCTGTGAAGTGTGGCATCTAGCTATCCCATAGTAACCTATTCTGCCCACTCTCAACATGGTAGGTCCCCTCTCTCAGTCTCAAGATCTTGGTAGCCCACCCTAGGGGTGTGGCAACCACTGGGCTACAACCCAAGGGAAAACTGGTTTGGCAACTGCCTGCCTTCTTAGACAATCAGGTAGCCCCTCCTACGTGCACTTGCTACTTGCCCTTCAAGCTCACCTGTTGGGATAAAACCTGTGTGGTTTTCTGCCAGGGCGATGTAATGCCTTTCCCCCATGCATGTTTCTATTGTGTCCTTTCCTCGTTCACTTGTTCTCCCTGGAGGGCAAGATGCGGTCTGTGAGGACAGTCCTTGTGTGCAACTGTAAACGGGACCTGGATACCTTGGGCAACTAAAGTGACAACTCCAAAAATTGGATGTAACCAATAAATCGGATTTAATGCACTAATTCTTCGGATATTGTACAGTACCAACTTTAGTAGTCATACGTTAGCAGGGCATAGGTGTCAGCTTGTAACTGCACTTACCAATGGAACTACTAGCCTTTTCCACAGCAAAAACAACAAAGTAGGGTTTTTACTGCTGTAACTTGCAAAAGTACATGTTTCACTTTTAAAATACAGCACCCTGCCTTAGCGCTCGATAGACTGATTTTAGGGTGACTTATACATAATAAAAAGGGAGGACTGGGCTTTGCCAGTACATTAAATAGCAAAGTCGAGTTAGCAGTTTAAAACTGCTCTACCAGCCTGCAGTGGTGGTCTGAGAGACATGGTTTACCTTGTTGTACTGCTGGTGGCACAACTAGTGCTGCAGTCCACAAGAGAAACTTCAACTTACAGGCCCTAGGTACCCCTAATACCATATAATAGGTACTTAGAAGTAGATTCAGTTATACCAATTGGGCGTAAGCCAATCAAACATATACCACTTTAAGGAGCAGAGCACATGCACTGAGTCATGATTTTGCAGGGCTCAGGGCATTTCAGAACCATTACACCAGTACCTAGTAGTAAAAATGGGGGCAACAATTGGGGGTGAGCCTGAAAAAAGCCTGTTCACTTACAATAACACCATTTACCTACTAATTTTCCTCTTCTTTCTTTTACATAAGCCAGCCCAATACCTATATCAAACGCATAAGTCTATCAGAGGTCCTTCGTGATTATTGTCTAGCATGTATGGGATCAGCACAGAGGGCTGCCCTAAGTGCCTTCATGCCATTCTGACATTCAAGATCCTTCTCTCTGCCATGACACGTCATTGGCAGCTTTCATATGACCAGCACTAACACCCACTTTAGCAATCGTAGGTTTCAATGAAGTCACCACCTTGCTTGAGGGACGTGCACAGCTCAGTTGAGCTAGCTACAATCTTGGAATTCAGGGCCTTGAGCTGGCTCTGGCTATTGTGCTTTGCTAAAGCTCGTCCTCTAGTGGTTCCTAATGTCGACACGAACACCCACAGGTCAGTCATCTACTTCATCCTGTTCTGGGTCTACCAAAGTTACTTACGGAACTGCTACCTTTTGGACATTTCAATTTCTCCCACTATCAGAAAAGGTAAGTGAAAAAGGCCCATAGATTCTCCCCGCAACATTCATCAGAATCTTTATGGTCTACCAACAGATTTAGGTTTCCAATTTTCTGATTTTTGGCATGTCCTGAAGAGAAGATCGCCCTACAGGACAATAAGAGAGCTTGATTACCTCGCGCTCCAGTTGCTGGAGGATGTCTGGATATCTCTTTCATGCTGAGGAGGAAGGAGGACCCCTCCTGATAAAATCCAAGGACAGCACTAAGCCCACTTAGCATGATAAAGGGGATAAAGTGGACCTGCAAGTCATCTCCTAAACGTGGTGTAATAGGGACTCCGGCCATGTTCTATCCCTGATGATTACCACTAGGCCTAATTAAAACTCACTGGTGGATAGCCGTTTTATTGTTCTTAGTCAAGCCAAACCACACAACAGACCCCACAAATGTTCTTGCACTTGAAGTGGCATCGGCAATCAAAAGGAACACAGTACTAACCAGTAGTGAGACAGAGAGTCCCTAAATTCCTATTGACTGATGCATGACATTTATTTTCAAGCAAATCTGAGTTTTTAATTGGATGGAAAAGTTCATTTAAGGGTGGTCTTTGTAGTAGTTGTACTGGATACCTCTAGTGGTCATACGCTGCCAAAGCTTTGATGAATTATACTCACATTAATTATTCAAAGAAACAAGACGCAAGCTACAACTAAGGAACTGCATTATCAAAGGGCTGAGCAGTCTACAGTTTTTTAGGTCGAGCCTAGCGGCAGCACGCATGCACTGCTCGCTCTGCGTGGCATGCTGTAGTAGGGTATGCTGTGGAAGCCTCGTCCACTCTCCACCCAAATTTGTCATTGGCTTTGTGTCAATGTCGTTCTTAAATGCTGGCTTCTGATTGGTAAATAGGCTTTTAGTCCCTCCTTTGTACCTCCTTGTCTCCATTTGTTACCGCCAATAAGGACTGGACCTTTTACTGGTCATGCTACACGGTCTGCTTTATCATGGCTAAGAGCACTATTTTGTTTACTATTTTTTTATTTGCAGCGCGGTTCGCTTTCACTTTAGTGGCCGCGCTTGTTTATTAAATTAATTTGCAGCACGGGCCGTTTTCACTTTTGCGGCCTTGCTTGTTTATTTAATTAATTTGCAGCACGGTCCGCTCACTTTAGCGACCGCGCTTTGTTATTTCCTTAATTTGCTGTTTTCTTCTGCTTGAGGGGCACAGGTGGGGCAAGAGCCAGGCACGTCACGCGAGGCTTGGTTCTGTTGTTGTGAAAGGCAGGCACTTTTACCTAAACAAGCATTTGCAATGCAATAGGTCTTGCACTTACGCAAGTTTGTGCTATTGACATTGCAAATGACAATGCCTTTTATTTTTGTTTTCGTTTTTAAAACATAAATAAAAGGCATTGTCATTACAATGCCAATAGCTTAAACTCGCGCAAATGCGAGGCCTCTTGCACTGCAAATGCTTGTATTTCTTGGATGTACGGACCAGCGCTGGCGTGCTCTGCCTCACGCTCAGCTCTTAGGCGTGCGCATGTCCCGGAGATGAGGAAGCGCCGAGTCTAGAAGGTGTGCCTGTATGCGGGTTGTCATGGATACAATCTTTGTTTGTCAATTAAATCAATATAGGTTTGTCTGCCTCCTAGATGCAACGCATTAGTGGTTGCACAGTCGAGGCAAAGCTCAGCGGCGGGTCATGTTTCCGCATTAATGACCTTTCGGACCCCTAAGTGTCCTTCGCCTCCTCCGCAGAGCCAGTTCTTAACCCCATCCTGGCTCACTCACGAGCACCCTGTGGGACGTTGTCTCGTTTTACACACACAGATAGGGCCAAGGAGTAATCTGGGATTGAGCAATGAATACAGCAGGGGAAGACGCACAAACGTCAAGGTAATAATTTACAATCGCATCTTATCTTTTGGTTCCGCTGCGGGAATTCAATTTACACTAGTGTGTCTCTGAGTACCAGGTACAAAGAATCAGAGTGGAAGCAGTCTGTGAAGTCAGAAATAGCTCTCGTGCAAGAAAACACGAGAACACATGCGCTGGAAATTACAACGCATGTACAAGCCAGAAACAACCAGGCTTCAGGTTCAGCTCAAAAAAGGCCAGGCTTGGGTCGAAACCTGCAAACACTAATCTGGTTGTAAACTACTGGTCAACAAAAGCATAGAAAACCAGAAACTAGCGAGTGTGTGGTACAATACGTACGCAGCCATTCTCAAACAATCAGGTCTTTGGGGCAAGCCACAGCCACCCATAAACAACAGGACCTCTGGTGCCACCCATGAACCAACCATGCCTTCGCTACAACTCTTACACAACCAGGCTGTAGATAGAATTAGAACACAACCACCAGGTCTTTAGTGCAACTCAGACACAACAAGGCATCGAATACAACCCGTAAATAACCAGGCCTTGGGTTGAACTAAAAAGCTATCTGTGCTCTGTTGAAGCCCTGTTTGCTTCTCACTTCAAACTAAGGAAAGATTATTTACGGGTTGCACTCCATGACTCTACAATGTTTTACTCAATTCAGTGCTAATTAGGAGAGTCATGAAAATGTGGACCTAGAATTTTTGTAACCTCACATTATGGTCCCATCACCAATCTTTGGCCTTCTTATCGAATTTAACTCGAAAGTATGAGTCAGAGAAATCGCAAAGCCACTTTCCATTTCTTTCTGATAGGCGAATGAATGTTGAATGCTACTAAGGTTACCTTGGCTCTCATTTAATATCCACAGGTGTTCAAAGAAAGGCACTTGCCCTAACTAGGGCAACTTTAAAAACAGGAGTCCATTTTTATTTTACTTTCTCTGTATGAATTTAATCCATTTACTGTATAATCAACCCATCTGCTGCATAAATTGCAGATTTTACCAAAACCGCCATATGTTGTTTTTATCAAAAACGTATCATAAGTTATTTAAATCGATGTATACAGGATGCAAACCCGCACCTGGCACTGAAGAAGGTAGCTGCTCACTGTTCCTTTGCAGAGAGCTGCTTTCAGGCACTTAAAGAGGCACTAGTTTTACCCATATGTTGGTACCGTCCCTGACCGATAGGTTGGGTGAAAGACTTAATACTGCAGGATGAAACAAAAAATTACAAACAGGGTGGAAAGAATCATTCCTTCTTGTCATGGAAATTGTCTGTTTTGCTATTCACACAAATGCATGTTTACAGCACATTTTTCTCAAAGCAGCAGGTATTTCAAGATGGGCTCCAAACTTGAAAGAATACCAAATATGATGGATCTCGTTTTTAGATCTCGCCTAGGCAGTGCTAGCGGCACTGCCTGTCTCTTCGAGACATGCAGTATTCAGGATATAGGCATAAAGCTCTGCCCACTTTCCACCCATCCTTTTATTTGCCTCCTGTCCCTGTCCTTTATAAGTGGTGGCTTTTCATTGGTCAATAGGCTTAGTAGTCCCTCCTTAGTACCGCCTTGTCTCTTCTTGTAACCTCCCATGAAGATACCCCCTGTTACATGTGTTGTTACTTCTTAGGTTCTAATTACAGCCTCAGAGCACTATTTTCTTTAAGGGCTTTAGGAAGGAGACACACTTGGTCCTAAGCAAGGCTGGCAGTGGTCACTTTACTCACTAGCACATCTCACATTTATATGAGACCTTCTATAAATTTACCTTCATCAGCTACACACAGAGTACAACCTAATCCAGAATTATTATAATAATTCTTTTGTCACATTTCATAGCTACATTTCAAAGCTACTAATTGTATATCTCAACATAGCTATTTGATTCTTCTTGTGGTACTGTCTTGCATGCAATGCATAATGGGTAGGGTGGATTTACTATATCTTCTGCAGGGTGCAGTACCATATGTGACCAAAAGAGTTCCATTGGGAGCTCTTTTGCCCACATATGGTACTGCACTTGCAACATGGCTATGTAAAAAACATTGGCATTTATAATGCCAATAACTCCAACAAATGCGAGACCGATTGCATTGGAAATGCAATCGGTCTTGCATTTAATATAGTTAGAGCTGTTGGTGTTGAAAATGACAATGTTTTTTGCTTTTTGATACCATTTGGCAATAGTGCTAAGCAAATATAATAACTCCACTGCAAATAAAAAGAACAAAAGTAAAAAACTGTTATTTTCAACACCAACAGCTCTAACTTTAACAAATGCGAGACCTATTGCATTGCAAATGCTTGTTTCATTTATGATGAAGCTGGATTTCCTTCTAGTCCCAATTGATGCTTGTGAAATGCTCTGCTAGTCCTAAAATGGTGGCCATCTCGGCAGATGACAGACTGTCAAACAGAAGCATCAGTTTGGGAAAAGTACAGTCAGCATGTACTATGCTACTTTTCCACTTTGACATGAATCAAAGGGTAAGTGGAACTGAAGGTTACATAGCCTGGATGCGGAAATAAACACCACTTCATCAAATATTTGGGATACAGTCTTCGTGAAACTCACAGTGAGCGAGCCTATCTATGGGTTTCCTTCTATTACTTTAGGAAGTGATCGGTTATGCAGGTGTTTTTATGAGTTCCATGGTCGATGGACTACCACCGACCCACCATGTGCAAGTGACCTTCCCACGGGCAAGTTAGCACTTCTATCTGCCTTATCTAGGACACTACTCAGTACCGCCCTGAGGAGCTTGGAGTGAGTTTCGAGGTTTGGTCCTAACATGGAGTTATCATTCAGCTATACCAGTACAAATGGTTCCAGACCAGACTTTATCTGGTCCTTGGTTTGCTAATAGGTCTGAGGGCCTTCATCATACTAAATGATGTGAATGTCTACTCAGTGTCTTAGAGCAAGCAGTTGGAAGCTGATGTAGCGAGGGCCTGGTCTATGAGAATCATTTTAAATACTCCCGGAGGGATCCAAGATGAAAAGGCACCAGTGCTGCCCCAGTTCACCCAGAAGTTCATCCAGTCTAATCATAACTCATGGCGATCTGGTCCCGCTGGCTGTAGTTGGCAGAGCCGCCATAACGTGCCAGACTGGGGCATTAACGTAATCTGGGCTGACATGCTATATAATCTCTCTGTAAATTTACTTCAACGCCCAATGATATCTTCCATCCTTGTGTCATAAAAAAGCAGGGGCTCACTGCAGAGGTACCAGTGGCTACTGGATTTCACGCTTTTCTGTGCCAGTGCAGTGAACCATGTTTTCATTTTGATCTTAGCAGGAATCTCTTGTCATCAGCTTGACCTGACAAATTTTCACATTGTGCACATTCAACTGTTACAGCATCTGAAGCATATAAACAGGGGCACTGACGTCACTGATGCGGTTTTATTTGATGCCATCAGAGCAGAGATGCTTCTGTCAGTATCTCTGCCTGAAGGTGCCCTTCCGCTCCTCTGTACTCCGTACTACTGTAGCACAGGTTCAACCCTCAAGCCTGAGCTAATGCAAGACGTGGAAAAGTACAGGTGTTGTCAGGGAGCTTTTTGTGGCCACAGACAACTAGCTGCCACCGGTTTTGTAAACAGTGTTACCCTCAGGCTACCTTCTTTTATCTACAATAGGTGTTAGTGCAGCCTGTCATCCACTGAGCAAAGGCTAATCACTGCTTATCCTTCCCAGCACTGACAGAAAAACTGAAAGCTAACCAATTAGTGGGCAATATTCGAGGCCGTGTCTGCAACATGAAAGGAAAAGTAGCCAGTAGATTAGATTTCTGTCAAATAAAGAAACCTAGGATCTTGTCCTTCTCGTCCCATTTCACATCACTGTGTGATCCTGAGCAAATCACGCCAGGTCCCTTACCTGCAAAGTTTGGGAATAGCTAGAAAAGGGTTTACACCATTTCCAAGCAATCTGAACCCGATTCGCAAAGTTGCTTTTTCAATGCGTAAAAATGGCTCGCTGCTCGAAACTGGAGAGTAAGTCAGGAGTAAAATTGAATTACTCAGGGAAAAAACGTTATGAAGGGGGCAGTATATATGAACCGGGCCGTATATAAACCTACCAGCACCTGATTTTATGTACCAAACGGTATGGGAATTAGAATTGTTCTGTAATCGTAAATTGTATTTATGTAGGCTTACTTCCCCTGACGAGGCGTTGATGCGGTATGCAGCGAGCAGAATGCTACTCCGGAAACCAATGCTAAAGGTAGAAAGTAGTAGATTAGTAAAAGTGGGCATAGCTCAAACTTTTCACTGCCTAAGTCTCAAACATTGTACACTGCACGGCATATATGATATATACATTGTCTTGAAATAAGTGCCCAGACCTTTGGAGCATGCTTACAATACATGAAATGCAAAATTTGTTTTTGTTTTTTAAATGTCCTTCCATCTTGATAACTGAAGGTAAAATAACTTTTATGATGGCAGGTTTAATTTTGTACCACACACATAATAAAGCTTACCCTGGACGTTGTTGCTTGATTTCTATGGGTTGACAATAAAAATGGACACATGAACATATAAAATGCCCAGATCCCTTGGCATGTGCCCGAGTTAGGCCCGGTAGGAACTAGTATCATTGTTGCATGTACACAAATCCTTTTTTCCTAATTTTGCCTTCTCTTTGTCACATCAACGTTTGACACACATTTTGCATTTGTGACGCTTGGACTGGTTTTGCAGAAACATCAACCTTGCTGACACAGAACACTTTGTGAGAATACTATCACACTCCCTTGGCATTAGTGCAAGGTCTCTCACGTGCGTAATACAAATGTATTTATTATTACATCCATATGGCGACCCAGCTATCTGTAGAACACAAACAATGGTTGCACGATCACATTCTCGGCCCAAGGCAAGGATGCCATTTTCTAGATATAGCCTTTTGTTTCCTAACATAATCAGCGGAGACACTTCTGCTGATCTTGAGGGGTGCCTGCAT
Source organism: Calotriton arnoldi (assembly GCA_963921515.1). Taxonomy (NCBI): domain Eukaryota; kingdom Metazoa; phylum Chordata; class Amphibia; order Caudata; family Salamandridae; genus Calotriton; species Calotriton arnoldi. The sequence goes on along the minus strand of CAWUFW010001987.1, from coordinate 1,778,653 downwards.
GCTGAAGCTTTCGCCTAGCAGCTGACTGACATCTCCGAGAGGGTTGTTCAGTTCGTGACCAAGACAGGGTCATACTCTCTTGTCCACCAGGTAAAGGAGTTAGATCATCCGGAAGGGGGGTTTCTTGGCAGACCATACATTTACACCCTAGACACGTACGTAGGTTAGGGTTAGCATCGTAGGGGTACGCTCGATTGTTATAATCTTTTATATGTATGCATATATAACCTGTCTCAACAAGATGCTGGACCTCTTTGTTTTATCCTCTGTGTTGATACTTATTATGGCTTTTATCTGCTTCTGTCTATTAATCATCGCAGGCCATATATTCTGTACAAGAATCACTACGGTTCAATAAATATTAAAAAAGCCCCTTTGTGTATTCATTGTATATTTCTCTGAGCAAAAGAAAGCACAAGTGACTGAATGAAAGTTAGAAGTCTGTCAACACGTTTCCTGAGGGAACAGAGTTGTCATGTTCAGTGGTTGACAGAACTGTTTGCTTCCTGTTTAGGTTTAGGGGGGCTAACGGTGGCACTGCCAGCTAGCTGGTCCAAGTGCCAACATATCCTACCGGGGTGCATGGAATCAGTCTGGCACCATCCTAAGTTTATGTTGTCCGCAAAAGCACAGTTCCTACTGATTGGTGAAAACTATGCAATACCCTTTTCATATAACCTTATGTGATATGGTGTTTTCCCTATAACTTTTTATATTTGCTGTATTCCATTGATTGTATATTTAAGGGGCATTCTTTCTGATTGAGCATATTCACCTTTGCTCTTAGTGTGTTGAGTTGTTTATGTAATATTAATTTCCACAAGTTCTGTATTCGATAGTTGCCATTTGCTGCGTGTGGGGCTTCCTCTTCTGTACACCTTAATAAACCACTTTGGTCAATTCCCAATGTGCACTTTCTTCATTTGCAGAACATTACAATTTGTGTGTTCTATTACATTTTGCGTGGCGCTGCTACCAAGTACACTTGGAGTGATTTAAAAAACATTCTAAGACAGCTGAGATTTCTTTGATGGGAAGAGCAGTATGTCTAAGAATGCCATATCCCCATATCTGAATTTGAATACTGCCAGCGCAAGAACACCTCTATGTACTATAATACACATGTTTTTCTATAACCTGTGAATTTCCCAAATACAAATTAGTACCCATGATGCTTTTGCATATTTTCATTTTGCCTTTACTTCTCAAATGAAATGATTATTTCAGAAATATGTTTAGTAAATACTAAAGCGAAGGAGAGAAGATTACAGGTTAAAAAAACATCCAATCTTAATATGTGCAAAACACAAATTTTACAGTCTATTCCAACTCAAAAATGGCCTTATGTACCCGAAAAAAAAGTATGAGGCCGATTTATAGGTAAGTCTGTCAGGGCGATTGAGTCCCCATTCACCAAATTTAGAAATGACACCAACCCGGCTGTCATTTCTGAAGCAATGGCAAGATCCGCTGTAACAGCGGTTCTTGTCAATGTTTTTATTTAGTTTGACGCATGGCTTCGGCAATATGACAGAGTTGCTCATCAAACATTTTTTTTTTCCAAAAAGAAAGTCCAAAAGTGGGATTTTCATTTTAAAAATTAAAAAAACAGTGTCCTGCTCACCATGGGAGTTATCTCCCATGGCGAGGGGGTATTAGACAGTTTTCACTGCCCCGTACCGCCAGGGTTTTCCTGGTTGTTGGGGGCAGTGAAAACTGGCCTGTATGTCCGTCCTATATATAAATTAGGTAGGTGGACATAGAGGTCAACATCCGGTGGCCATCACTCCAGTGGGCCGTCGGAGGGGTGTCTCTGCTATGGTTACACCAAAGGTCCACCCGCATATAAATTGGGCGAGTGGACCATTATGTTGGCAGTAAGGATACACCGTCGCGACAGATTATCCTTACCGCCAACATATAAATCAGTCCCTATGTCTGCACCAGGGACAAAACCTCAGGACTTTTGATGGATTTAGTATCAAAACTGCTGTCAAACGATAACAAAATACAGGGCCTATTCACAAATGTAAATAAAATATATATTAACTTTATTATGTGTATATTTGCTACTAAACCTAGCTATAACGCTACACTGTTTTGCTATTCACCATTTTTGAGTGTAGAGGTACAGCTAAGTGTAGACTTACATGTCTCCACCCCCTCAAATCAGGGGACGGAGCAACCTGCACAAGTTTATGAGTGTAAAATTGCTGCTACTACTTTTGCACACATAAGTGGAGATCTTTGCATGGTGTGATTTGATATATTTACTGCCTGGACCGCCAAGAGCCTAAAGTGACTGGCCGCCCTGACGACACCATGTTGACATTACCAAACATTTTGCATGCTTTTAGCAAACCACTGAATGCGGATCGTACTAAATCAATATGGCAATGGAAGGCTTGAACGAGAGGAGCAGAGTCCAGTGGATATGTGCAGTAGTGCTCCCTTGGGGTAAGCAGAATACTAATTGGGGCAGGCATCTCGCTACTTGAGTATGGTGCATTGCAACATTGAGACCATTGTGTGCGAGACTGAACAGAACTTTGTACTTTGTACGCATAAGCACCGGGATTGGGACTATTTACAGTCTATAAAGATCGTTAAAATATGGCGATACGCTGGCCAAGTGATCTATGGACTAGGAGGGGTCCGTTTTTGATGTTTAGAATTTCATTACGCAATGGGAGCAAGGCATAAGGAATTTAAAAATCTAATGTCATATTCTGCATATGATTAGCATTGAGAAAGGCGTCCTTGCCGAAACGCATCTGCCTTTTTAATAAATTGAACTTCTGATGCCTGCGAGTGCTCTTTATTTGCTCCCGGGGGAACATTTGGAATATATATATATATATATATATATACACACACACATATATATATTTATGTTTTAATGTAAAATATAATTGTGAATTAATTAATCTTTTTATTAGAACTAGTAAAAAAAATTCACAGCACACTAACTCAAAGATTTAATTGTGTAGTAAATAATACATTTATAACTATTAATTTAATGTATAAATAATGATTTTCAAATAATAACAAAAACATTTCCAGCCTAAACTTTGTATTCAATATGTAGTCATTACATTTAAAAAGTGATGGATTATTTTAGATCATTTTTAAGTTTTTTAATAAACAGACACTTATTTGTTTATGTTTATTATCAACTTTTAAAAATAATGTGTGTGTGTAATATAAATGTTGAAATAACTTTATTATTTTATTATTAGTTCCTTGAAGTGTTATTTTATTTCATTGCCTCCATCGGTTTCTAATAGAGTCTGTTGCGGTACCTGTGAGTAGTCAAGTGGGGTTCTTGAATTACTCCAAAGCTGATCTGGAATACATGTAAACCTGCTTTGACACCTTTAAGGCTGCAGTAACTTCGGAAATGTAGTTTGTGAGTAGCAAAGGTTCTACTGTTTTCGTGTGTGTATTTGCATTTCACACCCTTAAACCGCCCTTAAAATACCCCAAACGCCTCATATTTAGTAACACGTATTCCCCATTTTACAGCCACTCCCCTTTGTGCTTCCCACATTTACCAATAAAACGTATACCTATGTGTGCACAGAGCTCCGCCACATTGGTGGAGATGGGAAACATATATTACATTGCACGCATTACATCGTAGTGCCTTTACAACGCAGTCAATACCACGACTGTGATGTTACTATGAATTTCATTACAATGCAAGTCATTACAATTACTTGTTTTAGCGAATGGGGTGTTGGACTGGTGTTGGATTTTAAGTCCAACACCTTCCCTACTGATACACCGACTGGAGTTGGAATAGTAATTTAAACTATGCCAAAGTCCAGCGCTTCCCTAAAGCAAGTCATTGTAATGACTTGAGTTGTAATGGAACTCGTAGTAACAGCACAGTCGTGGTATTGACTGCGTTGTTAAGCCATACGTAGTTTTGGCATGCGTGGTAACAATTGCTATTCCTGCACATACCTGCACAGAAAACATAGAAGAGGTGGAGGTTTCCACTGTGGGTTTATGAATAGCATTTGGTAGTATGATAGCAAACTGATAAACAGGTCAGCTATTCGGAACTTCAGAAACATATAGGAAGGGTTCACCAGTTCAAATACAGGAATGACAACCCAATCAATAGGCACCTTACATAATTTTCTGCATGTGTTTATGAATGGCTCATGGTCATCAGTTCAAAGATCTGCCAATGATCTTTACGTACTACAACACGCAATTTGTGAATAGACCTCACAGTATAGAACCACATTTCCAACTCCGTAATATGAACCTGCAACAATATTGTATGTATGTATGAGGTACTGCTTTATCGTGAATCTACTCAAAAGGCAGTGGAGCACTGTACAAAGTCAAAGGCAAGTATACAGTCAACGAATGATAGGAGAGGTTGCTGTGCTCCACAAGTAGAAATGCATTGTAACTGCATTGAGATGTATTGTTCTTTAAAGAGGTGGGCCTTCAACTCTTTCCTAAATTCAAGCAGCATTGGGGTGGTCCTGATGGGTACAGGAATATGTTCCAGATCCTATGTGCATAGATGGAAAATGTATCTTGCCTTATTTTTCCTTTTTTACACTTGTTAGTGTGCAGTCTGATGGTCACCCTGGCTACGAGTGCGCAGAGAACGACCACAGATGTGTTTGTCTGCAAGATACGTGGGGATGCTGGTCATGATCGCTTTGTAGATGATGCAGCTGGTTTTGAACATGGTGCAGGCTGGCAAGGAGAGCCAGTAGAGTTCAATCAGAATGGTGGTGATATGAACATATTTCTTCAGGCTCTGGATGAGACGTACTGCTGCGTTTAGGGTGTCGTTGAGGAGTGCCATTGTGGAGTTGAGGAGGCCATGGAGCAGGACGTTTTCGCCATCCAGATGTCAGAGTAAGAATGCTTGTACAGCAGTTTGAAGTTGCTTTTTAAAAGAAATGGTTTTATTTGCTTTAGAAGAGAAAGCTTGTACCAGGCTGTTTTTTTTTGGCAATGTGTTCCTTGAGAATGAGGTTGGGGTCCAGGGTGAATGCAAGTGACTTGGCATTCAGTAAAATTTGCAATTCGAATCCATTAATGTTTTTGTTGTCGTGCCCAGTTTGTACTATTTCTTGCTTGCTGTTTTCGCAAATAACAGAAATTATGTCTTGGTTGGGTTGCACTTGATGTCTGGATGATGTGCAGGCACTGTTTGAGGCATTAGTTGTCTGAAGGACAGGAGACTTTCAAGAAACGTTGTGTGTCATCGGCATACTGGTGAATCTTGATGCCGTTATCTGTGAGTGAAGCCCGTTTACGATGTGTAAGGGAGTGATGTCCATGCTGCAGCGTGAACGGAAGCAAGACTGCTAGTCATGCAGGAGATGATTAGCACTGATGAGACCTTAAAGTTGAATGTAGAATGCTTTTCCTATGATTTTATTGACAAATTGTAAGTAAGTGATGGGATGGTAGTTGGTAAGGTCATTAGGGTGTAGTGTATGTTTCCTGAGGAGTGGGAGAATCTGCCCTATCATAAGATAATTTAGGTAAATGCATTGAGAAAGGGAGGCATTGCCTTCGTCCCTCACTGTCGACTCCAAGATATCATCTTGCATAATATTGTCAAAGTGAGTAGATGTGGAGTTTATCTTAAACTCGATATTGTTGCTGGTAGATATTTTTGTATTCAGTGTTGTGACCAGTCGCGGTCCGTGTAGGAGTGCCGGCCGGGCGGTGACGTGGGGCGGGGGAGGGGCAGGGTGGGGGGTAGCAAAGTACGGATTACGGACCAATACAGGTAAGTAAACATTTAAATCAATGAAACGAATTTCGGTGCGCGCACTGCATCGCATTTGGCGATGCAGCGCTCACAACGAAATTCGTTTTATTGATTTAAATGTTTACTTACCTGTATTGGTCCGTAATCCATACTTTGCTACCCCCCACCCTGCCCCTCCCCCGCCCCACGTCACCGCCCTGCCGGCACTCCTACACGGACCGCGACTGGTTGTGACATATTCCCTCGACTGACAGAACTGATGACTGCCGAAGCTCCACCACTTAAAGAAACAAACCTTTAAACAACCAATTTCCATTTGGTGATAATTACTTTTTTTGTAATTTTATGTTTTCTTAATTACTTTTGGCAGTAACAACCTAATTACTAGATATACAAAGCTGCCCGATTTTTATGCAGCGGCTGCAAAACGTTTGAATAGTATAGTACAACATTTGTGAAGGACAAACAAATTTGTTTCAGATAAAATACATTTTTCAATATGAGTCGTCAATTTTTTAAGAATCACTAATGGGGTTTTGCTGACACCAGCTGCAGTTATTTGCTATTAGCGAAAAGTTATGCAGCAGCAGGTGACGACTTCAAAAGCTGCCTCGACATTCACAACTAATGCAGGAAAAGGTAATACTACAGCCTTAAGCCGGATGCAAAACAGAGGGGAGGGGGAGTGGGTGAACAAATATTAGATCCTACAATGAGGTAGTGACTCAATGTCAAAGGCATCGGTTTGGCAAAAAACCTAAGCAAAATTGCCATGGGTGTCAAAACACAAGTAAGATGAATGGAGTTAAAATAACCCTCTCTCTTTATTCAGCACTTTATTAGTATAAGTCGTGGTTACACACATTTTCTGAGGACAGGTCCCATATTTTTGCTGCAGAAGTAAAACTGTCCAGCTTCTGGCCTGATTCCAAACCACTCTAAAGGTAAGTATAAGGCCACTGAATGCCACTGCTTAGTCAAGACCTCAGAGAGATCTCAAGGCCAAGAGTGGGATTGACACCAAATAAGAGAGACCAAGGAATGGGACTCACACCAAATGAGTGAGGTCAAGGGGTGAAACTTCACACCCAGTGAGTGGGGATGTGCTACAAGAAACAAATAAAAATCTATTTAGACAGAGAGAGAATACATAACGGGTAACTGTAAAATAGAACTATATTGCCATCAAGGGGTCTGGTGACATTTACAAACCACAAGGCTGAAACATCACCTGAATCTCGAAAAGGAATTATAGAACCTTATTTCGCATGTGGCTTGTTATGTATTTTTTGTATCACATTATTTTTTAATTTAGTTTAGTACTCTTTAGAAAGATTTAGAACATTTGTCTGTCATCCGTTGAGTATTCATTGTATGCTTGAGACTGGAGAAATGTCTGTCAATGTTTTAGAAATGCGTGTTTGTGTTTTATGCAACAAGATGTATTATTAGAATCATATTTTAGATGCAAAGTTCCGTGTTAGGAAATTAAAAACATGCATTCTAAAATATGCTTGTTTTGTAGTGCATGATACTATAGAGTGGGTTTAACAAGGCATATATAGAGAAAGAAAATAAAGTGCAATGTGGGTCAGTGCTACTTTTTGCTGACATGGTCTATGCTTACTATGTTTATTTTCACACACTTAGGAACATTCATCAGTAGATGCGTGTGTCAAGGATGGGCTAACAAGTGTAAACTTGTCAGATGTCCTGAAGAAAGGTCTAAGAGCAGCGCTGTAAAGGTGAAAGCTTTTTTACCCGCACTGAAAGAAGGACGAAATGCTTTATTTAGCTTTATTTGTTTATGGAAGATAAATATACTGCAAATAAATTCAACACTGATTTATGGGAAATAATACACACTTGAATGTCTTTTCTGTGAAATTTGAGCTTTGAAACCACAGGCCAACGTCCAATAAGTAGGTTGACCCGTCTACTGTATGATTATGGGTCAGACACACTTTACACTGAAAGCCGTGTGCAGCGAGGGTTTGAAATAAGCTATATTATTAAACAAGCATTTGCAATGCAATAGGTCTCGCATTTACAAGAGTTTGAGCTATTGGCATTGTAAATGCCAACAGCTTAAACTCTCGCAAGTGCAAACCCTATGGCATTGCAAATATTTTTTGTTGTTGTTAAAAGCCCCATGCCGTGCATTAAGGCCGTGCCCCTTTCTTTAAAAAAGCTGTGTCTAACAAAAGGTGCACGGCAGCTTTTAAAGTGAAACCGCTGCATGGGGGCTTTTACAAAAAAAAAAGCATCTGTTTGTCAAAAAATGCTTTTTTTAAAAAAAAGCCCCATGCTGCGGTTTTACCTGAATAGCGTCCGCGCACCTTTGCTTAGACACGGTTCTTCTAAAGAAAGGGACGCAGCCTTCATGCACGTGAAAGTGCGGCATGGGGGTTTTGACAATAAAAAAAATATTTGTAATTCCATAGGTCTCACATTTGCGAGAGTATTAAGCTATTGGCATTTACAATGCCAATATCTCAAATTCTTGTAAATGCGAGACCTATGGCAATGCAAACAAGCGCCCGCCATTATCCTGGCTGCTTTGAAAGTGAAAGTGCGCATGGCGTCCTGAATGTAAGGAAAGCACATTGTGCCTGCACTAGGGCAAAACCTTTAAAAAAATAGTGCTTACAGACGAATTAAAACATACCGTGTCACAACAGAAGTTAAAGGGCCAGTCGCCATGGGAGGTTTCAAATGAAGACAAGGCGGTATTAAGAAGGGACTAATAAGGCGATTGAGGAATCAGAAGCCAGCATTTACAAAGGACAACAACATAAGCCAATGAAAAATATGGGCAGTGAGTGGGCAGGGCTTCAAATTCCTAACTCAATACAGCATGGCTTGCAGAACAGCTGACCAGGCTCGACCTAAAAACTGAAATTCACTAAAAAATACTGCAGTTGAAAACGGAGTTATGGCTGTGGTTCAAACATGCAAAACCACTGAATTTCACCAGTTATGGTTTGAAAATCACTCAAAAGCAAGTAATATCTCCGATTGCCCACCATGCACAAAACACACATTTGCAAATGGCACTGGAAAAATGAGTAATGAAGAAAGAGTTAAACATGGTGGGCAGCAGGAGTTGTGTCGTGTCTTGCATACCATAACTAGTGATTTTAATGGTTTTGCGTGTCTGACGCAGAACCATAACACAGTTTTTAACTGCGTTAGTGAATATATATCTGTGCATGTCTGTGTATGTATATATATATATATATATATATATATATATATATATATATATATATATATATAGCGAAGTTGGAGTGAGCTAATAAAGCATATTCAGCATGATTTTGGAGTCCGTTCCCTTCTGTCCTGGTGAAGAGGATTGTTGGTTGGGAGTCATTGAAATATATATATATCACAGCTCCTTTCCTCCCTATTCAATGAAGAAACAGCACTCACGGGGACAGTTGCTTTGAGTTTTAATAGCAACGCCACAAACGCAACAAACGTGTTTCGGCAATTGCCTTCGTCGGTGTTACACCGAGAAAGGCAATTGCCGAAACGCGTTTGTTACGTTTGTTGCGTGGCTATTAAAACTCAAAGCAACTGTCCCCGTGAGTGCTGTTTCTTTATTGAATAGGGAGGAAAGGAGCTGTGATATATTACGCAGGTGCACCCCTGCGACTCAGCACCCGTCCACGAGTGCTCCGAGCACGGTGCTTGGGAGCGTATATATATATATATATATATATATATATATATATATATATAATTTATATACTTTTTGATAATAAGATGACTTGTGACAATAAACTCACTTTATAGCACAGATAACTGTGCTGACAGTAGTTCTTAAAATTAATCCCCTTCCAGGTGCCAGATGATCTTTATCTGCATTGCACAATCTTATGATGATTTTTCAACTCTTAAGATTCTGTCAATCTCACTGCAGTCTGCTACTTCTATAAACACCCATACATGAAAGTGCTCTAACACCACTGTTTACCCAAAGAAATAAATAAACAACAAACAAATAAATTAGGTACATTGGATTATGCCTCTTCTTTATACTTCCTGTTTATCATATGTAAATGTAGTAGATGAACTCAGGCAGGGCCGGACTGGGAACAGCAACTAGCCCTGGCAGAATGCTGCTCGACCGGCCCTGGTAGGGGGGCAGGGGGGAGGGGGGTTGGGTGCTAGCAAGAAGCATCGCTCCCACATTTGTTACAGGGTGATGATATTGCAGCACTACTGCAAAACTAGCCCCCAGTGACAAAACCGGCCCCCACGGGCACAAAAACAGCCCTCACCCCTCGAGCCCACCGGGGAAATGCCTGGTACCCGCTATGGCCAGTCCAGCCCTGAACCCAGGATCAGGAACAACCTCCTTGTGTCCATCAGGACTGGCTCAACCTGCTCCAATTTAGGAAACAGCTGAAGACTCACCTCTTTAACCCTTTGGCTGCAAGGGCCCCCCTCCCAGTTTTATTGCTATACGGTTATTTTGCTCTTAGGCCTCCATAACTTTTTATTCACGTAAGCTATCCACGCCAAGTTTGTGTCCTTTCTTTTCAACTTTCTGGGAATTCTATAGGTACCCAAGGTTTGTGGATTACCCTGGAGGGGACCAAGAAATTAGCCAAAATATAGCTAAATATTGTTTTTTGGGGGGAGGAGATGGGGGAAAAAGTGCTGCAGAAGAAAGTGTCTGTTTTTTTCCTGCAAATGGCATAAACAAAAGGTTTGCGGTGCTATAATCACCATCCTACCAGCTTTCAGGAACAGGCAAACTTGATTCAGAAAACCACATTTTTTAACACAGTTTTGGCATTTTACTGGAAGATAGCCCATTCTTCCTATTTTTTTTGTACTTTCAACCTCCTTCCAGTTTGCGGTGGAAACGGGTGTGAAACCTATGGTGGATCCCAGAAAGCTATACATTTCTGACAACTAGACACAATTCTAAATTCAGCAAGGGATCATTTGTGTAGAACCTTTAAGGCTTTCTAAGTGTTGAAATCAACAAAAAATTAAAATTAGTAGAAAAAAACAGCCATTTGTGACAACGTTTTCATTTGTAACTTCTCATCGCAACGGCTGATTTACAAAAGCAATACACCATTACATCTGATAGACCCTTCTGGTTGCGGCGATTTATAGGGTTGCATCTTGTAATGGTTTTTCATTATGTATTGGGTATTGAGCAATTCATATGGTAAAATATAAAGAGTGAAAAATAGGTATTATGGCTTACAGTTGAAAGGCACTAATGCAGAGAAATACAATTGGTAATAACACTTGTTCTACTATTCTGTGTTCCTCTAAGTTCTCTAATAATAAATGGTACCACACTTGTGTGGGTAGGGCTAGTACCCGTGACAAGAAAGGCCCCAAAACGCATCATGGATACATCTCAATTTTCCACTCATAACGGACCTTTTTTTTGCAATGTGTCTAGCTGTGGATTTCGGGCCTTAGCTCAATGGGCACCAAGGTTAACCTAGCAAACCTGTAAGTTTTTTTAAAACTAGACACCTAGGGTAATCCAGTATGGGTGACTTGTGTGGCTCTCACCAGGATCTTTTACCCAGAATCCCTTGCAAACCTCAAACTTTGACAAAATAAATACACTTTCCTCACATTTCTGTGATGGAAAGTTCTGGCATCTGTGGGAAGCCACAAACTTCCTTCCACCCAGAATTCCCCTAAGTCTTCTGATACAAATAGTACCTCACTTGTGTCGGTAGGCCAGTGCCCGCGACAGGAAATGGACAAAAACGCAACACGGATACCTCACTTTTTGCACTCAAAACGGACCCTTTTTTTGGAAAGTGGGTAGCTGGGGATTTTGGGTCCTAGCTCAGCCGGCACCTAGGGAAACCTAGCAAACCAGTACATTTTTTAATACTAGACACCTAAGGAAATCCAGGATGGGGTGACTTGCATGGATCCCGTGAGGTTTTTTTTACCCACAATGCCCTGCAAATCTCAAACTTTGCCTGAAATCACACATTTTCTATACATTTCTGTGATGGAAACTACCGGAATTAGCAGGAATCCACAAAATTCCTACCACCCAGCATTGTACCAACTGTGCCGATAAAAATGTTGCCCCGCTTGTGTGGCACGGCCTAGTGCCTGCAACAGGAGCGGATCAAACCAAGGACAATGGGAGCCCTTATGTGGGGACTCCTATTGACCTTGGTTCAGAATTCGGGATTTGTGTAGAATCTAAATGGTAATACAGCTTAGATGCAGAATGTACAAATGCAGAGAGTGTAAGGTTTTAACATGCCACAAGTTCCAGCAATGCAGGTACTACAAACCCCTATGCCCCAGCAGAATATGAATGGTCCTAGGTCTGATACTAACCAGGCCCCAAAATTGTGTCAGAACTCTTTCTAGAATTAAAACCCTATTCAACATGTGTGATCCATTAGAGGGCTATGGCTCTGTTCAGTCTTTATGGTGGTGCCTGAGGGAGGAGGAAGCTTGTGTACTTGGCACAGTCTTAGAGGTAGACCAGAGTGATCCATTCGTAGAAAGTGAGGTGAATGGCCACCCGTGTCATTTCTCATTGACACAGGTGATACCCGTTCTACTGCTAGAACAGCAGAAGTTCCAAACCTACCCCTTTTCGGAAAAAGAATTCAAGTTGTAGGGTTCACTGCATCGGTACGGACGGATATTTCGGCATAATTTTCCAGTGACACTGGGGAGGGAGCTTTCCACGGACTCCCGCAAATTTCTATATTACTGCACCAAAACTTTGGATCGCTGGAACAGCGCTTTATGTAATTGAGTAACTTACTGTTATTTCAGATATCAGATTGCGGTCAGATAAATTTTTATGAGGATTGGAACATCAACTGAAACTGGGAATTATGATCTAGATATCTTTTTTTGAAAAAACTTGTATTTAACCATATAGACCAAGGATACCGTATGTGATTTACAATTGGATTCATGAATAATACCCGTTATTTACTTTTAATATCAGAAATCTGGACTAGCATATTGCTACAGCTGTTAAACACAGACGTTCATGGTATTGTCTGTAACACTCAAGACCATTGGGATCAGATATACAGAAGTGACTTGAAAAAGTCTTTTCAAGACGAAACATGTGTTGGCTGACCTGTGCTGGAAGTGTTAATATACAGAATACAGAATAAACCAACAGTGAAAAGCTTGGAGTGTGACAATTGGATCTTGTGTTATTTTGCTTACCAGGGAAATTGATGTACATGTTCTTCTTTAAGGATTATTAAATATTGTATTCATGTTCGAGAATATCCATGACTCTTCATGGTTGTACTAACTATTTATGAGGGTGCTGAATGCAGTTCTATTTGTATGCAAGTTGTAGGAGTTGTTAATAAAGAAGTTACAAATTCTTTTACCAAGGAAGTTCCAGTTTAAATAGGGTCATTTGAAGAGAGCAGTTTGTGGTGTGTGGATGTGGTGTGTGATTCCAGTCCCGTAAATCTCTTGGAACGTGACCTGTTGTGTAAGTTAAACTGCACCATTTATTGCACGCCAAAGGATGTGGAATTTCAGACTAATTATGAAGATGCTGATTTCAAATTGGCAAGGCAATGTATGACCATTGGACTGTACCCTGTGTTGACCATAGATGCTCTACCGCCGGATCTTAAGGATACGGTGTAGCCAGAAGTCTGGGACTTTTCTATAAAGGAGATAGGTCTCATAAAAGGAGTTGAACCTGGCCACTTCATTACAATTTAATGTCTGAAACGATAGCTGGGATTACCCCAGTGATTAAGTGAATGATACAGCAAGGTATACTGAAAGAGATAATGGGAAGTCCGTGTAACTGACTCATTATGGGCCTGCAGATACCAAGCAAGACATATTGGATAGTGCAGGGCCTTAGGAAAATTAATAACATTGTTATCCCTTGTTGTCCTGTGGTACAGAATGCAGCTGTCATTCTGTTTCAGATTCCATACGAGGCAGAGTGGTTCACTTGTGGGCGATTTGTGTCAGGGCTTCTTGTGTATACCCTTATATGAGGACAATCAGTACCTTTTCACCTTCCGGTTCCAAAACCATGTTCTGTGCGGGTGGGTGGGGGGTGTGTGACTCTGTGCATAGATGTGTGAGTGGGTATTTCACTGGGTGTATGGGTTCAAGAGTGCATCTGTGAAGGGCTGTATGGGTGGGTAAGTGTGTGTATGGGCGTGTTGGTGAGTGAATGGATGTCTCAGTAGTACATGTCCGAGTAACTACATATGTAAAAGGCAGTGTATGTGAGAGTTGGAGAATATAAATGACTATACGTGAGAGTGAGTGATTGTGAGAGTGGCTGTATGGATGAGTGTGTACTTGTATCAGTCATTGTATAAGAGAGTAAGTATGTGTTAGTTTCTGTATGAATAAGTGAGGTGGTGTGTGTATAACTGTATAGGGGAGTAAATGGAAGTGTGATTGATTCTTTGCATGACTGACTAAGTGTGTGAGTAACTCTGGATGTGTGGCGGTGTGTGAGTGTCTGTATAGGTGTATGAGTGCATATGATAGTGTTGTATTGATGAGTGACTGCATGTATGAGTGACTGTATGGGTGACTGAGTGGATGTGTGTGTAGACCTAGGAATCAGTGAGTGGGTATGTAGTAACTGGTATTGGTGTGTCTATGGTTTCGAAAATGGTAGTCTGTATTTTAGAGTGGGTGTATCAAAGGTTATATTAGGGTGTGAGGAGGTGCATCAGATTATCACGTGGATGATGTCATCAGTGATGTCATCAGTGATGTCATTTGAGATGTCATCAGTGATGTCATCAGTGATGTCACTGACCATGTCATGAATGATGTAATATGTGACGTCATCAGCAGTGCATTGCGGGGGCGCGAGTTATAGTTAGCTCAACTAACTATAACGGCCGAATTTCTCTGGTTTTGTACGAGTGAAATGTCCAACTAACTATAACGTCCCTGAAACCTATGGTTTTTTCAGTGAATTTCAAAGGTTTTTTAAATGCTAATTTCGAACTATAACGTCCCTGAAACCTATGTTTTTTCCAGTGAATTTCAAAGGTTTTTTAAATGCTAATTTCTAACTATGCCTACAGAGGTAGGACATGTGCAGAAAGAGGAAGAAAGGCGCAGAAAGAAACAAGAGAAATGCAAAAAGAGGCAACAGAAGTCCAGAAAGACGAAGAAAGGTGCAGAAAGAAGCAAGAGATGTGCACAAAGAACCAACAGAGGAGCCAAAAGAGGCCTTGTTGCAAAGTCATCCTGTGCCCCCAACTTTTTGCTGACGGGTACTGGTGGTAACTGACTCTGAGTAACCAGGCCTAGAACCAGTGCTATGCTAAAAGACACTTAGAATACAGTGAAAACACCTACATACACTAGGGAACACTATGCGTTGGGGTACCCCTGTGATTGGCATGACCTCCTCTGTAAGGCCCTAGTACATAATAGGGCAGGGGGATTAAAACTACCTCTAAGTCAGAGGTGCAGAAAGATGCTTCTTTAAGTAGTAGTCACGTTTGCAGAGTGGTGGAGAAAGGGTGCTGGGCCTCCGACCAGCGCTCAGGAATTCCGCTGCGTAGGACTTACAGGAGGTACCAGGAGGGCTTCTTGGCCCCCAAACTCCCTCAGGAGTAAATTGGACTTCATCCCCCATCCCGTAGTCTGCCAGGAGGCGCGTTTGCAGAGTGGTGGAGAAAGGGGGGCATGGCCTCCGAAGACGTCTTATCAATCCCACTGTGTGGGACTTACTGGAGGTAACAAGAGGGGTAGTTGGCCCCCAAGGACATCCTTGGGGGCCAACTACCCCTCCTATTACCTCCAGTAAGTGCCACACAGCAGCATTGGAAAGTACTCGTAGCAGGCCACGCCCCCTTTGCCCACCACTCTACAAAAGCGCTCCCTAGCGCTCTCTTGGATGGGGATTGAAGTCCCCTTCGCTGCTGGGGATCCTTTAGGGGCCAACTAGCCTATCTCTTACCTCCAGTAAGCCCCACACAGTGGGATTGCTGAGAGGTGGACAAAGGCCACGCCCCCTTTCTCCACCACTCTACAAACGCGCCCCCTGGCGCGTTCTAAATTGGGGGATTAAGTCCCCTTGAATACTGTGGGTCCCTGGGGGCCAACTAGCCCACCAGGTACCTCCAGTAAGCGCCACACAGCTGGATTGCAGAGAGGTGGTCCGAGGCCACGCCCCCTTTTTACACCACCCTGCAAACGCGCCTCTTGGCGCACTGCTGCTCGGGGATGAAGTCCACTTGTGTACTGAGGTCCTCAGGACACAAGAGGACCTCATCACCCCAGCAGCAGTGCGCCAAGAGGCGCGTTTGCAGAGTGGTGTGAAAAGGGGCGTGGCCTCGGACCACCTCTCTGCAACGCAGCTCTGTGGCGCATACTGGAGGTAACTGGTGGGCTAGTTGGTCCCCAGGGACCCTCAGTGTTCAAGGGGAATTGATTCCCCAACTAACAACGCGCCAGGGGGCACGTTTGCAGAGTGGTGGAGAAAGGGGGCGTAGCCTCCGGCTAGATGCCGGCTTTTTTTAAATATTTTTTTTTACAAGGGGGGCTGTGTGGCCCCACCTTCTTTTACAATTTTGGGGCCCTGGGGACCCAATCCCCCAGGGCCTGACCCCTTTTTATAATTTTTTTTTTTTTTTAAATCGGGAAGGGGCCGTGTGACCCCCCTCCTGAGGCCAATTTTGGCCCCGGGGACCCCATCCCCCGGGCCATGGCCAGACCTTTTTTTAATTTAATTTTTTTACTATTTGGAGGGGGGCCGCATGGCCCCCCTCCTCAGGCCAATTATGGCCCCGGGGACCCCATTCCCCAAGGCTGGCCTTTCCGTGTTTTTTTTTATTTTATTATTTTTTAATTAGAGGGAAGGGGGGCCACGTGGCCCCCCTCCCAGGCCACTTCTGGCCCCGGGGACCCCATCCCCCGGGGCCTGGCCTCTCCGTTGGGGACCGTGGGGGGAGCCCCAATGCCCCCACGGTCCCGCCGGGTCCCCTGCGGGAGTCGGCATTGCTTTTGCACAAGGGGAGCTGCAGCTCCCCTTGTGCATAAGCAATCCTGCTTTGCTTGATTGAAGCAAGAGCTTCAATCAAACAAAGCAGAGTTTGCTATGGCAGGGCGGGAGCCGTGCTCCCGCCCTGCCATAGCAAACGGCAATGTCCCGGGGATGGGCACCCCGGGACATTGCAGGAGCCGGCCCTGGGGGGTGGTGGGCCCCAGGGCCATCAAGGGCTCCAGGAGGGGGGCCACGCGGCCCCCCTCCCTTCATTTCTAAAGCCGGGGAGGTGGTGGCCGTAACAGACCGCTGAATTTGAATATTTAGTGCCCCGGGGAGGTGGTGGTCCCCGGGGCGTGTGGGGGAGCTCGAGCCCCCCCACACACATGTTTAAAAAAAACAAAACAGGGAGGTGGCGGTCCCCGGGGCTGCAGGGGGCCGCGTGCCCCCGCGTTTAATTGGCAAAGCCCCAGGGAGGTGGTGGTCCTCGGGCGTGTGGGGGGCTCCGAGCCCCCTCACACATTTTAATTTTAAAAATGAGAGCCCCGGGAGGTGGTGGTCTCGGGTCTGCGGGGGACTGCGTGCCCCCCGCAAATTATCAATGAAGCCCCGGGGAGGTGGCAGTCCCCGGGGCTGCGGGGGCCCCCGCGGGCTCCCGCTATAT
This sequence comes from Calotriton arnoldi, assembly GCA_963921515.1. Classification (NCBI taxonomy): domain Eukaryota; kingdom Metazoa; phylum Chordata; class Amphibia; order Caudata; family Salamandridae; genus Calotriton; species Calotriton arnoldi. Next base: position 1,761,250 of record CAWUFW010001987.1, on the reverse strand, counting down.
AATTTGGGATTGCCCCCGGGACCTGGCCCACCCGTGGGCTTAACAATAACGTAGCGCGGGAGGCCGTGCTTCGTTTTTTGTTTTTTTTTCTCAGCAGGATTCAAGCACCCAGCGCGAATTCTAACGTTTTTTTTTATTTTTATTTTGTTTTATGCTTTTTTGGGCCCTGGGGGTCCCTGTGGGACCCCCGGAGCAGGCCTAAGGGGTCAGGGTGTTTCTACCCTGCCCCCTTTTCTTGTTTTTGAATGTTTTTTTCACTGTTTTCTTGTGACTCGGTTTGGAGTGTTGGCAGCCAATCAGAAGTCAGCTCGTGCTTGGGAGGAGTCGCGACTCCTCCTCGGTGCTCAGATGTCGAAATTTTTCTAATTTCTCAGGAACTACTGAACGGATTTACATCATTTAAAAAAAGGGCGCTTTCTGAACCAAGACCTACCTTTTTGCCAAATTTGGTGTAATTCCGTTCAGTAGTTCGGGCTGAAGCTTTGTCTAAAGTTCCTATGGAAATTAACATGGGGAAAACGCGTTTTGGGACCCCCCTATTTTCTCGGCCCCCGCTTGATGAATCACCCCGAAACTTTCAAGACAGGAGCTGACCGAAGCGCCTCATTAGTTTTGAAAATTTCGCGAAGATTCGTCTAACTGCGCCAAAGATATTGGCAAAAGAAAAAACGCTTTTTGAATAGAAACGAGGTCCTAACTATAACTACCTACTGGCGAACGCCAGTAGGTAGTATATATATATATATATATATATATATATATATATATATATATGTTTTCAAAGAGGCTCCATTTTGCCGGGGCCACCGACCCTGCAGGGCGTGCTCTTGGAACAGGAATGGAGATCCTGCTGATAAGAATATCACAAAAAGAATAGAGCCCAACTCCGACTTCTGAACAGGCTGACTTTATTCGTCTTAGTGCGCAGCAGAACAGAAACACTCATAAAGTCCTTACGCGTTTCGGCGTGGTGCCGCCTTGTTCACAGGTGAGTGCAATTTGTTGATCCTTGTGGTCATGTGCCTGTAGCAACCAGTCGGTGGCCCCCCGCAAAATGGAGCCTCTTTGAAAACATTTGACGGAGGGGGCATGACCCGCTTTCCATTCATACCAGCCTACAAGGATTTCCATGGCAAGATGGTACCGAGTGAAAGAAAGGAGATGAGAGAGGTGACCCTCTCTTTGGTAACTCCGCTGCTACAGGCAAATTATTTAAGTGTGGCAGGACTATTTTGCATTTTTGCAGCTGACAATTTTTAAGTGTGCACCTTGGAACAAAATAAGAAATGTTCGTGACATTTGGTGTAAAAAAACGCTATTAAGCAGAAATGAATTATACATCATTGCACGCTGGGGATTTTACATTTAACATTTTGGTGCACACTGGGGCTTGTAGTTGGTTGCTACAGGCACATGACCACAAGGATCAACAAATTGCACTCACCTGTGAACAAGGCGGCACCACGCCGAAACGCGTAAGGACTTTATGAGTGTTTCTGTTCTGCTGCGCACTAAGACGAATAAAGTCAGCCTGTTCAGAAGTCGGAGTTGGGCTCTATTCTTTTGTGATATATATATATATATATATATATATATATATATATATATATGTTTTAAACGTCCTCCATTTTACCAAAGGCCCCCGACCCTGCAGGGCGGGCTCTGTAAACAGGAACGGAGAATCCTGTTTGTAATGGGTTTCACCAGGAAAGAAAGTTCAGAGCCCAACTCCGACTTAAATCCAAACTCGACCTTTATTTGTCTGCGCTGCAGCATTTAAACCACTCTTCGCTTCCTTACATGTTTCAGCATTATCACAGCCTTGTTCACAGGTGAGTGGCTTTAGTATACTCCCAGTGGTCACATGGCACATAGTATCCACTACACGCCCCAGAATGCACCATATTTACATATTTTCACAACGTGACATTCTGCTTAATAGCGTGTTTCTGCAATGTCACGATAAGTAATGTCATTTCTTGAGGTGCACACTGTTAAAATTCATTCATGATGCAAAGTGCCTCCTTATGCTGCGCGCTGTAAATTGATATGGATTGCAGAGTTACCAGAGAGAGGGCATCACCTCTCTCATCTCCCTTTCTCGACGCCACTCACCAAATAGCCACGGAAATCCTTCTGGCTGGGGTGGTCGTAAAAGCGGGTCATGCCTTTTCCATTCAATGTTTTAAACGTCCTCCCTTTTACCAAAGGCCCCCGACCCTGCAGGGCGGGCTCTGTAAACAGGAACGGAGAATCCTGTTTGTAATGGGTTTCACCAGGAAAGAAAGTTCAGAGCCCAACTCCGACTTAAATCCAAACTCGACCTTTATTTGTCTGCGCTGCAGCATTTAAACCACTCTTCGCTTCCTTACATGTTTCAGCATTATCACAGCCTTGTTCACAGGTGAGTGGCTTTAGTATACTCCCAGTGGTCACATGGCACATAGTATCCACTACACGCCCCAGAATGCACCATATTTACATATTTTCACAACGTGACATTCTGCTTAATAGCGTGTTTCTGCAATGTCACGATAAGTAATGTCATTTCTTGAGGTGCACACTGTTAAAATTCATTCATGATGCAAAGTGCCTCCTTATGCTGCGCGCTGTAAATTGATATGGATTGCAGAGTTACCAGAGAGAGGGCATCACCTCTCTCATCTCCCTTTCTCGACGCCACTCACCAAATAGCCACGGAAATCCTTCTGGCTGGGGTGGTCGTAAAGCCGGTCATGCCTTTTCCATTCAATGTTTTAAACGTCCTCCATTTTACCAAAGGCCCCCGACCCTGCAGGGCGGGCTCTGTAAACAGGAACGGAGAATCCTGTTTGTAATGGGTTTCACCAGGAAAGAAAGTTCAGAGCCCAACTCCGACTTAAATCCAAACTCGACCTTTATTTGTCTGCGCTGCAGCATTTAAACCACTCTTCGCTTCCTTACATGTTTCAGCATTATCACAGCCTTGTTCACAGGTGAGTGGCTTTAGTATACTCCCAGTGGTCACATGGCACATAGTATCCACTACACGCCCCAGAATGCACCATATTTACATATTTTCACAACGTGACATTCTGCTTAATAGCGTGTTTCTGCAATGTCACGATAAGTAATGTCATTTCTTGAGGTGCACACTGTTAAAATTCATTCATGATGCAAAGTGCCTCCTTATGCTGCGCGCTGTAAATTGATATGGATAGCAGAGTTACCAGAGAGAGGGCATCACCTCTCTCATCTCCCTTTCTCGACGCCACTCACCAAATAGCCACGGAAATCCTTCTGGCTGGGGTGGTCGTAAAAGCGGGTCATGCCTTTTCCATTCAATGTTTTAAACGTCCTCCATTTTACCAAAGGCCCCCGACCTTGCAGGGCGGGCTCTGTAAACAGGAACGGAGAATCCTGTTTGTAATGGGTTTCACCAGGAAAGAAAGTTCAGAGCCCAACTCCGACTTAAATCCAAACTCGACCTTTATTTGTCTGCGCTGCAGCATTTAAACCACTCTTCGCTTCCTTACATGTTTCAGCATTATCACAGCCTTGTTCACAGGTGAGTGGCTTTAGTATACTCCCAGTGGTCACATGGCACATAGTATCAACTACACGCCCCAGAATGCACCATATTTACATATTTTCACAACGTGACATTCTGCTTAATAGCGTGTTTCTGCAATGTCACGATAAGTAATGTCATTTCTTGAGGTGCACACTGTTAAAATTCAGTCATGATGCAAAGTGCCTCCTTATGCTGCGCGCTGTAAATTGATATGGATTGCAGAGTTACCAGAGAGAGGGCATCACCTCTCTCATCTCCCTTTCTCGACGCCACTCACCAAATAGCCACGGAAATCCTTCTGGCTGGGGTGGTCGTAAAGCGGGTCATGCCTTTTCCATTCAATGTTTTAAACGTCCTCCATTTTACCAAAGGCCCCCGACCCTGCAGGGCGGGCTCTGTAAACAGGAACGGAGAATCCTGTTTGTAATGGGTTTCACCAGGAAAGAAAGTTCAGAGCCCAACTCCGACTTAAATCCAAACTCGACCTTTATTTGTCTGCGCTGCAGCATTTAAACCACTCTTCGCTTCCTTACATGTTTCAGCATTATCACAGCCTTGTTCACAGGTGAGTGGCTTTAGTATACTCCCAGTGGTCACATGGCACATAGTATCCACTACACGCCCCAGAATGCACCATATTTACATATTTTCACAACGTGACATTCTGCTTAATAGCGTGTTTCTGCAATGTCACGATAAGTAATGTCATTTCTTGAGGTGCACACTGTTAAAATTCATTCATGATGCAAAGTGCCTCCTTATGCTGCGCGCTGTAAATTGATATGGATTGCAGAGTTACCAGAGAGAGGGCATCACCTCTCTCATCTCCCTTTCTCGACGCCACTCACCAAATAGCCACGGAAATCCTTCTGGCTGGGGTGGTCGTAAAAGCGGGTCATGCCTTTTCCATTCAATGTTTTAAACGTCCTCCATTTTACCAAAGGCCCCCGACCTTGCAGGGCGGGCTCTGTAAACAGGAACGGAGAATCCTGTTTGTAATGGGTTTCACCAGGAAAGAAAGTTCAGAGCCCAACTCCGACTTAAATCCAAACTCGACCTTTATTTGTCTGCGCTGCAGCATTTAAACCACTCTTCGCTTCCTTACATGTTTCAGCATTATCACAGCCTTGTTCACAGGTGAGTGGCTTTAGTATACTCCCAGTGGTCACATGGCACATAGTATCAACTACACGCCCCAGAATGCACCATATTTACATATTTTCACAACGTGACATTCTGCTTAATAGCGTGTTTCTGCAATGTCACGATAAGTAATGTCATTTCTTGAGGTGCACACTGTTAAAATTCAGTCATGATGCAAAGTGCCTCCTTATGCTGCGCGCTGTAAATTGATATGGATTGCAGAGTTACCAGAGAGAGGGCATCACCTCTCTCATCTCCCTTTCTCGACGCCACTCACCAAATAGCCACGGAAATCCTTCTGGCTGGGGTGGTCGTAAAGCGGGTCATGCCTTTTCCATTCAATGTTTTAAACGTCCTCCATTTTACCAAAGGCCCCCGACCCTGCAGGGCGGGCTCTGTAAACAGGAACGGAGAATCCTGTTTGTAATGGGTTTCACCAGGAAAGAAAGTTCAGAGCCCAACTCCGACTTAAATCCAAACTCGACCTTTATTTGTCTGCGCTGCAGCATTTAAACCACTCTTCGCTTCCTTACATGTTTCAGCATTATCACAGCCTTGTTCACAGGTGAGTGGCTTTAGTATACTCCCAGTGGTCACATGGCACATAGTATCCACTACACGCCCCAGAATGCACCATATTTACATATTTTCACAACGTGACATTCTGCTTAATAGCGTGTTTCTGCAATGTCACGATAAGTAATGTCATTTCTTGAGGTGCACACTGTTAAAATTCATTCATGATGCAAAGTGCCTCCTTATGCTGCGCGCTGTAAATTGATATGGATTGCAGAGTTACCAGAGAGAGGGCATCACCTCTCTCATCTCCCTTTCTCGACGCCACTCACCAAATAGCCACGGAAATCCTTCTGGCTGGGGTGGTCGTAAAGCGGGTCATGCCTTTTCCATTCAATGTTTTAAACGTCCTCCATTTTACCAAAGGCCCCCGACCCTGCAGGGCGGGCTCTGTAAACAGGAACGGAGAATCCTGTTTGTAATGGGTTTCACCAGGAAAGAAAGTTCAGAGCCCAACTCCGACTTAAATCCAAACTCGACCTTTATTTGTCTGCGCTGCAGCATTTAAACCACTCTTCGCTTCCTTACATGTTTCAGCATTATCACAGCCTTGTTCACAGGTGAGTGGCTTTAGTATACTCCCAGTGGTCACATGGCACATAGTATCCACTACACGCCCCAGAATGCACCATATTTACATATTTTCACAACGTGACATTCTGCTTAATAGCGTGTTTCTGCAATGTCACGATAAGTAATGTCATTTCTTGAGGTGCACACTGTTAAAATTCATTCATGATGCAAAGTGCCTCCTTATGCTGCGCGCTGTAAATTGATATGGATAGCAGAGTTACCAGAGAGAGGGCATCACCTCTCTCATCTCCCTTTCTCGACGCCACTCACCAAATAGCCACGGAAATCCTTCTGGCTGGGGTGGTCGTAAAGCGGGTCATGCCTTTTCCATTCAATGTTTTAAACGTCCTCCATTTTACCAAAGGCCCCCGACCTTGCAGGGCGGGCTCTGTAAACAGGAACGGAGAATCCTGTTTGTAATGGGTTTCACCAGGAAAGAAAGTTCAGAGCCCAACTCCGACTTAAATCCAAACTCGACCTTTATTTGTCTGCGCTGCAGCATTTAAACCACTCTTCGCTTCCTTACATGTTTCAGCATTATCACAGCCTTGTTCACAGGTGAGTGGCTTTAGTATACTCCCAGTGGTCACATGGCACATAGTATCAACTACACGCCCCAGAATGCACCATATTTACATATTTTCACAACGTGACATTCTGCTTAATAGCGTGTTTCTGCAATGTCACGATAAGTAATGTCATTTCTTGAGGTGCACACTGTTAAAATTCAGTCATGATGCAAAGTGCCTCCTTATGCTGCGCGCTGTAAATTGATATGGATTGCAGAGTTACCAGAGAGAGGGCATCACCTCTCTCATCTCCCTTCTCGACGCCACTCACCAAATAGCCACGGAAATCCTTCTGGCTGGGGTGGTCGTAAAGCGGGTCATGCCTTTTCCATTCAATGTTTTAAACGTCCTCCATTTTACCAAAGGCCCCCGACCCTGCAGGGCGGGCTCTGTAAACAGGAACGGAGAATCCTGTTTGTAATGGGTTTCACCAGGAAAGAAAGTTCAGAGCCCAACTCCGACTTAAATCCAAACTCGACCTTTATTTGTCTGCGCTGCAGCATTTAAACCACTCTTCGCTTCCTTACATGTTTCAGCATTATCACAGCCTTGTTCACAGGTGAGTGGCTTTAGTATACTCCCAGTGGTCACATGGCACATAGTATCCACTACACGCCCCAGAATGCACCATATTTACATATTTTCACAACGTGACATTCTGCTTAATAGCGTGTTTCTGCAATGTCACGATAAGTAATGTCATTTCTTGAGGTGCACACTGTTAAAATTCATTCATGATGCAAAGTGCCTCCTTATGCTGCGCGCTGTAAATTGATATGGATTGCAGAGTTACCAGAGAGAGGGCATCACCTCTCTCATCTCCCTTTCTCGACGCCACTCACCAAATAGCCACGGAAATCCTTCTGGCTGGGGTGGTCGTAAAAGCGGGTCATGCCTTTTCCATTCAATGTTTTAAACGTCCTCCATTTTACCAAAGGCCCCCGACCTTGCAGGGCGGGCTCTGTAAACAGGAACGGAGAATCCTGTTTGTAATGGGTTTCACCAGGAAAGAAAGTTCAGAGCCCAACTCCGACTTAAATCCAAACTCGACCTTTATTTGTGTGCGCTGCAGCATTTAAACCACTCTTCGCTTCCTTACATGTTTCAGCATTATCACAGCCTTGTTCACAGGTGAGTGGCTTTAGTATACTCCCAGTGGTCACATGGCACATAGTATCAACTACACGCCCCAGAATGCACCATATTTACATATTTTCACAACGTGACATTCTGCTTAATAGCGTGTTTCTGCAATGTCACGATAAGTAATGTCATTTCTTGAGGTGCACACTGTTAAAATTCAGTCATGATGCAAAGTGCCTCCTTATGCTGCGCGCTGTAAATTGATATGGATTGCAGAGTTACCAGAGAGAGGGCATCACCTCTCTCATCTCCCTTTCGACGCCACTCACCAAATAGCCACGGAAATCCTTCTGGCTGGGGTGGTCGTAAAAGCGGGTCATGCCTTTTTCATTCAATGTTTTAAACGTCCTCCATTTTACCAAAGGCCCCCGACCCTGCAGGGCGGGCTCTGTAAACAGGAACGGAGAATCCTGTTTGTAATGGGTTTCACCAGGAAAGAAAGTTCAGAGCCCAACTCCGACTTAAATCCAAACTCGACCTTTATTTGTCTGCGCTGCAGCATTTAAACCACTCTTCGCTTCCTTACATGTTTCAGAATTATCACAGCCTTGTTCACAGGTGAGTGGCTTTAGTATACTCCCAGTGGTCACATGGCACATAGTATCCACTACACGCCCCAGAATGCACCATATTTACATATTTTCACAACGTGACATTCTGCTTAATAGCGTGTTTCTGCAATGTCACGATAAGTAATGTCATGACTATATATATATATCAGTTGCTCGCTTTTGTTTCGTTGCTTCTTTTCGCCAACAAACGAGAGTGGACCCAAGTATGTGCAAATTTGTTTTATTTACCGCTCAAACAGCCTCGCCATTACGCGTTTCGGCAGTCGCCTGCCTTGATCAGGTGTTCCATACTACAGTTGCTGTCGTTTTGTTTATGAATGTCTTGTGATCAAGGATTGGTTTCCGAAACACGTTAAGCCAGCAAAAGCGCGTATGTCAGAGCGGAAAGCAGAAGTGCGCTGTTGACCTCACTGCATGAGGTAACGTTGCCGTGTGGGCTCCTCACCAAGGGCAAACTTGGACTGTTGGATATATATATATATATATATATATATATATATTATCTAATGGCGGTCGCCAGTAGATAGTTATAGTTAGGACCTATTTTCCATAGGAAATCCGCGACATTCTATTTGAAATAACTCTTGCGTCGGTTGACGAATCTTCGCGAAATTTTCAAACTTTATGGCCCGCTCCGGTCCGCTCCTACCCTGAAAGTCTCAGGGTGATTCGTCAAGCGGGGGCCGAGAAAAAGGGGGTCCCAAAACGTGTTTTCCCCATTCATTTTCCCATAGGAAACTTTAGACACGGCTACAGCCTGAACTGCTGAACGGAATTACACCAAATTTGGCAAAGAGGTAGTTCTTGGTTCAGAAAGAACCCTTTTGTTAAATGGTGTAAATCCGCTCAGTAGTTGCGGAGAAATTAAAAAATAAGAGTCAAAAATCAATTTCCCATAGGAAACTTTATGCAAGGCTACAGCCCGAACTGCTGAACGGAATTACACCAAATTTGGCAAAGAGGTAGTTCTTGGTTCAAAAGAACCCTTTTGTTAAATGGTGTAAATCCGTTCAGTAGTTGCTGAGAAAATCAAAAGTAAAAACACATATATATCTGGGCGGAGCCTAACCACACATGTCATCGTGAGATCTGATTGGCTGTCAGCACTTCATCCTGGAATTGCTGGCAGCCATCTTGGGACCAATATAAATGATAGTACCCTCATTGAAATGCATTGTAGTGAATCGAAGATTTTGAGGGTTACCAAAAGGAGAACTATAAAGGGTGATAACAGACTTTAGTTACATTAGAATTCATTTGTTGATGGTACCATACTAATTTCAGGAATTGTGGTGTGTTCTAAGGTGATTTTACCCTGTGAAAAACCTTCTGCTGGGATATCATGAATCATGTTTGAGAGAAAACTATTTTCACATGCTTGTCCCATACAGTTTTGGAAGGTGCTCCAGAAGCTAAAATGAGAGCATATTTTCTGTAAATTCACATTATCTTTCTCAGTCATGTGAGAATGAAGTCTGACATTCTCAGTAAAACATGTACATCCAACAAGGTCAGAGACTGTCAGTTGATTCCTTTGTGTTCTACTGCAGCTTCCCAGAGTGTTCTAAAGAACAACTAGAGTGCTAACAGTCTTACTTATGACAAAAGTATGGCACACCTGAAGCCATCTTGATTGGAATAAACTGGTAACACTTAAAACATTTAATTTAAAAAGGAACAAAATGATGGGGTTCATCTTGTCATAGAAATTATGGTTAGTGCTCTGAAAAGAAAAATTAGGACATGTTTCAAGTGTGATCTCAAATATCTTCCTGTTATATTTCAACAGGAGCAGCCTGTCAGTTGATGCCTTTGTGTTCTACTGCAGCTTCCCAGAGTGTTCTAAAGAACAACTAGAGAGCTAACAGTCTTACTTATGACAAAAGTATGGCACACCTGAAGCCATCTTGATTGGAATAAACTGGTAACACTTAAAACATTTAATTTAAAAAGGAACAAAATGAGGGGGTTCATTTTGCCATAGAAATTATGGTTAGTGCTGTAGAAAGAAAAATTAGGACATGTTTTAAGTGAGATCTCAAATATCTTCCTGTTATATTTCAACAGGAGCAGCCTGTCAGTTGATGCCTTTGTGTTCTACTGCAGCTTCCCAGAGTGTTCTAAAGAACAACTAGAGTGCTAACAGCCTTACTTATGACAAAAGTATGGCACACCTGAAGCCATCTTGATTGGAATAAACTGGTAACACTTAAAACATTTAATTTAAAAAGGAACAAAATGAGGGGGTTCATTTTGCCATAGAAATTATGGTTAGTGCTGCAAAAAGAAAATGTAGTGCATGTTTTAAGTGAGATCTCAAATCCTCTTCTATTTCATTAGAAAATTCTGACATGCAGACTGAAACAATCACTTTCAATACCAGCAGTAGACTTCCAGTTAACTCCTTGGTGAGCAGTAGCTTTACTACAGTGATCTAATGAGCAACTAGAGTGCTAACATTCTGAATTTATGGCAAATGTGTGACACATCTGAATGCCTTCTTGATGGAATCAAAGTAAAAAACTGAAAGCATTTCCTACTGAGGAGACTGCAGTAAATGAGGAAATTAGGAAACTTCATAACAAAGAAGTCTTCCAAGATGGCCACCAGTGAAAAAAGAGCCCAAATGTAGCACAAATATTACCCAGATGTAGCCCACATATAGCCCAATGACAAAAGTGTGCAAACCACTTTTTATTTTTAGTTTTTTTGCAGTTTTATGTAGTGCAGACTGGTCAGGTATTGGAGCGTTGCATCTTAAAACATGACCCCCATACACTACAAAAACACCACTGCACTACCCTAAACCCTAAAACACTACCCCAGCACGACCCCCTACACTACACAAGCACCACTGCACTATCCTAAACCCTAAAACACTACCCCAGCACGACCCCCTACACTACACAAGCACCACTGCACTATCCTAAACCCTAAAACACTACCCCAACACCACTGCACTAACCTAAATCGTAAAACACTACCCCCAGCACGACCCCCTACACTACCCAAACACCACTGCACTACCCTAAAACATGACCCCCTACACTACACAAACACCACTGCACTACCCTAAACCCTAAAACACTACCCCCAGCACAACCCCCTACACTACACAAGCACCACTGCACTACCCTAAACCCTAAAACACTACCCCCAGCACAACCCCCTACACTACACAAACACCACTGCACTACCTTAAACCCTAAAACACTACCCCCAGCACGACCCCCTACACTACCCAAACACCACTGCACTAACCTAAATCCTAAAACACTACCCCCAGCACGACCCCCTACACTACCCAAACACCACTGCACTACCCTAAAACATGACCCCCTACACTACACAAACACCACTGCACTACCCTAAACCCTAAAACACTACCCCCAGCACGACCCCCTACACTACACAAGCACCACTGCACTACCCTAAACCCTAAAACACTACCCCCAGCACGACCCCCTACACTGCCCGAACACCACTGCACTGCCCTAAACCCTGAAACACCAGCCCCTGCACGACCCCCTACACTGCCCGAACACCACTGCACTGCCCTAAACCCTGAAACACATACCCTAGCACGACCCCCTACACTGCCCGAACACCACTGCACTGCCCTAAACCCTGAAACACCAACCCCTTCACGACCCCCTACACTGCCCGAACACCACTGCACTGCCCTAAACCCTGAAACACCACCCCCAGCATGACCCCTACACTGCCCGAACACCACTGCACTGCCCTAAACCCTGAAACACTACCGCCAGCAAGACCTCCTACACTGCCCGAACACCACTGCACTGCCCTAAACCCTGAAACATCACCCCCAGCAAGACCCCCTACACTGCCCGAACACCACTGCCCTAAACCCTGAAACACCACCCCCAGCACGACCCCCTACACTGCCCAAACACCACTGCACTGCCCTAAACCCTGAAACACCACCCCCAGCACGACCCCTACACTGCCCGAACACCACTGCACTGCCCTAAACCCTGAAACACCACCCCCTGCACGACCCCCTACACTGCACGAACACCACTGCACTGCCCTAAACCCTGAAACACCATCCCCAGCACGACCCCCTACACTGCACGAACACCACTGCACTGCCCTAAACCCTGAAACACTACCCCCAGCAAGACCCCCTACACTGCCCGAACACCACTGCACTGCCCTAAACCCTGAAACATCACCCCCAGCAAGACCCCCTACACTGCCCGAACACCACTGCCCTAAACCCTGAAACACCACTCCCAGCAAGACCCCTACACTGCCCGAACACCACTGCACTGCCCTAAACCCTGAAACACCAGCCCCAGCACGACCCCCTACACTGCCCGAACACCACTGCACTGCCCTAAACCCTGAAACACCACCCCTGCACGACCCCCTACACTGCCCGAACACCACTGCACTGTCCTAAACCCTGAAACACCACCCCCAGCACGACCCCCTACACTGCCTGAACACCACTGCACTGCCCTAAACCCTGAAACACCACCCCTGCACGATCCCCTACACTGCCCGAACACTACTGCACTGCCCTAAACCCTGAAACACCACCCCCAGCACGACCCCCTACACTGCACGAACACCACTGCACTGCCCTAAACCCCGAAACACTACCCCCAGCAAGACCCCCTACACTGCCCGAACACCACTGCCCTAAACCCTGAAACACCACCGCCGGCAATACCCCCTACACTGCCCGTACACCACTGCACTGCCCTAAACCCTGAAACACCACCCCCAGCATGACCCCCTACACTGCCCGAACACCACTGCACTGCCCTAAACCCTGAAACACCACCCCCAGCACGACCCCCTACACTGCCCGAATACCACTGCACTGCCCTAAACCCTCAAACACCAGCCCCAGCACGACCCGCTACACTGCCCGAACACCACTGCACTGCCCTAAACCCTGAAACACCACCCCCAGCACGACCCCCTACACTGCCCGAACACCACTGCACTGCCCTAAACCCTGAAACACCAGCCCCAGCACAACCCCGTACACTGTCCGAACACCACTGCACTGCCCTAAACCCTGAAACACCACCCCCAGCAAGACCCCCTACACTGCCCGAACACCACTGCACTAAAGCCTGAAACACCACCCCCAGCAAGACCACCTACACTGGCCGAACACCACTGCACTGCCCTAAACCCTGAAACACCACCCCCTGCACGACCCCCTACACTGCCCGAACACCACTGCACTGCCCTAAACCCTGAAACACCAACCCCTGCACGACCACCTACACTGCCCGAACACCACTGCACTGCCCTAAACCCTGAAACACCACCCCACAGCACGACACCCTACACTGCCCGAACACCACTGCACTGCCCTAAACCCTGAAACACCACCCCCAGCACGACCCCCTACACTGCCCGAACACCACTGCACTGCCCTAAACCCTGAAACACCACCCCTGCACGACCTCCTACACTGCCGGCACACCACTGCACTGCCCTAAACCCTGAAACACCACCCCCAGCGCGACCCCCTACACTGCCCGAACACCACTGCACTGCCCTAAACCCTGAAACAACAACCCCAGCAAGACCCCCTACACTGCCTGAACACCACTGCCCTAAACCCTGAAACACCACCCCCTACACTGCACGAACACCACTGCACTGCCCTAAACCCTGAAACACCACCTCCAGCAAAACCCCCTACACTGCCTGAACACCATTGCTCTGCCCTAAATCCTGAAACACTATCCCCAGCACGACCCCTACACTGCCCAAACACCACTGCACTGCCCTAAACCCTGAAACACCACCCCCAGCACGACCCCCTACACTGCCCGAACACCACTGCACTGCCCTAAACCCTGAAACACCAGCCCCAGCAAGACCCCCTACACTGCCCGAACACCACTGCACTGCCCTAGACTCTGAAACACCAGCCCCAGCAAGACCCCCTACACTGCCCGAACACCACTGCACTGCCCTAAACCCTGAAACACCAGCCCCAGCACGACCACCTACACTGCCCGAACACCACTGCACGGCCCTAAACCCTGAAACACCAGCCCCAGCACGACCCCCTACACTGCCCAAACACCACTGCACTGCCCTAAACCCTGAAACACCAGCCCCAGCACGACCCCCTACACTGCCCGAACACCACGGTACTGCCCTAAACCCTGAAACACCAGCCCCAGCACGACCCCCTACACTGCCCGAACACCACTGCACTGCCCTAAACCCTGAAACACCACCCCTGCATGACCCCCACACTGCCCGAACACCACTGCACTGCCCTAAACCCTGAAACACCACCCCCTGCAGCACCCCCTACACTGCCCGAACACCACTGCACTGCCCTAAACCCTGAAACACCACCCCCTGCACCGCCCCCTACACTGCCCGAACACCACTGCACTGCCCTAAACCCTGAAACACCAGCCCCAGCACGACCCCTTTACTGCTCGAACACCACTGCACTGCCCCAAACCCTGAAACACCACCCCCAGCACGACCCCCTACACTGCCCGAACACCACTGCCCTAAACCCTGAAACACCACCCCCTGCACGACCCCCTACACTGCCCGAACACCACTGCACTGCCCTAAACCCTGAAACACCACCCCCAGCACGACCCCCTACACTGCCCGAACACCACTGCACTGTCCTAAACCCTAAAACACCACCCCCAGCATTACCCCCTACACTGCCCAAACACCACTGCACTGCCCTAAACCCTAGAACACCACCCCCAGCATGACCCCCTACACTACCCGAACACCACTGCACTACCCTAAACCCTAAAATACTACCCCCAGCACAACCCCCTACACTACCCGAACACGACTGCACTGCCCTAAACCCTCAAACACTCCCCCAGTACGACCCCCTACACTACCCGAACACCACTGCACTGCCCTAAACCCTAAAACACTCCCCCAGCACGACCCCCTACACTACCCGAACACCACTGCACTGCCCTAAACCCTAAAACACTCCCCCAGCACGACCCCCTACACTACCCAAACACCACTGCACTGCCCTAAACCCTAAAACACTACCCCCGCATGCCCCCTACACTACCCAAACACCAATGCACTACCCTAATCCCTAAAACACTACCCCCGCATGACCCCCTACACTACCCTAAACCCTAAAACACTACCCCCGCACGACTCCCTACACTACCCAAAGACCACTGCACTACCCTAAACCCTAAAACACGACCTCCTACACTACACAAACACCACTGCACTACCCTAAAACACTACCCCCTACACTACACAAACACCACTGCACTACCCTAAACCCTAAAACACTACCCCCAACAGTACCCCCTACACTACCCAAACACCACTGCACTACCCTAAATCACTACCCCCAGCACGACCCCCTACACTACCCAAACACCACTGCACTACCCTAAACCCTAAAACACTACCCCCAGCACGACCCCCTACACTACCCAAACACCACTGCACTACCCTAAACCGTAAAACACTCCCCCAGCACGACTCCTACACTACCCAAACACCACTGCACTACCCTAAACCCTAAATCTACCCCCAGCATGACCCCCTACACTACAAAAACCACTGCACTACCCTAAACCCTAAAACACTACCCCCAGCACGACCCTCTTCACTACCTAAACACAACTGCACAATTTGTTACAGGCGTTGCAACGCAGGCCTGTGGTGCTTACTGGAAGTACCTAGTGGGCTAGTTGGGCCCCAGGGACCCTCAGGATTCAAGGTGACCTAATCCCCCAACTTAAAACGCACCACGGGGCGCGTTTGCACAGTGGTGAAGGGAGGGGAGGGGCCTCAGGTGACATGTGCACAAACACGCCCTGTGGAGCGTTTTAAGTTGGGGAATTAATTCCTTTGAATCCTGAGGGACCCTGGGGCCAACTAGCCCACCAGGTACCTTCAGTAAGCACAACAGAGTTGCGTTGCAGAGAGGTGAAAAAGGTGCGTGGCCTCGGAACGCCTCTCTGCAACTCAGCTCTGTGGTCCTAACTGTAGGTACCTGGGGGCTAGTTGGGCCCCAGGGACCCTCAGAATTCAAGGGGACTTAATCCCGCAACTTAAAACGCGCCACGGGGTGCGTTTGCACACATGTCACCTCAGGCCCCCCCTCCCTTTACCACTGTGCAAACGCGCCCTGTAGCGTGTTTTAAGAGGTAGTTTTAATCCCCCTGCCCTATTATGTACTAGGGACTTGCAGAGGAGGTCATGCTAATCACAGGGGTTCCCCAACGCATAGTGTTCCCTAGTGTATCTATGTGTTTTCACTGTATTCTAAGTGTCTTTTAGCATAGCACTGGCTCTGGTTAGTCAGAGTCAGTTACCACCAGTACCCGTCTGAAACAGTTGTGGGCACAGGATGATTTTGCAACAAGGCCTCTTTCTGCTCCTCTGTTGGTTCTTTCTGCACATCTTTTGCTTCTTTCTGTGCGTTTTTTCTTCTTTCTTCACATGTCCTACCTCTGTAGGCATAGTTAGAAACTAGCATTTAAAAAAACCTTTGAAATTCACTTAAAAATCATAGGTTTCAGGCACGTTATAGTTAGAAATTAGCATTTAAAAAACCTTTGAAATTCACTGAAAAAACCATAGGTTTCAGACACGTTATAGTTAGAAATTAGCATTTAAAAAACCTTTGAAATTCACTGAAAAAACCATAGGTTTTAGGGACAGTTATAGTTAGTTGGACATTTCACTCGTACAAAACCATAGAAATTCCCCGTTATAGTTAGTTCAGCTAACTATAACTCGCGCCCCCGCAATGCACTGCTGATGACGTCACATATTACATCACTCATGATATGGTCAGTGACATCACTGATGACATCTCAAATGACATCACTGATGACATCATCCATGTGATAATTTCATGCATCTTCTCACACCCTAATATAACTTTTGATACAACCACTCTAAATTACAGACTGCCATTCTTAAAACCATAGACACTCCAACACCAAAAACTACATACCCACTCACTGATTCTTAGGTCTACACACACATCCACTCACTCACCCGTACAGTCACTCATACTTAGTCACTCAGTACAGGACTATCATATGCACTCATACAACTATATAAACACTCACACACCGCCACTCATCCATAGAGGTACTCACACACCTAGTCAGTCATGCAAAAAACTTAATCACACACCCATTTACTCACCTATACAGTTATACACACACCAGCTCACTTACTCATACAAATACTAGCACATTCTTGCGCTCTTATACAATCACTGATACAAGTACACACTCATCCATACAGCCACTCTCACAATCACACACTCTCACTTATAGCCATTTATATACTCCAACACACATATATACTGCCTTTCACATATGTAGTTACTCACACATGTACCACTGAGATATACATTCAATCACTAACACACCCATACACACACTCACCCACCCATACAGTCCATCACAGATGCACTCTTGAAACCATGCACCCAGTGAATCACCAACTCACACATCTATGCACAGAGTCACACACACCCCACCCACACAAACACTCAGGCACCGATACAGATACTCAGACAATCAATCAATAACCCATGTAGACACTCATGTAGCTATTCAGAAAGCTCATGCAGCCGCTTACAAACCAACAGGCAGACGGATACAGACATTCACACAGTTTAGTCACTAACCCATGCATTCAGTAAGATACATTTAATCACTCACTTGTAGAGTCAGTCACTCACGTACTAAATCATCCATTCAGACACTTATACACCCACTCATTCTTCAATACGCCTTTCCCTATATATATTAAACATATTTAAACTTTACAGAAACACACAGTCACTGGATGATGTCATCAGTGATGTCATCAGTGATGTCATTTGAGATGTCAACAGTGATGTCATCAGTGATGTCACTGACCATGTCATGAGTGATGTAATATGTGACGTCATCAGCAGTGCATTGCGAAGCGTGAGTTATAGTTAGCTGAACTAACTATAACGGGGGAATTTCTATGGTTTTGTACGAGTGAAATGTCCAACTAACTATAACTGTCCCTAAAACCTATGGTTTTTTCAGTGAATATATATATATATATATATATATATATATAATTTATATTCAATGTGTGGTTTAACTTCATTACAATGTGTGGGCCATTTAAATGAATTAATAGTATGTAACCAATATAATTACGAAGAGCTCACATATAATTGCATTAGGTTGACCAATAAATTGATTTAATCATACTCATTAAATATTTGTGTTTAATAATGACTATTTGCTTTCCACTGATATAATACCGTAACATGCATCCATTTTGATTCTCGAGTTAACTTAGCTTGATATTAGGCCTTAGCTAAAAATGTTTGCTTTAACGATCCCAGTATCCGCTTTTCTTTCCTCTGCAGGTGTGATATTGTGTTTCTTGGTAGCTAGAGAAAGGCTTATTGTTATTGTGAGAAGTTGGCCTGGCATATGCTGTTCACTAATTAAAGTGGACACCTTGCACCAGGGCAAATCGACTCTTATGGTAGATAGGTTAAAGACAACCTTATTGAAAGCTATCCTAGTGGTAGCTATGGAGAGCAGCCTTCAGGCTAAGTCTTGAAGGAATGTAAAGCAGCTTGTTTTACCAGTCTATAATCTCTTGAGTGACCAAATGAAAGAGCACCACACCAGGTATATATTCAAAATATATGTATTTATTGCTAAACACACCCCTCTAGTCTCTTTATGAGGCTAGAGTTCGAAGTACATAAGTTATAAGATCTTAAATCACAGTAATAGCACAAATACACGTTTGGGCCCTAGGGGCGTACTCAAACCATATACCAATAAAGTGGTATGCGAACCACGACTGAACTAGACACTAGGCCTAGAGCCTCTAGAAGTGCTTGGACCACAAGGAACCACCCAAGGTAGTGACACAGGGGACCCACGGGAGACGCGTGCAGTGTAAATACACAACCGCGATACGCCGTTAACTTCTATGGAGAAAGTCGGGATCGGGAAAATAGAGGAAAGGGACACTTAAAAGAGGACTAGGACAAAACCCTTTGAGATCTAGGACTTTGAAGAGTCTCTACCCACGGGAGCACCGGAGTACTCGTGTTACCTCACCCAGGGAAGCCGGGTGCATAGGTGCCTTTCGGGGTCGGGTTTCGTCGTCGATTCGAATGGCGATCTGCTGCAAAGTGCTGCTGGCGGCCAAGAGAAAAGTGTCCGGGTGGATCCAAGAGTGGATCGGAGTTCTGGTGAACCTGAAAGCAGAGGGGACAGAGTCTGGGTCACTAGCCAGTGACCAGGAAGGCGATGGACAGATGCCCACCGATGTCGAGTGCTTCAGGTGCGTTGACGGTCGTCTTGACTCTTCAGCCACGAGGTCCGGGAGGCGTTGTCGGCGACCAGGAGCAGGATTCGGGCTGGTGCTTGATGTCTGTCGAGTGCTGAGGTGTCGGCGACCGGATTGGACCCAACAAGCCTTGGCAACGGCAAGTCTTGAGTAAGATGTAGATCGTCGATGGTGCAGACCAGCAAGGTCTGTGGAACTCACCCAGCGAGGGTAAGTGAGGGCAGGCCTGGAGCAACCAGGATGCCAAGTAAGGAAAAGATTGGCCTTCGTTAAGGGCTACTAGCCAACGGGCTAGCGACCGCGAAGGAGCCTCGTGACGCCGCACGTGGAGCTGGCTTACAGGACACTCGTGGAGTGGGGGCCAGTGATCTTCGGTGCAGGTGGTGCTGGAGGCTAGGGCTACTCGGAGCCCAAAGCACGACTTCTTGGGAGACCCAGAAGAGGATGCACTTGCAAGTGTGCTCGGTGTCCAGGGGTCACGGTCTCAAGTCACCCACGATAGCCACGGGCCTCAGCTTTGCTGGGGACTCAGGGTAGCCTCGGTGAAGTCTGAGAATCCACCTCTGGTGATGCGATGACTTCGGCGTCCGACGGGAGCTTCAGAAATGCGAACCGGACAGATGCTTCTTGGTGCCTGCCAAGCAGGGGAGTCACTCCTTGACCCCAAGGGAGATTCTTCAGTCCTCTAATCTTGTCGTAGAGCGTCGAAGGTCCAGGATTCAGTTTCAGAGTTTCGTCCAGGTATAATCTAATCTTGCTGTGGCAAGGGTTCCCCATTTTAACCAGTAAGACAGGGAGGGACTAACTCTATGACCCCACCTATGGGAGGGTCAAGGGAGGGGGTGGCTACACCCACTTCCCTTTGTCCAGTTTCGCGCCAGAGCAGGGGCAGGTAGCCCCTGAGCTGGTTTGAACTGGCATATGCACAGAGGAGCCTTTGCTCCCCCAGTGCAGGACTTCAAAGCACTCTAAGAGTGCACCCACCCAGCCCCAATACACATTATCCTGTCTGGGGAGGTGGTCACACCTCCCTGCAACAGGAAACCTATTGTCCAGGCCTCCCCTGCCGGAGTTTCGTCCAGCAGCAGGAGGCCAGACTTGTGTCTGTGGCAGCAGCATCCATTTTGTGATGCCAGGGCTTCAGAAAGAAGTTACCGGGTAAGCCAGAGTTAACATGTCTTTCCTCTAGAAGGGTGGAATGCTACCCCCGCCGCCAGGATTGGCGGGGGGTAGTATTCCAAGATGTTTGACACCAAACACGACATGTTTAGGTGCAGCCATTCCCAAGTTAGCATTTTACCGCGAGGATATAATGCGCTTAAGAGTATATGGTCAGGCTGCACTACAAACAGCATCAGAGATGGTCTCCGAACGCTGCAGAGGGGCCCTGCTCATGCAGGGGCACCCTCTCACATAGGAACCATGCACTCTGCCTTTAGGATTGATAAGGCCTGCCTTAGGAGTGACTTATAGGTTTATATGTGTGTATGTATTTAGTGATATAGGTAACCTATATCACAGTAAGGGGTGCATGCACCACCTTACCCAGGCTGCAGTAGCAGACCTGTGGTGTCAGTTTGGATGGCCTTCCAGGGGTGGCATAATACATGCTGCAGCCTCTGGCAGGCCTCTGAGGTACCTGTACATAGTATACCATATACTAGGGACTTATAAGGGCACTCCAGATCCCAATCAGTGATGTGCCTAAGGCACATGGAAACCTTTTTACAGAGAAAGCAGATAGACTGGGGCCCTGAATAGCAGGATCCCAGTCCAACTAAGTCATAAACCAGCAAAACACCGTAAAAAAAGTGGGGGCAACCATATAGTCAGATTCCACCTTCCTACATAACCCCCCCAAACGAAAGGAGATAAGGCTAACCTTGGCCAGTTGAGCCTTCATTGACTAAGTGGTCATATAAGGAAGCACCTGCACTAGCATGGTTGCCCCCTGTCTTATGGTCCACTAAGCAATCCCTCACCCTAAGGGTATGAGAGGGTCTCCACCATGGGGAATCACTACCTGTGGTGTGCTTAGGTAAAGTACAAGGCTGGTGAGGTGTCTGAGTAGGGAAGTGAGGCCCTAGGAATGTTGGCCTCAGCTTCCTCAGATCACTGGTCACCATGTATGCCTGTCTTTCCGTGACTGAGTTGCACTTTGCTCTAAGGGTCAACCTTTGGCTGCCTACAGCTGGGGGTTGGATCCCTTTGGATGGACTACTGGAGGGACAGGGCAGGTTTGCCCTTGCCTACCAGAGTCCTTCTGGGGGAGGTCCCTACATAAAGGTATGGGGGATCCCTCAGTGTGTAGAGGAATTTTCACCTGGCTAGGGCTACTAGACTGGGTGCCCCTAATCTGCTGATGGGGGCTTCCTCTGGACAGGGGGCCCTGGGGGTCCACTGACCTCCCTGACCTCTGCAGCCCTGGGCTGACGGAGGCAGGGTAGAGAGGGGCAGGTTACCTGCTCCAGACTGGGTACCACCTTGGAAGGGTCCTCTGCCATCAGGGGTGCGGCCAGGCCAGGCCTGACTACCTCTGTGGCAGTTCCTTCACTAGGGGTAGGGTCAGTTCCCTGAGGAGGCTGACCCTTACCTACTGTCTGGGGGAAGAAGACTTTTCTTCAACCCTTGTGCTCTCTTTTGGGGGAGAGTGGGCCATTCTTTCAGGCTCCATCTCTCCAAATTCTTGGGCTGGGGCTGTGGCCATCACAGCCCCACTAACCTTTACAGGGACGCCCAACATCCTAAGATGGGTTTGGTGTTCAACTTCAGCCCAGGCTGAAATTTCCAAATCATTGCCCATCAGGCAATCTACAGGTAAGGTGGGGGACACTGCCACTCTCTTTGGGCCTGTGACCCCCTTCCAGCTGAGATTGACTATGGCCATGGGGTGATCTGTTCTGACACCATCAATGTTGGTCACCTGGTATTTAAACTCAGGTAAAAGCTGGTGAGGGGGGACTAGTTTCCCTGCCACCATGGTGACACCAGCCCCTGTGTCCCTAAATGCCACAGCTTTCTGACCATTAATTATTGGCTCCAATCTGTACCTGCCCAGTGCTATGGGACCCATGGTAAAGGTGGCAAATCCTATACCACCATCAGAGTCAGAGGAGTCTGTTGAGGGGTCCCTGTCTAAACTAGGGCCCACCTCTGTTCCTCTTGCAAAAGCTCCTAACTTTTTGGGTGCACTACTCCCAACTGGAGGATTACTACTGGTAGTACCAGGAGGGGTGGTAGTAGTTGTGGGAGGAACATTTTCTTTATTGCCAATCCTGGGGCAACTGGGATCAGTTTTCCAGTTGCCAGGCTTTTTACAGACATGGCAATATGGTTTCTTTTCAGGAGAGGAAGGAGTTTGGGACCCACCCCCAGAAGAGGAATTTTGGGGCCCTGTAGGGGACTTATCCTTAGATTTATCCCCACCTTTCTCTTGGGACTTAGTAGAATCTTTCTTCTGGTCACCACCCTGATTTCTAGTTTTTACTCTGGTTCTGACCCATTTGTCTGCCTTCTTTCCCAATTCTTGGGGAGAGGTCAGATCAGAGTCCACCAGATACTGGTGCAAAAGCTGGTTTTGACAATTATTAAGGATCTGCTCCCTCATAATCAAATTGTACAATCCTAAAAAGTCATGGACTTTGTTGCCATGTATCCAACCTTCCAGAGCCTTTGTAGCACAATCTACAAAATCAACCCAGTCTTGAGTCTGAGCTTTTGGGTGTCTCTGAACTTCAACCTATACTGTTCAGTGGTTAGGCCAAACCCATCTATCAGAGCACTCTTCAAGACTGTGTAATTGTCAGCATCCTCTTCTCTTACAGTGAGGAGCTTTTCTCTACCTTTCTCTGCAAAGGAGAGCCACAAAATTGCTGCCCACTGCCTCTGGGGGACCTTCTGAACTTTACAGGCCCTCTCCAGTGCAGTTATCCATTTGTGGATGTCATCCCCACTCTGGTAGGGCGGGATAATCTTGTTTAGGTTTCTATGGTCATAAGACCTTTCCCTATCTCTAGGGATATTGCTGCCACCATGGGACTCTAGTCCCAACTTTCTTCTCTCTCTAAGGAGATCTAGGGATTCCCTATCTAAAGCCAATTGCTTTTTTCTGATTTCCAGCTGAGTTTCCTCATACTGGACCAGCCTCTTTCTTCTCTCATGAGAGGATTCCCTCCTATGAGATGAGACAGAGCTCCCTATGGAGTGCCAGAGTGGTTAGACTCCTGAGAAGGAGACCTAGACCTTCTGGGCACACTCTTAATCCTTCCTGGGGGGACAAAGAGGGCATCATCTTGCTCATCCTCATCATCATCCACAGGAGGGATTGGGTTTTCCAGGTCAGGGTCATTGTCACCCTCCTGGCCAGTTTCAGAGGGGGGGCTGGGGGTACTGGTACCCCTAGCGTCCTCCTCTTCTCCTGCCCCACCCTCAGCTCCTACCCCTTCAGTCCCTACAGGCTTACTAAGGTCATAAGCCACCAACAGCTCCTTGAGGTGTTGGGTGGTGGGGCTTTGGCCTGTCCTTATTTTTCTCAAGTTACATAAAGCTCTCAATTCCAAGAATGGGGGTGTATCATACTTGGAGGGTGGAAGCTCAATGGCTTCCTGCAAGGATTCTTTGGAACCTGCCCTTAAAGACATTACTAGTGTGGTGTGGTGTATGCACTACCTACTCTAGTGTGGCCTACTAAACTCTCTTGAGTTGTAGAAAGGGTTGTGCTATCCCTTAACACACAACTCTAAGTTCAGTAGAACTTACTGTATTCTAAGCTTAAATTATATGTACCTTAGGTACCTTTAGTGGTTTTCAGTTGATCAATTCAATTGAGATTATCTGGTAAAACAATAGCAAGCTGGAATCCCACACGCTGCACATCAATGTGAGAAGTTGGCCTGGCATATGCTGTTCACTAATTAAAGTGGACACCTTGCACCAGGGCAAATCGACTCTTATGGTAGATAGGTTAAAGACAACCTTATTGAAAGCTATCCTAGTGGTAGCTATGGAGAGCAGCCTTCAGGCTAAGTCTTGAAGGAATGTAAAGCAGCTTGTTTTACCAGTCTATAATCTCTTGAGTGACCAAATGAAAGAGCACCACACCAGGTATATATTCAAAATATATGTATTTATTGCTAAACACACCCCTCTAGTCTCTTTATGAGGCTAGAGTTCGAAGTACATAAGTTATAAGATCTTAAATCACAGTAATAGCACAAATACACGTTTGGGCCCTAGGGGCGTACCAAACCATATACCAATAAAGTGGTATGCGAACCACGACTGAACTAGACACTAGGCCTAGAGCCTCTAGAAGTGCTTGGACCACAAGGAACCACCCAAGGTAGTGACACAGGGGACCCACGGGAGACGCGTGCAGTGTAAATACACAACCGCGATACGCCGTTAACTTCTATGAAGAAAGTCGGGATCGGGAAAATAGAGGAAAGGGACACTTAAAAGAGGACTAGGACAAAACCCTTTGAGATCTAGGACTTTGAAGAGTCTCTACCCACGGGAGCACCGGAGTACTCGTGTTACCTCACCCAGGGAAGCCGGGTGCATAGGTGCCTTTCGGGGTCGGGTTTCGTCGTCGATTCGAATGGCGATCTGCTGCAAAGTGCTGCTGGCGGCCAAGAGAAAAGTGTCCGGGTGGATCCAAGAGTGGATCGGAGTTCTGGTGAACCTGAAAGCAGAGGGGACAGAGTCTGGGTCACTAGCCAGTGACCAGGAAGGCGATGGACAGATGCCCACCGATGTCGAGTGCTTCAGGTGCGTTGACGGTCGTCTTGACTCTTCAGCCACGAGGTCCGGGAGGCGTTGTCGGCGACCAGGAGCAGGATTCGGGCTGGTGCTCGATGTCTGTCGAGTGCTGAGGTGTCGGCGACCGGATTGGACCCAACAAGCCTTGGCAACGGCAAGTCTCGAGTAAGATGTAGATCGTCGATGGTGCAGACCAGCAAGGTCTGTGGAACTCACCCAGCGAGGGTAAGTGAGGGCAGGCCTGGAGCAACCAGGATGCCAAGTAAGGAAAAGATTGGCCTTCATTAAGGGCTACTAGCCAACGGGCTAGCGACCGCGAAGGAGCCTCGTGACGCCGCACGTGGAGCTGGCTTACAGGACACTCGTGGAGTGGGGGCCAGTGATCTTCGGTGCAGGTGGTGCTGGAGGCTAGGGCTACTCGGAGCCCAAAGCACGACTTCTTGGGAGACCCAGAAGAGGATGCACTTGCAAGTGTGCTCGGTGTCCAGGGGTCACGGTCTCAAGTCACCCACGATAGCCACGGGCCTCAGCTTTGCTGGGGACTCAGGGTAGCCTCGGGGAAGTCTGAGAATCCACCTCTGGTGATGCGATGACTTCGGCGTCCGACGGGAGCTTCAGAAATGCGAACCGGACAGATGCTTCTTTGGTGCCTGCCAAGCAGGGGAGTCACTCCTTGACCCCAAGGGAGATTCTTCAGTCCTCTAATCTTGTCGTAGAGCGTCGAAGGTCCAGGATTCAGTTTCAGAGTTTCGTCCAGGTATAATCTAATCTTGCTGTGGCAAGGGTTCCCCATTTTAACCAGTAAGACAGGGAGGGACTAACTCTATGACCCCACCTATGGGAGGGTCAAGGGAGGGGGTGGCTACACCCACTTCCCTTTGTCCAGTTTCGCGCCAGAGCAGGGGCAGGTAGCCCCTGAGCTGGTTTGAACTGGCATATGCACAGAGGAGCCTTTTGCTCCCCCAGTGCAGGACTTCAAAGCACTCTAAGAGTGCACCCACCCAGCCCCAATACACATTATCCTGTCTGGGGAGGTGGTCACACCTCCCTGCAACAGGAAACCTATTGTCCAGGCCTCCCCTGCCGGAGTTTCGTCCAGCAGCAGGAGGCCAGACTTGTGTCTGCGCAGCAGCATCCATTTTGTGATGCCAGGGCTTCAGAAAGAAGTTACCGGGTAAGCCAGAGTTAACATGTCTTTCCCTCTAGAAGGGTGGAATGCTACCCCGCCGCCAGGATTGGTGGGGGGTAGTATTCCAAGATGTTTGACACCAAACACGACATGTTTAGGTGCAGCCATTCCCAAGTTAGCATTTTACCGCGAGTATATAATGCGCTTAAGAGTATATGGTCAGGCTGCACTACAAACAGCATCAGAGATGGTCTCCGAACGCTGCAGAGGGGCCCTGCTCATGCAGGGGCACCCTCTCACATAGGAACCATGCACTCTGCCTTTAGGATTGATAAGGCCTGCCTTAGGAGTGACTTATAGGTTTATATGTGTGTATGTATTTAGTGATATAGGTAACCTATATCACAGTAAGGGGTGCTTGCACCACCTTACCCAGGCTGCAGTAGCAGACCTGTGGTGTCAGTTTGGATGGCCTTCCAGGGGTGGCATAATACATGCTGCAGCCTCTGGCAGGCCTCTGAGGTACCTATGCCCTTGGTACATAGTATACCATATACTAGGGACTTATAAGGGCACTCCAGATCCCAATCAGTGATGTGCCTAAGGCACATGGAAACCTTTTACAGAGAAAGCAGATAGACTGGGGCCCTGAATAGCAGGATCCCAGTCCAACTAAGTCATAAACCAGCAAAACACCATAAAAAAAGTGGGGGCAACCATATAGTCAGATTCCACCTTCCTACAGTTATGTATTAGACTGCTGGTACTGAGGCCTAGGAGAAGAAAATTGGCAATGAATTTGGAGTGATGATATGAGAGAAAGCCTCCTGTTCATGGTGTACCAGGAGGATACAACACTCAAGAACAATAGATGTGGACCTAATGATGTGACTAAGAGAGTATGTCGACTCCCCTCAAGTGTGGTTATGAGATTGGCTCTCAGTGGTGGGAATGAGATATGAATGTTTTGGTAACAGTTAGTTGTACTTTTAATTGGCGTTTCATAGTTAGACTTCATCATGACTTTGAGAGGAAACAGATTTCTCTCTGCTGGGTTTCCCTGAGTGTAAACCTTTATACTGAGCACTCTTTCCATTTCCTTCGAACTCATGCTGATATTTTCTATACTCATCCTTTAGAAATCCCCTTTAGAGTGTTTTGTTTTAGATTATGGTCAGATTAGAAAGAGAAAGAGCTCTGAGGGCTGAACGTTATCTAGTCTATGGTTTTGAATACAGCAGGGTTTTTCCCAAATACAGGCCCACACTGTACATCAATTATGCATGGCTCTCTAGGAATACACCACCTGCATAATATGTCTGTACAAAGTTCACCCCTGACGTCTTCCTCACGTCCAACAAGGGCCAACAGAAACCATACGTAGTAACTAGAGTCTTCAGGGTATAAATACACCACATCTTACACCGGTAAGATAGAGGGAACCGAGACTTCCATGCTGACACACTGACCAGAGACGCTGAGGCTCCTGCATGCAGTCGCTCCAGCTGACAGCGGTCTAACACAGCCCTTGCGCGGTGTCCAACTCGAGACCAGGACGGTGTCCCACACTCTCTCTATTCAGGTATGGGGGTTCGACTAAATCCTAGAGGGATTCTTGGCTCTTAGGCTTTTAGACCTACACATATGCTAGGTACACTCAGGTACATCTAGTTAGGCATTGTAGGAGTACGCACACTTGCATAATGCTTTTTATATTCATGTATGTATTCATGATTATTGCAATATGGTAGACCTATTCTATCCGTTCACTTTTATCGTACTGCTGATAATATATCTCTGCTATTGTCTGCTGATTGCTGCAGCACATATATTTTACACTAGAATAACAACTGTTCAATAAATACTTATTGAAACGCCCGACTGTTTATTCTGTGTAACTTTCTGAGACAAACCGAATAAGTAAGCACGAGTGACTGAGCGAAAGGTAGTACATTGTTTCCACGATTCTGAGGAATTTGGGTTGTCATGATCTAAGGTTGCCAGAAACTAATCTCTCCCCGATAAGAGGAGATTCTAGTGGCACTGTGAGCTAGCTAATGCACAGCAGGCTAACATATGCGGTGGGGGTGCACAGAGTCAGTCTAACACCAAGCCCACGGTTTATGTTATCCAAACGCGCAGGTCCTGCAGGGGTACTATAGGAACTACACGCCAGCACAGTTCACCTCTTAGCATTGTGGTAAATGCAGTTCACAGTGATTGCTTACTTGAATTTTAGCTGTAGTGGTTCACCAAAGTTGGTGCAGGTTAGTGCTGTAAACCTCTAGACACATGTGTTTCTGGATATTATCCTTCATCAATAGAGATAAAACACGAAACTCCTTCTAGGGTTGCTGAGAAGGCTACCACAGTCTCTCAGGTCTCAGTACCTCTCTCTGGCGCACAGGTGCATCTCCAATAGCTCCTCAGCTCAGTGGCTCAAGGGAGCCTTTTCAAACAGAAGGGGGATGGAAGTACACTGCCTCACCTCCCAGCACAAAATCTCTAGTAAGCATTTGAAATGAACTGCATTTACCATAATGCTAAGGGGTGAACTGTGCTGGGAGGTGAAGCAGTGTGCTCTCATCCCCCGTTCTGTTCAAAGGTTAACACGTTGTCCTTAATTCTTGGAGGTGGAGATTAGAGTATGTGACCTGACTTGAAATTTTATTTTTTGCAGTTTTAAAAAGCATAACCAAAAACGGAGTTTAGAACTGAGAACTCCATTTTAGTTTGCACTGTTATTAAACTGTCAAAAATGAAAAGCAGATTGCCTGTCACCATACATAACAACAGACCCGATTCAGGCGGATTGCCTTTGCTTCAATATGTCAGTGGGGAAAATACCATCTCCATACATGCCAATAGACCCGATTCAGGCGGGAGACTACCGATTTTTCAAGGGCTTTATTTAAGCTGTCTCCCGCCTGAAATTGCATTTTCTACAATAGAAGTCAATGGGGAATTTTCATTCTCCCGATTTTTTATTTTAAATCTCCCACGTCCCTGTCCTAAAATGTTGGCATGTATGCATCTCCCAACTATGCTTTTTAAATTCTCTCGCTTGCCTGCTCGAAAATGTTAGCATGTACGCTTCGTGTCAATTTCCCGCTATATAAAACTGCGAAAAAAGGGGAGATGCAGGCTAGAATGGAAGATGGGCAAAGCCATTGGGGCTGGCCCCGGCTGGGGAACAGCTGAGAAACAGACCTCCGAAAACCAGATCTCAGACCCTAAGCCATCTTTTGGTTGCCATGACAGCAGGCCTGAATCAGGGGCCCGCTGCGTTCTGTCCCTTTCGATGTATGAGTTCTCCTCGGGCGTCCTGGCAAGTGACAACATTTGGAAAAAGCCCTGCTAACCCCTACAAAGCAGAGGAAACAAAGCTGCCATTTTGGAGATCAGGTTTTTATGTTGTTATGCGAGAAAATAAAAAAAATACATATTTTTTTATTAATTTTGCTCACAACGTTAAGACAAAAAAGCCCCTAGAAAACATACAATACTATCAGCATTTGGAAACAGGACAACTTTAGTCACGTAACGTTTGAATTTTATATAAAAATATTAGCTATACACAATATCTACTCCCAATATCCAAAAATTAAGTAGGACACTAAAACACTTGCTTTATGGTCAAGGACAACTCGTCACTTCAAGATGGCGCTTAAGTTTGCGTACGCTGAAACTGAAACGGATGGGAGTGCTGCGGACAGCTTTCATAATGAGGATTCAGCGTCCATTTTAGACTGCACCCGTTTCACACTCATTGCAAGGGAAGAAATCCGTGGTTTCAAATAAGATTGCAGGTTTTATGTATAGATATAACATCAAAAGAGTAAATGTGTTTTAGTAGATATTTCTCACACTTCTCTGACTATCCTTGAGGTTTATTTTTAGTTGCTTATAAGAGTACATTTCTGTATAGGAGATTTTGCTTTATTATTCACCTGTGTTTGAAATGTTATGCTATGATATGTTTCGAATATGTGGTCCACATAAGCACGCACACCTTGCTTGCGCTGGTACTGGGTTTGGAGAGTGGATTGTGCCTTCCAGAGTCCTCAGACAGGACCATGTCTCGCAGTGCATTGTGGGAGGTGGGTGCACGTCACGCACTGATTTATTCAGGAGCTGCCGTGGCCGCCGGGAAGCATCAGCAGCCTGAGCAGCGAAGGCCGCTGGGGAAAGAGTCAGGCGAGGAGCCCGGATGAGAGGGGGAGGGCATCGGTCACGGGAGGCAGGAGAGCAACGCGGCACCCTCTCCCCCTCTCACACCGTACCGACAGAGGAGCCACGAGCCCTCTCTGAGGGGACAGGAGCCAGGGTATGTGAAGGGAGGCAGCTACCTTGAAACAGGGGCTTCAGTCTGGAAGAGGAGGCTCGTAGACACCTGGGGAAGTCTCCCAGCGAACCAGGCCCCGAGCCTTGCAAGGAGGCTTCTCTGCCTCTGTCAGCCAGCGAGGCCGAGCTGCCTGCTTTACAGGGGAACATACCGGCAGGCGCAAGGCTGCAGGAGAGAGCTGGGAGAGATCAGGACCGGTTTCAGGAAGGTACACCTAACCCATCTCTGGCAAACGCTGTTGTTGAGCCGAAAAGGAGACTTCCTCACAAACCTAGCTCCCTGAAGCGAGGCTTCACAGCTCAGGAAGCGCCCCCGTGGACTCCTGGACGGATTGTACGATCATAGCCTGAGGAATGTCCACACCGGCTCTCTAGCTGAAGGGTCCCCCCTTCTCTCACTTCAGAGGCTGGCTTGGGGGAACAACGGTGACTGGGATTCCTGGCTGCCTCCTGCTCCCATCCCCCACAGACTCAGCCTGTACATCTGTTCCCATTGGACTCCTACCTTTTCCACACAGGATTCGGTCAGCTTTACAGAATCAGTGCTTATTTATTTCAACCAAACGTATCAAGTTTCCTAAGGATTCGGCGAAAAAAGCGAAAATTCCCAGCGCCGTTTCTTGAAATTGAAGGATTCTGCACCATAATTCATTTTCAACATTTCAGCATCTGTGGATTTGTTGGCAGCATAAGATCTCAGTGCCTTCCAGGCAATGCACGCCCATCGTCATATCATATGTATATTTTTGGGATATGTGCCCCTGTTTTAAGTGGTGAATGGATGCCTAGTGCTCCAAAGCAAGCTCGGATTATAAATGATCACAACTAAAGTCTTCTTTGCTGAGTGGAAACCAGGAAGCGTTACATGCCCTTACGCCGGAGTATTGCCCTATTGAGTTATTTTTGGAGAGAAAAAGTAAATTGCCTCGCTCCAGACCTCGGTTGCGACGTATACTGAAGGAACTCGAGAGCCGCGTGAAGCTTTTTCCATCTCTTGTGCTTTCCAGCAGGGGAGGCTTCCTTGAACACTTACACCCCTTTCCCTATTGTTGGCTGTTTTTATTTTTTTTGTTAATGGATGCACTTGGGCTTTTTATGTTGCTGAATGGTATACGGGTCAGTTGGATCCTTTGTGTCTGATGCAAACTCCCTGAGGACTCTGCAGAAGAGAGGAAGATACATATTGGTCCTGTTGTAAGAGCCATTTTGTTTCATCCACCAAGGTAAACAGAGCGAGAAATTGTAATTTATTTTAAACAACAATTTTTTTTCTGTAGTGTGAAATTAAGTCAGTTAAGTGTTTCTGAACACACATTCTCAATTCTGGCATTAAGTTTAGTTTTAATTTATTAAATTTGGCAACTT
Source organism: Calotriton arnoldi (assembly GCA_963921515.1). NCBI lineage: Eukaryota > Metazoa > Chordata > Amphibia > Caudata > Salamandridae > Calotriton > Calotriton arnoldi. Next base: position 1,729,177 of record CAWUFW010001987.1, on the reverse strand, counting down.
GCAACAATTTCTCCGAGTGTACTGCACATACACTCCTAGCGCAGAGAAGTACAACGAAGGTAAGGTGTGCGTTTCCAGAATTCATAAATGTATACAGAATTATGGCAATAAACTCGACTTGCAGATTCAGTGGCCAGCACGCCTGTGTTCCTTCCCCTTTGTTTTAGACTTGAAGTTATCTGCGCCTCCAGTGAAATCCTGCCCATTAACTGCCCCATATGCATCTGTTAGAAAGGAAATCTGATATCGATCCCTTTAAATAAATACTCGAGCAGATACTCCAAGCCGGTCTATATCTCTTTGCATTGTATTTTGTATTAACTTTTCTGTCTTGCAACAAGCCTGACTGCTTAGTGGAATTTCGGTAGCTCAGGAAGTGTTACGGCCCTTTTTTATTAATGTTGGTTTTATTTCCCCTTTCCTAGTGGAGGCGCCCCTTGTTCTTTTGTGCTGCTTCTAGTAGTGCTGTCGGTGACAGTGTGTTGTACTGCAGGCTGCCTTTCATTGGAGTCTCGCTGATGCGGACTGTTGTTTATAGTGCCTTGCCTGGTAGAGATGGAAAAACGTCCCCTCGAGGCCTTCAGTGCCTTGACAGCTTCTCAATGGGGGAGATGACAGAGTACAGAATGTTACTACGAGAGCTACCGCTGATAAGACACACTATAATATTTTCAGTGGACAGTGAATGAAGTCAGCTGGGTAGACTAAACGTTAACACCGATATTTGGCATTTGCTTTTTATTTATTTCTTATTCATTATAAGTTTATATAGCTCAGACCACTTTAAGAACATGTCAAAGCACTTTCCATTTGGCAGAAAACTTAACAAGCTTTGACAAAGCAAGTAGGACTTGTCTGTGATATTGCCAGTTCTATATTTTTTTTTTTAGCAAAATAGTTTATGCTGATGCATAACAGCATCTGGAAAACGAGCATTGGCAAAGCCATTGCGGTCTCCTATGCAAGAGCTGTTGGCTTTGCCAATGTTTTAGCCATGTTGTACACCAGTGTGGCTGCTGTTCAGCATGTCTAAAAGTTACTTGGGTAAAGGAGAGTGGTGTGGAGTGTAGTAGAGTAGGGTGAAGTGGTAGATTGTCGTAGAGTGCAAGGGTGTAGTGTCGTGGAGTGGTGTGGAGCAGAGTGGAGTGGCGGTTATTGCATAGAGTGTAGTAGAGTAGGGCAGAGTAGATCTTCGTGGAGTGGCACGTAGTGGTGCAGGGTAGCGTGCACAGGTGTAGCTGAGTGCAGTGACGTAGCATAGAGTGGTTTAGAGTGTAGTGGTGCAGAATATATTTGTGTGTAGTGTAGTGCAGTGGCATTGAGTAGAATAGCGTAGAGGGCATGACTTGGAGCAAAATGGTGTAGAGTGCTGTGGTGCATAGTAGGGTGGCGTTGAGCTTAGTGGCAGAAAGTGCAGTAGCGCAGAGTACAGTGGTGCAGAGTAAGAGTGGCGGAGGCAGTTGCGTCCAGCATGGCTCGCGGGTGGGGGGGGCAGGAGCGGGGGGTGTCATAATAAATAAAAAAAAATAACTTGGCTCGAGGCCGGGTCCTGCGTCTTCTCTGCTCCTGCCTTCGACAGGAAGCGGGCAGCCAGGCTCCCTCCCCTAAGCCAATCACAACGCTGCAATGCAGTGTTGTGATTGGTCTGAGCGCCGTGACACGGCGCTCAGCCAGGGGCTGGAGAGGTGGGCATGTTCTCCTTGCAGGCTGCAATGCAGCCTTAGTGGAGAAGGGGAAAGTGTGCATGACTGGTTTGGGCGGCCCAAGAGGGCCGACCAAACAGTCATTGCGCACTCAGGAGTGGGTAAACCACTCCTCCCCCGCCCTGCTCTGTAAGCAGAGCAGCTCCACCCGCCCGCCGGCAAAGGATGGAAACATAAAAAGTAATAATTAATAGTTATTACAATTTTATGTATTTGCTTCTCGCACTGCGATAAAGCAGTGGGGCAATGCTCCTCCGCCATAGCGGAGGAGCCGCCACTGGGCGGAGAGCCCAATTGTGTAGTAGGGCGTAGCATACTGTGGGCTAAAGTGCAGTGGTGTAGAGTAGTTGGCGTAGAGTGCAGTGGCTTTAAGTAATTAGTGTTGAGTACATTTCCATACAGTGCAGGGTTTTAGAGTAGTCTCAGACCGCAGGATGTAGTGGCGTAGGGTGTAGTGGAGCAGAGTAGATTTGAATTCAGTAAAGTGGTGTAGACTGTACTGGCGTAGAGTGCAGCGGCATAGAGTGGAGTGGCACAGGGTAGATTGCAGTGGCGTACAGTAGAATGGCACAGAGTGGAATAAAGTGGCGTAGAGTGCAGGGGCATAGAGTAGATTGTTTCAGAGTAGAGTGCAGTGTTGTAGAGTGCAGTGGTGCAGAGTGGTTTGGCATAGTGGTGCAGAGTAGAGTGCAGTGTTGCAGAGTAGAATGAAGTGACATAGTGCAGTGTTGCAGAGTAGAATGAAGTGGCATAGAGTGGAGTGGTGCAGTTTAGAGTGTAGTGGCATAGTGTGAGTACATTGGCATAGAGTGCAGTGGCGTAGAGTGCAGAGTAGACTGTCGTAGTGAAGTAGAATGCAGTGTTGTAGAGTACAATGGCCATAGAGTGCAGTGGTGTATAGTGCAGTGGCGTAAAGTGTTGTAGAGTATAGTGGTGTGTAGTGGTGCAGAGTAGAATGGCGTAGAGTGCATTGGTTTTTAGTAAAGTGGTGTAGGGTGCAGTGACGCAGAGTGGAGAGATGCGTAGTGGAGTGGCGCTGAATGCAGTGGCGTAGAGTGGATTGGTGTAGAGTAGAGTGGATTGGCTTGGCATAAAGTGCACTGGCATTGAGCGAAGCGGTACAGAGTAGAGTGCAGTGTTGTGGAGTGGTGCATAGTAGGGTAGTATGGGGTAAAGTGTATTGCTGTGGAGTGGAAACGTGCAGTGACGCAGTGTGGAGTGGTGCAGAGTAGAGGGGAGTGGGGTAAGGTGAAGTATGCATGATGTGGTCGCATACTACCATTACAGACAACATCTCTTCAATTGATATTACCATTATATTTACACAGACATACAGTTTTACTAATAAAAGTACACAGCGCACAAAAAATGTGTGGAAATGTCATCACATTGTGTATTGATTTTTGTTATGATCGTATTCAAATATTTGTTTCCACCGCATTTCAGGATGACATTTTTTTTTTTTCTCCATTTGTGCTTTTCTACTTCTGGTATATTCTGAAATGTGTGCACAGTTCATTTAGAGACACTTACATTTTGTTGTGTGCTAGAAAAAAAGAACATCTTGCAACCTTCCTCAAGCACACTCCCAGTAGCCAACATGATTGTCACATAAATTCTCTCACTTTGAAGTCGGAGCAAGAAAAGTAAACACCAAGCTCCCTGGAAGACAGAGCCTGACATTTGACCTCTGACTTTGAGTGCACATCAAATGTGACAAGATAAGAACAAGATTTAAAGGCTTGTTTACAGAAATTGAGCACTGGTGGTGGAAGAATACAGTAAGTAAGGTTTGGGCAACGGAAGGGACAAACTCAAGCTGGATAGCCTAAAACAAATAGAGCCAGCATTTAGAAAACAAGCAAATGTTAGTTACAAATCACAAAGCCAATGGTAAGCAATAGGCGGAATGCATTCCCATTGAAGCTTTCTGAAGTCCCCAAGAAGTCGTTAGCAAACTTGACCAGTGTACTGACTGATGGACTTCGACCCAACAAGGAAGAAAAAAGGACATGATGGTGTGGCGAGTGCAAACCCACCATAACGTTATGCAGCTGTGCTGTTAAGTAAGCATCTGCATGCATGAAGACTTGCTCATGCGTCAGCTCTCATGCATGTACCTACTGAGTGACAGGCGAAGTTTTCGTTTTTTATTTACAGATCCAGGATGGCAGACTCCACTTGAAGCAGTAAATATAAAAATTAATTAACACTTGCATTTTAGCGCATTTGTGAAAACTGAGTGGCCTGGCAGCAAATGGAAACTATCGAGCCCTCAAAAAATGTGTGTGTGTGTGTGTGTGTGTATATACACACTGTATATGCTTGTTTTTATATTTTTGGACCAGACACGGAGTTTGGGGGGGGGGAGCCAGGGTTGGAGGGACTGGAGCAGTATGGGGCATGCATGATGAGCTTCACACGAAGAAGTCAGTGAGGGGATCGCAACACAGAGTACAGGAAGGCGGGCATCT